>CM064354.1:17336587-18069797 GCA_032595735.1 Pelochelys cantorii | reverse complement strand
AGTAGATATAGTATACTTAGATTTTCAGAAAGCCTTTGACAAGGTCCCTCACCAAAGGCTCTTGTGTAAATTACATGGCCATGGGATAAGAGGGAAGGTCCTTTCTTGGATTGAGAACTGGCTAAAAGACAGGAAACAAAGGGTAGGAATAAATGGTAAATTTTCAGAATGGAGACGGGTAACTAGTGGTGTCCCCCAAGGGTCGGTCCTAGGACCAATCCTGTTCAACTTATTCATAAATGATCTGGAGAAAGGGGTAAGCAGTGAGGTGGTAAAGTTTGCAGATGATACCAAACTGTTTAGGATAGTCAAGAGAGAAGCAGACTGTGAGGGACTCCAAGAAGATCTCACCCAACTGAGTGATTGGGCAACAAAATGGCAAATGAAATTTAATGTGGATAAGTGTAAAGTAATGCACATCGGGAAAAATAACCCCAACTCTACGTACGGTATGATGGGGGCTAATTTGGCTACGACAAATCAGGAAAGATCTTGGAGTTATCATGGACAGTTCTCTGAAAACTTCCACACAGTGTGCAGCGGCGGTCAAAAAGGCAAATAGGATGCTAGGAATTATTAAGAAAGGGATAGAAAATAAGACCCAGAATATCTTACTGCCCCTGTATAAAACTATGGTACGCCCACATCTTGAATACTGTGTACAGATGTGGTCTCCTCACCTCAAAAAAGATATTTTGGCCTTGGAAAGAGTTCAGAAAAGGGCAACTAAAATGATTAGGGGTTTGGAACGGGTCCCATATGAGGAGAGGTTAAAGCGACTGGGACTTTTCAGTTTAGAAAAGAGGAGACTGAGGGGGGATATGATAGAGGTATATAAAATCATGAGTGGTGTGGAGAGGGCCGATAAAGAGAAGTTATTTATTAGTTCCCTAAATAGAAGAACTAGAGGACACCAAATGAAATTAATGGGTAGCAGGTTTAAAACTAATAAGCGAAAGTTCTTCTTCACACAGCGTGTAGTCAGCCTGTGGAACTCCTTGCCAGAGGAGGCTGTGAAGGCTAGGACTATAATAGAGTTTAAAGAGAAGCTAGATAATTTCATGGAGGTTAGGTCCATAAAAGGCTATTAGCCAGGGGATAAAATGGTGTCCTTGGCCTCTGTTTGTCAGAGGCTGGAGAGGGATGGCAGGAGACAAATCGCTTGATCATTGTCTTCGGTCCACCCTCTCTGGGGCACCTGGTGCTGGCCACTGTCGGCAGACAGGATACTGGGCTAGATGGACCTTTGGTCTGACCCAGTACGGCCATTCTTATGTTCTGATTCTGGGCTGCATTAACAGGAGTGTCGTGAGCAAGACACGAGAAGTCATTCTTCCGCTCTGCGCTGATCAGGCCTCAGTTGGAGTATTGTGTCCAGTTCTGGGCACCACATTTCAAGAAAGATGTCGAGAAATTGGAGAAGGTCCAGAGAAGAGCAACAAAAAATGATGAAAGGTCTAGAGAACATGAGCTATGAACGAAGGCTGAAAGAGCTGGGCTTGTTTAGTTTGGAAAAGAGAAGACTGAGGGGACATCATAGCGGTTTTCAAATATCTAAAAGGGCATCACAGGGAGGAGGTGGGAAAAACGTTCGGCTTGGCCTCTGAGGACAGGACAAGAAGCAATGGGCTTAAATTGCCGCAAGGGAGGCTGAGGTTGGACATTAGGAAAAACTTCCTGTCAGAGTAGTCAAACACCGGAATAAATTGCCCAGGGGGGTTGTGGAATCTCCCCCACTGGAGATACTGAAGAGCAGGTTGGACAGACACCTGTCAGGGATGATCTAGACGGTGCTTGGTCCTGCCGTGAGGGCAGGGGACTGGACTCGATGACCTCATGAGGCCCCTTCCAGTTCTAGGGTTCTATGATAACCAGTAAATGAGAGAAGCGCTGATCTACTTATGAAGCCAGAGATGAGCATGGGGAAGTCCCAGCTAACCTCACGGGCGGTAAGAAGGAACTGAGGAGAGGGCAGGTCAGCAGGGCCTTATATTGGGCACCATTTTGGCATCACTCGAGGGGCGCCGAGGCTGGCCCTACAGCTAGCTGCAGGGGAAAAGCCTTTCAGCTACTGTGCACGCGCCTGATTGGACTGTGCATGAACAAGCACTTGAAGATCTTTGATTCCTGGAGACTCTGAAGTCCAGAAAAAGTTGCTTCAGTGAGAGACTTGGGAGCCTCAAGTTATTTAGTTTATTCAAGAGAAGACGAAGAGGATTTGATCACACTTTAGAAGTACAGGCCCGAGAAGATGCGGTGGTAGAATATGTTTGAATCAGGCAGACGGAGGTGTAACAGGAGCCAAAGATGGGATGCTGGGATTCAGACAAGACACATTTTTAACAATTAGGCTAATTACACAACTTACTGCTGGAGATGGTGGATCCTCCATCAGCTGAAGCCTTTAAATCGAGACTGCATGTCTCTTCTAAAAGAAATGCTCTAGTTCAACCAGATGTGATGGGCTTGATGCAAAGTATTTCACCTGTAAATCTGTGCTGCATTATGCAGATCACACGAGATCAGAGAGATCACGTCTGATCTTCAAAGAATCCTAGGAATGACAGTCTGATGCATTCCAAAATTCAGCTCCATTTCTTTAAATCTGCGAGGTGCTGGAGCACTTTCCAGGAAGGTTAAAAAAAAAAAATCATGGTCAATAATTGCAGGTAGAGAAAGGAATTCTGTTTTGCAGACCTGGGTGATGTGTTTAGAAAGTAACATTCTCCTGTCACCTAATGTAGTGCACTTTGGGTGGCTATGTAGCTTGCTTTGTAGGCTGTACTCCCCATTGGCCAAAACAAACACCCAATACCTATATTCTTTGCCTAAACAGCCAAAGACAGGAGACAGGTTTTGAAAAAAAAATTACTTTATTGGAACTCATCTGAACATCAGATATACCTGGTGTTGGTTAGCAAGAACCGTTTGTACATTTGATATTGATGGTGCCAAAAACCCAAACAGTGACTGACTGAATGAGATGGAGAGTTTAAAAAAAAAATATCAGAGAAAGTTAAAATGTGGACAGTAAGCAGAAAAAAAAAAATCAGCCAGTCTAAGATTTAGTGTGAAGGCAAAAATATCTTGATAAAACAGAACCCTTTTACAAAATATAAATTTAGTAAGAAAACATGGAGGGGGAAGAGAAAGGGAGACAAGGGAAAGGAAAATAAAGATCAGCACGACAGAGATGCAGAAGCTTACACTGCCCAAATTGCATTAAAACCTTGCTAGGAAACGCACCATAAAATGAAACATGTTGGAAAACAGTGCTCCACCTCCTCTACCTAGCAAGTGCCACGCAAGCTCCTTTCACAGGGGCCGATTTGTCTTGCATCAGGTGTTAAAGGAAACTGACTCTAGAACAGAGGTGAGAAGACAATCGGACCAGCGCCTATGCTAGGAGACTGCCTTCCCACCTGGACGTTTGGCTCTCACAGGGAGACACCGGCTCACGTTCCTCCTAGCAATGTGGGTTAACACATTTAAACAATAGCATGCGAGACAGGCCTCCGGGGAAACCTGCACTGTTCCCTTGTTAGAAATGGCCTAACGATCTAGTCAGTTGCAGCTGTTACTGAGCTGACTTAGCACAGCAGCAATTCTGAATGGGCTCCTGTGGGCAGGCTTCTAGGAGTCCATATGGAGTTGCTTTGGGGGGGGGGGGGGGGATTAAAGGGCTTAGTAAGATTTAAACATAAACCAGCAGTCTGTATGTAAGAGGCTTTTGGGTCAGTACAAATGGAATAAAACTTGGCTTTTATACTGTCAGTAAGTCTCGGATTTTGGAGGCGAGGGAAGAAAAAGTTTCCTTAGCAGCTGGGTCGCTATTGATGAGCAAACCTTGCCCCTGCCTCAGGAAGTGGAAAGCACGTTTAGGTAGTGTAAGCCTTCTTCCTTTTATTCAGAATCCCTCTTTTTAAACAACACTCCCCCCACCCCCGATACAAAGTTTGGCCAGGAAACGTTACATGGAAACTGGAACACGCATCGTATGGAATACAAGATGCACTGGATGAGGACGTTTAAAAACTTTCCGAGCGAAAAGTAGAACAAAGAAAAAAAGTCTGCTAGCATTTTCCCAAAGATTTCACTCTCCTGTCACACACACTCTCCACAGGATAGCTCCCAGAGCCAACTCTGCAAAAGGAAAGAGCCTCTGTCAATCAAGGGGAAGGAAGCCAGACACACAGGCACATGCCATACCCAGGGCACGGATCCCTGGGAAGGGAACCCAAGCAGTTGTGTTCTCTGGCCCATCACGCACTCACCTATGTTAGCTTCTTGGCTTTGTTGTAGAGCGAGTCCACGACTTTACTCATGTTCTGAATAGTCTCCAGGGCAGCTTCGTACGTTTTGTCTACGGGCGGTTCGTCAAAGATAATCAGGACTCCTTCCCCCTGGTCGAGGATCCCTACGAACACAAAGCTCCGGTTACCCAGCCGTGCAAGAGAACAGGAGGGTCTCAGCTCTGCCTCCGGACTACCCTGGCCCGGCCAGCATGCTCCTTCCAACCCGCTCCCAACAGTCATGGGGGTGTGGCACAGGGAACCTGAAGGCAGCACTTTGGAAACTGGCTTCACACAAGAGCAGCCTGCAGAGATCTCACTTTGGGGGCTCGCGCCAGGGGCTGGAGGCTCGGACAGGCCCAGCAGCCGAGAGGATCTCTACCGCTCATCTTCTTCATCCCTTCACCGATGGAGGTATTTCCTATCCCTTCTGTAGTCGGCTTCCACAATGACTCCACCACTTTAGCCAGCATGGCTGCCCCACTGACCTAGCCCAGGGTCCTTCTGCCTAGCTAAGGCAGGAGGCCTGGTTCTCTGGGCAGGGCACTGTGGAAAGGTGACAGCTGCACACCAGCAGCATAAGTACAGTTGCCTCTAGGGCCCTGGGCCCGCACTATTTCCTGCTGCGCACACACAGGGAGATAAGGGAGGGGGAACATTGCTGGGGTCCAGACAGGGACTGGGGTCACGTGAACTGTCGAAGAGCCAGAGACAGGCTTTGAGTTCCCGGGCGCTACCCTCCCTCCGCCACACGGCCGCCGGAAAGCGCGACCCTCAGCTCGCTGCCAGGAGCTCTGCTTGCGAGCAGAAGCTGCCACCCTGAGCATGCCGTGCGCCAGCGGATGCTCTCCCGCGGCATCACAAGGTCAGTCAGAGGCTGAACAGCAGAGCTCCCACCGCAGCAGGTGCCTGGGCCCGCCAGGATCCAGCCATAACCCGTGTTTTCCCCGCGCACCTCTTCGCTTTCCAAGCCTGCCAGCATCGCTGAGGCGGAGGGACTGCGCTTATGATTGGGAGAGAGCAGCTCAGAGAACCCTAGAAAGGGAGTGGGAGATGGTGCAGCCAAGGGGGGGCAGAGACTCACCATGAAATTTCTTGTCCAGGATCATCTGAGAGAGTTTCCTTTCCACGTCGGCCTGAAATTGGAACCATCTCTTGAAGCTACATGCAGAGCAAAGGTTTCACCCACAGCCCCGGCCCGACAGAGAGGCGCGCTTCCGAGCAACGTCTGTGCAGCCAGCTCTCACGGACAGACCAGCCTGGGTATTACAGGGCACTTCAGGCAAGGCACGACGGCAACAGTGCAACCGGAACCTCCTTGTACCAGTCGGAGTTCCCACAGGACCTGCTGCCTTCTCGTTTCACGAGAGTGTGCAGCCTTCACTTGGTGCCTGCAGGAGTCGCAGGGGATTGGGGCATGCCTGCTTGACTCAGCAATCACCTACTTGACCAAGCTCCATCGCACGCCAGTCTGATGGCCTGCCCCAGCCAGCCCGGCCTCTGGGAGCCAGCCCTTGGTTCCCACTCACTGCCATGTGGCTGGAACTCCTGCGGACGCGTCAGGGATCTCTGCTCCCCGTGTGCGCTCGCAGCCAGGGGTGGTTATACAGCGCCCATTCGGAAGGGGGCTGTACAGAGGGAGCCAACTCAGGGCTGTAAGATTCCCCACCTCCCAGCCCTGAGACAAGGGCAGCTCTGGGTGCTCCTGGGAGCACGAGGAGCATTTTCACTAAGACTCAACTCAGCTGAGCATCTCCTTTACGCATGGCAGGAGGCGGACAGTGAGCCTCTGTACAGCCCCGAGGCCCTGTTCACCCTGGTGAAACACCAGCCAAGGGAAACTGGCTCGGCCGCTATCGCTAAGAGCTCTTCAAGCCCAGGCCCCTTCTAGGTGGCGGCAGCCCAGCTGGCTCATGGTCATTCTGCCCTGGGCTACCGCCTGGATTAAGAAGGGCTAAGCTGGATTCAGCGAGGGATCACCTACCCTTCAGATGTCGAAGTCAGCCAGTGGAGGAGCGGCGGGGAAGGGTTTTGTAGGGGAGCCCATCTCCCCCAAGCGACACATACACTGCATCTCACATGGACCCCTGCCCACCAAGGGGCAGAGAAGGCCCTAAGAGGCCCCTCGCAGCTGCAGGGCCTGGCAGGTCAGTTCCTGGCTCGGGCCAAAGGTGCTCCACTCGGGCCCACGGGGACCGAGCTGGGGAGGGAGAGCTAGGGAAGACAGGCTGAGGGGCAGGGCCCAGTTTGCTGAGGCCACTCCCAAGGGTGCAAAGTGCCAGCCTCCGCAGGGCTGAGCCCACCAGGCTGGCAGCCGACGGGGCCCCAGGAGAAAAGAAAGATCGGACGAAGGCGAGAGCTCCCCTCGGGGGCTGCCCAACAGAGGAATCTGCTCTGCTGCTGCAGCTGCCGCACCTGGAGCTTGATGCGCCGAGTTATTTCCTGGTGATCGTGTGACCCCTCCGTTTGTCCTCTTTACTAAACCACCCCGCGCGGGCCTAGCCAGGGCCTTACCTTGGAGAGCTTGATGAGGCTGGATATGTGCTCCATCTGCAAAGGGAGAGAAAGACCAACACAGACACGGGAAGGCAGGCTTCAGCCTTGCCTTTACAACAGAACTACCACGTCTGGGTGGTTCTTACGGGCCGACTCCACACTCCACACCTGCCCCAGGTGGCATCTTTGCCTCCTCTCAGTCAGCACTCAGGCCACTGTCCCAATTCCAACTCGAGGTGCACGAGCCGAACGGCCGAGTCGCCAGTTCCCTGCCCCAGCCAGTCCATCCTGATGGAACCGGGGCGCCGGGCAAGGCGCGCACACGCCCATCCTGAGGAGAATGGCAACAGCACACAGAGCCGGAGCCTTGAACAGCTGGCCATTTCAAGCTGCAGAGGATGCTTACGGACTCCAGCACCAGCCAAACCCATTTTGGGGAGGAAGAGCCCTACCAGCGCCACCTGCACCACACAGCAGCCTCCCGCATACGGCAAAGAGACTAACAGCCAGGACGGAGGGAGGCTGCACGCCAAGGAGACACACTTACCTGTACTCTGGAAAAGGGTTCAATGACTCGGATCAGGTTCTGTTCCAATAAGTTATCATAGAGTTTAGCCAAGTGAGTGTTGATGATGGGGTCATCCCTGAGCTCCACCTTATAATCTGTCAGTGCCTGCAAGAGACATGTTGGGAACAAGTCAGAAGGCTTGAGATCAGACCGGCTGGGTCAAGTCCAACACCTCTCAGGGCAGCCTGTAGCCTTGTTAGCCTGCCGTCACCCATTCCCTTAGCTAAGGCCTGTGTATGGCACCTCAGCCCCAGGAGCACCAAGCACCTTGCTGGTGAGTATTTCTCGTCACATTCACTATAACCAAGTGGCCCAGCAGTGTGGGAGAGCCAAGAGGGCCTTGCTGTAAGAAGGTAGCATCCTGTTCCTCTCCACAGCTTTTGTTTTCTTCCCGAAGAATCTTTAGAAAGGCTTCAGTCCAAGAAGTCTGCTTTTTTAAAAAAGCAATGGAAGTACCCAGATGGGAAAGCATTTCAAGCGCCAGTGCACTTCTCCAGGCTTACGGGAGAGCAATACTGAATGCAGGAATGAGAAGGGTACTTGCCACAGAATTTATTCCTGGGGGAATTCTGCACCACTGCGCAAGTGCAGAATTCATGCGCGCTGCAGATTTTACTTTCTCCATGCAGAAAAAAATTATTCATGCATCCATCCCAGGCAGTGGGCAGGGGGAATATCCTGCCAGGGCATCTGGAGCAGCCAGGGGAGACTCAATCTGTTTGTCAAAAAAAGTTCCCCGACTCTTTGCTGTCGGGGTTGTTACACACGTATTTGCTAAGAAGCATTTTAAAATAAGTTACCAAAATGATTGAAAATTGTGCGATTATATTGTGTTTTGAAACAAAATATGCAAAATTATTGCCATTTTAAAGCACTGTGCACAGAATTTTTTTGGGGCACAGAATTCCCTCAGGAAAAAGAAGAGATCTTTGTGGAGTGCTAGTGACTTGAGTCTGCAGGTGTCAGCTTAGTCCCCCGGGAAGAGAAGTTCCCATCCAAATACTTCCATCACTTAGTGGCTTGCTGCTCCAAGACCAGCTACTGAGTAACAAAGGTCAGGTTAGGATGTGCCTCTCTCAGCTGGAGAAGGGAGCACAGGGCCAACTGCTCTATCCCTCAGCACGGGAACTGGCTGTTCTGCTCCACCATGATCACTGCACTTCTGTAGGTAAGTTCTACAGAACACAAAGTTCAAGTGTTTCCAAACTTCCGCCCTTTTCATGTAAAGAGCAAATGGCTTGTTCAGAGTATTTAGGCTTCAAAATTCATGTTATGCAAATGTGGTATTGAGCCAGAACCGCACAAATGCTCCAATCAACTATACAATTTAAAGGAAACACTTCAGCTTCAATTTCTGTCCCACAAAATATGGGCTGGAAGAACCAGACCGTTTAAGAGAGCAGATATGGTCCAAATGAAGTCAAAACTCAAGCAAATACCACAGGAAGAGTCTGCCTGCTCTTGCTTGGCTCCACCATGAGCACCAGAACTTCCAGCTTTTCACACAGTGCCTCTCCCATCTGGCCTCTTCCCTGGTCACTCACCTTCTCAAAGTCTGCCAGCGAGCGATTCTTACTGGCTTGTGCCACACACTTTAGGGCTTCTG
Organism: Pelochelys cantorii; assembly: GCA_032595735.1. Classification (NCBI taxonomy): domain Eukaryota; kingdom Metazoa; phylum Chordata; order Testudines; family Trionychidae; genus Pelochelys; species Pelochelys cantorii. The sequence continues at coordinate 18,060,835 of CM064354.1, read as the reverse complement.
TCTGCAGAGAAAAACAGAGCTGGTGTTAGTATTTGGTGTCTGAAAAAAGCATGATGCCGCATGGGACATAGAAAAAGTTTAGTAGGCCCTTTGCAACCAAGCCTCGGCTCAGTTTCCTTCCATATACACAGAACAAGAACATCAGCTGACTGCAGGAGGAGGAAAAACCCAATAGTTGCCAGTATCGGAACAGCTGCCAGTATCGGAACAGCTTCATGCTTTAAAAAATAAAAAAAAATAATAAAAAATAAAAAGACTGAAGCTCGGTCATGTCTGAAACAGCAGCAAGAGGCTACATGTTGGGAGTAACCGTGTGGTCTAGTGGTTAGGACAGTGGTTGAGAGGTGGACTCACAGGACTGTGTTCTCACATCTTCTGCTAGCTAAGCGTGTGACCTTGGGCAATTCATTTCCCCATCATTAAATGGGGATAACACCCCTCTGAGGCAAGGAAGTGATTTTTGAAGACTAGGGCTTATTTAGCAACATGGAAGACACATGACACGTCATCCATTCACTCCTCCATCTTCCCTGGAAGGTACTCCATCTTAATCAGTACTTAAAACAGTCCTTTTATTAGCTAGCCCTCATAACCCCCCATGCTTTAGTTCCCTTTCACAGATGGGGAAAATGAGCCAGAAAATTTGCACAATTAATCAAGGCCACAAAGGGCATCAGTAGTTAAGCCTGAATCACTCTTTCCTACTTCCTGGCTTCATCCCGTGTTCAGCCAACACCTCATTAAAACGAGCTGGTTTGTTATTGCAAGATCACCCTCCTGTATCACAGAGGGGTTCGTTATGCTAAGTCTAAGCCAGAGCACTGAGATCACTTGCTCTGAAATTGCAAGCGGTTTCCAGAAACAGCCCTGTTTGCCTAAGATGCTAGGCTCCCCCCGACACTGACTCTCTCAAGACCTGCTCAGCTGTCTCCATGTGAAAAGGGGTTTTCAAAGTGAGCCAAGCCAAGCCAGCGTTACACAATTCCCACACCTACGCTAGCCCCAGCCTCCAAGCAGCTACGTCAATGGGCCAAGTACCCGCGAGGCCTGATCCTGCAATGGAAGCTAGCAGTCCAAGCCAGTGGGGAACAAGACAGGGGAAAGCCAAGACGAGACAAACACGGAGCTAAATGAACTAACAAAGGCCTTGAGACTTAGCTGAGGTAAATCTGTGTCTTCCCATCAAATTCAATGGAGTTGTATGGACTTTACTAATGTTGAGCCAACCCGAAGCCTGCCGATGGGGGGGGAGAGGGAGGGGAGGAGGCAGCAGCACACTGCCCAGTAGGGAGCTTCAGCCACTTTGAATTGCTGCAGCTCTGAGGGATTTTGGGGGGTGCACTGCAGTCCCGGCAGTCCAACCACCCTCATCCCCGCCCCCCCACCCCCGTGATGGCTGTCGGCCCCACTGGCCAGCCATAAGTGCTATGGGATGTTAATCTGAAACGTTACTACTTGTTTGCTTGCAAATAGACTGGGTAACAAGTATCAATATATAATTCTGTCCAGTGATCAGCTTGTTTTATCCAAGAGATGCAATGAAGGAAAACAGAGATTTCTATACCTGTCTTCCTGCATACCGCAAAGCAAGCTTCCCGCTCACTAATGCCTGCACGTCCTCTGGGCTGCAGAGAGAAGGGAAGGGAAAGAACAGTCACTCAAGTCTCACTGTGCTTCACAGCTACCTCCTCCATCGGAGCCACACAATTCCTGGCTCACATGCCCTCAAGTATTTAGCAAGATCATCTCACTCAAATTCTCTATTATAAAATTAAAATGTCTTGGACTAAGTTTCTAATAAGAATTCTGGGCATCCCCAGAGACACTTACGTGATTACTGAGGCTCAAATCTTAAAGAAGCAGCAGCACTGAATTGATTTTTTAAAGCATGCTGGCTGAATGTGGCTGCTTCAGTTCTGCAGTTAGTTAAGAGATCTGAATAGACCCGTCCTGTCCTGTTTAAATGGAATTATTCTTCCCAGAACCTACGTGCCACCTACGTGTTGAGCATGATTTTGCACAGCAACATGTATTTCAAAGCAGTGATGGCTTTGGGGCTGTCAATTGAATCGTATCCCTCAAACGCCTCATAAAAATAGGAGTAGGCTGTTTTCCAGTCCTTTTCTTCTGCGGCATGGATAATACCTGTTGAGGGGGGGAAACAGGCAGAAGTCAAACTCAGTTTTGGAGGCAGATCAAGTGGTTGTTAACATTGCCTGTGGCACTTGACTGCAAGGGAGCCTTTTCCTTTAAGCTCATTTCTCCCTGAAGTCCTATAAACCCCAATTCTCTTCCAAGTACAGCAAACAACTAGGCAGCAAACCCAGAAAACCCACACAAAAGTTGTGGCTCTAGCAAGATAATACAAGCGGTAAAGTGCTGAAACGTATGTTGCACCTCCTCCGTCTGCTTAGAGAACGTGTACGGTACCAGCCTCTCCAAAGGACACACAGGACAAACGTTATGGGACCGCAGGACCTGCAGGTCCCAGGCAGCTTCCCAAGCTCATGGTTACCAATGTTCGCTTAATGAGTTTCGCCTGGTCAGAGATTGATGAAGCAGTTTGGTTGCTCACAATTTCCCACCCACTGAAACAGGGAAAGCTGCAGCTGCAACAAGCGACCCTTTGCTCTTCCCCCTAGCTGCAGAGCTAGTCCTTTCACTGCTGCCAACTTGCGAGACATTCTGAAGCCTGGGATATTCTAGGGTGTTCTTAAAGTTCTGGCTCCTACAGTCCAATGAGCATGTGACAATCCAAACTTTCATTTAAGGACTTTCTAGACCCTACAGCTGCAGAGGAAAGCTTGAAAAATAGGATCCAACTGCAGCCGGGAAGCTTACGAGCAAAGAAGGAACTCACAATTTAGTTTTAAAAATCGAATGACCAGGTTTGATGTGTACGCAGGGTCACTGCTCACACAAATATCACAGCAGTGACAGTGGTTTAAGAAAGCACAAGTCTCCCTCTCCACGTGCCGACTGTGTATAGCAGAGGGTTGAGGAATAGTTACCTAGATCCGTTCTGAGCACCTCTCAAACTGGAACACAGTGATCATGCTCTACCTGTCCCTTTGGACAGAGGCGCCATATCACAGCTCACTGACGCTGGACCTCCCCTTCTATTCACAGACAACTAGGAGATCATTGAGTCCAGTCCCCAGCCCTCACGGCAGGACCAAGTACCGTCTAGACTGGGGCGGGGAACCTTCTCTGGGGTGGGGGCTGCTGACCCACAGAACAATCAGTTGGAGGCTGCACACAAGTGAGAAGCCCCTGACTGAGGAGAAAGACACCAGAGCCTAGAGGGGCCCCAAGCTAGTAGATTGTGTGCGCTCCAGCCCTGTTGGTGGGTGGCAGAGGGCCCCCCCAGTGAAGGGGAACCCTGAGCCATAGGAACCAGATCCAGGAAAGGCGGGGGGCCACATCTGGCCCCCAGGCCTGAGGTTCCCCACCCTGATCTAGATCATTGCTGGCAGATGTCTGTCTAACTGCTCTTAAATATCTCCAGAGATGGAGATTCCACAACCTCCCTGGGCAATTTATTCCAGTATTTAACCACGCTGACAGGCAGGAAGTTTTCTGTAATGTCCAACCTAAACCTCCCTGGCTGCAAGTTAAGCCCATTGCTTAAGGGGTTTCAGTTGCAGCATGGGAGGTTCAGGGCTGGGAGAGCTTTACCTGACTGCATGTCCAGGGCTGCCTGCAGTTTGGGTGGGCAGTAGATTGCATTGGCTGTAGTTCGTGCTGAGGTTAAAGCTGCTCGTGCTTTTGGCAGATTGCTCAGGGCGTGATATGTCTTGCTTTCTAACAGCTGCACTTCAACCAACAGAGCCTTGTCATCCATCTTTTTCAACTCCCGCAAGAGCTGAGATCCTGGCAAGAGACATGAACAGCAGCATCTGTAACTCTTCATTTGGGCAGCAGGAGCAAATCAAGATCAGTGTGGACAACAGGCCCGTCCCCTGAACCGTGCTGCTTTTGAGATGTGGCTTCAGTCCTCCAAGAGTACAGGGCAGTGGTTCTCAACTCATTACACATGGTGGGCCGCATACCCAGATCCCCATGCCAGGCGGCTGAGAACCTGGCAGGTCTTTACATACAGCTGAGCAGAGCTGCAGCTATTTGTGCTAATTAGGCCACGCGTGGCCCCTGGGTTGAGAACCACTGATCCAGGGGTTCGTGTCCACATTCTGTGGTTCTAAGGCGGGGGGGGGAAGGATGCATAACAGTTTGAATTTAGAGTACAGTAGTCTTGGCTCAAACAGGGAAACGAAAGAACTAGAGTATTTTGCATTACAGACAGAAGACTCGTTAAGATGGCAAATTTGATACAGCACTAGAGAAGAGTATTTAGGTCCCCACTAAACAGGTCAAAATGTCGATGTACAGAATACAACTCCTCATTCCCTGTGTGAGCCTCATTTTTATTTTGGAAGCAGTGAACTACTGCCCCCTTGTGGCGACTTACCTAGCTGCAGCGCCTCTTGGTACCTCTTTGTATCGAAGTACAAAGACACCAGCCTAGCCTGGAGAAGAGAAAACAATTGCTGAGGAACCAGAGGAAGGCAGCCGGATTTTGCAGAATGAAACCTGCTGTTCTCATTAGTTTGTACTCAGTCCAAACGCTGTTTGGAAACTGCTGGATCTAAATGCAACTGGCAAAATACCCTCCCCCCAAGGAAAGTCTCTGACCAAGTCGCGCCACAAAGGGCAACAAAACTTAGAATAATCCTGTTGCCTGGTCACTGGTGCAGATCTGGGAAACGTAACAAGCAGTGAAGTGGAAGATACAGCCTAGGGATGTTAAAAGGGTTCATTAGACAATCATGTAACTGCTGGAAAAACTCTTCGTGGGTTCCACATTGCGGGTTCCGCAGTAGAAGCTTTATAGTGCAGAGCCTGGAACGTAGGCCAGTAGCTGGTTGCCCAGGGGCCAGCTGCCACCCTGCGCTGCTGCCTCTGATAGGCTACGTCAACTTTGGAAGCCCCGGGGGCCACAATGATACTCTCAGCACATGCCGAGGGCCAGAACTTAAGTGTGGTGGCATATACATGCAAATATATATGCAAATATATGCAAACAGCTTATTTCACACTGACGGGCACGAATACAAAGATTAAGCCTAAGCCACGGCGCCGGACCCAAACGTGGCTGGCGTGAGCCACTCAGCACCTCTCAGGCTCTGCCCACAGGGCTACACAGCCAGCACTTCCCACAGTGCCCCGGCGCTCCCGGCACCTTAGAAACGCCAACACCCCATACCCGTCTGTTCCCGCCAGCCTGTCCGCTTGCATCTTTCAGCGCTCACCCTGCCGGGGAGACACCTCGCCGCTGTGGAGCATGTTCCCAGTGGATCCCACCCCCAGGCCGCACGTTAAGCCCCACGTAAACCCAAACAAATGGGCTGCGTGTGGAGTAGCCCTGATCTACACTGCAGAGCTATTTCAGGATACCTCCGGTATCCTGAAATAGCTATTCCGCATCTTAAGAACAAGCCCGTTGTATCGCAATGTAATGGGCCTGCTATTCCAACAGCCCTGCAAACCTCATTGCACAAGGGAGAAGGGACATTTCGCTACAACACTTTATTTCGAGGTAAGGGTGCTGGGTAGATGAACCCATTCAGAGCCAGCGGCATGGGATAGCAGCCAGCTCCTGGCAGATACCGGCTCCCAGCCCCACTCCCAGGGAGTGGGGCTGGAAGCCAGTGTATCACCATTATGGTGACCATTTAAATGGTTACACTATTACATCAACCAGACATCGTACCTCTAGAGCCTGGCGTAGGAAAGTCCTCTTCTCCGATTTGGCCCATTCAATACACTCTAAGCACAGGTCGACCTTAGGGGAACAAAAGGACATTTTAACACCTTCTCTCTGTGACAGAATGGGAGAAGAGGGTTCAACTCAAACAACTCAGTTACTGTTCTATACACAGCAGAGACAAAAAATAAAATGGAAAGATGTTAGTACTGACGCACAGCATCATTTAGGCCAATAAGGTGAGTTTTACTATACAAGATTCATTTAGCCTGGGCAAATATCAGTTACCTGTCATAGACCATGAGGTGCGGGTTTAAGTCAGTGGCCTCAGAGGCAGAGGATTTCACAGCACAGTCAGCTACGACACACACGTACTGCATGTTCCAGCCAACACTGCCCTTAGATCGCACACATAAAGCAACCTCATATTAGGTACAGCTCACGCACATCCCATCTAAGGCTGTGTGGCGCCTGTAAAACGCGGGCTCGTGGGACCCAAGCAGAAGGTGTGAATTTCAGCCGGAGGTTAGAACCGCATGGGAACGTGACAAGAAGGGAGATGAAAGGGCTGTTTAGAACAAGCTATTTTAATATTAATCACTAAGTGGCTTTGTCTTGTGATCAGCAGTCACGGTTCCTGTGTATTACGTGATTTAAAACCTCTAATGAAAGCCTCTTGTAGTGTCAGAACCGAAACGTGCCATCCTCACTGCTGTGACAAGGGCCTCTCTCCTTGGGAGAGCAAGATGCACTTGCGCCCACATGCAAGCCCACCGCTGCGAAGGCACCACTGAGGGGTGAGCCCTTTGATTTACTCTCGATATACTGATGTAAACAGCATTTGGGGGCGCAAACAGCCACGGTGTCATCCTGCCTGAGAGCCAATGAGAACGAACTCCTCAACACAGCAGAAAACAGCATCTAGATCTCATGGTTATGAAGAAATCCCCAGGTGTTAACATGGCCCTAGGTATGTCTCTCAAGGAACCACAGCATGAAATCAAGACTACTCCGGGCAGTTTCAGTCCTGCAATTCAGGAGCAGCTGTGAAACTGACAATACGGTCATACCCGCTGCTGGAGACAACTATGATCAGCAGCAGAGACAGGCCTGAGAGGTATTCAGGAGCAAGAATCAATTACAAATGGAGACTAAAGGAGGGCAGAAGCCACCTGAGCAGCCAGGAGGCGCTCACATGAGGAAGCAAGCTCTCTCTTCCAACAGACCAGTCCAATCACACACAGATAGAACCAGTGACAGAAATGATGGAGCCTCTGAGCAGTAGGCAAGATCAGCAACTCCTGCCCTTTGTCACAGTTGGGATTTGGGTCACTGGGTTTCTCTCTAAGGCATCACCACTGACCCTGCTGATAGTGCCCCGACTGATATGGGCCTGTGGCTTGTAGAGGTTTTCAATCCCTTAGTTATACATGAGTTACCCAAGATCAGAGAAGGATGAAGTATCACAGCCAGAACTTCAACTCAAGAATACACCTGCCCCACCAAATCCCCTGACAGTTAGCTCTGTAGCAGCAATGCATTTGCCAAAATCCATCAAAGGTGGCCGGGCTTCAGTAGTTTTGAAGTGATCTCTGCAGTACTTCGTAGAATACTTCAGAATTCTCCGCATGTAGACAGCTCCTGCCATCCAAGAGTACTTCATCGACAACCCTTTCAACATCCCTGCCTCAGAGAAAGGACGCGGAGGCAGAGAGGTGACATTCTGTCAGTCACAAAAGGATGCAGAGGTGCTGGCAGCAGAATCGAGATTTCATAGAACCACAGAGCTGGAAGAGACCTCAGAAGGTCATCAAGTCCAGCCCCCTGCCCAAGGCAGGACCAGTCCCAACTCAATCAACCCAGCCAGGGCTTTGTCAAGTGGAGACTTCAACACCTCTAGGGATGGAGACTCCACTACTTCCCTAGGTAACCCATCCCAGTGCTTCACCACCCTCCTAGTGAAATAGTTTTTCCTAATATTCAACCTGGACCTCTCCCACCCCAACTTGAGACCATTGCTCCTTGTTCTGCCATCCGTCACTACTGAGAACAGCCTTTCTTCAGCCTCTTTGGAACCTCCCTTCGGGAAGTTGAAGGCTGCTACCCCCCACTCTTCTCTTCTGCAGACTAAACAGACCCAACTCCCTCAGCCTCTCCTCGTAGGTCATATGCTCCAGCCCCCTAATCATTTTGGTTGCCCTCCGCTGGACCCTCTCCAATGCGTCCACATCCTTTCTGTAATTGTGGGCCCAGAACTGGACACAATACTCCAGATGTGGCCTCACCAGAACCAAGTAAAGAGGAATAATCACATCTCTGGATCGACTGGCAATGCTCTCTTAATACAACCTAATATGCCATTAGCCTTCTTGGCTACAAGAGCACACTGACTCAAATCCAGCTTCGCATCCATTGTAAACCCCAGGTCCTTTTCTGCTGAACTGCTACTTAGCCGTTCGGTCCGCAGCCTGTAACAATGGTTGGGATTATTCCGTCCAAGTGCAGGACTCTACACTTGTCCTTGTTGAACCTCAGCAGATTTCTTTTGGCCCAATCCTCTAATCTGTTCAGGTCACTCTGGCCCCAATCCCTGCCCTCCAGCGTATCTACCTCTCCCCCTGCTTAGTGTCATCTGCTGAGGGTGCAATCCATCCCCTCATCCAGGTCATTAAGAAAGATGTTGAACAAAACTGGTCCAAGAACCGATCCTTAGGGCACTCTGCTAGAAACCAACTGCCAACCTGACATCGAGCCATTGATCACTACCCATTGGGTCCGACAGTCTAGCCAGCTTTCTATCCATCTTATAGTTCATTTATCCAATCCATACTCCCTTAACTTGCTGGCAAGAGTATTGTGGGAGACCGTATCAAAAGCTTTGCTCAAGTCAAGGTATATCACATCCACTGTCTTTCCCATGTCCACAGAGCCAGTTACCTCATCATAGAAGCTAATCAGATTGGTCAGGCACAACTTGCCCTTTGTGAATCCATGTTGACTATTCCTGATCAAATTCCCCTCTTCCAAGAGTTATCCTTCACATCCCTTGCGAATTGCAATTCCAATTGCACTTTCGCCTTCCTGATAACTCCCCTGCATTCTTGAGCAATATATTTATACTCCCCCCTAGTCATCTGCAAGTTTCCACTTCTTGTAAACTTCCTTTTTGTGTTTAAGCTCACCAAGGATGTCCCCAGTAAGCCAGTCTGGTCACCTACCATATTTGCTTCTCTTGCTACGCATTGGAATGGTTTCCTTCTGTGCCTCCAATAAGGCTTCTTTAAAGTACTGCCAGCTCTCCTGGGCTCCTTTCCCCTTCATGTTAGCATCCCAGGGGATTCTGCCCATCAGGTCTCTGAGGGCATCGAAGTCTGCTTTTCTGAAGTTCAAGGTGCGTGTTTTACTACTCTCTGTTCTTCCTTTGGTCAGGATCCTGAAATCTACCATCTCATGATCACTGCTTCCCAGGTTGTCACCCACCTCTACTTCCCCTATTAGCTCCTCCCTGTTTGTCAGCAGCAGGTCAAGCTGTGCATGGCCCCGGTCGGATCCTGCAGCATTTGTACCAAGAAGTTATCCCCAACGTTCTCCAAAAACTTCCTGGATTGTCTGTGTACTGCGGTATGTGTCTCCCAACAGATGTCAGGGTGATTCACGTCTGCCATGAGAACCAGGGCCTGAGATCTGGAAACTTCTCTCAGTTGTCCAAAGAAAGCCTCATCTACCTCGTCCACCTGATTCAGCGGCCTGTAGCAGACACCAACCACAACATCACTGCTGTTGCTTACACCTCTAAACTGGACCCATAGACTCAACAGGCTTTTCTCCCTCTATATACTGGAGTTCTGAGCAATCATACTGCTCTCTTACGTATAGTGCAACTCCTCCTCCTTTTCTCCCATGCCTGTTCTTCCTGAACAGTCTATACCCTTCCATGACAGCGCTCCAGTCATGCGAGTCATCCCACCAAGTCTGTTATCCCAATCAAATCGTAGTTCTTGGACTGGGCCAGGGCCTCCAATTCTTCCTGTTTGTTACCCAGGCTTCTCGCACTGGTGTACAAACACCTTAGATAACCAGTTGATCGCCCTACCCTCTGCATTCGAATCAGGGGTCCTGCTCTGTTGCTCGTTCCTCTTTGCATTTCCTCCTGGTATCTGACCTCCCCACTCCACTCAGGGTTTTGGTCATCATCCTCCAACAACCTAGTTTAAAGCCTCCTCACTAGGTTTGCAAGCCTGCCCGCGAAGATGCTCCTTCCTCTCTTCGTTAGGTGGATCCCATCTCTTCCTAACAATCCTTGTGCCCGGAACAGAGTCCCATGGTCGACGAAACCAAAGCCCTCTCTGCGACACCACCTGCGCAACCACGCATTTACTGCCTCAATTCGACGATCCCTACCCAGTCCTTTCCCTTGAACAGGGAGGATGGACGAGAACACCACTTGCGCTCCAAATTCTTTGATCCGTCTTCCCAACTCTACGTAATCCGCAGTAACCCGCTCAAGGTCATTCTTGGCCATATCGTTAGTTCCCACATGGAGAAGCAGGAAGGGGTAGCAGTAGACTTGACTCCCAGTCCTGATCTCTAAAACTATGCAACTAGCGTTACAGTTTCTCTGTGCTTCCCTATCAAGCATACTTGGCATATAAATACTTGTCTAACTGCCAGTCATACAGGCTCTAGCCTCCCAGGGTCAGACAGTGTAGCTCTTCTGGCTTCCAAAGACCCATTGATAAAATATTTTTACTGTTTGATTCCTGGTGCTTTCCATCCCTATATAGAGCTGTTTTTCTTTCAAATCAGAACACTAGAACTGGAAGGGACCTCATAGGTCGAGTCCAGTTTAAAATGAAAATGTCTGGATGTCAAAAACTATTTGGGCTGCAGAAAGACATGACTCAAATCACACGTGTAGATTCCCTAGTTTCCTGTGTTAAATGCCAGGGTGTAAACAGTTGTATGTTTGGCCCTAGAGTGAGTGAAGTGATCCTATTTATAATGGTCAAGGCACTAGGTATGTTTAAGAATGACGTAAGTGAAGATTTAATAGTGCATATTGGCGTTGAGCGTATGCAAAAAAAAAGGTAGGTGAATCGGTGAACTAAAAAGGAAGATACATTCTAAGTCCCAAACATTAACAGAACTGTTCAAGCATATTAAAGTTAGGCTTTTATATAAACATAGGGTAGCATTTTCAAAAGTGCCTAAGTGATGTAGGAACCCATTCACTTTTCAGGCTTCTAAGCACTAATGTCACCTAAGTCATTTAGGCACTTCTGAAAATTTTACTGACAACCTCAAGATGGACCAACATGAGAAAACTGAGTTACCAAGGTAACCTCAGCAACATTAAAGAAAGTCCCACCCCAATCCAAACAGGTGGTAAAGTTAGTAACAGAGATGCTATGGAACCTCTCTCACCCTGAAAGATGCAGAACTTATAAACTATGCACAAGGAGCTCTTTGCAGCTACCTCTGAAGTGACACAGGTGGGGATGTTAAATATCGGTTAACTGAATAGTCAAGTAACCTCAGGAATTCTTATCGGTTACTCAACTATTCTACAATCCCCAGGGGTGGGGCCAGCAGCCAGTGCGCTCCAGCCCCACTCCTGAGGGGTCCCCTGCCGCTCAGCGCTGTTGCCTCTGTATCAGAGAGCTGCACTGTTCTGTGGGGTGTCAGGCAGGAGTTGGTCCATGAGGGGAGTGTTTAAAAACCAGCTCCCCTTGCGGACCAGCTGTCTGTGGCCCTGTGTTGCTGCCTCTGATACAGGGGTGGCAGCAGCCCCTATCTGGGCAGAGGGAACATCTGAGCTCCCAGACCCGGCACGAGCTAGAACTGAGCCAGGCTGCCTGCCTGCCTGGTTCCCAATACACTTTAAATGCAGATCCGCAGCGGGGGTAGGTCCCAGACCCATCACAAGCTGGGACTGAGCTGGGCTGCTGGCCAGCCTGCTAAAAAACTTACTGGCGGGGGGGGCGGGGAGGAATGCATGTAGTCTATAGCATTAACCGATACGCTTTTGCTTATCGGTTATCGACTACACTATTACATCCCTAGAGACAGCAGCTGCCGAACAGAGCACAGCCACACTGCATGCCTGGAATCTTCTGCGAGCGCAGTAACAGTTGGCCCTCACTTCAGCTCAAGAGTAGGGAAGTTCATGCAGAGCCAGTATAAGGCAGCAGTTCACTTTACTGTAACACTGCATCAGAGGCAGCAGTGGGGGATGGCAGGGGACTCCCCGGGAGTGGGGCTGGGATCACACTGGCTGCTGGCCCCACCCCTGGGGACTATCCAATAACCACGTAACCACTAAGTGTTGATGCGATTACAGTGATTCATTTAATAATCATATCTAACATCCCTAGTTTATGCTGGGGTGGTGAGGCACTGGAATGGGTTCCCTAGGGAGGTGATGGAGTCTCCATCCCTAGAGGTGTTTAAATCCGGCTTGACAAAGCCCTGCCTGGGTTGATTTAATTGGGATTGGTCCTGCCTTGGGCAGGGGGCTGGACTTGATGAGCTTCTAAGGTCTCTTCGAGCTCTATGGTTCTACGACATACTGCCGCCAAGTGTCTAAAAAGTTGCCATAGGCATCTAGTGGATCACTGAAGAAATAGTTCGCTAAATTGTTGTGGTTTGCCTCCCAACAGTGCTTAATCTGCCCTGGCACTTCTAGCCATGGCAGTTCACAGCCCCTGGACCTCTGGGTTTGCTGAGTCAGTCATGAACACAGGCTTGCTTGACTCCCCCTCCCCCACCTCTTTCATGACAAAGAAAGCACTGCTGGAGTTTGTCGGGAGTAAGGATGTTAAATATTGATTAATTAATTGAATAGTTGACAGGGCGATTCTGCCTTTGAAATGTAGCAACAGCCCCAGGCCTCTTGCTACACTTCAAAGGCGAAAGCGCCATGTGGAGCCCAGGATGAGCTGGGGACTCCCCCACTGATCCCAAGCTCCATGTGGCGCTGCCGCTTTGAAACGCCGCATGCAGCCTGGGGACACACCAGCTGGTCCTGGGCTGCATGGGGCGTTTCAAAGTGGCAGCGCCGCATGGAGCCAGGGGTCAGGCTCCAGGTTTCAAGCAGCGCTGCCACTTTGAAGTACCCCCTCACTGCCTCTTTCTGAAAGAGGCAGCAAGGGGAGGGAAGCTACTAGTTGACTAGCATGTCGACTATCCAATAAGCATTGGCTTATCGGATAGTCAACTAGTCCTTCACGTCCCTAGTCAGGAGCTGGATATGTTGACTGAAGTGGGTGATGCCTCCTCAGGCCTTACTCTGAGATGCTGCTCCTCTTGCCGGAATATGCCACCTGTTGGGATCGCGAACTAAAGACAAACAGTTGCAAACCCTTTCAGAAAGAGAACTCTGAAGAGTCCTTCCATTTTCTCCTCCCACTTCAGAAGATCCGTTCTCCTCCACTGTTAAACTGGAAGTGAGATCATCTGGTCAACTACCATTTGGCATCATATACATGACACACGGGCAGGGCAGCAAACAACAAATGCTTGCAGAAACAGCTACCTTCAGATGGCAGTGCTGCACTGGCTTAATCAGTAAGGTAACATCTGCCTCTCAGTGTGCCCTCCTTTCTGGGCTTATCTCTCTGCTATTTGCACTCATACTAGGCCTTTCCGTACAAGCCCCCTCAACCTCACTTCCTCTTGAGCCCATGCCAGCAGTCAGCTTTCACTCAGCTTGGGGCTTCTCAAACTGGTGGCACCCTCTCCCCAACCAGCCTGAATCAGCTACTTAGCCCAAAGACTCCAACCCAGGGAGCCAAGGCAAATGGGACGAAACTTAACCAACGACTTAGTTGTGCACCCTTTCCTACTGGTGAGATTTGGCTGAGGCAGTCTCCTCAGGGGAAAGATGAAAACTACGTTACTAGTTAATTTTCTATGTTCCACGGAGTCATCCATTGCTTAACTGTGAAAGACATGCAGGACTCCTGGCTCCATCCCTTGCTCTGCTATTGTGGCCTCAATTGTGCAATCTGAAGTATGGAACAGTGCTTGCCTGAAAGGGGCTTTGAGATCCTTGGCTAAAACATGCACCAAGCCCCACCCACCTTTTTAGAACACTAACACCCCAATTTCTGGATGAACCATTCCAGTCGTAAGGCAATCCCCACCCACGTCACGCACTGTGACATGCTGCGCCTTCTAAGCCTATGGACTGAGCTCCTTGGAGCAGGCATATTGCCCCTCCTGCAGCACCCTGAGCACCCTTTACAAAAATACTGGAACTGCACATTTAAGAGCAAGCAGCATGATTCTCAGATAGTCCAAGCTAAGAACTACTCCATTCCAGCATGGCAAGGGTTCCAGCTCAAGTCATTGCTTTCAGGTTACATGATGATGTGTGAATTAGAGTAGCCACTATGTTACTACTGGAATATGATCAGATGCATTATACAGTGAGCATGTTTTGTGACATTACAAATGATTCTCCACTGTACTGAGCAGGTCGTGGTGCAGTGAGTGTTTGAGCAACGAGCTTCTTTTTTAATTCGAAGAGTCTCACCTCCTGTCCCGTAGCTGCCTCCATATCGAGGAACAGATCGAGGAGAGAGCGGACTAAACGGGCTGCCTTTGCTTTGCTGATGGAATTCAAGAACGGTCGAACATACTTCAGAAGTCCTCCAAGTTCTGTATTCAGGGCAAACAGTTGTATTCAAAATACAAGACACAACAGTAACGTCACAATGCAGTCTGGGTACTTGGGTCTACACACAGCAATATTTATTATGCTAAATTCTTGAAGCAGTATTTCCTGTAAGTCAGAGGTAAATGACTCCGAAGGAAGTGCATACAGTAGTTGGAACTGGAAGCCAAGATTTCTGGGTTCTATTAGTGGCTCTGATGCTCACTGATTATGGGACAGTTTGCCTATTTATAAAAGCATATCACAATACTTACCTCAGATGTGTTTTAAGGCTCTTAACATTTGAAAAGTTCTTACAGATTTTTGGTAAGAGAGGCAATGGAGCTTAAAAGGGAAGTGAATTCTTTGCTTGTGTTTACTATTTTAATGTACCCACCTTCACAAGAGATGGGTCAAATTCACAACAGAATATACGTTCTTGACAGGAAGAATAGTTAAACATGACATTTTCCAAGCATTTTCCATCATGTGCATTATTTTAGATTTTATTTTTCAGTAAACTAATTTTCTGCACTGCTAATTAGTTTGTATCTTAATTTACGCTTACCCAATGCATCTCAGCTTGGTGTAGTAAGCCTAAATGATGTGGGTCATATAATACAGGTGATTTAACCCTTTCCTGGGATAGAGTGGGGCAGGAAGAGTATTCAGTGAGCACAGAACACCACACCTGTTTAAGAAAGGAAGAGGCGACAACACCCCTAGTAGAATGCAAAAGCACTGGCTTAACACTCAAGGAAGAGGGTCCTTATTTCCTGTGCAATCTCAACTCAAGCATCCAAATGTTGACCACACCAGATTCTGCTTGGCTTACACAATCTCACAGAATAGTTCTGTGGCACCTTGGAGACTAACAAAAATACATATAGTATCATGAGCTTTCATGGGCACAACCCTCTTCCTCAGATGGGACCATCTAGAACTGTGGCGTCCAATACGCTAGCCACACGTAGCTAGTGGCTATTTGGCAAGTTGAGTGTGGCTAGTTTGCTATAGCAGTAGCCACTATAGTCTCAGATCATCCTATCTAAGCTCATGATACTATATATATTTGTTAGTCTCCAAGGTGCCACAGGACTACTCCTTTTTAAAGTTATAAAGTAACATGGCTACCCCCTGAGAATCTCACCGAAAGACCATACAAAAAGAGCACAGCTAATGGACTATGCAATCATTGTGCTATTGAAAATTTCCTTAAAACACCTGGTAATCCCTTTACGAGTCTTAATTCTTACTTTAAACTGAACAAGGCAAAACCGGAAATGGTCAGGAACAAATATCTACTTTGCTTTATTGCATAAATATTCTCCCAGCTCTATAAGAATGGGTAGGTTGCTTCCTCAGACTTTTGGAGGAATTAACATTTCTTTATTTTTAAACCCTTAGTCAATAATCACATCACAACACAGGTTAGCATATTGAAGTCTATCCTATTTGAATTTTAAGTGCTGTGTCACCATTTCCATGCACAGGAAAGCGGGGATGTAAAATTTCCATTATTTGTCTAATTGAACAGTCGATGCAATTTGCATCGACTGTTTGATTAGTCAATAAGGGCACTTCTTGCAAGCACAGCTACACTGCAAAGGCGAAAGCGCTGTGGGGGCCAGCGGGGGACTCAAGCCCTGTGGCCCTGTGCTTCCCGTGGCGTTTCAAAGCAGCAGTGTCGCATGGAGCCCAGAGTCAGCTGGGGACTCCCCGCTGACCCCAGGCTCCACAGGGTGCTGCTGCTTTGAAGGACCACCACCTCCTCCTCTCCTCCCCCCCTCCGCCTCTTCCTGATAGAGGCAGCAAAGGGGGGGCAGCAACTAGTCAACTAGCCTGCCGACTATCTGATAAGCTTTTGCTTATCGGATAGTCGACTAGCCGGTCACATCCCTACAGGAAAAAGCTCGTTTTAGCATGAATGAAACCTATTAATCTGAAGTGTCCTTTGAGTTCAGCACAGAGTTTGTTTTCTCTATCTTTGTAATAATAGCTGAGCATCACAATGCACTGCTAGGATTTACACAGGGAGCATGACAAGCAGCTGTTAATGTCATAATCACACCCTGCCTGAGATCACTTTGCTCAAGGTTTTAGTTTTTATGCACAAAGACTTCGGAATCCTTCCAATTTAGGAGTTATTACTGATCACATTCATTTTAAGTTTCAATCTGCAGTGACCAGGAATTTTCATTCATGTCCCAGGCTTTGCTATTCCTACTTCACAGGCCAGGAGGGGATGTAACAAGAGATTGTAGCTTTAACAGACCATGGCAGCATTCCTTCTTAAAATACTCATCCCGCTGCAAAGTCCTGTATAAACTACCTAAAAGAGGTGAAAATGCTTGGCGTTATAGGGAAAAGGCAAAGAACTCTCTTCAATGGCTTGTCTCCTAATGAATACAACCAGTATTTTTTTGTTTTGTTTTGTTTTTTTAAACAAAAAAAGGTGCCGCTACTCCAGGGGAAAAGTTGTTGAGCTCTGACTGGAGGTGCCGGCACTGTGTACCGGGCAGTACTATAACACACACACACACACACACACACACAACAAAAGAACTGAATACAACCCATCACGACAGCAACAAGTTAACAATGGCCTTTTCTCCCTGGGCCACAACAAATGAGATGTTTGCCAGGTGCAGAATAATAAATCCTCTGACATCAATGTTTTCCTGCTGAACACATTGAGCAAGTCCCATTTCCACCCAGACATGACCATGCATGCTCCGATTTGTCCCACATGACTAAGTTAGCTAGTCATTTCTTGTCTTAAGCTTCCACCCCTTCGAAAGCCATCAATTTCATCTCCTAGGCACTATGTCTCTGCACCATCCCCTGCTGGTCAGGACCAACTCCAATCTAGGTGCAGCATGCTAGTAGGCCAACATTCCAAGCAAGCAACAGGATTTTCAAATTGAACAATCAGAATATTGAACCTGATTTAAATAGTCCTACCCCTACCTGGTAATTCATCATGTTGTGTGTCCCTAGAGAACTGATTCTAAAGGAGACCTAGAATGCTGAGTCACTCGGAGCAAGACAAATCCATACTCTTTACTCACTTGTGGCTGAGGGATGATAAATTCAAGCCAAGCTGCAAGATCCAACTGAAATTTATTTCCCTTTGGAATTACTACTAACTACTTTTAGTACTTTTAAGGTCAGTGTAGAGTTAGTAAGGAAAGAGTGACAGCCCCAAACAACTGGCAAACAGCAGGCACAAAATATTATGTTTGCTGCTCCGTTGCAGGTAAGCCACACACTGCAGGGCCATTCACTAAATCCCTGATCTCAGGCAACCATGCCAATCTTATGGCGATGAGCAGGAGTATAAAACAGATTGATGGGGCAAGTTAGCAGCAGCAAAGAAATAGTGGCAGAGGGACTAAGGCAGCTGACAAGGGGTAGATTGCAGCAATACTTTGTAACAAAAATATTTGTCTGTTAGGAAGAGGCTACCAATTTATTTCATGTTAACAGGAGTTTAGAGGCATGAGAGAGAGTTCTAACGATCAAGCCCTACCAAATCAAGATTTATCTTCCTTTCCCAAATTAGTGTTGTGTCTGTGAACTACAGAACCTTTCATAATTTCCTCAGAGGATCACCTCTGTCCACCTCCAGGATTTTTAACTGTTGTCCAGAACTTGCAAGAGACATCTCACTTGCTAGAACTTATACTGCAAACTTTGCATAGCACTTCTGTGTGTAGCACTGAAAACATTTTGGATACGACTGTCCACAAACAATATAGCATCATGTTGGGTTCTCAGTCACAAAACTAAGAAGCTTTGATCCTTAAGGGATTTAGGGGTCAAACAGTGTGGCTGAATTTCTGTAAGTCTTTGATTGCAGTTTGTTTCGCAGAATTGTAACATTCCCCATGTGCTTTTGAAATTCTCTTTTTACCAAGGCTTTTGGGATAATAAGAATACCAGTGGCAAGAGGGAAAATTCCTCTGGAAAATAACAGTAGCAGAGCAAAATTTATCAGTGTAATCAGTTTCACTCTAGCTGTTTATAACCCAATGACGCTAATGAGATTATTTAAAATTTCACTATTTTTAAGCAGATCAAAAATGCAGAGGGTCAAATTCAGAGAGATAAGAACATCACCCTGTGATTGAAGGGAGTATTCCACCACACTTTGAGGTGAAAGCAAGCATAATTTATGCACAAGAGGCTTGGAAGAAGGCACAAGATAGGACAATTTAGGATCTAGGCCCAAGCAGTTTACACACAACCTTTCAATTTCGCTGTCTTCACAGAGACAATAGAAAGTGACAGTATCACTTCCACCGGACTGAGGTCATCCACCAGGGTGGGGAGTAGAAAGGGGCATAATCTCTTTCTTCCTACCTCAGCCTCCTAGCAGAGCTCTGGAAAGCCAAAAACCTTCAGCCTATCCTGATCCAGGTGCGTGCACAAAATGAGCTTCTGAGTGCTAGTAAGTCCTTTCTTCCTGCCCAATCTCTCTCAGCATCCTTGCTGTAAGTAGGTTTACGGTTCTCACTAGTGGGCATCTGGTACATAATATCCTGACTTTCTATCAAGCACCAATTTATAAAATTAGTACAACCGCAACTGAGAAGTGTTTTGCTTTGGTGGGTACTTCATTAACCAGCCAGCCTCGGAGGTTACCCAAAGTGCATTATGTTTTTTGTAAAGTTTCCTGTTCAAACTTTTATGAATCAGCAGCTCCTAGAACAGTATATTCAATTTCTCTACAACCAACTCGGCTATATTTTTAAAAGGAGGGAACTAATTTGGCATGGATGTCGTTTTAAGCCACCAGTTCAGAAAGGAACTGTTTCTCTTCATTTAGGGCAATACGGGAAACAATCAATTCTGCCACAAACTGTGTTCATCAGGATGTAGCAAAGTGTCCAGAATATTCAGACATAACTAATTTAGCACCAACATATATATAAATGCCAAGCCGAAATACATACGTACTAATTAGGGCTGTCAACTGATATGCATTAACGCCTGCGATTAACACAGTCCACGATTAACACATTGCATTTTTTAACGCATTAATGCTGCGCTGCCCTTTTGAAGTGCCACTGCAGCACTTCAAAGGGGCTGCACAACACAGAGCCCAGGATCAGCTGGGAACTCCCCAGCTGACCCCGGGCTCCGCTGCCCCTTTGAAATGCACAGAGGCGGCATTTCAAAGGAGCAGCCACCTCGCAGCTGAGCCGGAGATCAGCTGTGTGGCAGCTGCCCCTTAGAAACACCGCCTCTGCATGTTTCAAAGGGGCAGTGGAGCCCGGAGTCAGCTGGGGACTCCCCAGACGACCCCAGGTTCCGGGGAAGCGCTGCGTGGCACCTAGGGTCAGCTGGGGACTCCCCAGCTGATCCCGGGTTCTGGGGAAATGCCACACAGAGCCCGGGCTCCAGGGTTGCCCCTTTCAAACACGCGTGGAGGCAGCATTTGAAAGGGGCAGCCCTAGAGCCCAAGATCAGCTGGTGACTCCCCAGCTGACCCTGGGTTCTGCTGCCACAGGAAGCCCAGGTTAAGCTGGGAACCCCCAGCTGACCCCAGGTCCCGCTGCTGCACAGAGCCCAGGATCAGCTGGGCAGTCCCTAGTTGACCCCAGTCTCCACAGCAGATGCCCCTTTGAAATGCCAGAGGCAGCGTTTTAAAGGGGCAGCCATGGAGCCAGGGGTCAGCTGGGGACTCCCAGCTAATCCTGGGTCCCTAATGTGCTGCCCCTTTGAGGCACCCCGGAGCTTCAAAGGGGCAGCGCTGCATGGAGCCCGGGGTCAGCTAGGGACTCTAGCTGATCCCAGGCTCCGTGCAGAGCTGCTCCATTGAAATGCTGCGACGGAGTTTCAAAGGGGAGGTGCACACGATTAATCATGTGATTAATCGCTTGACAGCCCTAGTATTTATGGAAGCAAGGAATAACAGACCTAAAACTGAAAATTTGATCACTTATTATTGAAGATCCCTCAGCACTTTTTAAAGAGACTGCAGTTTTCACCAGGACAACAGAGTTAAAATCTAACTCGGTTAACCACATTCTGTTCACTTACATTTTCTAAACAGCTTCAGTTTGTATATAAAAAACCCCCACACACATACTCCACTTTACGTCCCGAAATATGGTTGTATATGGTTGTGGCTATCCTACGCTGCCCATCTGTAGTAGATGGAGAACGGGGTGGATAAAAATCCATTTTTAAAAATTTTGATCTTTATATAAATCTGGTTTTGTTTTTAAATAAAATACTAAATTTCTCATTTAAAATTAACAGCTACATTAAATGTCATCACAACCACGTTACACATACAATTAAATACTCCTCACAATGACTTAATGGCTGTAGTCTGTCGGTCTAACTACTAACTCGCCCCTTTTGAAAGCTCTGGGCTTTCCGTTCCTGTTTGTCAGCAGACTACGCAGTAACATGTGCAAAGACAGACACGAGCTGAACCAAATTGTTTTTGTTTTGTGCTTATGTAGTGGTGGACCTGAGCCAAGCATGACAGGAGTCAGTTAAGACATTGTCTTAGACAATCGACAGGAAAGGATGAAAGCAGCATAGAAAGGAACTGTGGAATGCACTGGAAAGGAAAAGGGAAGATATTCAGCACACAGAACTTTCTGTATTCCCTCCCCACCCCGCTGCCCTTCTGCAATGGAAAATCTGTCCTGGCTTCTGGACGTAAGAGAGACCCTATTTAGGAATATTTTGAAGAAATTCATTCCCTGAATAAAAAAGGAAAACGTGCCAAGTGTAAAGCAGGACAAGATGATACAGGGCCTAGTTGCAAAAATAAAACAGCAGTTATTTACTTGTTCTCATAACACAAGAACTAGGGGGTCACCAAATGAAACTAATAGGTAGCAGGTTTAAAAAACAAACAAAAAGAAGCTTTTCTTCAAGTAGTGCACAGTCAACCTGTGGAACTCCTTGCCAGAGGATGTTGTGAAGAAAAGGACTTTAACAGGATTAAAAAAAAAGAAAAAAACCACATCCCCCCCACACCACACCCCCCCACACCAGCTAGATAAATTCATGGAGGATAGGTCCATCAATGTCTATTAGCCAGGATGGGTAGGAAAGGCGTCCCTAGCCTGCGTTTGTCTGGAAACGGATGACAAGAGAGGAATCACTGGATGATTCCCTGTTCCGTTCACTCCGTCCAGGACACCTGGCACTGGCCACTGTCGGCAGACAGGACACTGGGCTAGATGGACCTTAGGTCTGACCCAGCCTGGCTGTTCTTATGTATCACAAGGAAAACTGCTTATTGGGAGAACATGATGTGGATGCACCTGTGGCTATGGCTGAGTGAATCAACTGGTTAGTAATGTAACTAATTCACTTTGCAATCATCATTCTTCTCTCTGCCTTCCAGCAGAAGTGCGACTGGACAAGTGAATTCCCAAAATGTTTATGGCGTTGGATGTTGCTAGAAAAACCCATTTAGCTTCGCTAATCCGTATGGCTTGTTTAATGAGTTCAATAGGTTTCAAATCTCTCACTCAAGTCTACAATTCAGAAAGCTGCAGTAAGAGCTAGAGTTGCTAGTTGCCACTGAGTGTCAATTTCTTATTATACAATATATGCCCCTTATTTTGGAAACTCATGGCCACAGACTAACGGGGATGCCACAAATCTGCTCCCTAATTTATATCAGCTTTTCCAAGGGAGCCTCATTCCAAAGACAGACGTGCCAGGGAGTCCAATGGGGCTTACTCCAAGCTGAGTGGGCGCTAAGCACAGTCAGTCTGAGCTTCTTTAGTAACTTGATTTAAATCAATCCACTCCGATGGAGAGATGTTTGTCTGAAGTTGTTATATCCATTTGTAAAATCCTTTTGGACTCAAGAAATGCAAGATAATTATTCTTGAACAAGAGACTGCAGATCTAACCATGACAAGCATGCTATCTTAGAACTTCCCAGGGAAAGTAAAGATGGGACTATAACTGAACCAAACAATCACTGATTAGAAATGCTTCACCCATTCCTCTCCTTTCAGATACCCATAAAAGGAAAACTGTCTTATTTACAACTTTATGGAAATTCTCTTTATATTATTTGTCAAATGAATCTCCCAATTCAAAAGCTTTGGAAAACAATTTCAATTGCTGAGGTGTCCCATTTCAACATTTTCTTCACTGAAAAGTTTTGTTTTCTGATTCAAACCAACATTTCAAAGTTGAACTCAGTGTGGTGGAATTTTCTTTTTAAAAAGGTTGAAACGCCCAATATGAAGGGAGAGCTGGAGTATAAAATGTATTGATTTGCAATAATTTCAAATCGACTTCAAAACAGGAAAAAAGTTTCGAATCTCAGAAGACTCCAAAGATCAGACGTAGTTCCCCTTCACCCAAGCTCTGCTCTTATGTTTGCATCTCCCTACAGACTCCCGAACTTGTGTGTACATGTATGTTATAAGAATTCCAATTAGTCAGAACTAGGGCTTACCTTCCGCCTGTCCAGTCTTAGCAAGAAGCGACCCCAGTTCCAGGATGCTCTGCTCTTTAACTTGCACGGCCTCCTCATCATTTTCCTGGACATCGCGCTTCACTAGAAGAAAGTGGAACAATACCATTTAATCAAAACACAGAATCTACACAATAATTTCAGTTTTTCACTTCTTCCCAGAAGCCGACTAGTGTGTCATGTAACAGTGGAGCCAATCTGGCTAGAATATTTATTACACAGAAATGTTAGGTACTTAGATTTAGAAAACTTAAAAACAGTTATTTATATAAAGTTTAAAATAGTTGCATCCAGCTGTCAAGATTTCTTGTGCCCTGAAAACAGGTCAGATTTCAGATTCATGAAGTGTGTAACTAAGACCTTTCCAGCTGTTCAAGAAAGACTGATCTAAAACAACTGTTGCATCATAAGGAGTATTCTAATAAATGACATCTAAATAGTGACATCTCAAGCGAAGAATTTGCAAGCTGGATAACAAAAAAAAAAAAAATACACCCTTACTGTTGTTTTTACTGCTATTGTGCGCCATACTTAAACGGTTGGCCAAAGCTTGACAACAAAAGTAATGTTAGGTTATGAGACACTGCGAAATTAATCTTTGTTTGCTTGCATGTAAGATACTGCAGGCATTACAGGCTCTCAAAAGTCAGAGCTGTTTCTCCTCAAAGTTTTTCACAGATTTTGCTACTACTTGGTGCTTTGTAAATAATAAAAGTGTCCAATAACTGTGAAACAAGCACGTATCCCCATCTTACTGATGAAGCAACAGAACAGAAATGTGAAGAGATTTACTGACTGAAACTACAGAGCTGGGATTCCTTCCTCAGTTGTCCAGTACTACAGGTCTGATTAGTATTCAAAAGTTCCTAGTTCACACTTGATGGGACAACTTATGTCCCAGTAACTTACTATATTCAGTATCATACGCAAAATAATGTTGTTCTCCCCAGCACGGAAGGTCTATAGTAAAAAAAATGCCCACTGCCTTAAAAAGTCTACTATAGATTATGAGCTGAGAGATGTGACACTGTGTGATACCGTTTTCCTATTACTTTTGATGTGACACAAAGTCACAAGTATGTTTGACAGAGTGGGTCTAACTAGGTTAACTAGTGTGTCACATCTCTAGTTATCACAGGATAAGCAAGCTTCTCAGGACATCCTAACATCAGACCACACAATGTGTATGTTACTTAGTTTACAGTGTGCACCTCATCACCCCAGGCAGCAGCCAGACATTTTTCTCCTATATTTCATATCACACGGTCTTTTTAAATACCTAGTTCAGCACCTGCACAACAGCCATCTGAAAGACCTATTTTGAGACTATACAGTAGCCAAGGAGGCATTTAACTCCCAAACACATAACATCAGCATATCCTCAGAAATAAGTCACCTATTACAAAGGATCTAGAATTACTATAGCTGTTTGCTTCTATAGCTTCTTCTCTTCCCATCTCATCATCTACTAGGGACATGACTGTTTAACTGGTTAACCAGTAGGGGCTGAAGCAGCTCCCTGCCGAACCACCATAGACAGGGGCTGCTCTGGGGCCTCCCTTTAATCTGTTAGACAGTTAACAATGTTTCACCTGTTAACCAATTAGGATTGTACATCCCTATCATCTATATTACAGATACATTCTGGGGACCCAAATTTAATTAGGAATGCTAAAACAGTGAACTGGATAAATGATAGTGTGTATCCAATTAACTGTTTTAACTAAGCTAACTTTTCTCCCCACCTGGCCCATCACTGCAGCATTCCCTCACAGCCATGGAGTCCTGCTGCCCAGCACATCACAGCCAGGGCTCCTCTGGCCTGGTGCAGCTGCCCATCAGCAGTTAACTGGCAAGGGCATCATGCTTACCAGTTAACACATCCCTAAATTAAACATGGCTGTCCCCTGATATACCTAGACCACTGTTCCATTTTATAGCTTTGGCTTGTCCCCGACACTGCTAAATCCTTAAGACAGTCCCCCGTGATAGCTGTCGGTGCAGTGTACACATGATGCAGCCCTTGCAGATGGAGATGACCTCTCCAGGAAGGCAGCATAAATAAAAACAAGGTGGATTCCTGAAACAAAACAAAACAAAACAAATCTTTCAGCCAGAATCTAGGTCTCCAGTTCAGCTGGTTTTATGTATGCCTTGTTTAGCATTGCACCTGAGGTTATTTTTGAACTGTGGACTGTTCACGGGCCCTAAGAGGCAAGTCAAGTAATATATTTTAAACTATACAAAACAATCCATACTTCCAACAGAGCTCTGAAGACGCCAGACAACTACTACAGCCCTCCCTCTGCTGACCTAACTTACTACAGCGCTCACATGCTGCACCGACAGAAACGACAAGTCATCTCGAGTGCCAATGGGACGCGCTTGCTCACGACAGTCAGCGAGAATCCGCGTCCAGGGATTCTTCCAACGGAGAAGTGCGGAGCCAGTTCCACATCCCTCCCCAGGACACGAGCCGCACAGTAACAGGCACGCGCGAGAGCACAGCGCAGCCCGCTTCCTACTGGAACCCTTCACGCGTGGAGCGATGCGGGACCGCATCTGCCCCCACCCCGCACGCTCGCAAGCCCATGTGCCCACGACGGAGGAAGCCCGAGTCCCGAGCACGGTGCTTCGCGCGGCGAGTGCTCTGGCGTCCCTGGGGCACACGCGCCCGCCGGGCAGCCCCCCCGCAAGTCCCGAGCCCGCAGCGGCGAGTGGGCAGAGCGGGGGGGGGGCGGCGGGCTCCCCCCGCAGGTGCGGACCCCTTCCCGCCACGGGGCGCGCGGCAGCCCCGCTCAGGGTGGCCCCCGCCCCGCGCCTCGGCCCGGGCCCGGCGTGAATCAGCAGGCGCAGGGCCCGGGCGGGCGGGCTCCCCCCGCGGGCTGCGGCCTGGCGCCCGGTGAGTCAGCAGCCGGCACGGCGGGGCCCGCGGCCGCCGGGAGGGCGCGCGGGGCCGGGCGGGGCGGGGCGCGGCCGGGCCGCTCACCGATGGAGTGCAGGATCCCGATGGAGGCCTCGCGGTCGGTGGAGAGCAGGGACTGGGCGCGCTGGAACTCCAACACCGCCGCCGCCGCCATCTTAGCCGCTCGCTCCGCGCTCCTCCTCACGCCGAGCCCGGCCGGAAGCAGCCGGCCGCGAGCCCCGCCCCTTCCGGCAGCGGGGCATGCCGGGAGCCGTAGGCCGGGCACACGGCTTGCCGCCGAGGAGCGCGGGACGGGGCTGCGTGGGGGGCGGGGCTGTGCGGGGTGGGAGGAGCCGGAGGGAAGCCGGTTGGGAGGGGCGAGGGCGGGGCTTGAGAGGCTGGGCGTGATACAGTAACGAAGGGCTGCAGGGGCATGTGGCCAGGGCTGTCCGGGGGGGGGGAGGCTGTGCACCCGGGGGGGCTGTGCACCCCCCTTCCTGCTCCCCCCTCAGCCCAGAGCCTGCACCCAGCCACCTCCCCCAGCCTCCCTCCCGCACCCCCGCCCCTGCCTCAGCCCAGAGCCTGCACCCAGACACCTCCCCCAGCCTCCCTCCCGCACCCCCGCCCCTGCCTCAGCCCAGAGCCTGCACCCAGCCACCTCCCCCAGCCTCCCTCCCGCACCCCCGCCCCTGCCTCAGCCCAGAGCCTGCACCCAGACACCTCCCCCAGCCTCCCTCCCGCACCCCTGCCCCTGCCTGAGATCAGAGCCTGCACCCAGCCTCCCTCCCGCACCCCCGCCCCTGCCTCAGCCCAGAGCCTGCACCCAGCCTCCCTCCTGCACCCCCGCCCCTGCCTCAGCCCAGAGCCTGCACCCAGACACCTCCCCCAGCCTCCCTCCTGCACCCAAACTCCCTTCCAGAGTCTTAGGCGGGGGGGCGAGGAACTTGGGACCCCGTCTGTGCACCACCAGAAAGCCTACAAATCTGCTGCCACCGTCTAAAGAGAAGATGGTATTCGCCTAAGAGTTCTGAAAGAACTAAAATATGAAATTGAAGAACTTTTAACCTCTCCCTCCCTTCCTCCCAGTCCCATGCCCAGAGTCCTGCATCTCCCACCCCCGCCTTCATCCTGCACGCCTGTCCTGAACTCTTTTTTTATTACTACAAAATGCAAACTTACTTTTCCTCCATTTTTGAAAAATACAACCCTTTAAATAAAGCATGTACATTTTCTTTTTATTTTCAACACTCCCTCCCCCCACATTACTTCACTCTGCGCATGTCTAGACTACATGGCTCTGTCGACAGAGCCATGTAAACTAGCTTACCCCACATAGTCAATGAAGCGGGGATTTAAATATTCCCCGCTTCACTAAAATAAAAATGGCCACCGTGCTGTGCCGACAATCAGCTGATCCGGCACAACGCCGGAGTCTAGATGCGGATCGGTCGACAGAGCCATGTAGTCTAGACATGCCCTCTAAGACCTGAGCAAGGCCGGGTATATCTGCTCATACTTTAATAAATGGTTAAGGTATAGCTAAGCAGATTGATAAGTTTCACTATATAAATTGGCAGGGCTTTCCGGGGACGCATGAGGGCTGGGGTAATCCACTCCCCACAGTGCCCCAGGCATGGGGCCCAGGACATTTCTTCCTGCTGCAGGGACCCTGCCCCACTTCTGCACCCATTCACCCAGCCCCGCCCCTGTTCCACCCCAGCTCTGCCCCCTGCTTCCCCATTGCCCTGAACACACTGGTGCCTGGGCTCCAGGAATATTCCAGACCTGGGAGTCCAGCTCCACCAATGGAGCCAGGTCTCTCCCCTCCCATTGCATCCCTTGCCCGCAGTGCATCCCCCCCCCCCCAGCTATGCGACCCTGGACATGATCAGGGGGCCTGGTGCGGGGCAGCATCAGGGGTCAGCCGCCCCCCCCCCCCCCCAGGCACCACAGTGACAGTGATTGGAGAGATCCAGCAGCCCCCTGCATGTTTCCCAGCCCCTGCACTCAGCTTCACCATGGGGGGGGACATGGCGCACCCAGCCCCATGGCACTTCACTCCCTGCGGCCGTGGTGAAGCGCAGTGCGGGGGAGTTGGAAACAGGCAGGCGAGCAGAGCAGGCTGCTGGGTCGCTCCACCTCACGCTGCCGCAGTGAGGGCAGGGAGGCCCAACCTGTGCTGCCCTCCCAACCCAGGCCCCTCAGCTCCTCCCTCCGGCTGCCTGGGCTCCCGCAGCTCCTGTCCATAGGCAGGTTGAGGCAGCACCACAGAGCTTGGGGCAGCTGCCCCCAAGTAGCCGATGGACAGGTCCAAAAGCAAGTTGCTTGCAAACAACTCCAGGTTAAGGATGTTAGATATTGGTTAATTGATTAGTCAATTAACCTCATGAATTCTTATCCGTTAGCTGACTATTCTATAGTCCCCAAGCAGCCACTGTCCAGGGGAGGGCTCTGAGCTCCTGGACCTGGCACGAGCCGGAACTGAGCCGGGCTGCCTGCCTGCCTGGCTCTTGATATACTTTAAATGCAGAGCCACAGCGGGATAGGTGCAGGACCCAGTGCAGGTCAGGACAGAGCTGGGCTGCTGGCCAGCCTGCTAAAAAATTTACTGGCAAGGGGCGGGAGGGAGGGGGGGGAAATACGTGTAGTCTATAGCATTAACCGATGTGCTTTTGCCTATCGGTTAATCAACTCTACTATTACATCCCTACTCCAGGTCACAGCCCCGGGATCAGAGCTGCCAGACCTCACCACCGAGAGAGTCCATCCGTTTATGAGTCTGTTGGTTCAAGAACTCCTCCTAAATAGAAGAGCTAGGACCATCAAATTCGGGATGCAGCTTCCTCTGATCATAACTTGAAGCAAGGTCAGGGGTTGGTTGTGCCAGGACAGTGGGATGTGCCTGGAATCCGATTTTCTCTCACCAAACAGAAAGGGAAAGCTCTGATAGCAGGGACAGTTATACTTCAAAATGGCCACACGGGACAGCAAGTGCGCCAGGTCTACGAAGCAGCCGTCGATTGGGCAGCACACCCCTAGCCCGTCGGAGGAAGCCCCCCACATGTCCCAACCCCCTGCCCTGACTCCTTCACACCCCAGCCGTCCTGCCCTGGGCAGCCCCCCACTCCCACCCCTAGCCCTGACTCCTTCAGCCCACACCCACTGCCCTGATCCACCCATCCCAACCCCCTGCCCTGACTCCTTCACCCCCCCACCTCCTGCCCTGAGCACCCCCCCACGTCCCAACCCCCTGCCCTGACTCCTTCACCCCCACACCCACTGCCCTGATCCCCCCCCACCTCCCAACCCCCTGCCCTGACTCCTTCACCCCCCACCTCCTGCCCTGAGCCCCCCACACGTCCCTAACCCCCTGCCCTGACTCCTTCACTCCCCACACCTCACTGCCCTGATCACCTCCCCACCGTCCCAACCCCCTGCCCTGACTCCTTCACCCCCACACCTCCTGCCCTGATCCCCCCACACGTCCTAACCCCCTGCCCTGACTCCTTCACTCCCCCACCTCCTGCCCTGAGCACCCCCCCACGTCCCAACCCCCTGCCCTGACTCCTTCACCCCCACACCCACTGCCCTGATCCCCCCTCCCAACCCCCTGCCCTGACTCCTTCACCCCCCCACCTCCTGCCCTGAGCCCCCCCCACATTCCCAACCCCCTGCCCTGAGTCCTTCACCCCCCCACCTCCTGCCTGAGCCCCCCCCCCCTCATCCCAACCCCCTGGCCTGACTCCTGCACCCCATCCCTTACCCTAACCCCTCCCAGCCCCTGTCGACTCCTGTGCCCACTCACCGTCTTGAGGGACCCGAGCAACGCTGGGTAAATCTAGTTAATAATAGAACAGAAAATATAATGGCACTAGGGAAATCTGTGGTCTGCCCACAACCTGAATATTCTGTGCAGTTCTGGTCCCTCCAGCTCCAAACAGAGCTGGGAAAGGTGCGGAGAAGAGCAGACCGAAATGACAAGGGGGATGGAACAGCTCCCCAGGAGGAGAGACTGTTGGGTTCTGCAGGGCGGTGCTGCGGATTGCGGTTCAGGGGCTGCTTCTTGGCTTTCCCACCCTGCCTCCTCCACTCAGTGCTGGCCTCTTGCCTGTTCTACTCTCTCACACCCGCAGCCAGCAGCCAGCACCCTCCCCCGCGTGTCTTCTGAGTGAGGAGCTCACCCTCTGAGCCCTGAGTGGTCTGCTGTGGTGCTGCAGGTCAGCCCCTTCCTCAGTTTCCCCTACTGGGCTATCGGTTAGTCCAGGGAAGCCTGGAGGGTGGTGGACAGTGCTCCGCCAGGGGGCTGGTTTATTTACTCAAAGGCCAGACATGGGATGCAAACAAGGCTCCCCACGTGAGGTCCTGACCCGTAGGATTCTACAGGAGTCTCCTTTGGAGGCATCAAAGGCCCTGAGGAGCCAGGCTGCTGTCGCGTGTCGTTCTCCTGTGCCCAGGCTGCTGCCTGCAAGGCCCTTTGGCTGCTCCCTCAGCCTTGGCAGCACCTTGCCGAGGTCCCTTTGCTGCTGAGCTCCCACCTGGCCTGGGACGTCCCTCTTCTCCAGATTCCCCACTGTGCGCTCAGGCTTCCTGACGAGCCTCATCCATCCGGAGCAGGCCCAAGTGCTCATTAGCTAATGAGCTGCCACCCAGGGACTGAGGCAATTAACTCCCTGCAGGAAGATCTGGCTTGGCAGGAGCAGGCTAGGAGGCTGACGCCTTTGGTGGGCCAGCTGCGGGCGTGGGTGAGTGGGACCTGGCAAATACTGGGTCAGGAAGGCCTGGGCAGGTCCCACCCCTCCTGCAAGGGTCTCGCTGGAGGAGGTCCTGGCAGCGCAGCAGCAGGGGAAGGTCACAAAGGGGAGAGAGCAGCCTCGAAGGACTGGGGCAGAGAGACCCAGATGAGGCACAGCACCGAGGGCAGACGGATGGAAACATTTCTCTATTCCTCTATTTTTTTCCGTCCATGTGTGGAATAAATGCTCTGTGCACCGAGGCATGTGCGGCTGTGCACCCCCAGTAGAAACACCTGCTGCCAGCTGTGGGTGCTCTGCTACCCAGCTGGGCGGCATCTGTCTCTCTCGTGGGTGGCCGCCCCGGGGCTCAGCTCACAGGGAGCACTCAGGGAGGGGTACAGCCGGGCGAGGTGGCTGCAGTGACTTCCATTGTGCAGTAGCCACAGAAGTGCAGCAGCGGTGGAGCCAGGCTGCCTGGGGATGTGGAAGGAGGAGAGGGCTCGAGCCAGCCCCCGCTCCTGCCCTCGGTGGTGGAGATGGAGTCACAAGGCCTGGGGGTAGCAGCCGATGCTGCTCCTGCACCTGGGGGTGTCAGAGACACATTGGCAGCACAGGGGAGTAGTGGAGGCCTCGGGTGCGGGGGGCAGTGGCGAGGGAGGGACCCGGCTCCGGGCTGGTGGCGAAGGCGGGGGTCCCCGTGGGCAGTTAAGTGCGGCTGGGGCGGGGGAGGCAGGACTGTGGGCAGGGCCGTGCCTGGCCGTCCCCCGGCGCATGCCGCACGCCCGTGGCTGTCACTACGGAGACACGCTTGGGCTGAGCAGGGATGTGGGCATGGAGCAGAGGAAAGTGAGCGGCTTGGGACAAACCAACATGGGCTGTGGGTGAAGCTTCCCCTGTTCCGTCTCTTGTGGCCCTGGCTGGGAGGGAGGGGCTGAGAGCTTGCTCAGGGCCGCAGGGGGAGGCTGAGCGCTCAGCCTGACGGGGGCTCTGAGCCTGGAGCCAGGCTGTGCTGGTGGAGCACCGAGGCCAGAGTCACCCCAATTTTACTTCTTCCCTGGGGCCCTGCCTCTCGCTCCTTTCCACCCTCCCCCACCCCCAGTGCCCCCCCCCCGCAGGACTGGAAAAGCTCTGTGCCCCACCTCAGCCCAGAGTCAGAGTTCCTCCGGCCCCGGCAGGGGGAGATTTTCCCAGGGGCCACAAGTTATCCCAGGCCGCTGGGCATGGCGGGGCAGGGTGGCGTGGGGGGCACACTTGGGCTTGTGCAAGAATCTCCCATTACGAGCCACCCAGGCAAAGTGCGGACCTTAACAATCGTGTAATCGGTCATCGCGGAAGCGCTCAAGCCCTTGGCGGTTACGTGGTGACGTGCGCTGCGGCTCAGCCGTCGAAAGCTGCCACCTTGGGGTGTGGCGCTGGGCCAGTAGGCCTGGGAATGCTCTGCAGCGGGGGCCCTGGGTGAAAGCTTGGCTGTGGCATGGGGGTGTCACTTTACATCCCCTCAGGTGCAGCTTTGGAAGGCAGAGCCTGGGAGAGCGCCTGCTTCTCTGGCCTACAGGCTCGTTCCTCCTGCAGAGGAGAGGCACTCGCGCCCTGGTACGGAGCCAGTGAGCAGCGAGACGCGGGGGGGCAGCGAGACGCGGGAGGAGGCAGTGAGACGCGGGGGGGACAGCAAGACGCGGGAGGAGGCAGCAAGAGGCAGGCGGTGCAGTGAGATGTGGGGGGGGCAGCGAGACACGGGGGGGCAGCGAGACGCGGGGGGCAGCGAGATGTGGGAGGAGGCAGTGAGTCGGGGGGGCAGTGAGACGCGGGGGGCAGCGAGACGCGGGAGGAGGCAGTGAGTTGGGGGGGCAGTGAGACACGGGGGGCAGTGAGATGTGGGAGGGAGCAGTGAGACGCGGGAGGAGGCAGTGAGGCGGGGGGCAGTGAGACGCGGGGGGGGCAGCGAGACGTGGGAGGGGGCAGTGAGACATGGGAGGAGGCAGTGAGGCGGGGGCAGTGAGACGTGGGGGGGCAGCGAGACATGGGAGGGGGCAGCGAGACGCGGGGGGGCAGTGAGACGCAGGGGGGCAGGGAGACGTGGGGGGCAGCAAGACACGGGAGGAGGCAGCAAGAGGCGGGCGGTGCAGTGAGATGCGGGGGGGGCAGCGAGACACAGGGGGGCAGCGAGACGTGGGGGGCAGCGAGATGCGGGGGGGCAATGAGACATGGGGGGGCAGCGAGACGTGGGAGGAGGCAGTGAGATGCGGGAGGGGGCAGTGAGGCGCGGGGGGGGCAATGAGACGCGGGGGGGAATGAGACGCAGGAGGAGGCAGTGAGGCGGGGGGCAATGAGACACGGGGGGGGCAGCGAGATGCGGGAGGAGGTAGTGAGACGCGGGGGTCAGTGAGACACAGGGGGGCAGCGAAACGCGGGAGGAGGCAGTGAGGCGGGGGGGCAGTGAGACGCGGGGGGGGCAGCGAGAAGCGGGAGGGGGCAGCGAGACACGGGGGGGCAGCGAGACGCGGGAGGGCAGCAAGACGCGGGGGGGCAATGAGATGCGGGAGGGGGCAGCGAGACGTGGGGGGCAGCGAGACGCGGGAGGAGGCAGTGAGGCAGGGGGGCAATGAAACGCAGGGGGGGGCAGCGAGACGCGGCGGGGGCAGTGAGACATGGGGGGGGCAGCGAGACGCGGGAGGGGGCAGTGAGACACGGGGGGGCAGCGAGACGCGGCGGGGCAGCGAGACGCGGGAGGGGGCAGTGAGACGCGGGGGGCAGCGAGACATGGGAGGAGGCAGTGAGTCGGGGGGGCAGTGAGATACGGGGGGCAGCGAGACGTGGGAGGGGGCAGTGAGACGCAGGGGGGCAGTGAGGCGGGGGGCAGTGAGACGCGGGGGGGCAGCGAGACGTGGGAGGGGGCAGTGAGACGCGGGGGGCAGTGAGATGTGGGGGGGCAGCGAGACGTGGGAGGGGGCAGTGAGACGCAGGGGGGCAGTGAGACGCGGGGGGGCAGTGAGACGCGGGAGGGCAGCGAGACGTGGGGGGTCCAGAACGTGGCAGATGCGGAGCAGGCAGGGGAGAAGGGGGGGCCCAGAACGTGGCAGATGCGGAGCGGGCAGGGGAGAAGGGGGGGCCCAGAACGTGGCAGATGCGGAGCGGGCAGAGGGGAAGGGGGGCCCAGAATATGGCAGATGCGGAGCGGGCAGGGGAGAAGGGGGGGCCCAGAACGTGGCAGATGCGGAGCGGGCAGGGGGGAAGGGGGGCCCAGAACGTGGCAGATGCGGAGCGGGCAGGGGGGATGGGGGGCCCAGAACGTGGCAGAATGCGGAGCGGGCAGGGGAGAAGGGGGGGCCCAGAACGTGGCAGATGCGGAGCGGGCAGGGCGGAAGGGAGTCCCAGAACGTGGCAGATGCGGAGCGGGCAGGCGGAAGGGGGGCCCAGAACGTGGCAGATGCGGAGCGGGCAGGGGGGAAGGGGGGCCCAGAACGTGGCAGATGCAGGAGCGGGCAGGGGGAAGGGGGGCCCAGAACGTGGCAGATGCGTAGCGGGCAGCGGGGAAGGGGGGCCAGAATGTGGCAGATGCGGAGCGGTGCGGGGGGAAGGGGGGCCCAGAATGTGGCAGATGAGGAGCGGGCAGTGGGGAAGGGGGGCCCAGAACGTGGCAGATGCGGAGCGGGCAGGGCGGA
Source organism: Pelochelys cantorii (assembly GCA_032595735.1). NCBI lineage: Eukaryota > Metazoa > Chordata > Testudines > Trionychidae > Pelochelys > Pelochelys cantorii. The sequence continues at coordinate 18,026,645 of CM064354.1, read as the reverse complement.
AGGGGGGCCCAGAACGTGGCAGATGCGGAGCGGGTGGACGGAAGGGGGGCCCAGAACGTGGCAGATGCGGAGCGGGCAGTGGGGAAGGGGGGCCCAGAACGTGGCAGATGAGAAGCGGGCAGGGGAGAAGGGGGGGCCCAGAACGTGGCAGATGCGGAGCGGGCAGTGGGGAAGGGGGGCCCAGAACGTGGCAGATGCGGAGCGGGCAGTGGGGAAGGGGGGCCCAGAATGTGGCAGATGCGGAGCGGGCAGGGCAGAAGGGGGGCCAGAACGTGGCAGATGCGGAGCGGGCGGGGGGAAGGGGGGCCCAGAACGTGGCAGATGAGGAGAGGGCAGTGGGGAAGGGGGGCCCAGAACGTGGCAGATGCGGAGCGGGCGGGGGGAAGGGGGGCCCAGAACGTGGCAGATGCGGAGCGGGCAGGGGGAAGGGGGGCCCAGAACGTGGCAGATGCGGAGCGGGCAGGGCGGAAGGGGGTCCAGAACGTGGCAGATGCGGAGCGGGCGGGGGGAAGGGGGTCCCAGAACGTGGCAGATGCGGAGCGGGCGGGGGGAAGGGGGGCCCAGAACGTGGCAGATGCGGAGCGGGCGGGGGAAAGGGGGGCCCAGAACGTGGCAGATGCGGAGCGGGCAGGGCGGAAGGGGGGCCCAGAACGTGGCAGATGCGGAGCGGGCGGGGGGAAGGGGGGCCCAGAACGTGGCAGATGCGGAGCGGGCGGGGGGAAAGGGGGCCCAGAACGTGGCAGATGCGGAGCGGGCAGTGGGGAAGGGGGGCCCAGAACGTTGCAGATGAGGAGCGGGCAGGGGAGAAGGGGGTCCCAGAACGTGGCACATGCGGAGCGGGCCGGGGGGAAGCGGGGGGCCCAGAACGTGGCAGATGCGGAGCAGGCAGGGGGGAAGCGGGGCCCAGAACGTGGCAGATTCAGAGCGGGCAGCGGGGAAGGGGGGGCCCAGAACGTGGCACATGCGGAGCGGGCCGGGGGGAAGGGGGGCCCAGAACGTGGCACATGCGGAGGGGCGGCGGGGGGGAAGGGGGGCCCAGAACGTGGCAGATGCGGAGCGGGCGGGGGGAAGGGGGGCCCAGAACGTGGCAGATGCGGAGCGGGCGGGGAGGGGCCAGAACGTGGCAGGATGGAGGGGGGGGGGAAGGGGCCCAGAACGTGGCAGATGCGGAGCGAGCGGGGGGAAGGGGGGCCCAGAACGTGGCAGATGCGGAGCGGGCGGGGGGAAGGGGGGCCCAGAACGTGGCAGATGCGGAGCGGGCAGGGCGGAAGGGGGGCCCAGAACGTGGCAGATGCGGAGCGGGCAGTGGGGAAGGGGGGCCCAGAACGTGGCAGATGCGGAGCGGGCAGGGGAGAAGGGGGGGGCTCAGAACGTGGCAGATGCGGAGCGGGCAGGGCGGAAGGGGGGCCCAGAACGTGGCAGATGCGGAGCGGGCGGGGGGAAGGGGGGCCCAGAACGTGGCAGATGCGGAGCGGGCGGGGGGAAGGGGGGCCCAGAACGTGGCAGATGCGGAGCGGGCGGGGGGAAGGGGGGCCCAGAACGTGGCAGATGCGGAGCGGGCAGGGCGGAAGGGGGGCCCAGAACGTGGCAGATGCGGAGCGGGCAGGGGGAAGGGGGGCCCAGAACGTGGCAGATGCGGAGCGGGCAGGGGGAAGGGGGGCCAGAACGTGGCAGATGCGGAGCGGGCAGGGCGGAAGGGGGGCCCAGAACGTGGCAGATGCGGAGCGGGCGGGGGGAAGGGGGGCCCAGAACGTGGCAGATGCGGAGCGGGCGGGGGGAAGGGGGGCCCAGAACGTGGCAGATGCGGAGCGGGCGGGGGGAAGGGGGGCCCAGAACGTGGCAGATGCGGAGCGGCGGGGGAGGGGGGCCCAGAAGTGGCAGATGCGGAGCGGGCGGGGGGAGGGGGCCCAGAACGTGGCAGATGCGGAGCGGGCGGGGGGAAGGGGGGCCCAGAACGTGGCAGATGCGGAGCGGGCGGGGGGAAGGGGGGCCCAGAACGTGGCAGATGCGGAGCGGGCGGGGGGAAGGGGGGCCCAGAACGTGGCAGATGCGGAGCGGGCCGGGGGAAGGGGGGCCCAGAAGGTGGCAGATGCGGAGCGGGCGGGGGGAAGGGGGGCCCAGAAGGTGGCAGATGCGGAGCGGGCGGGGGGAGGGGGCGGTGGCAGGGGAGCGGCGGGGAGGGGGCCAGAAGGTGGCAGATGCGGAGCGGGCGGGGGGAGGGGGGCCCAGAAGGTGGCAGATGCGGAGCGGGCGGGGGGAAGGGGGGCCCAGAAGGTGGCAGATGCGGAGCGGGCGGGGGGAAGGGGGGCCCAGAAGGTGGCAGATGCGGAGCGGGCCGGGGGAAGGGGGGCCCAGAAGGTGGCAGATGCGGAGCGGGCGGGGGGAAGGGGGGCCCAGAACGTGGCAGATGCGGAGCGAGCGGGGGGAAGGGGGGCCCAGAACGTGGCAGATGCGGAGCGGGCCGGGGGAAGGGGGGCCCAGAAGGTGGCAGATGCGGAGCGGGCGGGGGGAAGGGGGGCCCAGAACGTGGCAGATGCGGAGCGGGCCGGGGGAAGGGGGGCCCAGAAGGTGGCAGATGCGGAGCGGGCGGGGGGAAGGGGGGCCCAGAACGTGGCACATGCGGAGCGGGCCGGGGGAAGGGGAGGTGGGCTTGCTGCTTAGGAAGTGACCCTCTGTACCCGTAAGAGGCTGTGAAATGGGGGGATGGGGCCGACGGTGAAAACTGGGGCTGAGCGGGCTGCTGTGGCTGGGGAGTTTGAGCAGAGACCGGCCTCTGTTCCACGTGAGCCACAGACAGAGGGTTCGAGGCTCCCGGCTTGCCCCGGGGAGGGAGGCGGGCCAGGCGGCTGGCACTGGCTTCCCAGAGCCGTGCTTGGTCCCCACACTCGGCACACACAGGAGCTCGGCAGGTTCCTCGACACTGCGCAGCCTAACAAGCCCCGTGCAGCGGCGCAGGGCTTCGCCCCCGGGGCTGCCGCGACTGGGGAAGGGACGTGCCCCTCTGGCCCCAGCAGCAGAGCCGGGTTCAGAAAGGGGTTTTCGGGCTGTACCCCAGGGCCTCCTTACTTCAGCCCCAAACCCCGTGTTCTGGGCCAGCCCTTCCTGGCCAGGGTGGCCGTGCGCTGCTCATCCTTTCCCTAGAGCTGAGAGCTGTGTGGTCAGGAGGAAAGAGCAAGACGCCCACTCGCTGTTCCATCCAGCCCCTCTCCCAGCGACCTCACTCCCCGCGTCACCCCCGGTACGTTCCCACTCAGCAGCCCCAAACCCGCCAGCCTTTCTTGCCAGGGCTTCAGTCCGCAGTCCTTCAGACACCGAGGACTGGGAGAGTCATCACGGAGCGTTGTGAGCCCCAGCCCCTAGACTATGACTCTCCTAGCCAATATAAATGCAACTCCAGCTGACTAGTTCACTCGCAGGAGCCCTCTTTTCAAGAAACAACTGTTCTCTGGGGCTCGCCGTGTGAGTCCAGGTTTATATTCTCCAGCTAGGAATCTCGCTCAGAGTAACATGAAACTGTGCCTGATTCCAGGTCTCCTTGGAGGCTCGATGCACAAAGCATTGGACGTCCGTCGTTGGCATGCTGGTGCTTGTGGAACACACATGTTGACCTGCTGAAGGACTGAAGTAACAAGATGTTTCTCTTGGGATGATCCAAAATACCCCACCGAGTAGCTCCATTTCCAAAGCTGAGTTTTAATAAGCAAGTGTGGCTGGTTTATAGGGTTTTTTCGCCATGAAAATATGAACTGGAAAAGGTCATTTGAGGCTGATGAGATCAGAGGAAACCAGTCTGGAATTTCAGAGAATCCACGAGGCATAGGCCTGACACAGGATTGTATTTCACTTCGGAGCAGAGCGCCTGTGCGCGTTCGGTGGCTGTATTTACACATGGTGTGCAGTTTGGGAAGGGTTTTAGTTCTCCCCACTCTCCCTCTTCCTTTTGGCCCTTGCGCTGCAGGGTCTATTGCTGTTAGCGAAGAACAAACCACCGTTATCCAAAGCATCTCAGCAGCCGGGGGCACAGTGACCTGAGTGGCTCCCCGTGGAAATGTCTCCAGTGGCAGAAGGACACATGCATGCTGGGTGTGGTTCACTATCCCATGGAGTGGGGGGGCAATAATTTTAAACTGCTCCCCCCATCCACTAAGCCAGTAAGCCTGTCAAAGAAGGCAGTTAGGTTGCTTTGGCATGATTTGTTCCAGGGGTGAAAATAACTAAAGTTTCTTCCTGGTGTTGTGGGATTGTGACCCTGGGTGGCTCAGGGCAAGGAGCTGGGGTGGGGGGCTTGTAACAGGATAGTACCTGTAAGAAATGTAAGTGTGCGGGCTCAGGGCAGGGGATCACTGTGTGGGTGTATGAGCTCATGGGTTGGATTGTGGGGGGCTCAGGACACGGGGGGGGGGGGGCTCAGGGCACAGTGTTGGGGTGTGGGGGGAGCCTTGGGGCTGGGAGTGTGGCCACCACTCTGCCCAGCTGTCGGATCCCCAAGGCTGGCTGGGGCAGGAATTATGCTGCCTGGCCACCGGATCGCTGGGGCAGTGGGAAGGGGGCCACGCTGCCCGGCTGTCCAAGCATCGGGATTGGAGCCTGGGGGCCCTGTGACCACCCACCCTGGACGCTGGGAACATCCAGAGCCCTGCTGCCAGCCAGCCAGTCCCTGGGGCGCACCAGCTTCCTGTCACCTTTGATCGCTTTCTTAACAGATCCACACTGGCCGTTCCTTGGGATCCTGGTGCTGACAGGCTGACAGATCATTTGTCCAATACCTTTCCGGGTATCAGAGTCAAGCTGACTGGTCCCTGCTCCACTGTGTTCTCCCTTTTAAAGACAGGTTCTGTGGTAGCCCTCCCCCAGGCTCTGGGGACCTCCCCGTCCTCCACTGATTTCAAAGATTCTGGCTAATTATTCCAAAATTGCTCCAGCTAGCTCCTGCTGACTTGCACACATCGAGCCCCTCGAACTATTCTTTAATCTGGTTTTCCCACTCTGGCTTGTGTCCTTCTGCCCAGATCAAAGAAAGCATCTGGCCACAACGAACCTTCTTCAGCAAAGACTGAAGCAAAATGGGCCCTTCTTGGCCTTCTTTGTTCTTAGCTTGTCTTCCCTGCTGACAGTGGCTCTGCCCATGCCTTTCTCCTTCTCCTGCGCCTCCTAATGCATTTATAGACCCTCTTCTTCCTGCCTCGGCTGCCCCTGGCCGGGCGTAACTCACCTTGTGCCGTAGCCTGTCTTGCCGTGTCCCCGCGCACTTACGCTGTTCTTTCCCATGCCTCCATAGCAACTCACCTGTGTTTGCACTGTCTGTAGGATGCCTCGACATTCCCTTCATTAGTGCTCCGGAGGGCACTGCGGCTGTTCTGCCGCTCGGCCCGCGGCTGGCTGTTCGGTTTCTCTGAGGTTCTCTTCCCATGCAGGATACGTTGTGCCGAAACCAGGGGTGGGCAATCATTTTTTGCCAGGGGCCACTTCAAAAATTTCTGAAGTGGCCCCAGGCTGCTCCAGAAGGGGGCGGGGGCCTGGATACTGATTGGCCTGAGGGCGGGGGAGCGGCAGGGCCTCCGTGGGCTTGATCCACCTGCGTGGCAGGCTGGATCCAGCCCGTGGAGGCCCTTTTGCCCACCCCTGGTCTAAACCATTGAAGATAGATGGCTTATTGCTGCATAAACTTAAAAAAAACTGGTCTGGTAGACCAGACTTTATAGACTAACAAAACATGGAAAACTAACAAACAAAACTAACAAAACATGAGCTTTTGTGGGCACAGCCCACTTCTTCAGCTGACCGGAGTTTGGAGTTTAGGATGTGCAGACCCAAAATAAATAGGGGAGAAGGGCGAGGGGGGACGGGAAACAAGGAGCAGAGGTTATGTATGTTCGCATTCACCCAGGTTCCCTTCTACTTTCAGATTCGCAACCAATTCCCCCTTCTCAGTCAGAAGATAAAAGGGTGGCTGCTGTCCAGTGGTTACTGCCTCCACCATTGGAAACAAGGTCTGAGAGGGGCAGCTGTGCTAGTTGGGAGTTTGCCCCCCATCTCATCTGACTAAGTGGGTTTTACCCACAAAAGCTGATGCCCTAATAAAGCTGTTGGTCCCTAGGGGTGTGTCTAGACTACAGGGTTTTGTCGACAAAACGATACCTGTGTCTACACTACCGCTGAGTTCTGTCGACATAACGTCGACAGAACTCGGCAGTTTTGTCAACGCCGGTAAACCTCATTCTACGAGGAAGAACGCCTTTTGTCGACAGAGTGCTATCGACAGAAGGTGTTATTGCATCTACACTGTCCTTTGAGTCTACACTCTTATGTCGACAAAGCAGCTTGCTTTGTTGACAGAACTGGCTGTAGTCTAGATGCTCTTTGTCGACAGAAACTTTGTCGACAGTATCTGTCGACAAAGCCTCTGTCGACAAAAGCCTGTCGTCTAGATGTACCCTAGGTGCCACAGGACTCCTTGTGGACATTGCAATAACTGGTTGAGATCTTGTGGCTTTTCCAACAGGTGGCTGAGTAGTTAACGTCCCCTATCATCACATGGCCTTTTGTTTCTGATGCTTCTGGTATTTGCTCTAGAAATGCGTCAGCCGCTCCTGCTGCTGTTTTGTTATTGTGGAAACATTTCGTTTGGCCTTCGGGTTCGTTCGCCTTTCTGCTCCAGCGACAGCCCCTGGTGTGACTTCACGCAGGCAGCAGAGGGTGCTGCAGGCCAAGTCAGAGGTGCACCGCAGGAAGTGGCGGCAGATGCCTTTTGCTATTTGGGTTCATTTCCAAGGCTCCTTGGCACCCTCGGAGGACGCTCACAATGGCGCTGAACACACGGCGCTTTGAAACGTACTGGATGTGAAACTGAGTTTAAATGTGGTATCCCTCCATCCCATACGCAGCCTCCGCTGCGCACAGCTTGCGTGGCCTGTGCTACCGCGGCCCAGCCATCCAAGCTAGGACACTTCAGCTCCAGGAGTAACACCGCCTGAAGTACTGCGGAGACTGCGCTGCGGTGAGTCCTGGCAGACGCTCTCCCGCCGATGCTGCCCTTCTGGTGGGGCACGGGAGTGCTCGGCAATCCATGTACCGTGTCTATACTAGACTCCCACTGGATCGCTCGCTGCCCACGGAGCCAGGGGGTAGTGTAGACGTGCCCTCTCTTGCAGCCTCCTACTAACGCCTTGATTTCAATGGGCGTTTCACCTGAGCGAACTTGGGGCCTGGTTGCACCCCGACATAGAATCACAGAATACTAGGACTGGAAGGGACCTCGAGAGGTCATCGAGTCCAGTCCCCTGCCCTCATGGCAGGACCAAGCACTGTCTAGACCATCCCTGATAGACATTATCTAACCTGCTCTTAAATATCTCCAGGGATGAGGATTCCACAACCTTCCTGGGCAACTTACTCCAGTGTTTAACCACCCGGACAGGTAGGAAGTTTTTCCTAATGTCCAACCTAAACCTCCCTCGCTGCAGTTTAAGCCCATTGCTTCTTGTTCTATCTTCAGAGGCCTGGAAGAACAATTTTTCTCCCTCCTCCTTGTGACACCCTTGTGACATGGTCCCCTCCATGCTCAGATCTCCCTGCAGGGCTCTACTGTTTCCCCATCACCATCCCCCCGGAAGGTTCATCCCCCCTTGCTCACCTGGGAGCAGGTGGGCAAGGGGGAAGCATCGCCCCGTGCTGGCTCAGGGAGAACAGCCTCTCCCTCCTGCCCGCGATAGTGGAGATCTCCTTTAAAGGAGGTTTTGATGCAAGTGCAGGCAGGGGAGTCCCAGGGAGCATGGCTCTGGACTGGAGCCAGGGTGCCAAGGAGAGGCTGAGCTGCTGCAGAGACCCGATGCCTCCCAATTCATAGATCCTAAGGCCAGAAGGGACCATTGTGATCGACCGGCCTCCTGTACAGCACAGGCTGAAGGGCTTCCCTGGACTGAGTCCTGCTGGAATGACAGCAGATCTCACCCAATCCTAAAAATGGCTGGGGGTGGAGACTCCACCACAGCCCAGAGGATCTTGTCCCAGTGGCTGATTGCGCTCCCTCTTGAACCGTGAGTCTCATTTCCAGTTGGCCTTCCCAGCGCCCCAGCCTCGCTGATTCCCTGGGCTTGTTCCACTTCCTCGATGGAGCATGTGGGTGATTTCATCCCTCTTGCCTGTGGGAGGGGCAGTCCACACTGGTCCCTATTTCAGTAATCGCCACCAGCTGCTGCTGCTCAGAGCCTGAGTCCTCCCGCCTCGCAGGTCACCTCCTCCTGTCTCTGATCTGCATGGTTTGGCCTGCCTTCCCGCCACGCTCCAGGCCTTAATGCATTCCAGGCATTTTCCACTCGCTCGTCTCCTGGGGCTTTTTTGATGTTGCTCTTTGCGTCTCCTTCCAAATGGGTGAGCCAAGGATCTGTGACTCAGGCTCCCCCCACCACACCAGCCCCGCCTCATCTTTCACTCCTGCATGGCCTCAGAAATCTCCAAGGAAGGGGCCGGGCTGAAAACTTCCCCCCAATCCTAATGAGCAGTTTCCCGTCGATTCGCTTCGAGCGCCAACTTCCTTCTTCGCTCACTTTGTGGCCAAGCGAGATCTGCTCGTGTCTCGTGCGTGCACTTTCCAAATCTGCTCAGGTCCAACTTCCACGGCTTTGATTGGCCCGGGGGGAAGCGGATCACAAACACACTTGGATTCCCGTGGGAGCCGTTACTTGCCAGCTGTTCCGGGCTTTACTGTTTCAAACAAATATTTAACTCGGGTAAACATTTCACAAAGTGCTGTTCTAAATCAGGCCTGTGGAACGATGTTCCACTCCCCGGCTGGGGGCCCATCAAGAACTCGCTCCTCAAGGGAATACAAAAACGGCTGCAGAATTCCAAGTACACGCACAGACACACATGCTTGCGGGCGCATGTTCTTTCTGTGGCGGCTCGAAGCCTCCGTTAGCAGAGCGGTAGTGAGGGTGCAATGCAGGCACTCGGAAGTTGGGAAAAGCCACATTTATGGTTGTGCGTGAAACCTTAATCCCCCTTGTGCAGCTAGTGGGTGGAGCACTGAAAGAGGCAAGGGTCCCGTGGATATTTATTTATTTATTTATTTAAAATATTTTTACCCGCCTCTATGTAAAAATATTCGAGGCATCTTACAAAATGTTTTAAAATACAATCAGTATACATATTTCTATAAAAGTAAAATACAGGCCCCCAAAGGGGGGAGATAAAACCTGCTAAAACGCATATACAACTAAACACCAAATCACATGCAATCAGGTAATTAAGACAGTATCATAATGCACATGCAAAAGGGAGCTGAATTAAGGGTGAATGGGACTCCCTATAGTGCCCCTCCCAGGAGAGGCTGGGCCTGGAATAGCTGGGAGCCCCCGCCCCCTCCCCCCCGCCAGTTCTCTGCCCTGCTTCCCCCAGCTGGGAGTCCCTCATGGCTAAGCCCCAGTCTCCCTGGCACCAGCTGTTGCTTATAGAGGTTGTGACAACAGAATGCAAATTCAGGAACTAAAACAATAACAAAGGGCATCCCTTTAAGCCCTCCTCCCCCCCCCCCCAGTCCTGCCTTTCTGCCCTGCGGGCCTGGCGCTGCCCTCCTGCTCCCATGTCTAGCGGCCAGTTTCGCTAGGAGGAGCACCCATCTCGCACCCGGAAGCAAAGGCCACGGCCTGTGTTCCCACCAGCCAGGCACATGCCAACCTGAATTTCCTGTTGCTGCTCATGCAGCCTGGGTAATTGGAACCAGGTTTTCGGGCTTGGGCGGGGAGAGGCAGCCGGCGTTCCCCATTCGGGGCCTTTGTGCTCACTGCCCGTCCTCTCCAGCCTGCGACAGACCCAGCAAACCCTGCGAGCGTCTCCTGCTCGGCACTCAGCGGTTAAGGACAAACAACATCGGCAGCAGCCCAGTGGGGAAGGGGCTGCTTTGGGGGGAGAGTTTTCCCTGGGGTAGGGCTTTGCACGTGTGCTGTGCGGCTGTGGACTCCTTCCCTTGCTCCCCCAAGCCTGGCCCTGCTCACCTCGGCTCGGCCCCTCCACACGCAGGAGAAGGGCAGGTGCAGAGCGTGGGCGAAGGGCCTGGTCTCGGGGGGAGCCGGGCTCGTCTGCAACTGACGAACTTGAAAACAACACTGGTCCTGCAGCACCTTAGAGCCCGACCATGTGGGTGGGTTCGTGGGCGGAGCAAGGGGGCCAGGGGGCGCACGAGGGCCTGGTGCCCACATTCCAGCCTGGTCCATAGAGAGCCCCCTGGGCTGCGTGGCAGCTCAGCCCGTGGGCAGCCTCCGGGCCATGGCGAGAGACTGCGGCAGCAGGGGTGCTGCGTGTCCATGAGCCACGACCGGGGGACAGCAGGGTGGATGGCCTTCAACCTGGAGCGGCGGCCATGGGAGGAAATGGAGCCATGCGGCGGGCAAGGTCTCTGGGTCGGTTCCCAGGCTCTGCTCAAATCTGGGCACTCACTGGTCTGAAGCAACGGCAGGGGACAGAGCCCCGGGGGGGGCGATCTCGGGACGACTACGAGCCACCACGGCCCTCGGCCACCAGACAGGCAAACGAGACCGGCCGTGTCAGGCGCGGTCAGTCCAGCAGGAGTGTTAACGCCATGGCCAGGGATGGGGGCAGCTGCCAAAGAGTGGGGGGGCACTGGCACCTGAACCATGGCTCCTCCCATTCCCCGAGACCCCCCACTCGCTCCTCACTGCTTGCCCCCGTGGCCAGTGCAGAGTGGGAGGTCCCATTGCAGAAGGCTCCGAGAGCCCCAGCGGGAGCTGCTCAGCTCTGGCGGCCCGGTTCCCGAGCGTGGCCTTGGATCGCGGAGGTGCTGAGCAGCTCTGGTCGGGGGGCGCCTGGAGCTGACCTCGGTGGAAGAGCTGGGCCTGCGCTGGCCGCGGGAGGCGCGTCTCTCTGAGCCCCCGAGCTGCTGGACGACGACGCTGCACCGGAGCGAATGGGGATGAACTGGCCGTGAATCGACTCAGGCTGGCGACTCGGAGGCCCCTCACTGCCAGAGCGCCCCTGGGAGCACACGAGGGAGGAGTGTGAAGAGGGAGCTGGACACATTTATGAATGGGACTGTGGGACGGGGTTTCCTGTGGGAATGGGCAGGGCCCAGGGATCGCTTCTCGTCAGGGTCCTATGTTCCCAACTGCTGGTGCTACAGGCTCAGCTGATCAGCAGGCGGGGGTCAGGAAGGGATTCCCCGCCCCCCCCACACACACACAGGGGTTCTGGGGCTGGGGTGGGGACTGGACGGTTTGCTCTGAAGCATCGGAGGTGGCCCCGGCTGGAGACAGGCCGCTGAACAGGGAGGGCCATGGGCCCCAGTCTAAGAGGCAGGGGAAGGCAATGGCTTCCCAAACTGCCAGGCGTGGCCCTGCCCACGCTCTGCCCCAGGCCCCACCTCCACTTCAGCATGGATCCCCCCTCTCCCAGGGCTGCCCAGGCGTCAGCTGAACCATTGGTGGGGCCGCCCGCCCTCCCTGTGATCGGGGCTGGGGAGGCAGGCTGTGCACTGCCCTGCCCTACAGTAGGGAGTCTTGGCTCCCACAGAGGGGGGCAGGGGCGGAGCCTCGGCAGAAGGGGCGGGGCTGGGGCCATGCCTCCCCGTGCTCTAGGTTCCCCATGCCCAGGGGGAGGGCAGGGCTCTGAGGGGGCCCTGACAGGTCTCTCAGGGGCATGGTGAGCTCTTGCTCCCATGCTCAGGTCTAACTGCTCTTCAGAGCCATAGACTCCTCCCTTCCAAGGCCAGCGGGGACCCCTGTGAGCATCTAGTCCCAGACCCCCAGTAATCCCAGGGCAGAGCGGCTGGGGCGCTGGCCGGGGCGGGGGGGAGCCCAGGCCAGAGGACAACTCAGCATCCACACACTGGCTAGTCTCCTGCAGCAACTTCCACCCCGGAGGAGGCCACAGGCTGGGAACCGCCAACAGCAGTGAGCAGCTTTGATCTGGGGAATCGCTGAAGCGAGTTGTTGGGGGCAGGAGGGTTGCAGAAAGCCGGCTTGAGTCTGCGGTGCCCCGCTGTGGTAGCAGCTCCAGGAATGCCACACGCAAGCTTACGTGGCAGCTACCACAGGGGGCAGATTAACGTGGAACCCCTCTTCTTCGCCTAGGGGTCGGGGGGATGACTCAGCTGCCAGGCAGGACGGCTCAGCGAGGCCTCGGTCGGGCTCCATTCCCGCCGGCCGAGGCGGCAGAGCGCTCAGCACGAAAGCCATGGAAGGATGGTGCCAAATGTGGGTGGAAGTGCAGGGCTTGCTGGGATATGAAGCAATACATCATGGGGCATTGGGACAGGACCCAGGATGACTCTCCCGCCACCCCCCGTCCTACAGGGCTCAGCAGCCAAAGAGGAAGCCGTGCACGTGGGCAAGCTGCCAGGTGCACCCTCCGCACATGCGCGCTCCGGCCGGCTCCGTCCCGCTGCCAGTGGCGCCGAGGGCTCGCGCTCCGGCCGGCTCCGTCCTGCTGCCAGTGGCGCCGAGGGCTCGCGCTCCGGCCGGCTCCGTCCTGCTGCCAGTGGCGCCGAGGGCTCGCGCTCCGGCCGGCTCCGTCCTGCTGCCAGTGGCGCCGAGGGCTCGCGCTCCGGCCGGCTCCGTCCTGCTGCCAGTGGCGCCGAGGGCTCGCGCTCCGGCCGGCTCCGTCCTGCTGCCAGTGGCGCCGAGGGCTCGCGCCTGTAGTCCAAGGGGCCAGTGTCTAGAGCCAAACGCCCGGCGACGCTGACTTGCTGCAGGCCGCCGCACTGAGACCCAAGCGCTTTCTTCGGCGCACATGAGCTGAAATGGCCAGCAAGGGGCACTGGCCCCCCAGCAATGGCAGGGAGTGGGGCTCTTGCCCCTGCTGACCCTGGGACGGGGGCTGGTTCGAAAACCGTGGCATGAGGGACAAGCTCTTGCTTGGCGTGTCCAGGCCGTGGCTGCTCCGGCCTGCAGGCCAGGGAGCTGAGAGGGAGGCCCGGGGCCCGGGGAGGCCGTGAGTCTTCAGGCAGCCGGCCTGGAGCGGGGCGGGTGGAGCTGGGAGCAGCCCGGCTTTGCTCTTGGCTTTGCGGCTCTCGTGCGTGGTTACTCTGAAGCTGTAGCCGGCAGAGAGCGACGCTGCGCTCACCTGACATCTCCGAGCGCCTGCTGGGAGCCCGCTCACCCCGAAGGATCCCACCGGGCCGAGTGCTTGGGCAATGCAGCCACCTCTGGGGTGAGGCCTGGCAGCCATGTAACACTGCCCAGGTCTGATCCCGGCGGGGATTAGGCCAAGGCCTTGGGGCTGCCGCACCCACTCTCGCCACTCAGCTTCCACGGGGCCGGGTCCTGCAGCCTCTGTGCCCACGTGGCCACCTGCATCTCGCCCCATGGACAGCTCTCCAGCAGCACCAGGCCCCCCCGCCTTAGCAGGGCTCTGGGCTGATGCTGAGTGCAGCAGGGCATTGGGGCTGAGGGTCTGTTTCTGCAAACTGCGCTGACCCAGTGTGTGGGGGGGGCAGAGCACATGGCGCTGCAGGTACCTTGCCCTTGCCTGGGGCGGGGGAGCCCAGTGCTGGCTGCAGCGTTCGCAGAGCTCTGAGCGCTCGGGGGCAGAGAGGGTGGAAGGGCCAGGCCTGCCCCAGCCCAGTCTCCTGCTCGCAGCCCCCAGCCCTGTGCTGTGGGGGGGCCCAGCGTTGGGCTCACACAGCAGCCCTGGGCACTTTGCGCCTGGCCCCTGTGTGCGGCGCTTACCTGGCACACACGCCTGGCGTGCAAGGGGCCGAGCTGACGTTAGCTCACGCAGCCTTGGCAAACCGGTGCCAGGACAGCAACGCCCCCGTCTCACCCTCGTGCCTTTGATCTCGCAGGCAAACGAAGCTGGTTTTGATTAGCAGTGGCAGGAAATGGCTCCAGTGTTTCTTCTTTGAAACATGCCATTCTGGCCAAGCTGAGCAGCGAGTGTGCACTGTGGACGTGCGAGCCAGCGACGGTGCGTGCGAGCCAGCGAGTGTGCACTGTGGACGTGCGAGCCAGCGAGTGTGCGTGCCGAGATCAGTGTCAGGAGGGCGTGCTGCGGGCGTGAGAGCTGCCAGGGGTTGTGTGCACTGGGCAGAGCAGGGACACTGGGTGTGTATGTGCCTGTGGGGGGGGAACCGGGCTGGGCACGGGCTCCTGGCTGCGGGTGCAAGAGGCAGTCGTGGGGCTGTGAGGGGCACATGTCTGTTTGCAGAGACCCTGCAAGGGGGCAGCTGATTGTCCCCATGTAGCTGCCCAGGCCAGTGACCCGACGGCCGGGCCCATGCCCAGAGGAAGGGCCTTGCAGCAGCATGTGGGCCCTTGGGTTCCCCTCTCCTCCCGAGCACCCCCACCCTTCCCCCCAGCCCAGCCCTGCCCCAGGTCGCTCCTCGGGGGCTTTTGGGCTGAGATGAGCCAAGGCCAGGGCCTCTGTGCTTGGTTCCGCCAGTGAGCGAGCCCAGGGATCTGGCAGGGGCTGCAGGTCGGGGCTGGGGGGGGAGAGCCCAGGGCTGGGCTGGCAGGGGCTGCGGGTCGGGGCTGGGGGGGTGCCGACAGGGTGAGGGGGAGAGCCCAGGGCTAGGGTAGCAGGGGCTGCGGGTTGGGGCTGGGGGGGGCGCCGACAGGGCGAGGGGGGGAGAGCCCAGGGCTAGGGTAGCAGGGGCTGCGGGTCGGGGCTGGGGGGGCACCGACAGGGTGAGGGGGGGAGAGCCCAGGGCTAGGGTAGCAGGGGCTGCGGGTTGGGGCTGGGGGGGGGGCGCCGACAGGGTGAGGGGGGGAGAGCCCAGGGCTAGGGTAGCAGGGGCTGCGGGTCGGGGCTGGGGGGGCACCGACAGGGTGAGGGGGGGAGAGCCCAGGGCTAGGGTAGCAGGGGCTGCGGGTCGGGGCTGGGGGGCCCAGGGCTGGGTTAGCAGGTCAGGACTGAGGAGTGTGGGGGGGGGTCCTATCCTTGTGTGTGTCACAGAATTTTCCTGCTCCTGCCCAGATGCTAAGGAGGAGCTGCCAGGGGGTGGAGGCTTGTACAGATGGCTGCGGCCTGCCCTGGCCTAGCCTGGTCACTGCCCCACCCTCACCTGCTCCTGAGCAAGGGCCAGACAGGAAATGAAATTCCCGCTGGGACCCTAGTTCTGAGTCCCCTGTCCCTCTGAGCCACCTCCCTGGGCAGGAGACCCCCAGCCCTCCTCAGCCAGCGCCCGGCTGCCACACAGGCACAGAGCTGTGGTGAGCGTTGCCGAGCTGGGGGCTAGGCCAGGGGGCTAGGCAGGGCCCGTCTGCGCTGCAGGTAGCCCCTGCCTGGGCTCCGGAGCTGGCTAAGTGCAACGGAGACATGGAGCCTCCTGCCCTTTTTAATAGGCAGCAGGTTTAAAACAAACCAAAGGAAGTTTTTCTTCACTCAGCGCACAGTCAACCTGTGGAACTCCTTGCCAGAGGATGCGGTGAAGGCTAGGACTTTAACAGGGTTCAAAAAAGAGCTAGAGTGAGTCATGGAGGTTCGGTCCATCACTGGCTATTGGCCAGGTTGGGTAGGAATGGTGTCCCCAGCCTCTGTCTGTCTGGAAATGGGTGACAGGGGAGGGGTCACAGGAGGATTCCCTGTTGTGTCCCCTCCCTCTGGGGCATTGGCCACTGTGTGCAGACAGGACACTAGGCTAGATGGGCCTTTGATCTGACCCAGTGCGGCTGCTCTTATGTTCACCCTCAGGGCCCTAGTGCCTCGCTACAGCCCGTCGTGCGAGCCCCCGAGCCCCACGGCCTCTCTCCTGGGCCCTCGTGCAGCGCAGCGGGGCAGCCCGGGGGCGCTGTGCTGGAGCCCCCGCAGGAGAGACATAAAACCGAGAGCCTCAGGGCTGGGGCACGACAGGCTCCAGGGGCCTGGGCGTTGGCTCCTGTGTCCTGGCTGTCCCCAGCTCGGGCCCCGGCTCTGTGTGCGCGGCTCTGACCTCTGCACTCGGTACCGGAGCCTCTCGGGCTCCTCCTGCAAGCTTCCGCGCCGCCTGTGCTGGGTCGGCCCCGGAGCAGCTGCGTGAGTGACGGGGGACGTGGCTTTCCGATTGGATCGACAGCTGCTGGGCGCGAGTCACAGGCCGGGATCCCTGGCGCCAGGCGCTGCACAAACAGAACAAAAGGCATCGCCCGGGGAGCCTGGCGCGTGACACCCGCGGGCTGGTTGGGGCCAGGTTGAGAGTCCAGCTGCCCTGTGATGGGCTGGAACACAGGCATCCCCTTGCAGCTGTCACCCGACGGGCGGATCCTACCCCGGAGCCTCCCCTCCGCCCCCCCCGTCCTGCGGGGCTGGCCTCAGGCGGCGGTTGGCAGGTGGGGGCTCGGCTTCACTTGTCTGAACTCCAAGTGGGGCACGACCCCGAGCTCGCCCCAGCTCGGCGCAGGCCAAGCCCAGTCACCTGCCACGGCCACGGGCCAGGGCCTGTCTCCACCCAGCGCGAAGGAGAAGCAGCCCGACACGAAGCCCGATCCTGCGTTGCTGGCCCGGCTTGGCCATGGGGTCACTCCACTGCACCCTGGCCTGGCCCAGGGCTCGTATGGGGTGACCAGTCACTGGAGCACGGGGGGTCTGGTTACCACTGGTGGCCCAGTGGTACGTGTCCCAGCCGGCCACGGGGGAGACCAGGGGGCTGGGACCTGGGGCGAGTCCGTGCTGGGGCGTCTCCTCCCCATGTTGGCTCCCTCGGCCATGCTCAGAGGCAGCTGCGGTGCCAGGAGCCCACCCGGAGCCGCGTTCCGGCGAGCGGGGTGCGTCCTGCCCCCCAGGCCCAGGGCCTGCGCTGATCCTGCCGGCACCTTGGCCGACACTGGGCTGCAGAGGAATGTTCCAGAAGAAGCAATTTGTAAACAAGCTGCATCCCGCCCTTGCCTGGCTGCTGCTCCAGGACCCCCAGGACCTGAGCGCCTCCCCCCCACCCCCCGCCTGCCGGCGCCAAGACACGACGCTCCCCTCATTCCCAGGCAGGAGCCAGACAAAAGTTCAGGCAACCCCCAGAGGCTGGCCCACGAGCCCCAGGCCCGGCTGCATCCGGCCACCTGCCTCTCCTCGCGGCGCAGGGGCTGGGGGGTCCTGGCTGGAGGGAGGAGTGGGGGGCAGCCACTCAGACCCACCACAGCGAGCCGATGTTCCAGCTTCCTCCCCCAGCCTGGCCTGGCCAGAGGAGCTGCTCAGTCAGGGCCAGGGAGTTTCTCCTCTTGGCCCCCCACCCCCTCATCTGGCTGCCCCGGCCCTCTCCACCTTTGGGAGCACTGCCTCTGCTTTACAGATGGGGAAACTGAGGCTCAGAGAGGATGATGCCCCATCCCCCCTCACCCGGACCAACTTCCCAGGTTTCTATAGCACCCATGGACCCATGGCCTCCTGAAGACACAACCCCACTGAAATGCAGCCACTTCTGGGCTGGCATAGCAGGCGTCCAACAGCCAACAGCAACACCATAGACATAGCAGTACAGGTGCTGAGGCTGTGACAGCAGGGGACTTGGTCACTGGGCAAGCACCCAGAGCCCACGCATCAGTGCCCAGGAACGGCCGGCAGCTCGGGCCTGCAGCTCCCTGGCGGGGGCGGCTGCTCTGACGTCACAGCGCTCCCCGGAGCCACCCGGCGGCAGAAGTGCCCCAAGGCAGGTTCCTCTGGCTGAGGGCTGCGCGGTGCAGAGCGGGGCTGGCGACTGCGCCCGTCCCCGCAGCTCTAAGCCCAGCTCAGCCCACGGCCCTGGGGAGAGCAGGGCCCTTCACAACCGGCCATTGATCGGAGGCATGTGGCTACAGGTGTCCTGTGAGGACAGATTTACCCCGAGTGACACGGAGTCTGCTTCCCTGCCATGCTGTGTGAGCTCCCCCCGCCGGCTGTGCAGGGCAGTGACATTGACACACTGTGTGAGTTCCCCCCGCCGGCTGTGCAGGGCAGTGATACTGTGTGAGCTCCCCCCGCCGGCTGTGCAGGGCAGTGATACTGTGTGAGCTCCCCCCGCCGGCTGTGCAGGGCAGTGACACTGACACACTGTGTGAGCTCCTCCCGCCGGCTGTGCAGGGCAGTGACACTGACACACTGTGTGAGCTCCCCCCGCCGGCTGTGCAGGGCAGTGATACTGTGTGAGCTCCCCCCGCCGGCTGTGCAGGGCAGTGATACTGTGTGAGCTCCCCCCGCCGGCTGTGCAGGGCAGTGACACTGACACACTGTGTGAGCTCCTCCCGCCGGCTGTGCAGGGCAGTGACACTGACACAACTGTGTGAGCTCCCCCCGCCGGCTGTGCAGGGCAGTGATACTGTGTGAGCTCCCCCCGCCGGCTGTGCAGGGCAGTGATACTGTGTGAGCTCCCCCCGCCGGCTGTGCAGGGCAGTGACACTGACACACTGTGTGAGCTCCTCCCGCCGGCTGTGCAGGGCGGTGACACTGACACACTGTGTGAGCTCCCCCTGCCGGCTGTGCAGGGCGGTGACACAGATTGCGTGAGCTCCCTGCTGGCAGTGCAGACGGGTTGCGTACCGGCATGTGTGTCAGTGTTGCGTACGGTGCTGGCAATGTGAGTCTATCACAGATTATCCCCTTTGCGTTCCTGGTTTGCGAGGAGGAGGCAGCCCTGCACTGAGTCAGGAGGCCGGCTCTGCACGGCCCCTAGATCTGCCGGGCGGGGTGGAGCGTGCGCCCGGGGCCCTGGCGGGAAGAGCGCCACTGGACACAGCGTTATCACCGTTTACGGGGCTTTCTTTGGGTCGATTTCTTCTGGTGCCTCCTGTTGGAATGAGCGGCAGCAGCTCCAGTGCCGGTCTCCCAGCCAGGCTGTTCTTGCTGGGGCCTTGCCGAGTTACAGCGACAGGCTTTGAAGTGTGGCCAGCAGCCCAGGAAGCCCCAGGGCGGGAAGCCCAGCCCAGCTGCCAGCTGGACAAGGAGACACCTGCTAAGGGCAGAAACATTATTTCTGCAGCCAAGAAACGTGGCCGGGATGCTGCAGGAGCAAAGAGCCCGACACACGTAAGCTGAACGGAACCCGGCAGGCATGAGGAGTTTGCGTACAGTGGAATCTCGCCAAGAAGCAGCGCGCCCGCATTCGCCGGGGTGTGTCCTGCCGCCAGGCGCAGCTCAGACCTAGTCCTGCTCCTCTGGCAGCGAGATGACGACATTTATGGAAACCTGGATTTCATGGCATCTGGTTCTGTCCCTCAGACCATTTATTCCCCCTTAAGGAACAGCTGCTCCCTACACGCCCACTTGATCCTGCTGCCCCAAGTACGAATGACACGATTTGGAGCAAGTTTTTCAGATTTGCCTTCCCAAACACCTAGGGCCCCTCTTCGCAGAAATGTCATTTGTCATTCCAATCACAGCTCCGCTGGGCAGGACCCTCCTCCCCCCCCCCCCACACACACAGCTGGTCCACGTTGCTGATTTGCTTCCGCTTCCTTCTCGAGGTCTGAGAGCCGAAGCTTCTGGACTCGGCTGGCGCGGCGCCGCTTCGTCCTCGCGTGGCCAGCAGGGAAACGCAGCCTCTGGCAATGCCCAAAGTGCAGGGCCGTGGGGCTGAACGAACCTTGCTGGCCCCTCTCCTGTTGTGTGGTCAGTGGCTTTTCCACCCGGTGCTTGGCTTGGTATCCAGACCAACAACCCTCTTTTTCATCTCGCCTCTACCTCTTGGAACAGGGCCTGGGCATGTGCGATGCAGGGCCTGGCTTCCCCAACTTCGTCCCGAGTCCGTCCCTGATCCACGACACGGGCAAGCTCCCCTGCAGGTTGCTGGGTGTCACGTAACGTGGCACTGGCAACTAATGGCTCCCTGACCATTCCTGCTGTGGGCTGCATGTGCAGCCACCCCCGAGGGATTATGTAGATGTGCCGAAATTGCAGCTGAAAGCTGGGGAAAGGAGGCCCGGCGAGGGCAGCTGGTCGCAGGTTTGCTGCAGACAGAGGAAAAAGGCCAACGCCCCAAGGCAGAAGTGGCCAAATTCCAAGGGCCTCAGGACTCGTGGGAGAGACCATTTGCTAAGCCAGCCTGGCGCCCGCCCCTCCAGGGCAAAGGACATTATCTGGGGGCAGGGTCAGACGAGCCAGAGCTGAGGTTTCCTGGGAGCAAAGCCTCAGCTGCCCTTGTGGGGGGAGACGAGGAAAGCCAGCGTGCGGCTAGACGACAGTTCTTCCAGGAGATCTCTGGTATCCCAGAAGAACTGTTGCTCTTCCACTCTTGGTGTCTCTCTCCTGAGGCAGCTCCCCGTCTCTCGGATCATCCGGCAGCCCCTCCCCGAACCGGCTCCGGTTCCCATTCGTCTCGGAGGCGCAAGAGACCAGAACTGCCCACGGTCCAGGAGAGGGTCACCGGTGCCTGGGGCCATGTGCCAGCACGCCCCTGTCTCTGCTGGAAACGCCTCGCTTCATGCTGCCGCTCTCACCCCACGGCTCAGCAGCCCCTCGTGGACACCCTGTGGCCAGCCGGCACGGCCGGGTCCTCCTCCTCTCTCGCTCCCAGGGGCAGAGCTTTGTGCTCTGAGTCCCCAGGCAAATAGCTTCCCATTTCGACCACTGCCGTGTTCAGGGTCATCCAACGCGCCACCCAGCCACAGGGCCGGACGGGACCACGTGGGGCATCTAGCCCAGCCCCTGCCTGGATGCTGGGCTTGTTGTGTCTAAACCAGCCAGGACAGATGGCCCCAGCTGCCTTTGAAAACCTCCAGTAAAAGAGCTGCCAGACCCTGTGCAGCACGCCCCACTGCTGATGTTCTTCCTCCCGCTTCCTCTCTCTCCGCTGTGCTGGGGTTTGGAGCCAGCCCCCCTTGCCCTGCGCCTGTGGCCGGAGAGAACTCGTCTCCGCCGCTCTACGGCTCCTGCCGGGGTTTGACGGTCACACCGTGTCCCTCCTCAATCTCCTCTTCACCGAACAAACCACGCACCGTGCCTCCGGCCCGGGCTGAGCCCGCTTGCTGTGACCGTCGGCGCGGCTCGCCCGGGGCCCTTCCCAGGTTCTCCCGTCCTTCCTGGGCACCGGTGGCCAACGCCGCGGAGGTCTCCAGTGCTAGGCCTCCGCTAATGCCACCTCTAAGCGCAGCTGCTTTCTTGGCACAGCCTGGCACCGTGACTCTGGGAGGGTCCCATTCCCAGAACCTTCTCAGCAGTGCCGCTGCCCAGCAGCTACCCCTGGCTGTGTCCGTGCACTGGCGGGTGTTCCCGTCCTCCTCCGTACTGGCAACACCGCCCCGCCCCGCCTCAGCCGCGCATTGTATTAGCCCTGCCCACTTTATGTGCCCAGGCAGGTAATGAAAATATTCAATGAGCTTGATCCCTGAGAGCTCCGCTAGGCACAGCTTCTAGCCTGACACTACCCCTTGGAGCTCCCCCCAACCAGCCCCCCCCCCCCTTCGATGGCAGCTTTAATCCCCATCTTCCCCAGCCGGGGCTCGGGGAGATCAGGCGCTTGGCCAGCGAGGGCTTTGTCCCGATAGCTCCCTAACAACGTCCCTTTCCAGCAGTTCAGGTCGACTCATGGGGCCTGCAGTTTCCTGGATCATGTTTGTTTCCTTTCTCAAATACAGGTCGTGAGGATGACAAACAGGTGGCAGCTCATGCCAAGGCCCCTGGGCCTCCCACCAGTGAATAGCTGGCTGGAGGCCGGTCTGGCTGCCCGGCGCGGCGTGAGCGGGGATTAGGGTTATACAAATGTGTGGGACTTTAGGAACCCAGCCTGGGAGCTCGGGAGCTTGGTGCCTGACCCTCTGCAGCAGGAGCTAAAAGCCAGGTTGTTACAGGGAGGAGGGAGAACACTGGTTCTCCTTGGCTTGCGAGGACGGGACAAGCAGCAAGGGGCATAGACTGCAGCAGGGAGGTTCAGGTTGGACATTACAGACAACTTCCTGCCTGTCTGGGGGGTTAAACACTGGACTAAGGTGCCTGGGGGCTGTGGAATCTCCATCACGGAGACATTCAAGAGCAGGCTGGACACACACCTGTCAGGGATGGCCTACGGAGCCTGGTCCTGCCGGGAGGGCAGGGGACTGGGCTCGATGCCTCTCGAGGCCCCTTCCAGCCCTTGGATTCCAAGCAGAGAACTCAGTCTGGGGTTTGTGCCCCGGTCGGTCGCAGGCTGCCTGAGTGGGCCCTACACACCTCAGCTGCTTCGGCCGGCATGTCACACCGCTGACGTGTTAGCACTTGTCCCGCTGCAGGGTGCAGCCCCGGCGTTGACAGTCATTCAAACCCATGTAACGTAACAGGCCAGTTCCTTCTGTGCTCTGGGATGATCAGACTCTGGCCTCTGGCATGGCCGTTTCTAGTTCCAGCTCCTCGTTCTCACCAGCCACCCTGCTGCTGTCCACTTACAAACTGAGCAAAGTCTCGCTTACACTCTGATCCCTCCTCCCCGTCCGCAGCGCCCAGCAGTTTCTGTAAGGCCCGACTCTGTGGGGTTCCGGGCGTTCTTGTTTTCCCCCATGCTTTGACCTCCAGATGTAGCTTTCCTTGCGGATCTATCCCTTCTTCCACTCCTTACAGGCTTCCTGCTTTCTCCTCGGCCATGTCTTCACTGCAGGGAAGATTGACGATGCAGAGTTTGATTTAGTCAGTCTAGTAAGGACCCACTAAATCGAACTCAGAGGGTGCCTTGGTACTCCTGCTCCTTTTATACTTCCCCTTCCTGTCCATCCCTCTGCTTCTGGTGAGATAGGTGTGGCCTCACATGGGGTGGGCTGTGATACCCCCTTGCCAGTCTCCCAGGGAGGCCACGCCTCCTGGCTACAACTAGCAACATTGGAGCCTGGGGACATTTCACTGGCCAGCTCTTTGCCATGTTGCTGTAGCTCAGGCTGCATTAACCACAGGGCAACTTCGTCACTTTCAGTGTTTGAAGAGAAAAAGAATTCACCCCAATTTTCCCACCGGTGCCTCTGAGCTTTCCATGTCCCACCGCCCATTGCCCACTGCTCAGCCAGTTTCACTCCTCACCGGACAGTGAATTCTCATCTGTGCAGAGCACCAGAGGCGTGACCAGGACCACCGCTGGCAGCCATGGCCCACATGCATTGTTCACGCCTGGGCCATTTCCAGCTCCACGGTCTGTGGAGCCCTGGGAGGCCAGTGCCCGCGCTGGCTCTGGTGCCACGGGTGGCTCTGTCCTTAGACTTGATGAGGGGGAGGGTCCCCCCGCAGCCATGGCCGAGCGTCAATGTGGAGAATTCCGTTCAGCTGCCCTGAGTCCTGCCGACAGCACAGCACCCGCCGCTGAGTAGCTGCCACGTCCCTCCGCAGGGCTGACTGCATTTCGAGGGAGCCCCCTGCATCTGGGGAACCCACTGCCGCTTCTCCAGGAGACGCTTCTATTGTGACCAGTGAACTGTTGGGGCAAGCGGGGGTAAGAACATTGGAACATAAGAGCGGCCAGACGGGGTCAGACCAACGGTCCATCCAGCCCAGCGTCCTGTCTGCCCACAGTGGCCAATGCCAGGTGCCCCAGAGGGAGGGGACACAACAGGTAATCCTCACGTGATCCCTCCCCCATCACCCACCTCCAGACAAACAGAGGCCAGGGACACCAGTCCTACCCATCCTGGCCAATAGCCATTGATGGAACTTGTGGCGGCGCATCAGGGTTCCCCCGACTCCTGCACCCCCGTAGTGGCACAAACAGACTCCCCCAGCCAGTAGAATAGAGGGAGTTTATTGCTTCTCCAGGATACAGCACAGCACAGATGTAATCTGGTTCCAGGGTGGCCTAGGATGCCTCAGCCCCCCTTGAGATGGGGAGACTGGGCCCCTAAATCCCAGCCCGTTACCTAGGCTGCTTCCTCCATGATCCCAGACAGAAACTGCCCAACTTCCAGCCCTGCCCCCAGCCAGGGGCTGCCATCTGCCTCCTTCCCTTTGTTCCTCTCCCTGAGAGGTAACCAGTCAAACAGGTTACCTACCTGACCCATCAGCTACTCTGCTGGGCCGTGGTACAGACAGCAGCCAGTGGGGTCACCCACCGCCCAGCCTAGCAACCAGCAAGGTACCAACACTACGTCACAGACCTAACCTCCAGGAATCTATCTAGCTCTTTTTTGAATCTTGTTACAGTCCTGGCCTTCACCACATCCTCTGGCAAGGAACTCCACAGGTTGACTTTGTGCTGAGTGAAGAAAAACTTCATTTTGTTTGTTTTAAACCTGGTGCCTATTCATTTCATTTGGTGACCCCTAGTTGTTATTTATATTGTGGGAATAAGTAAATAACTTTTCCTTATTCACTTTTTCCACACCAGTCATGATTTTATAGACCTCTATCCTATCCCCCCTTAGTCTCCTCTTTTCTAAGCTGAAAAGTCCAAGTCTTTTTAATCTCTCTTCATATGGGAACCGTTCCAAACCCCCAGTAATCTCTGTTGCCCTTTTCTGAATCTTTTCTAATGCCAATAGATCTTTTTGGAGATGAGGCGAACACATTTGCACCCAGTATTCAAGCTGTGGGTGTACCAAGATTTTATATAGAGGCAGTAAGATATTTTCTGTTTTATTCTCTGTCCTGTTTTTAATGATTCCTAACATTCTGTTTGCTGTTTTGCCTGCTGCCGCACACTGAGTGGATGTTTGCAGAGAACTCTCCACAATGACTCCAAGATCTTTCTTGAGTAGTTGTAGCCAAATTAGTCCCATCATATTGCCTGTGTAGCTGGGTTGCAGAAATAGGGCTGGAGGTTGGGGGGGTTTGCGGCTGCCCTGGGCGTGCCTGGGTGAGGTGAGGCCACGGCACTGAGATGTGTAAGGAGGAGGTAGGGCGGCTGTGGTGAATATAAGGGGGGTTCAGTATTGGGGATGCTGGGCAGAGACAGGCCCTGTGGTCCCCTCTGGTCCCGCGCGCCCCTCCTGTGCTGCCCCATGTCCCTGAGAGCGGTTCCCAGGCCTTGGCCTGGCCTACTCAGTTAGGAAAGGGCTGGCAACTGCAGAGCCCAGGATGAGCTGGAGGAGGGGGAGGAGGAAGGCTCTCCATCCCTTGCCTCTGCTGAAAACGCTGCTGTCATGGGAGGTCTTGTTCTTGGGCTCCAGGATGGAGCAGTTCTGGGCTGGCACATGGCAGGGCCTGGCACGCCGGGGCTGCCCATGCACCTCAGCTCCCTGGCAGCCCCTCTGTCTGGCGCAGGCCAAATCTGGAGGCGCTGAGACCCGCTGTGCCAGCTGAAGTCACCAGCCAGGCCACACTCGGGCACCACAGGAAGGTGCCGGACCCAGAAGGCTCCCTCCTGGCCGGCCGGACAGGCTTCGTGGCGTCCTGCGCCAAGCTGGCGGGGGACAGGCAGGTTTCGGTTTAAGGACCCCAGCCTAGGCTGGCAGCAGCACTGGCTACAGGCCGGCCGGGGCGCTGGGAGTCAGGGGCCCGTCTCCTGCAGGCTGCTGGGGTTTGCTCTGCGGCTCGGCAGCTGCTGCAGGTGGGCTGCGGTGCCGCTGGGCCACAGCGGCTGGCACGTTTTGGGAGTAGCACCAGCAGGGCCCTGCGCCTGGCATAACAGGAGCCCGTCACCGGGCCGCCGGCGTTGGGGTCCTTCCCTGGCAGACAGCGCGTACGGGACGTGCCCTCCGTGGGGGGGGGCCCTTCGCCCCCCTTTTTCCCCATGCGAATGTTGCTGCCTGTGACAGGGCAGGGCCAGAGGCGGCAGGGACACACACAGCCTGGATGCACAGCAAGGGACCAGTGCGTGGCCGGGGCCAGGGCTCCCCGGCGGGAAAGACCCACCTGGCTTCTTTGGTGTTCCCTAAAAAAAGGCTTCCCCCAGGCTTCCGAGTCAGCTGAACCCAACCCACTGGGCCGGGGGGAGGGGGATAGAGGGTGTGGTGTGGGGGGGGTCTCCCCCTGTGGCTGCAGCCCACAGAGCATGCAGCCCCACCACAGCCACAGCTGATGGCCATTCCCCCCCTTCACGAAGGGCCGTGGGCAGGGGCTCTGCCTGGCTCTGCTCGGTGCATGGCGGGGCGAGGGCCGGGCGCTGCCTGGGACACTGAAGGGGGTGAGTATTTCAGCCTGTACCCCCTGCCTGGCCACTAGAGACATTTCGATTGCCCTGCAGAGCTGGAGGGGCGCGAGGCAGCGGCACCTTCCCTGGCAGCCCGGTCAGAAGCGGGCGCGGCTCGGGCATGGAGGCTGGCTGGGCCAGACCGGGCCATGGGTGTTCTGAGCCCCTTGGCTCTGCCACGAGCTGGCCGGACCCAGCCGGGTGAGCTCCGGCCCCATCTCACCCCGGTGGGGGAGCCGCCCGGAGGCCCACAGGCCCTGGGGCAGTGGAGCATCCCCGGACCATGCACCGTCCAGCGGCCCCCGCGCAGGGGTCCCCGCACCGTCCTGGCCACCCAGGGGCGCAGCCAGGAGCAGGGGGTTTATCTGCCCCCGGTGCCAGGGCCATTCACCCCCAAACAGGGGCACCCCCGGTAGCATTAGGCAGCCGAGAGCAAAGCGGCGAGCCGTAATTACCCTGGTAGCTGCTCAGCGAGGATTCTACCGGGCTAGGAGCCAGGTGAGGTCTGCAAAGCAGGGGAGGGGTGCTCCCTGCATGAGACGGTGCCTGTCTCCCTTGTCTCACCTCCCGGCACAGAGGACGGGCCCAGGTGTGGCACAGCCAAGCCACCGTGTGCCAGGGAGCCGTCACCGCCACAGGGTCACAGCCCTGGCCCCTGGCCCCGGCTAACCGCTCAGCACGGCTGCAGCTCCACCCCCTGCACCCCAGGTCCTGCTGCTCCCTGAGTCCCGCAGGACTCCAGGCCCCGGATTCCCCGACTGGCGGCGGCGCTCGGAGGGTCCGGAGCCCAACGCCCCGGGAGTTCCCCGGCGCCAAGCCACTGTGGGCTCCCACCCCGGGCCCGGCCCGGCCCATCCCGCTCAGCAGGCCAGAGTGGCGAGGAGCCCAACCCAGCAGCTCCTCAGCAATTAGGGAATGAACAAGTGCTAATTGGTCCAGCTGCTCCGGCTGTGGCAGGCTGCCCGCCCCAGCGCCTCACTGGGTCCGGCCCGCTGGTCCCCAGAGCGAGCATGGGCCAGGCTGAGCAGGGAGCCAGATGGGGCCCGAGGGCAGGCAGGCACAGGAGCCATCCCTACCCCGCTACAAAACCCCAGGCCGGGTTCCAAGCCACAAAGCGCTTCCTCCGTGACCACGAGAAGGAGGGCGCCGGCCCCGCCCGCTGAGCTGCTGGGGAGGAACCCGGATGGGGGGGGAGTTAAGCAGCTGCAGCCTCTGGCTCACGTTTGGACACTTGCTGGCAGCCCCAGCAACCACCCAGGCTCCACTCGCCCCTGCCTTCTCCAGGGCCCGCCCCACGGCAGTAGGCCAAGCCCTGCTCCCCTCCCCACTCCCTCCGGCCGAGGCAGGGCAAAGGGCCTGTCTGGGACTGGGCTCAGCCGCTGGCTGCCCCAGGCCAGGGCTAAAGGGCGACTCGGTGGCTGGTGTCTGCACCAAACGCCGGGGGCTGGGCACAGGGCCCTCGTGCAGCTCAACAGCCATTTGCTTCCCGGCGGGCTGGGAACGGAGCCGGCAGCAGCGGCGGGGCCGGCAGCTCCGTTCTCACTCAACACCCACGGCTCAGCCCCCAGCGGCCCGCCCCATGGCCCTCGGAGCTGAGAGCTGGGCGCTCTGCACTGGCAGCACTGGAAGCAGGCAGGATGCGGTCCCAATTCTAACGCACTGTGTGGTTTGGGCAAGTCCCGCCAGCTCCCCGTGCCTCAGTTTCCCCGTCCACACCCCGGGGAAGCCTGCTTTGCAATCTCCCAGGAGAACTGGGGGCGGGGCTGCAGGAGGGTCAGTAGCAATAGACTCAGTACCCAGGGCCCTTCAACTCTGAGGGAGCCGGAGGTGCCCAAGGACCATGAGGCCGGGCCCGGGGGCAGGAACAGAGACTCGGGAGTTGCTGCCATCGCTCTTTGCGGGAGGCTACCTGGCAGGCCCCAGCTCTGCTAACGCCCCCATCAGGCCGAGCTGGGCGCTGAGATTACCCTGTCCCAGGTAGCGCGCGCATGCTCCAGACAGCTCTGCCCTGCAGCGCGCCGCCCGTGCGCTTGGTGCAGCGCCCCCAACAGCGCCTCCCGCTGGTCCCCAGAGCACTGCGCCTCTCTCCCCGCTGACCCCAAGCCGGCTCTGCCACCGGGACGCGAAAACTGACACCAGGGAATTTCCGTTTCTAGCCAAGAAACTCCTCCTTCCCCGGTGGCAGTGGGCAGCCACGTGTGCCAGCCCTGTCCTCTGTTCTCCCTCCCTTCTGTTCAACGGTGCGCTCACAACTCCCGTGCTGGTGCGGGGGCAGGGGATATTCGTGTGCCCTGCACTGCACCGTGGCTCTCAAGTCCTTCGCTTGCCAGTCGGGGCTTGTGGGGCTTTTGCCCCCCACCCACTCACCCCACCCGGCTGTGATACCCTTGACTGCAGGGACCCACTGGTGGGGACCTGCCACCACAGCGAGGAGTCCTGAGGGGTCCTGGGGACTTCAGAGGCTGCCCTGCAAGGTGTGAGGCTCGGGGCAGGGGTGCTGGGTGCGTGAGCGAGGGGGCAGAAGTGGGGTGAAGCAGAGGCCACGCAGCTACGCGGACACCACCCAGCAGAGATGCGGGCTGTGCTGATGGCAGGGGGTTGCCGTTGCCTTGGGAACATCAGCTCCCCTAGTGCCGGCTGCTCCGTGGACACGAGTTCTGCCGTGGCCTGTCCGACGTGGGGCCGCCGGAGCAGAGTGAGGGACAGACTGCCGGGGGAGATGGGAGGGGCAGGGGGTTTGGCCGGGGAGTGAGTCATTTCTGCTCCCAAGAGGAAGAGCAGGACGTCAGCTGGACCTGAGCCGTGTTCCAGGCGAGCCCTCGCCAGCCTGGCCATGCGAGTCCCCAGCGGGCACCCCACAGCGGGGGGAATATCACCTGCCCCAAGAAGTGTCCCCGCAGACAGTGGCTTGGCTGGCCGGCTCCTTGCTTGTGGCGGTGGCTTTGGTGCAGGCCGCCAAAGGAGCCCAGCAGCACGGCTCCCCAGCCACGCATGGACGGGGGTGGAGTGGGAGTGGCCTGGGTGACAGAGTGGGCGGGGCTGGGCAGTGGGGACGTGGCGTGTGGGAGTGGCCAGGTGGCAGCATGCACAGGGCAGCAGGGGTAGGGGTGTGGATGGCTGCATGGGCTCGGGGTGGGGGGTGGGAGGACAAGGTGGGGCCGGGCGGGGAGCAGGGGACTTGGCGCCCGTGTGAGGAACCAGGGGTGTGGCTGGCCATATACTGGGGCCAGTCCCTGTGTTTGGGGGAGAATTTCTTTTGTTCCCTGTACATGGATTCCCCAGCCCTGACCGAAAGTAGGTCAGCTGGAGCCCAGAGCTCTGTGGGAAATGGGGAGCTCTCAGGGCTGTGGGCAGGCCTGTGAACAAGTTCTTGGTATTAAACTGGGGTCTAAACTTAGCAGTGGGGCCTGTGTGGCATGGGGGATGGGTGCCTGAGCTTCCCCAGGCTTGGCTGCTCAAGGAAAGAAGGAAGGAAGGAAGAAGGAGGGAGGAAGGTGAGAGGGAGGGAGGAAAGGAGGAAGGAGAGAGGGAGAAAGAAGGACAGAGGGAGAGAGTGTGGCGGCGAGTTGGGTACCCCCCGATCCTGCACCCCATTTACAGCATGATGAGACTCCACCAGGGAACAGGTGGGTTTACTGTAGAACAGGAGGGTTTATTGCTTCTCCAGGATACAGCCCGGCCCGGGTTCCATGTGGGCATCCAAGTGAGGGGGCAGGCAGCCTCAGACCCCTTGGGGGAGGGTCCACAGGCCCCCAAACTCCCAGGACTCAGCTTAGTCTCTTCTCGCCATGTTTTCCCAGCCCCAAAGCTGCCCAGCTCCCAGGCCCTGCCCCCCAGCCAGGTGGCATCTCCCCCTCCCTTCTTTTGTCTCTCCCCCTGGGAAGAGTCTTGTTACCTGGTCAGGCTGGTCCTCGGTGTCTGGGCCAATCCACATGTGGGTGAGTCAGTGGGAATCCCACATCACAGTAGGGGAACCCCAGGTTACAGAGCAGACAGCACCCCCACTACATCACAAAGAGGAAGGAAGGAAGGAACGAAGGAGGGAAGGGAGGGAGGAAGGAAGGAAGGAGGGAGGCAGGGAAGGAAGGAGGGAGGAGGGAGGAAGGAAGGAGGAGGAAGGAAGGAAGAAGGGAAGGAAGAGGGAAGAAGGAAGGAGGGAAGGAGGAGGGAAGGAGAGAAGGAGGAAGGAGGAAGGAAGGAAGAAGGGAAGGAAGAGGGAAGAAGGAAGGAGGGAAGGAGGAGGGAAGGAGAGAAGGAGGAAGGAGGAAGGAAGGAAGAAGGGAAGGAAGGAGGAGGGAAGAAGGAAGGAGGAAGGAAGGAGGGAACGAAGGAGGAGGGAAGGAGGAAGGAGGAAGGAAGGAGGGAACGAAGGAGGAGGGAAGGAGGAGGGAAGGAGAGAAGGAGGAAGGAAGGAAGAAGGGAAGGAAGGAGGAGGGAAGAAGGAAGGAGGGAAGGAGGAGGGAAGGAGAGAAGGAGGAAGGAGGAAGGAAGGAGGGAACGAAGGAGGAGGGAAGAAGGAAGGAGGGAAGGAGGGAAGGAGGAGGGAAGGAGAGAAGGAGGAAGGAAGGAAGAAGGGAAGGAAGGAGGAGGGAAGAAGGAAGGAGGGAAGGAGGAGGGAAGGAGAGAAGGAGGAAGGAGGAAGGAAGGAGGGAACGAAGGAGGAGGGAAGAAGGAAGGAGGGAAGGAGAGAAGGAGGAAGGAGGAAGGAAGGAAGAAGGGAAGGAAGGAGGAGGGAAGAAGGAAGGAGGGAAGGAGGAGGGAAGGAGAGAAGGAGGAAGGAGGAAGGAAGGAGGGAACGAAGGAGGAGGGAAGAAGGAAGGAGGGAAGGAGGAGGAAGGAAGGAGAGAGGGAAGGAAGTGCTCTGTGTGTGTACACATCAGCTACCACCTGGGACAAGTGCCCGCCACCAGCCTGCCCTGGCCCGGTGCCCCTAGGCCCCTCCAGGCGCCAGTGGGGAAATCTGTCTCCGCAGACGGCTCTGCAAAGTGGCGGGGGGCAGCCTGGAGGGGTCTTGGGAACAGGGAGGGCGGGTGTGGGAGTTTTCAGCCCGCCTCCCGGGGGCGCTGTCTAGCAGGGAGGGAGACGCGGCGTAAATCCCCCTCCACGGGATCACTCCCCAGAGCCAGCGAGAGCCGGAGCGATTCGGGCTGATCCCTCTGCGGTCAGAGGCCTCAGCTCCCACTCTCGGGGAGGGGCAAGGACTCGGAGCGAGCCAGGGGGCTGCATTCCCAGGGAGGGGGAGGGGCCAGCAGGGCTCCGTCTCTGCTGTGCCCCCCACCCCTCCCAGCCTCCGTTCCTCACTGATGGAGCCCCAGACGTTCCTGGCAGGGGAGCAGCAGCTGGCCTCCCCCTTCTGGCTGCCTCTAGCCTGCCCTGCCCCATCTCCCCACAAAAGCCGCAGGATTTGCCTGCAGATTTGGGGCTACTCGATGCTTCGCCTAAAGCCCTAGCCCCTGGAGTCATGTTATTTGGTGACACTCGGGGGCCGTCGGGCAGGAGCCAGCCACTCGCCCTGGGAGCTCCAGGGAAGCACAAAACAACACAGCAGCGAGCTTGGTTTGTAATGTCTGGGCACTGCGGGGGCAGAGCGCGCTGTGCGCTGGGGATTTGCACTGCGGGGCGCCGGGCTGGGCATGTGACAGGAGGAGGCATTTCCCTGGCAAACGCTGCCTCTGCCGCCCCTCCATGAACCGGGCACAGGTTTTCTCACATCACTTGTATCACAAGCTAGAAGATCGACCTGGCCTCGCGCAGGCCCTTCGCTCCGTGAGGGGGCTGGAAAATGAAACGCAAATGTCCATCTTGCAATTGAATCAGCGCTCTGGGGCGGGCGGGGGAGGGGGTTCAGGTGCAGGCTGCCCCGGGGAGAGAGGACAGGCCCAGCCCTCTCTCACACAGCCCCTTGGGGGCAGGTGAGACGTGCCTCTCCATGGCCGCTGCAGCTCCAGCGGGCACAGCCGGGGGAGGGGCGCATGTCCCCCAGCTGGGCAGGTCCAGGGTCCTCTGCCCCTGCCCTCCCCAGCCAGAGTGCAGAATGCAGCAAACGGGGCACTTTCCTCTCACTCCCAATGAAGGGGGAAGCCAGCAAGTGCCCATATGAATGGGGGGGGTATTGAGCCCTCCCCCCCCCCCAAAGGGTGCCTGGAAGGTGGGAGGCTTGGGGCTGGGGCAGTTCCAGGTGGGGGTTGGACACCCCCGTTTCACCTGCCTGGTGATTCTGTCTCTTTTCTGTCTGGCTTTAAGAGAAGCAATCCCATTCTGGGCACACCCCATTGGCCTGGCACAGCCAACCCCTGCCCTTGCTCTAAGTTAGGAGGCGCAGAAGCTGCCTACTCAGTTTGGTGGTCCTAGCGCTTGCTGGTTAGGAGCAGTTCTTGCTCAGACACTCAGACAGAAACTCTCAAACACGGAGCAGATTAGTCAACATTTTTAAATGTTTTAATTCAGAGGCTGTTTATTCAAACTTCAAAATTTGTCTGATGTTGGTCAGTTGTAATTGGTAGCATCAGTCACATGGTATTTTTTCTGTTCCCTAACTGGGTGAGCCTGATATTTGCCATGACAACCAGATTTCCTATGACAAGGAACTCAGAAAGCAGATGGAAAACCTTCTTCCTTAACAAATAATGCCTAGCTCAAGGCCCATTGTGCCTGGTGCTGTATGTACAAAGTGCCAACGGCCGCGTTGCCAACTGCAGAGATTTTATCTCACCGCTCACAATATTCGCAGTTTTGTTCCAAGCCCCTGCGCCCAGAGTCATGTGAATTGGTGAGAATGTCCATGTCCATGAAAGTGTTTCTAGCTGTGCTGGTTGCAGAGTAATGCTTGAAAACATGGGCCAAGTGGGAACTAAAGGCTCAGAAACCATCAGGCAAAGAAAAACAAGCCCAAACTGGTTGTCTTTAAATAATCTCCTGATTTTTAAGCCAGGACTTTTGGGGGACAAGCTACATTTTTCAGCATGAGGGGGTCTGGCAGTGTTGTTAACGGCTGCCACATTAGCAGCCCAGCATGGGCAGAAAAACAGCGGTAAATGAGGGGATGGATTTCACGCTCAGCAAGTTTGCGGATGACACTAAGCTAGGGGGAGAGGTGGATACGCTGGAGGGCAGGGATAGAGTCCAGAGTGACCTGGACAGATTAGAGGATTGGGCCAAAAGAAATCTGATGAGGTTCAACAAGGACAAGTGCAGAGCCCTGCCCTTGGGATGGACGAATCCCAAGTATTGTTACAGGCTGGGGACTGATGAGCTAAACAGCAGTTCAGCAGAAAAGGACCTGGGGATTACAGTGGATGAGAAGCTGGATTTGAGTTAACAGGGTGCCCTACTAGCCAAGAAGGCTAATGGCATTTGGGGCTACATTAGGAGGGGCATTGCCAGCAGATCCAGTGAAGTGCCTTTATTCAGTGCTGGTGTGGCCACATCTGGAGTATTGCGTCCAGTTCTGGGCCCCCACTACAGAAAGGATGTGGATGCGTGGGATTTGGGCTTGTTTAGTCTACAGAAAAGAAAAGTGAGGGGGGATTTGATAGCAGCCTTCAACTTCCTGAAGGGAGGTTCCAAAGAGGCTGTAGAGAGGCTGCTCTCAGTGGTAACAGATGGCAGAACAAGGAGCAATGGTCTCAAGTTACAGTGTGGGAGGTCTAGGTTGGATATTAGGAAAAACTCTTTCCCTAGGAAGGTGGTGAAGCCCTGGGATGGGTTCCCTAGGGAGGGGGTGGAATCTCCATCCCTAGAGGTGTTTAAGTCCCGGCTTGACAAAGCCCTGGCTGGGATGATTGAGTTGGGGTTGGTCCTGCTTGGGACAGGGGCTGGACTTGATGACTCCTGAGGGCTCTTCCAGCCCTCAATTCTATGATAAAGCGCCCAGGCCAGACTGACAGTAGGACCCAGTCCCCCTAGCTCCTAGCCTAGCTCCCTACCACCAGGCCATGCAGGCCCTTTCTGGGAGAAGTTAAACAAATTCACTCTGAATTTCCAGGTGCAGCTGTGCCAGTCCCACTCAGTTGCACACAAAGGGGCTGGAAAGAAGCAAACATGCCAGTGAATGCAGCCCTGGGCTGTGTGAATGGTTTTATCAGTCCTGTCCCCTGTCCACGAGCTATTTCAAATGGGATGCAATTCCGTGGCGCTGGGAATCCTAGAACACTAGAACTGGAAGGGACCTACAGAGGTCATCGAGTCCAGTCCCCTGCCCTCACAGCAGGGCCCAGCACTGTCTAGATCATCCCTGACAGGTGTTAGTCTAACCTGCACTTAAATATCTCCAGTGATGGAGATTCCACAACCTCCCTGGGCAATTTATCCCAGGCTGTGTCTAGACTGGCCAGTTTTTCCGCAAAAGCGGCTGCTTTCACGCAAAAACTTGCCAGCTGTCTACACTGGCCGCTTGAATTTGCGCAAGAGCACTGACGTTCTAATGTAAGACATCAGTGCTTCTTGCGCAAATACTTTGACGCTCCCGTTCGGGCAAAAGTCCTTTTGCGCAAAACCTTTTGTGCAAAAGGGCCAGTGTAGACAGCTCAGTTTTGTTTTGAGCAAAAAAGCCCCGATGGCTAAAATGGCGATCGGGGCTTTCTTGCGCAAAAGCGCATCTAGATTGGCCACGGATGCTTTTGCGCAAAAACTGCTTTTGCGCAAAAGCGTCCGTGCCAATCTAGACGCTCTCTTGCGCAAATTCTTTTAACGGAAAACTTTTCCGTTAAAAGCATTTGCGCAAATTCATGCCAGTCTAGACGCAGCCCCAGTGTTTAACCACCCTGACAGGCAGGAAGTTTTTCCTAATGTCCAACCTAAACCTCCCTCACTGCAGTTTAAGCCCTTTGCTTCTTTTATCCTCAGAGGCCAAAGAGAACAATTTTTCTCCCTCCTCCCTGAGATACCCTTTTAGGTACTTGAAAACCGCTATCATGTCTCCTCTCAGTCTTCTCCTTTCCAAGCTAAACAAGCCCAGTTCTTTCAGTCTGCCCTCATAGCTCATGTTCTCGAGACCTTTCATCATTCTTGTTGCTCTTCTCTGGACCCTCTCCAATTTCTCCACATCTTTCTTGAAATGTGGTGCCCAGAACTGGACAC
This sequence comes from Pelochelys cantorii, assembly GCA_032595735.1. Classification (NCBI taxonomy): domain Eukaryota; kingdom Metazoa; phylum Chordata; order Testudines; family Trionychidae; genus Pelochelys; species Pelochelys cantorii. The sequence continues at coordinate 17,991,661 of CM064354.1, read as the reverse complement.
AATACTCCAACTGAGGCCTAATCAGCACAGAGTAGAGCGGAAGAAAGCGGTGAACATGGTATACCTAGACTTTAGTAAGGCATTTGATATGGTCTCACATGACCTTATCAATAAGCTAGGAAAATACAACATAGATGGGTCTACTATAAGGTAGGTGCATAACTGGCTGAAGAACTGTCCTCAGAGAGTATTTATTAATGGTTCACAATCTTGCTGGAAAGGTCTAACAAGTGGGCTTCTGCGGGGGGGTCTGTTCTGGGACCGGTTCTGTTCAGTATCTTCATCAATGATTTAGATATCAGCATAGAGAGGACACTAATTAAGTTTGCAGATGATCCCAAGCTGGGAGGAGTTGCAAGTGCTTTGGAGGACAGGGTCATAATTCAAAATGATCTGGACAAATTGGAGAAATGGTCTGAGGTAAACAGGATGAAGTTTAATAAAGACAAATGCAAAGTGCTCCACTTAGGAAGGAACAATCCGTTTCACACATACAGAATGGGAAGCGACTGTCTAGGAAGGAGTACGGCAGAAAGGGATCTAGGGGTCAGAGTGGACCACAAGCTAAATAGGAGTCAGCAGTGTGATGCTGTTGCAAAAAAAGCAAACCTGATTGTGGGATGCATTAACAGGTGTGTTGTGAGCAAGACACGAGGAGTCATTCTTCCGCTCTACTCTGTGCTGATTACGCCTCATTTGGAGAATTGTGTCCAGTTCTGGGCACCGCATTTCAAGAAGGATGTGGAGAAATTGGAGAAGGTCCAGAGAAGAGCAACAAGAATGATGAAAGGTCTCGAGAACAGACCTATGAGAGAAGACTGAAAGAATTGGGCTTTCTTAGTTTGAATGTGCGAGGATTCGCTCAGTCCTGCTTATAAAGTGTTTTGGTGGCTTCCAGCAAAAGCTGTAGGCAAAAGCCTCCTTGTTAATCTTGCTGGCGATTGGTAAGGAATGCATGGAACTAGAAGCAGTGGCTGCCAATGCCTTGATGCCGTATGTATTAGTGGCACAAGTGTCGTGTCTGCAGGGCCTGGTAAAACGAGAATGCTCACTATGAAGCATGAGGCTCTTTCCTGGTGAAATGCCCCCTCGGGTCCTTACACCTCACTGTACCCCCTTAGCTCCCAGGGGATAGCAAAGCAGGCCAAGGACTAAACCAACTCATGTACTAGCTGCACCCGGGAGCACTGCGCACACCCCCGAACGGCAGCTGCTTGGGGGTGAAAGCCAGCAGCTATTTAACAGCCGCAACAATCCTCGAGAGTTTAGGACAGGAAGTGGAGAAGCAGCCATTTGAACGTGCGGAGGGGGTGAGGGCAGTAGAATGGTGTTAGCCGTGCTGGGATTGGTCAGGCCAGCTGGGAAAATTCTCCGGCTATTGCAAGAGGTGCCAGGTGTCTGTCATAGCCGCAGGGGGCCAGGCAGGCAGGGATCTGCCCAGTCTGAAGGAGGCTAGTTCCTGCTCTGGGTGATGTCTTGCTTCTGATCATGCCTCAGAAATAAACCCAGAGGGTTTGAAAAGCCTCTAAGGCTAGTTTGTTGCAGGGTTTTCCTGTTTCCTTTCTGGGTTGCTGTGAGGGCACGTCCGGGGCGAGGGTGGGGAGGTTCGCCCTGGCTTGCCAAAGGATGCCAAGACAACGCCGTGGGGGCTCAGAGCTTCCTGGCACATCAGCAGGGAGTGCTGCCAATGCATGCAATTTGATCACAGGCCTTGCAATATGCAAGGGTTTTCTTAAAGTCTCAGCTCCTGGAGTCCTGGGATTACATAAGCGCCTTGTCTTTTGGTTAAAAAAGTAACCGTGAAAAGTTTGCAAACGTGGCCACAATGCGCCTTGAAGGCTCCGCCGTCCCCAGGCAAAGAGAAAGAGTCGGAAAGCTGGTTTGGTTTGGTTTGGTTCTGGGGTGGGTTTTTTGAATCTCATGATTTTTAAACCACTTTAAGGTTTTCAGGCCTGACGTCTGATTCCGGCCTGGCTGGGACTGGCGATGCCGTTGTGACAGGGACTGCTTTGCTGGGCATGGCTGTGACTAACGGGCGCGGTAACTGCCTGCAGCGGACCAGGCTCTGGCTGTCTCTGTTCACTGTGGGGGCTGCGGGGCGGTGTAGCCGGGGCGGCGGGCTCTGCCCTGGGGGCTGGGAATGTTGCTCAGGGCTGCAGTGGGACTGTGTGGCCGGCACACTGGGCCAGGTAAGTGTGCGCCTTGCACTCGCCTCCATTTCCTTCGTGCTGCGCAGCCGACGGCTTGTCCCTGATACGTGTGTTAGCCCTAAGGGGCCACGGCCTCCTTGTTATTTGCAATCCCAGCCCGGCTGGGCACTGGAACCTGGGGCGACGCTCTGGCTCCGGTTCTTCCCAGCTGTCCCGCGCCTGGCGAGCGCTGGGCTGTGGCATGGCTGCCACGTGGCAGGACACAGGAGGAGTTTGGTGGCTGGTTGGGCGAGGCCCCTTGGCGCCAGCCTGGCGTCTCGGGTCGTGTCGCCTTTTCCCGGGGATTCTCCCTGGGCTGAGGGAGGCGTCTGGGGAAATCCATGGGGTGCTCAGGCCAGGCTGCCAGCTGGCCAGTTCTGGGGGCGCTGCTGGGGAGTTGGCAGCCGTCCCTGTGGCCCCAGCTCCCGCCCTCAGCCTTGGCACTGGGCCATGGCCGCCCATGGGTCTGGCAGGGGCCTTGGCCTCTAAGCCGAGGGGCAAAACGCCCACTTAGCTCCAGCAGAGAGAGCTGCCGGGGCGGGAGCCTCAGCTCCAAGGAGCCGGAGCCAAGACTGCGGGCGACCGGTCCCTGCCTGGCGCCTCCAGGCCCCACCTGTGGTGGGGCCAGCTCGCCCCACAGCCGGGCTGGCCAGTGTGCGGCCTGCGCCGTGTCCCTGGGCAGACGGGCTGCAGAGACACCCGCGCAGCAGTTCCCAGCCAGGGCCCCAGGTTTCAGGGGGCCGCCGAGTGACTCGCTGGGGCCCGGAGCAGGAAGATGGAGCCCTGCCACCCCCACACCAGGGCTGGAGCCGGAGCCTGAGCAGCTTCGCTTTGAGGGGCCCGCAGAACCGCCCTGCCTGCCCCCCACGCCGGGCCTGGCTGTTACGTGCAGGAAAACAGCGGCCGTGTCCCTGGAGCCGGGCACTCGACGGCGTGCAGGGGGCTCCGGAGAGAGAGGCTGAGAGCCCCTGTGCCTGGAACATGCGGGCGAGCCGGACGGCGACCCAGCAGCCTCCCCCCAGCATGGGGAGGCTTCCCCCAGGCAGCGGAGAGGCCTGGAGCCTCCCCCTTGTCCCTGAGCAAGCTCTCCCAGGGAGCGGGGCCATTCGTGGGGCGCTCCCGCCGGCCCCGCTCTGGGGGCCCCGCTCCCGCCTGCCTTGTCTTGTGCACCCCCAGCCCCCCGGCCAGGAACAGTCAGTTACTGCCCGACCCCCCGCTCACAGAACCGGGGAGGAGGGACACGCCCTGGGGCCGGGCAAACCCCTTTGGGCCCATCGCTCACACTGGGCACGTCGCAGCCTATCCCGCTGCTGCGCTGTGAAGCGCCGTGGGCCGGGGGGGGGCCGGGCAGAGGTGAGGGGGCGCGGGAAGAGGGGAGGGGGCGCAGGTGGGGGCGCGGGCAGAGGCGAGGGGGCGCGGGCAGAGGGGAGGGGGCGCAGGTGGGGGCGCGGGCAGAGGCGAGGGGGTGCGGACAGAGGCGAGACGAGGGGGTGCGGGCAGAGGCGAGGCAAGGGGACGCGGGCAGAAGTGAGGGGGCACAGGTGGGAGTGCGAGCAGAGGCGAGGGGGCACGGGCAGAGGCAAGGCGAGGGGGTGCGGACACAGGTGAGGGGGTGCAGACAGAGGTGAGGCGAGGGGGCGCGGGCAGAGGTGAGGGGGCGCAGGTGCAGGTGCGAGCACAGGTGAGGGGGTGCGGGCAGACGGGAGGGGGCGCGGGCAGAGACGAGGGGGCGCGGAGAGAGGTGAGGGGGCACGGGCAGAGGCAAGGGGGCGCGGAGAGACGGGAGGGGTCACGGGCAGAGGCGAGGGGGCGCGGGCAGAGGCGAGGGGGCGCGGGCAGAGGCGAGGGGGCGCGGAGAGACGCGAGGGGGCACAGGCAGAAGTGAGGGGGCGCGGAGAGACGTGAGGGGGCGCGGGCAGAGGCAAGGGGGCATGGAGAGACGTGAGGGGGCGCAGGCAGAGGCGAGGGGGCGCGGAGAGAGGCGAGGGGGCGCGGGCAGAGGCGAGGGGGTGGGCAGAGACGGAAGGGGGCGAGGGCAGAGGTGAGGGGGCGCGGGCGGAGGCGAGGGGGCGCGGAGAGACGGGAGGGGGCACAGGCAGAGGCGAGGGGGCACGGGGAGACGGGAGGGGCGCGGGCGTAGGCGAGGGGGCGCGGGAAGACGGGAGGGGGCGCGGGCAGAGGCGAGGGGGCGCGGGGAGACGGGAGGGGGCGCGGGGAGAGGCGAGGGGGCGCGGGCAGAGGCGAGGGGGCACAGGGAGACGTGAGGGGGCGCGGGCAGAGGCGAGGGGGCGCGGGGAGACGGGAGGGGGCGCGGGCAGAGGCGAGGGGGCGCGGGCAGAGGCGAGGGGGCGCGGGGAGACGGGAGGGGGCGCGGGCAGAGGCGAGGGGGCGCGGGGAGACGGGAGGGGGTGCGGGCAGAGGCGAGGGGGCGCGGGCAGAGGCGAGGGGGCGCGGGGAGACGGGAGGGGGCGTGGGGAGAGGCGAGGGGGCGCGGGGAGACTGGAGGGGGCGCGGGGAGAGGCGAGGGGGCACGGGCAGAGGCGAGGGGGCGCGGGGAGACGTGAGGGGGCATGGAGAGGCGAGGGGGCGCGGGGAGACGTGAGGGGGCACGGGCAGAGGCGAGGGGGCGCGGGGAGACGGGAGAGGGCGCGGGCAGAGGCGAGGGGGCGCGGGGAGACGTGAGGGGGCGCGAGCAGAGGCGAGGGGGCGCGGGCAGAGGCGAGGGGGCGCGGGGAGACGGGAGGGGGCGCGGGCAGAGGCGAGGGGGCACGGGGAGACGGGAGGGGGCGCGGGCAGAGGCGAGGAGGCGCGGGGAGACGTGAGGGGGCGCGGGCAGAGGCGAGGGGGCGCGGGGAGACGGGAGGGGGTGCGGGCAGAGGCGAGGGGGCGCGGGGAGAGGCGAGGGGGCGCGGGGAGACGGGAGGGGGCGCGGGGAGAGGCAAGCGTGCACGGGCAGAGGCGAGGGGGCGCGGGGAGACGGGAGGGGGCACGGGCAGAGGCGAGGGGGTGCGGGGAGACGGGAGGGGGCGGGGGGACAGGCGAGGGGGCACGGGCAGAGGCGAGGGGGCGCGGGGAGACGGGAGGGGCGCGGGGAGAGGCGAGGGGGCGCGGGCAGAGGCGAGGGGGCGGGGGAGACGGGAGGGGGCGCGGGCAGAGGCGAGGGGGCGCGGGGAGACGTGAGGGGGTGCGGGCAGAGGCGAGGGGGCGCGGGGAGACGGGAGGGGGCGCGGGCAGAGGCGAGGGGGCGCGGGGAGACGGGAGGGGGCGCGGGCAGAGGCGAGGGGGCGCGGGGAGACGTGAGGGGGCGCGGGCAGAGGCGAGGGGGCGCGGGGAGACGGGAGGGGGCGCGGGCAGAGGCGAGGGGGCGCGGGGAGACGGGAGGGGGTGCGGGCAGACGCGAGGGGGTGCGGGCAGAGGCGAGGGGGCGCGGGGAGACGCGAAGGGGCGCGGGCAGAGGCGAGGGGGTGTGGGGAGACGGGAGGGGGCGCGGGCAGAGGCGAGGGGGCGCGGGGAGACGGGAGGGGGCGCGGGCAGAGGCGAGGGGGCGCGGGGATACGAGAGGGGGCGCGGGCAGAGGCGAGGGGGCACGGGCAGAGGTGAGGGGGCGCGGGTAGACGGGAGGGGGCGCGGGCAGAGGCGAGGGGGCGCGGGCAGAGGCGAGGGGGCGCGGGGAGACGAGAGGGGCGCGGGCAGGGGCGAGGGGGCGCGGGCAGAGGCGAGGGTGCGCGGGGAGACGAGAGGGGGCGCGGGCACGGGCGAGGGGGCGCGGGCAGAGGCGAGGGGGCGCGGGGAGACGAGAGGGGGCGCGGGCAGGGGCGAGGGGCGCGGGCAGAGGCGAGGGGGCGCGGGGAGACGAGAGGGGGCGCGGGCAGGGGCGAGGGGGCGCGGGCAGAGGCGAGGGGGCGCGGGGAGATGGGAGGGGGTGCGGGCAGGGGCGAGGGGGCGCGGGCAGAGGCGAGGGGGCGCGGGGAGACGGGAGGGGGCGCGGGCAGAGTCGAGGGGGTGCGGGCAGAGGCGAGGGGGCGCGGGGAGACGGGAGGGGGCGCGGGCAGAGGCGAGGGGGCGCGGGGAGACGGGAGGGGGCACGGGCAGAGGCGAGGGGGCACGGGCAGAGGCGAGGGGGCGCGGGGAGGCGGGAGGGGGCGCGGGCAGAGGCGAGGGGGCGCAGGCAGAGGCGAGTGGGCGCGGGCAGAGGCGAGGGGGCGCGGGGAGACGGGAGGGGGCGCGGGCAGAGGCGAGGGGGCGCGGGCAGAGGCGAGGGGGCGCGGGGAGACGGGAGGGGGCGCGGGGAGAGGCGAGGGGGCGCGGGGAGACGGGAGGGGGCGCGGGCAGAGGCGAGTGGGCGCGGGCAGTGGCGAGGGGGCGCGGGGAGACGGGGGGGGCGCGGGCAGAGGCGAGGGGGCGCGGGGAGACGGGAGGGGGCGCGGGCAGAGGCGAGGGGGCGCGGGGAGAGGGGAGGGGGCGCGGGCAGAGGCCAGGGGGCGCGGGGAGACGGGAGGGGGCGCGGGCAGAGGCGAGGGGGCGCGGGCAGAGGCGAGGGGGCGCAGGGAGAGGCGAGGGGGCATGGGCAGAGGCGAGGGGGCGCGGGCAGAGGCGAGTGGGCGCTCGCAGTGGCGAGGGGGCGCGGGGAGACGGGAGGGGGCGCGGGGAGACGGGAGGGGGCGCGGGCAGAGGCGAGGGGGCGCGGGCAGAGGCGAGGGGGCGCGGGGAGACGGGAGGGGGCGCGGGCAGAGGCCAGGGGGCGCGGGGAGTCGGGAGGGGGCGCGGGGAGACGGGAGGGGGCGCGGGCAGAGGCGAGGGGGCGCGGGGAGACGAGAGGGGGCGCGGGCAGGGGCGAGGGGGCGCGGGCAGAGGCGAGGGGGCACGGGCAGAGGCGAGGGGGCGCGGGGAGACGGGAGGGGGCGCGGGCAGAGGCGAGGGGGCACGGGGAGACGAGAGGGGGCGCGGGCAGGGGCGAGGGGGCGCGGGCAGAGGCGAGTGGGCGCGGGCAGAGGCGAGGGGGCGCGGGGAGACGGGAGGGGGCGCGGGCAGAGGCGAGGGGGCGCGGGCAGAGGCGAGGGGGCGCGGGGAGACGGGAGGGGGCGCGGGCAGAGTCCAGGGGGCGCGGGGAGACGGGAGGGGGCGCGGGGAGACGGGAGGGGGCGCGGGCAGAGGCGAGGGGGCGCGGGGAGACGAGAGGGGGCGCGGGCAGGGGCGAGGGGGCGCGGGGAGACGGGAGGGGGCGCGGGCAGAGGCGAGGGGGCGCGGGGAGACGGGAGGGGGCGCGGGGAGAGGCGAGGGGGCGCGGGGAGACGGGAGGGGGCGCGGGCAGAGGCGAGTGGGCGCGGGCAGAGGCGAGGGGGCGCGGGGAGACGGGAGGGGGCGCGGGCAGAGGCAAGGGGGCGCGGGGAGAGGGGAGGGGGCGCGGGCAGAGGCGAGGTGGCACGGGCAGAGGCGAGGTGGCGCGGGGAGACGGGAGGGGGCGCGGGCAGAGGCCAGGGGACGCGGGGAGACGGGAGGGGGCGCGGGGAGACGGGAGGGGGCGCGGGCAGAGGCGAGGGGGCGCGGGGAGACGAGAGGGGGCGCGGGCAGAGGCGAGGGGGCGCGGGCAGAGGCGAGGGGGCACGGGCAGAGGCGAGGGGGCACGGGGAGACGGGAGGGGGCGCGGGCAGAGGCGAGGGGGCACGGGGAGACGGGAGGGGGCGCGGGCAGAGGCGAGGGGGCGCGGGGAGACGAGAGGGGGCGCGGGCAGGGGCGAGGGGGCGCGGGCAGAGGCGAGGGGGCACGGGCAGAGGCGAGGGGGCGCGGGGAGACGGGAGGGGGCGCGGGCAGAGGCGAGTGGGCGCGGGCAGAGGCGAGGGGGCGCGGGCAGAGGCGAGGGGGCGCGGGCAGAGGCCAGGAGGCGCGGGGAGACGGGAGGGGGCGCGGGGAGACGGGAGGGGGCGCGGGCAGAGGCGAGGGGGCGCGGGGAGACGAGAGGGGGCGCGGGCAGAGGCGAGGGGGCGCGGGCAGAGGCGAGGGGTCGCGGGGAGACGGGAGGGGGCGCGGGCAGAGGCGAGGGGGCGTGGGCAGAGGCGAGGGGGCGCGGGGAGACGGGAGGGGGCGCGGGCAGAGGCGAGGGGGCGCGGGGAGACGGGAGGGGGCGCAGGCAGAGGCGAGGGGGCGCGGGCAGAGGCGAGGGGGTGCGGGGAGACGGGAGGGGGCGCGGGCAGAGGCGAGGGGGCGCGGGGAGACGAGAGGGGGCGCGGGCAGGGGCGAGGGGGCACGGGCAGAGGCGAGGGGGCACGGGCAGAGGCGAGGGGGCGCGGGGAGACGGGAGGGGGCGCGGGCAGAGGCGAGTGGGCGCGGGCAGAGGCGAGGGGGCGCGGGGAGACGGGAGGGGGCGCGGGCAGAGGCGAGGGGGCGCGGGCAGAGGCGAGGGGGCGCGGGTAGACGAGAGGGGGCGCGGGCAGGGGCGAGGGGGCGCGGGCAGAGGCCAGGGGGCGTGGGGAGACGGGAGGGGGCACGGGGAGACGGGAGGGGGCGCGGGCAGAGGCGAGGGGGCGCGGGCAGAGGCGAGGGGGCGCGGGGAGACGGGAGGGGGCGCGGGCAGAGGCGAGGGGGCGCGGGGAGACGGGAGGGGGCGCGGGCAGAGGCGAGGGGGCGCGGGGAGACGGGAGGGGGCGCGGGCAGAGGCGAGGGGGCGCGGGCAGAGGCGAGGGGGCGCAGGGAGACGGGAGGGGGCGCGGGCAGAGGCCAGGGGGCGTGGGGAGACGGGAGGGGGCACGGGGAGACGGGAGGGGGCGCGGGGAGACGGGAGGGGGCGCGGGCAGAGGCGAGGGGGCGCGGGGAGACGGGAGGGGGCGCGGGCAGAGGCGAGGGGGCGCGGGCAGAGGCGAGGGGGCGCGGGGAGACGGGAGGGGGCGGGGGCAGAGGCGAGGGGGCGCGGGCAGAGGCGAGGGGGCGCGGGGAGACGGGAGGGGGCGCGGGCAGAGGCGAGGGGGCGCGGGGAGACGGGAGGGGGCGCGGGCAGAGGCGAGGGGGCGCGGGCAGAGGCGAGGGGGCGCGGGGAGACGGGAGGGGGCGCGGGCAGAGGCGAGGGGGCGCGGGGAGACGGGAGGGGGCGCGGGCAGAGGCGAGGGGGCGCGGGGAGACGGGAGGGGGCGCGGGCAGAGGCGAGGGGGCGCGGGCAGCGGCGAGGGGATGCGGGGAGACGGGAGGGGGCGCGGGCAGAGGCGAGGGGGCGCGGGGAGACGAGAGGGGGCGCGGGCAGGGGCGAGGGGGCGCGGGCAGAGGCGAGGGGGCACGGGGAGACGGGAGGGGGCGCGGGCAGAGGCCAGGGGGCGCGGGCAGAGGCCAGGGGGCGCGGGGAGACGGGAGGGGGCGCGGGCAGAGGCGAGGGGGCGCGGGCAGCGGCGAGGGGATGCGGGGAGACGGGAGGGGGCGCGGGCAGAGGCGAGGGGGCGCGGGCAGCGGCGAGGGGATGCGGGGAGACGGGAGGGGGCGCGGGCAGAGGCGAGGGGGCGCGGGGAGACGAGAGGGGGCGCGGGCAGAGGCGAGGGGGCGCGGGCAGAGGCGAGGGGGCGCGGGGAGGCGGGAGGGGGCGCGGGCAGAGGCGAGGGGGCGCAGGCAGAGGCGAGTGGGCGCGGGCAGAGGCGAGGGGGCGCGGGGAGACGGGAGGGGGCGCGGGCAGAGGCGAGTGGGCGCGGGCAGTGGCGAGGGGGCGCGGGGAGACGGGAGGGGGCGCGGGCAGAGGCGAGGGGGCGCGGGGAGACGGGAGGGGGCGCGGGCAGAGGCGAGGGGGCGCGGGGAGAGGGGAGGGGGCGCGGGCAGAGGCCAGGGGGCGCGGGGAGACGGGAGGGGGCGCGGGCAGAGGCGAGGGGGCGCGGGCAGAGGCGAGGGGGCGCAGGGAGAGGCGAGGGGGCATGGGCAGAGGCGAGGGGGCGCGGGCAGAGGCGAGGGGGCGCGGGCAGAGGCGAGGGGGCGCGGGGAGACGGGAGGGGGCGCGGGCAGAGGCGAGGGGGCGGGGGAGACGTGAGGGGGCGCGGGCAGAGGCGAGGGGGCGCGGGGAGACGGGAGGGGGCGCGGGCAGAGGCGAGGGGGCGCGGGGATACGAGAGGGGGCGCGGGCAGAGGCGAGGGGGCACGGGCAGAGGTGAGGGGGCGCGGGTAGACGGGAGGGGGCGCGGGCAGAGGCGAGGGGGCGCGGGCAGGGGCGAGGGGCGCGGGCAGAGGCGAGGGGGCGCGGGGAGACGAGAGGGGGCGCGGGCAGGGGCGAGGGGGCGCGGGCAGAGGCGAGGGGGCGCGGGGAGACGGGAGGGGGCGCGGGCAGGGGCGAGGGGGCGCGGGCAGAGGCGAGGGGGCGCGGGTAGACGAGAGGGGGCGCGGGCAGGGGCGAGGGGGCGCGGGCAGAGGCGAGGGGGTGCGGGCAGAGGCGAGGGGGCGCGGGGAGACGGGAGGGGGCGCGGGCAGAGGCGAGGGGGCGCGGGGAGACGGGAGGGGGCACGGGCAGAGGCGAGGGGGCACGGGCAGAGGCGAGGGGGCGCGGGGAGACGGGAGGGGGCGCGGGCAGAGGCGAGGGGGCATGGGGAGACGGGAGGGGGCGCGGGCAGAGGCGAGGGGGCGCGGGCAGAGGCGAGGGGGCGCGGGGAGACGGGAGGGGGCGCGGGCAGAGGCCAGGGGGCGCGGGGAGTCGGGAGGGGGCGCGGGGAGACGGGAGGGGGCGCGGGCAGAGGCGAGGGGGCGCGGGGAGACGAGAGGGGGCGCGGGCAGGGGCGAGGGGGCGCGGGCAGAGGCGAGGGGGCACGGGCAGAGGCGAGGGGGCGCGGGGAGACGGGAGGGGGCGCGGGCAGAGGCGAGGGGGCACGGGGAGACGAGAGGGGGCGCGGGCAGGGGCGAGGGGGCGCGGGCAGAGGCGAGTGGGCGCGGGCAGAGGCGAGGGGGCGCGGGGAGACGGGAGGGGGCGCGGGCAGAGGCGAGGGGGCGCGGGGAGACGGGAGGGGGCGCGGGCAGAGGCGAGGGGGCGCGGGCAGAGGCGAGGGGGCGCGGGGAGACGGGAGGGGGCGCGGGCAGAGTCCAGGGGGCGCGGGGAGACGGGAGGGGGCGCGGGGAGACGGGAGGGGGCGCGGGCAGAGGCGAGGGGGCGCGGGGAGACGAGAGGGGGCGCGGGCAGGGGCGAGGGGGCGCGGGGAGACGGGAGGGGGCGCGGGCAGAGGCGAGGGGGCGCGGGGAGACGGGAGGGGGCGCGGGGAGAGGCGAGGGGGCGCGGGGAGACGGGAGGGGGCGCGGGCAGAGGCGAGTGGGCGCGGGCAGAGGCGAGGGGGCGCGGGGAGACGGGAGGGGGCGCGGGCAGAGGCAAGGGGGCGCGGGGAGAGGGGAGGGGGCGCGGGCAGAGGCGAGGTGGCACGGGCAGAGGCGAGGTGGCGCGGGGAGACGGGAGGGGGCGCGGGCAGAGGCCAGGGGACGCGGGGAGACGGGAGGGGGCGCGGGGAGACGGGAGGGGGCGCGGGCAGAGGCGAGGGGGCGCGGGGAGACGAGAGGGGGCGCGGGCAGAGGCGAGGGGGCGCGGGAAGAGGCGAGGGGGCACGGGCAGAGGCGAGGGGGCACGGGCAGAGGCGAGGGGGCACGGGGAGACGGGAGGGGGCGCGGGCAGAGGCGAGGGGGCACGGGGAGACGGGAGGGGGCGCGGGCAGAGGCGAGGGGGCGCGGGGAGACGAGAGGGGGCGCGGGCAGGGGCGAGGGGGCGCGGGCAGAGGCGAGGGGGCACGGGCAGAGGCGAGGGGGCGCGGGGAGACGGGAGGGGGCACGGGCAGAGGCGAGTGGGCGCGGGCAGAGGCGAGGGGGCGCGGGCAGAGGCCAGGAGGCGCGGGGAGACGGGAGGGGGCGCGGGGAGACGGGAGGGGGCGCGGGCAGAGGCGAGGGGGCGCGGGCAGAGGCGAGGGGTCGCGGGGAGACGGGAGGGGGCGCGGGCAGAGGCGAGGGGGCGTGGGCAGAGGCGAGGGGGCGCGGGGAGACGGGAGGGGGCGCGGGCAGAGGCGAGGGGGCGCGGGGAGACGGGAGGGGGCGCAGGCAGAGGCGAGGGGGCGCGGGCAGAGGCGAGGGGGTGCGGGGAGACGGGAGGGGGCGCGGGCAAAGGCGAGGGGGCGCGGGGAGACGAGAGGGGGCGCGGGCAGAGGCGAGGGGGCACGGGCAGAGGCGAGGGGGCGCGGGGAGACGGGAGGGGGCGCGGGCAGAGGCGAGTGGGCGCGGGCAGAGGCGAGGGGGCGCGGGGAGACGGCGAGGGGGCGCGGGCAGAGGCGAGGGGGCGCGGGGAGACGGGAGGGGGCGCGGGCAGAGGCGAGGGGGCGCGGGCAGAGGCCAGGGGGCGCGGGGAGACGGGAGGGGGCGCGGGGAGACGGGAGGGGGCGCGGGCAGAGGCCAGGGGGCGCGGGGAGACGGAGGGGGCGCGGGCAGAGGCGAGGGGGCGCGGGCAGAGGCGAGGGGGCGCGGGGAGACGGGAGGGGGCGCGGGCAGAGGCGAGGGGGCGCGGGCAGGGGCGAGGGGGGCGGGCAGAGGCCAGGGGGCGTGGGGAGACGGGAGGGGGCACGGGGAGAGGCGAGGGGGCGCGGGCAGAGGCGAGGGGGCGCGGGCAGAGGCGAGGGGGCGCGGGGAGACGGGAGGGGGCCGGGCAGAGGCGAGGGGGCGCGGGTAGACGGAGAGGGGGCGCGGGCAGGGGCGAGGGGGCGCGGGCAGAGGCCAGGGGGCGTGGGGAGAGGCGAGGGGGCCGGGGAGACGGGAGGGGGCGCGGGCAGAGGCGAGGGGGCGCGGGCAGAGGCGAGGGGGCGCGGGGAGACGGGAGGGGGCGCGGGCAGAGGCGAGGGGGCGCGGGGAGACGGGAGGGGGCGCGGGCAGAGGCGAGGGGGCGCGGGGAGACGGGAGGGGGCGCGGGCAGAGGCGAGGGGGCGCGGGCAGAGGCGAGGGGGCGCAGGGAGACGGGAGGGGGCGCGGGCAGAGGCCAGGGGGCGTGGGGAGACGGGAGGGGGCACGGGGAGACGGGAGGGGGCGCGGGGAGACGGGAGGGGGCGCGGGCAGAGGCGAGGGGGCGCGGGGAGACGGGAGGGGGCGCGGGCAGAGGCGAGGGGGCGCGGGCAGAGGCGAGGGGGCGCGGGAGAGGGAGGGGGCGCGGGGCAGAGGCGAGGGGGCGCGGGCAGAGGCGAGGGGGCGCGGGGAGACGGGAGGGGGCGCGGGCAGAGGCGAGGGGGCGGGGGAGACGGGAGGGGGCGCGGGCAGAGGCGAGGGGGCGCGGGCAGAGGCGAGGGGGCGCGGGGAGACGGGAGGGGGCGCGGGCAGAGGGAGGGGGCGCGGGGAGACGGGAGGGGGCGCGGGCAGAGGCGAGGGGGCGCGGGGAGACGGGAGGGGGCGCGGGCAGAGGCGAGGGGGGGGAGGGGGGCGCGGGCAGCGGCGAGGGGATGCGGGGAGACGGGAGGGGGCGCGGGCAGAGGCGAGGGGGCGCGGGGAGCGGGAGGGGGCGGGGCAGGGGGAGGGGGCGCGGGCAGAGGCGAGGGGGCGCGGGGAGACGGAGAGGGGGCGCGGGCAGGGGCGAGGGGGCGCGGGCAGAGGCGAGGGGGCACGGGGAGACGGGAGGGGGCGCGGGCAGAGGCCAGGGGGCGCGGGCAGAGGCCAGGGGCGCGGGGAGACGGGAGGGGGCGCGGGCAGAGGCGAGGGGGCGCGGGCAGCGGCGAGGGGATGCGGGGAGACGGGAGGGGGCGCGGGCAGAGGCGAGGGGGCGCGGGGCAGCGGCGAGGGGATGCGGGGAGACGGGAGGGGGCGCGGGCAGAGGCGAGGGGGGCGGGGAGACGGAGAGGGGGCGCGGGCAGAGGCGAGGGGGCGCGGGCAGAGGCGAGGGGGTGCGGGGAGACGGGAGGGGGCGCGGGCAGAGGCCAGGGGGCGTGGGGAGACGGGAGGGGGCGCGGGCAGAGGCCAGGGGGCGTGGGGAGACGGGAGGGGGCACGGGAGACGGGCAGGGGGCGCGGGCAGAGGCGAGGGGGCGCGGGGAGACGGGAGGGGGCGCGGGCAGAGGCCAGGGGGCGCGGGCAGAGGCCAGGGGGCGCGGGGAGACGGGAGGGGGCGCGGGCAGAGGCGAGGGGGCACGGGCAGAGGCCAGGGGGCGCGGGGAGACGGGAGGGGGCGCGGGCAGAGGCCAGGGGGCGCGGGCAGAGGCCAGGGGGCGCGGGGAGACGGGAGGGGGCGCGGGCAGAGGCGGGGGGGCGCGGGGAGACGAGAGGGGGCGCGGGGCAGAGGCGAGGGGGCGCGGGGAGACGAGAGGGGGCGCGGGCAGAGGCGAGGGGGCGCGGGGAGACGGGAGGGGGCGCGGGGAGACGGGAGGGGGCGCGGGCAGAGGCGGGGGGCTGCCTGGGAAGTCCATGGTGGGCAGCGGGGGAGGAGCCGGTCTGGGCTCCTGCCCCTCCCTGGGGGCGCGTGGGAAGATCAGCCCGGCAGCCGGCGCGGGATCGTGCTGCCTGCTGCTCTGGCCGTGCCTCCAGACACATCTGGGTCACCGTTAAACTAACGTTCCCTGCTGCCTGCCGGCTGGCCGACTGCACACGCTGCCCCGCGGCCGAGCCCCCGAGCCTGTGTGGGTGGAGCAGCGCAGGCCCCGCTGTCTGCACACATGACTCACACGTCGCCTGTTGCATACAATATGCCCAGGCTGCACGCACACGCGGGGTCCCCAGCACGCTCACGGGGACACACCCACACCGCACCATTCCTGCACGGCTTCACACTCTGTGTGAGGTTTTACATTGTGCTCCTTGCCGACACATGCATGGTCTTGCACAGACTCACACTTGCATGTGAACGCCCATGCACTCATCCCCAGGGGCTTGCACGAGCACTCGTGCACACGTGCCTCTGGAGAGAAAAGTCGGCTGCCTATGAAATGACCGGGGCCCGGAGGGGAGACGCTGGACAAAGAGGCCACTGGCAAGAGAGTCCAGTTCCAATGTGGGGGGTGACCCCCCAACTCCCTGAGCAATAACTGGTGGGAGCGGGGGGGGCGCAGGGAGCAGAGGTCCCCAGACACTTTGATCCTTCCTGCCCTGGGCAGTGGGGAGGAGCGGCCCCGCACACACTCCGCCCCCGGCCCCCCACCTCACCTGTGCCACTGGGCTGCAGGGCTGGGCCATGCTGCCACCTTCCTGGAGTGGGGGGGCTGTGGTGGTGCCTTGTGCTCCAGGGTTGGGGGCTGCAAGCACTAGGCAGCCTGGGTGGGGACCAGTGGCCACGGGGGGGGGGGCCTCTGGGTTCCCGGGGCGCTGAGGGGGGGGCTGGTCTCCCCAAGCCAGCAGTTCAGGGCTGCCACGCATCCTATCCCTAGCTGCCAGGGCCTTTGTCACTCGCAAGATGCACAAGGGACAAGGGAGCCCTCCGGGGCAGGCAGCGTGTGTGCATGGGAGGAGCACCTACTCTGGCTCCTCGGAGCAGGGCCACGGCCCCGGGCCACGCCCAGACCCCTCCATAGGCCTCCCGGGGCGGGGCAGGGACTGGAGAAACCCTGCCAGGATCAGGGCTGCTGGAATGTACTTGTCTGTGTGTGTGCGTGCAGGCCCCACGGCGAGAGGGGCGTGTCTTTGCACAAGCGTGCCTTGTACGGACTTACGCATACGAGTGTGTGCTTGTGAGCCCACATGTGGGCGTCCTCGTGTGCATGCATGGAGGTGAGCGTTTGCACCTGGGGAGCCGGGTATGCCCAGGAACGCGTCCAGACGGGTGTGCAGGCGGGTCTGCAGGCCAGCGTGTGTCTGGGCTGGGAGAGTGGCTGGTCCCATTGAGCCCTATTGGGGCTGGATCCCACGCTGCCCCCAGCTCCCACAGTGAGCACACAGCCGCCTCCCCTTCTGGGCTGGCAAACCCTCTCTGCCCTGGCCAGGTCCCTCCCACCGGACACACTCCTGGGCACCGCGCCCACTTGTGCGCACACGCTGTGCCGCACGCCCCACACACAGACACCGATGCCTCCCACTTGGCTGCCCCTCCATCTGCTCTGCCGCCCCGGTTTCCCCCTCCCCCGCGCTGTGCGTCCCCCTGTTTTCCTGCCCTGCCATGGCCCCAGCAATCAGCCTCTCCCGCCCGCCCGGCCCGCAATCCTGGACCAGGCATCTTTTGGGGGTTGCGTTGGCTGGCACCATGTGCAAATAAACAGCTGGGGAAGAGGGACTCCAACCCGCAGCCACCCAGCCGCATCCCCACAAACACCAGCAAGCTTGGCGCTGGGTGTTGGAGGCAGACTGGGCTGGGGGAGGCTTTGGGCCCAGTCTCTGCTTGGGCTGCCTGGGTTCTAGTCCCAGTCCCCCCCTCTCCACAGCTCTGTTTCTTCAGCTATGAAAACAGAATGGAGCCCCTGCCAAGCAGGGTTTCCTCTGTCCATTTGGGGAATAAATTTTGATCTGTGCACTGAGGCATGTGTGGATGTGCACCACCCGTAGAAACACCTGCTGCCAGCTGCACGTACTCTGCTAATCAGCTGGGCGGCACCTGAATCTCCCCTGGGTGCTGCCCAAATGTGCAGCTTATAGGGCAGGCTGGCTGGGAGGCGCCTTTCATGCTCTCGCACTGCCTGAGCCACTCCGAAGGGAAAAGAGGGCGATCCAGACAAAAGCCTGCTCCAAGAATCCCCAGCAAGCGTTACACACTGGGGCTGGGGCTGGCTCCTCCCGGCCACCTTTGCTCGCTCATGCATTTCTCTGTCACCCGAGAGAAGGGTGAAACAGGGAATATCAGAATCGTGGAGCCCTAGAATTGGAAGGGTCCTCGAGAGGCATCGAGTCCAGTCCCCTGCCCTTCCGGCAGGGCCAAGCACCCTCTAGACCATCCCTGACAGGTGTGTGTCCAGCCTGCTCCAGTGATGGAGATTCCACAGCCTCTCCCCCTCCCAACCTCGTCTCATACTAGGAGAAGAGCTCGTTCTGGGTCATTTTATCTGGCTATTGTGCCTGGATTCCTGGGGGGCCTGGGCCTCATACCCTCCCCGCATGACGGAGGACCCCTGTGCAGCGCCTGTCAGCTGCAGCGCTACATTGCAGGGTGGTGCATGGGGAGCGTTTGATCCAGCTCTGGGGTGGAGCACGGTGCCCCCACGCAGCACTGGGACAGGACATGGAGAAGCCCCTCTCAGCCCTGCTGCAGGCAGGTCACCAGGCAGAAGGTGGAACTTGGCTAAGACACTAGGAACATCCCTGTGCTTATGAAAAGGGCCTTGACATGGTGGAATGGCCCCAGAGGGCCACACCCTTGGGCCTCCATCTCACAGGGCGTGTCAGCACCCCCAGCACCCTTCCCGGGACAGCTCCCACACAAGCACCGAGCCAGACGTCCCCCCACGGCTTGTGGGGACACAATCCCAGCCACGGGGGCCCAGGCCAAGCTCAGCCCAGCTCGGCAGAGTCAGTAATTGGCCTCTAGCGTCTTCATACGTCACACAACCGCCCAGGGCGACTTGAGCACCGGGGGGGGGCTTGGAATTACCGACCATTGACCATTAATCAGCTGCGCTTTCCACGGCTTGGACTCCGCTGGTGCCGGGTGTCCTGGTGGGCCCCGGTGGCACCTGGCCTTTCTGGGCTCTAATGAAAAGATCGCCACCGGCCCAACCAGCTAAAATCGCAGAACCAGACAAGAGAACACAGGTGGGTAAGACAGAGAGGCGAGGGGGAGTCGCTCCCTCCCCCACCTCGCCCCTGAACGTCCTGGGGGATTGGACCCTCCTGGCCATCTCGACACCAGGAGCCGTTCGCACCCCTGGGCAGGCCATTACTAGAGGGAAGCGCTACTTCTGCGTATCTGGGGCAGTGGGGTCCCCAGCACATCCCCCTGGGTCCCAGGAAGACACCCCTCTGTTCTGAGGCTCGCTCCCCCGTGGCGACCCCCTGTAGGCCTCTGAGTCCCTGCCTGCACCCCTGGGCCATGTGTCTTCCCATGCTGCGCATCGAGCCAGTCCAGGGTGGGGGTGGAGCAGAGCACCTGGCAGATGCATTGATCTAGGCGCCACTAGCGTGGCCCGTGGGCCCCTGGCTGCCCCAGGCCTGGACCACGTGGAGAAAGGAGCCTGCGCCATGTTCGGAGGCACTCTGGTCTGTGGGCCTGAGCCTGCAGGAGGTGCCTGCCTGGCGTGTCCAGGCCAGGGGGCGAGGTCAGAGCGGGTCCGTGCTGCGTGAGGGGGCTGGAGCCGGGAGGGGTCACCCCAGGGAGGGCTGGCTGAGGAAATGGCAATCAGGCAGCTGCACGGGGGGCACACGCCACCCCGTAGGCCAGTCACGCACTGACTTCTCTCTGCCAGCAGCGTGCCTACCCCGGCACGGGTGTGCACACGCATGTGCATATGCCCCGCACACATGCCTGGCACGCACGTGTACGCCTGCCCCCCCCCCCAGTGTGAGTGGCACAGGCGCCCCACCCACGTCCGTGCCCAGGCACACGCCCACACACGCATGCGCCTGCACGGGGGGGGCTCCCGCCCGCCGAAGGACCAAGGCTGGGATTAATAAAAGCCAAGGAGACCTCCCCTAATAGACTCCAGCTGCAAAAACATTCCCAGAATTCAGAGCCTGCTCTGTCTCCGGGAGCCGCCTCTCGCCTGCACAGTCCGGGCCTCGGCCCAAGCCGAATTCCACCCCTCCCCCATGGCCCCTCGCCCCCTCCCCCGCTCCCCGTGACAGCTGCGCCGGAACTGCAGCAACTGATCCCCGAGCCCGGAGAGGGGCGCCTGCCATTTGAACATTGTTTTCCTTAAGGTGAGAGCCCAGGGCAGGAAGCAGTGCATGCTGGGAAAGGCCCTGGCCTCGCCTGCCAAACCACCGTCTGAGGGCTCATTGGGCAGCGAGTTTCCCCTGAAGCTGGGGGGGCGCGTCCTTCGCTGCTTCCAAGAAACACACACGAGAAGGAAACTCGCGCCAGGTTCAAACTGCAACGGCCCCGGCTGGGGAGCTCCCTGCTGCCCTGCTCGGCCCGGCCCAGCAGGGGGCGCTGTGGGGGTTGGGCAGGGGCAGTGACCCTGGGGGGAGCTCCCTGCTGCCCTGCACGGCCCGGCCCAGCAGGGGGCGCTGTGGGGGTTGGGCAGGGGCAGTGACCCTGGGGGGAGCTCCCTGCTGCCCTGCTCGGCCCAGCCCAGCAGGGGGCGCTGTGGGGCCTGGGGCAGGGGCAGTGACCCTGGGGGGAGCTCCCTGCTGCCCTGCACGGCCCGGCCCAGCAGGGGGCGCTGTGGGGGTTGGGCAGGGGCAGTGACCCTGGGGGGAGCTCCCTGCTGCCCTGCTCGGCCCGGCCCAGCAGGGGGCGCTGTGGGGGTTGGGCAGGGGCAGTGACCCTGGGGGGAGCTCCCTGCTGCCCTGCTCGGCCCGGCCCAGCAGGGGGCGCTGTGGGGGTTGGGCAGGGGCAGTGACCCTGGGGGGAGCTCCCAGCTGCCCTGCTCGGCCCGGCCCAGCAGGGGGCGCTGTGGGGCCTGGGGCAGGGGCAGTGACCCTGGGGGGAGCTCCCTGCTGCCCTGCACGGCCCGGCCCAGCAGGGGGCGCTGTGGGGCCTGGGGCAGGGGCAGTGACCCTGGGGGGAGCTCCCTGCTGCCCTGCACGGCCCGGCCCAGCAGGGGGCGCTGTGGGGGTTGGGCAGGGGCAGTGACCCTGGGAGGAGCTCCCTGCTGCCCTGCTCGGCCAGGCCCAGCAGGGGGCGCTGTGGGGGTTGGGCAGGGGCAGTGACCCTGGGGGGAGCTCCCTGCTGCCCTGCACGGCCCGGCCCAGCAGGGGGCGCTGTGGGGGTTGGGCAGGGGCAGTGACCCTGGGGGGAGCTCCCTGCTGCCCTGCACGGCCCGGCCCACCAGGGGGCGCTGTGGGGGTTGGGCAGGGGCAGTGACCCTGGGGGGAGCTCCCTGCTGCCCTGCACAGCCCGGCCCAGCAGGGGGCGCTGTGGGGCCTGGGGCAGGGGCAGTGACCCTGGGGGGAGCTCCCTGCTGCCCTGCTCGGCCCAGCCCAGCAGGGGGCGCTGTGGGGCCTGGGGCAGGGGCAGTGACCCTGGGGGGAGCTCCCTGCTGCCCTGCACGGCCCGGCCCAGCAGGGGGCGCTGTGGGGGTTGGGCAGGGGCAGTGACCCTGGGGGGAGCTCCCTGCTGCCCTGCTCGGCCAGGCCCAGCAGGGGGCGCTGTGGGGGTTGGGCAGGGGCAGTGACCCTGGGGGGAGCTCCCTGCTGCCCTGCACGGCCCGGCCCAGCAGGGGGCGCTGTGGGGGTTGGGGAGGGGCAGTGACCCTGGGGGGAGCTCCCTGCTGCCCTGCTCGGCCCGGCCCAGCAGGGGGCGCTGTGGGGCCTGGGGCAGGGGCAGTGACCCTGGGGGGAGCTCCCTGCTGCCCTGCACGGCCCGGCCCAGCAGGGGGCGCTGTGGGGGTTGGGGAGGGGCAGTGACCCTGGGGGGAGCTCCCTGCTGCCCTGCTCGGCCCGGCCCAGCAGGGGGCGCTGTGGGGCCTGGGGCAGGGGCAGTGACCCTGGGGGGAGCTCCCTGCTGCCCTGCACGGCCCGGCCCAGCAGGGGGCGCTGTGGGGGTTGGGGAGGGGCAGTGACCCTGGGGGGAGCTCCCTGCTGCCCTGCACAGCCCGGCCCAGCAGGGGGCGCTGTGGGGGTTGGGGAGGGGCAGTGACCCTGGGGGGAGCTCCCTGCTGCCCTGCTCGGCCCGGCCCAGCAGGGGGCGCTGTGGGGCCTGGGGCAGGGGCAGTGACCCTGGGGGGAGCTCCCTGCTGCCCTGCACGGCCCGGCCCAGCAGGGGGCGCTGTGGGGGTTGGGGAGGGGCAGTGACCCTGGGGGGAGCTCCCTGCTGCCCTGCTCGGCCCGGCCCAGCAGGGGGCGCTGTGGGGCCTGGGGCAGGGGCAGTGACCCTGGGGGGAGCTCCCTGCTGCCCTGCACGGCCCGGCCCAGCAGGGGGCGCTGTGGGGGTTGGGGAGGGGCAGTGACCCTGGGGGGAGCTCCCTGCTGCCCTGCACAGCCCGGCCCAGCAGGGGGCGCTGTGGGGGTTGGGGAGGGGCAGTGACCCTGGGGGGAGCTCCCTGTTGCCCAGCCACGGCCCGGCCCAGCAGGGGGCGCTGTGGGGCCTGGGGCAGGGGCAGTGACCCTGGGGGGAGCTCCCTGCTGCCCTGCACGGCCCGGCCCAGCAGGGGGCGCTGTGGGGGTTGGGGAGGGGCAGTGACCCTGGGGGGAGCTCCCTGCTGCCCTGCTCGGCCCGGCCCAGCAGGGGGCGCTGTGGGGCCTGGGGCAGGGGCAGTGACCCTGGGGGGAGCTCCCTGCTGCCCTGCACGGCCCGGCCCAGCAGGGGGCGCTGTGGGGTTGGGGAGGGGCAGTGACCCTGGGGGGAGCTCCCTGCTGCCCTGCACAGCCCGGCCCAGCAGGGGGCGCTGTGGGGGTTGGGGAGGGGCAGTGACCCTGGGGGGAGCTCCCTGCTGCCCTGCTCGGCCCGGCCCAGCAGGGGGCGCTGTGGGGCCTGGGGCAGGGGCAGTGACCCTGGGGGGAGCTCCCTGCTGCCCTGCACGGCCCGGCCCAGCAGGGGGCGCTGTGGGGGTTGGGGAGGGGCAGTGACCCTGGGGGGAGCTCCCTGCTGCCCTGCTCGGCCCGGCCCAGCAGGGGGCGCTGTGGGGCCTGGGGCAGGGGCAGTGACCCTGGGGGGAGCTCCCTGCTGCCCTGCACGGCCCGGCCCAGCAGGGGGCGCTGTGGGGGTTGGGGAGGGGCAGTGACCCTGGGGGGAGCTCCCTGCTGCCCTGCACAGCCCGGCCCAGCAGGGGGCGCTGTGGGGGTTGGGGAGGGGCAGTGACCCTGGGGGGAGCTCCCTGTTGCCCAGCCACGGCCCGGCCCAGCAGGGGGCGCTGTGGGGCCTGGGGCAGGGGCAGTGACCCTGGGGGGAGCTCCCAGCTGCCCAGCTCCAGCCTGGCCCAGCAGGGGGCGCTGTGGGGGTTGGGGAGGGGCAGTGACCCTGGGGGGAGCTCCCTGCTGCCCTGCTCGGCCCGGCCCAGCAGGGGGCGCTGTGGGGGTTGGGGAGGGGCAGTGACCCTGGGGGGAGCTCCCTGTTGCCCAGCCACGGCCCGGCCCAGCAGGGGGCGCTGTGGGGCCTGGGGCAGGGGCAGTGACACTGGGGGGAGCTCCCAGCTGCCCAGCTCCAGCCTGGCCCAGCAGGGGGCGCTGTGGGGGTTGGGGAGGGGCAGTGACCCTGGGGGGAGCTCCCAGCTGCCCAGCTCCAGCCCGGGCCAGCAGGGGGCGCTGTGGGGGTTGGGGAGGGGCAGTGACCTTGGGGGGAGCTCCCTGTTGCCCAGCCACGGCCCGGCCCAGCAGGGGGCGCTGTGGGGGTTGGGGAGGGGCAGTGACCCTGGGGGGAGCTCCCTGCTGCCCTGCACGGCCCGGCCCAGCAGGGGGCGCTGTGGGGCCTGGGGCAGGGGCAGTGACCCTGGGAGGAGCTCCCAGCTGCCCAGCTCCAGCCTGGCCCAGCAGGGGGCGCTGCGGGGCACTGGCTGGGGGTGAGCCTGCCTGGCTAGTCCAGCCCAGCCCCTGCAGCACACGACCCACAATGTGGCTTTGGGGGTGCGGGTGACGTTTCCCAGGGGAGCAGGCAGGTGAGGGTCCCAGCCGTAGCCACCATGTGGAAGGGCCTGCGGCTCCCCCTTCTAAACATGGCCATCCATAGGGGAGAATCCCTGGGTTGGGGCAGGGGCGGGGGTGGGGGCGGAGGTGGCTTTCCCTTTAAGAGCCGTACAGGCAGGGATCCGAATTTAGCCCACGCGCCTACACGTCTCCTCTGGCATGTGTCCAGGGGCTTGAACAGCCTTCAAACAGATCCTTATCGAGCGCTAACAAACGTGTGTGAGCTGCCGGGGGGGCGGGGAGCAGGGCGCTCACAGGGCCGCTCTGTTCCCTCGGCGGGGCCTGCGCCGGGAGCCTGCCGCAGCGTCTCTCGCGCTGCCGGGGAGGGCACGTGAGCGGGGCCGGGGGGGCTGAGCCCCAAGCCAGACTGCAGCGGGGCCGCGTCCTGCGCTGGGTGCTGTCCTCCACAGGCCGGTGCTGTCGTCGTGCAGCGCGCAGAGCGCCACCCTCCCCTCAGCGCAGCCGCTCTCAGCGTGCGCTGCACAACTGCCACCCCAGGCGCTAGTGGGCCCTCGCCGGGCCCCTGGCTGCCCTCCCACCCTGTGTCTGTTTCGATTGGAAGGCCTGTGGTGTGAGGGCTGAGTCTCAATGCATGTGTGTACAGCACCTTGCGCAGGAGGGCTGCCCTGTCAGACGGAGCCTCTAGCAATGAGAGTGCCACCTCACCAGCGCTGCTACGGCCACTACAGGACCCCCCTGGGCAGGGCTTCAGCCCCTCGATACGAGGTAGGGGAACAGGAGCGTCACGTTACGCATGGGGAAACGGAGGCAGGGGCGATGCCTGAGGTCGCACAGGGAGCCGGGGGCAAGGCAGGGATTACAGCCCCGGCTCCTGAGCCCCAGGCCAGTATCCTGCCCACAAGCCCCGGAGAGGCTGGCCTGCTGGCGTGGGGTCTCGTGCTCTGAGCAGTCAGGCGTCACGTGGAATTGGTTCCAGGCACTGGAGGAAGAAGCATCCCACGCCGGAGCTGCAGGGGAGGGGGCTGTGCCGTTTGGGGGGCGGGAGCAGCGATGTCAGATCAAGGGGGCCCTTTGCCGCGCTGGGACCCACAGGCTACCCCAAGAACCAGCCCTAGAAGAGCTGAGCCTTGGGCCTTGCTAGCCCTGCCCTGCCCGTAGCTGTGTGTTCCTGTAGACCGGAGAGCCCAGCTGTCGGGCCCAGCCCCACCTCCCCACGTCAGACCTGCCCATCGCCGCCTGCCCCAGAGCCCGGGGGTGCGGCGGGCTCTGCGTTCCACGGCTGGGCCCATCCCTTATCGACTCCCCCGAACCCTGGGTTTCCCGGGCCCCTTGCCCAGCCATTTGTGCCCCAGCAGCCACCGGCCTGGGTCCGCACAGGGCCCTGGAGAATCCCTTCCGACTTCCCGCCCGTTGCCCTTGGGCGTCTCTGGAGGAGGCTGCTGTTCGGGCTGCCAGGCCTTGGGGGCAGGGCCTCCTGCTCGCCTGCCTGCAGAGCCGAGTAACCCCGGGCCCAGATCGGCTCGGGTGTCACCAGACACGTCTCCGGCCAGCCTGTGCCGTGCCCGGCCCCAGCGTGCCCGGGGCGGAGAAGCACCAGGCACCCCTTCCCGCGGCCAGGCGGGACGGCCCAGGGCACCCACAAGGCAGGGCAATCGCTGGGATCAGAGTACGTGCTTTAACCCCTGCCACAGCTAGGAAGGGAGCCCAGGCACCCCAGCTCTCAGGCTGCGCTTATCAGGCCACACTGCTCCAGCGCCCTGGACACGGCAGCGCACGGCTTCCACTGGGCCTTTCCCCGGCCCTGCTCCAGCGCCCTGGACAGGGGGCATGACCCAGCCAGCTGCACGGGGGCTGCTGGGGGCTGGCTGGGGGGGGAGGTGTTTGTTCTGCTCACAGAGGTAGGGGCAGCAGGGCCCAGGGGGGGAAAGGGGGCTGGAGCCCAGGGCCCAGAGCCCAGCCTGCGTTTCCCAGAGCGGAGTCGGCAGTGCAACTCGAACTCGGGTTGGGCACGAGCCTGCCCCCTCTGCTCTGCCACGCGGGGCGGCCTTCCCCTGCAGCATGGGGGGGGAGCGCGAGTGCCCGCTGGCAAGGGAGGGCTGGCCTGGGGGGAGCGCGGGCTGGAGGGGCCCGTCAGCAGACCTGGGTTGTGTGTGGCGACTGGGTGCAAGATTTCCCAGGGTGTGTCAGAGTTTGGGCATGTGCGTGTGGGTGTCAGTCGCAGGGGGGGTCCCTGCCTGGGTGGGTGCCTCTCAGGGCTGAGCTTGTGTCTCACTCACTTCCAAGGTACCGGTGTTGTGCTTGTGTCTCGGGGAGAGGTGTGTCTGCGAGTTGTGTGTCTGGGTGCACATATGTGTTTCACTGTGCATTTTCTGTCCCTGTGGGTATCTGCGAGTTGTGTGTCTGGGTGTGGCGGTGTCTCTGTGAATGGTGTGTAGGTGGGTATGTGTCTCTGCGAGTTGTGTGTCTGGGTGTGTGTCTAAAGTATGTGCGTCTGTAACTGAAAAACCTTAAAAAACGACTGGTCCTGCTCACCTTAGAGACTAACAATGTGGATGGGACCCTGAGTGTTCGTGGGCACAGCCCACTTCTTCGGCATCACCGTGTCTTGCGTGTCCATGTGTATATGTGTGTCTCTGTGAGTTGTGTGTCTGTGCGTGCCCCTCTGCACAAACACACTAACTGTGCTACTGATGCCTGCTGCTCTGGGAACACAATCCCCAGTGTCCACACATCCTGGTGCTGCGCCCTGTTGCTCAGCCCTTCAACGCCTGGACCCCCCCCCGTCCCCATTTCCCCTCCCTGGGCCTTCCCCTCGTTTGCACACCCCTCGTCTCGTGCAGCCTCCCCCCGGCACGGACCCACATGCCCCCTCCCCCGCTGCTCCCCAGGCCTGGCTGCGGCCGCCCGGTGAAGCCGCGCAGCGGTCGAGGGCGACCGGCATCTGGAGACGTTTGAGGAAAGGAAACGCCCCCCCCCCCCCAATGGCTTTTTCTCAGTCACCCTCCCCCAGCCCTCGGCGCGCCGGGTGCAGACAGTGGAAATGGGGGACCCCTGGGAAGGGGCTTGGGAGACACGTGGGGGGGGAGGCGAGGAGGGCGAATGAGGAGCAGGAAGAGGAGGGGAATTCGGGGTTAGGAATTGGAGCCCAGGCGCCCCACTGAGGCAGTGAGCCCTTGGGGCCTGGCAGCCTCCCCATGGCAGGGCGGGACAGGCCCTGCCCCCCCCACAGCAGCCCTTTCCTACGTGGGTGTGGGCCCCTCCCTAGAACAGGGCTGGGTCGACATGGGCTCCGTGCAGCCTGGCGCCCGGGCAGAGCCGAGGCAGGTTCTTTCCCCAGCTCCGCCACTGACTGACGTGTGGCATCTGGCAAGTCACTCCCCCCGCCCGGTCTGCTGTCCATCCGTCCGTCTGTCCGTCCCAGGCCCGGTACCAAGAAGCCCTGACGGCCACCAGGGACTCCAGGCACTACTGTGGTGCATGGCTCATGTTCCCAGTGCATCCACCCACTCACCGCATGGCCTAGGGCGAGTCTTTGCCCTGTGCCATGCCTCAGTTTCCCCACCTGTAGATCAGCAATCAGGCTGAGTTAATGCTAATCACGCCCAGGGGCCTCGGGACGCCATGGGGGGCAGCAAGGCAGGGAGCCGCCCTCCGCTCCACAGAGCCTGCACTGCCGGTGACAGGCAAGCTGACCCAAAGGAGAGTCAGGCTGGGGGGGGCCTCACCCAGGCTCAGGTAGCTCCGCTCTCCTGCCCCCCTGCCATCCACCCACTGGCACCTCTGCCAGGCCAGGTCACTGCACTGTACACTCAAAATCAGACACGCAACTTGCGCTAGGCCATGTCGAAATGTTGTGCTGTCTACACGGCCCCCTTGCGAAACGCAGCGCTATTTCGAGACTTCCTTTAGCCCTCGTGGAACGAGGGTTACCGAGATGCCGAAATAGCGCGCCTGTTATTTTGAAAAGTATTTCGAAATACCGGGTGGCTTGTGAAGACGCAGGGTTGCTATTTGGGGATACCTGGTACCCTGAAATAACGCTGATGTGTAGACATACCCTCAGGGACTAACAGCTGTTCTGGGGGATGAGCTACTTTGCATATTTAAAGAGACAGGACCAGACCCAGGTTGCAGGGGATGGGGGTGGGGCTCAGCCTTGGATTCTCCCACAAAAGCAAAGTCTCAATATGCTGCAGTGTCCCCATGGCCCGCTGGGCTGGGCCTGTTCATGCTGGGCTCGCAGCCGCCCAGGCCTGGCCCATGGGGCGCTCCCGGCAGGACGGCTGGACAGACACCGGCAGCCCCTGCCCGCGCCGGCGTGCCCAAGCCGGCGGGGTGGCACGGGTGGGCATTCCCTGTCTGTGCCTCGGGAGTATTCCCGGCACATGGGCGGCCTTGTCAAAAGGGCAGCCCCTCACCAGTGGGGACCTGGGGGACCCGCCCCGTCCCAGGGGAGAGAGTGCCCGCGCCCACCTGAGGGTTGCAAAGCAATGCACAATGGGAGTGCTGCCCTCTGCCAACCGGGTCTCCAGGGAGCTGCTAAAGACCGTGGCAACAAGACAGAGCCTGGGCTAGGAGCAGGCCCAGGGCTCTCTGATGCAGCTGCCCTGAGCCACGTTACAGCTGGGATTGGCAGCATGGCCAGTCATAATGGGAAATACAGGGCCATTCCCCTCCCCCAGTGGCCCCAGGGCAATCCCCCGCAGCAGGCCCTGCCCCCTCCCTGCCCCAAGCTCCGCCCTGCCCCCATTGCACCCCTCGCCTGGGCAATGTGAGTGGGGGATCAGTGGAGGCCTGGTGCAGGGTGGCTGACGGGTCAGCCCGGCCACTCACCGCAGTGGAGGGAAGCAGTGGACCTGGGGGGGGGGGGCAGAGCACAGCGGGCAGGGAGATGGCAGTGGGGCAGAGCAGGCTACTGAGTCATCTGGCTTCCACTGCTTCCCGGGGGGCGGGGGGGGCAGCTAATACCCCAGCCACCCTGGGCCCCATGTGTCCCATGTGCCACTGCGGCGGCCCCCCCGAGCACAGGGCCTGGAGTGTCCACCCCGAACCAGCCTATGGAAGGGACGGATCTGGGTGAATACCAGCCAAAGCAGAGAGCGGGGCTGGGCTATGCATGGAACCATCCGAGCACCCAGGCTGGGTCAGACCAAAGGCCCATCCAGCCCAGGGTCCTGGCTGCCCACAGTGGCCAGTGCTAGGTGCCCCGGAGGGAGTGAACAGAACAGGGAACCATCCAGGGATCCCTCCCCTGTCGCCCATTCCCAGCTTCTGACATACAGAGACTACGGGCACCATCCCTGCCCAGCCTGGCTAATAGCCACTGATGGACCTAACCTCCAGGAATGTATCTAGGGTGATGGCAGGTATTTTCTTAAACCCTGTTATAGTCTTGGCCTTTAAAACATCCTCTGGCAAGGAGTTCCACAAGTTGAGCATGCGTTGTGTGAAGAAAAACTTTCTTTGGTTTGTTTTTAACCTGCTGCTTATTCATTTCAGTGGGTGACCCCTAGTGCTTGTGTTATGGGAACAAGTAAATAACTTTTCCTTATTCACTTTCTCCACCCCTGTCAAGATTTTACAGACCTCGATCCTACCCCCCCTTGGTCTCCTCCTCTCTAAGCTGAACAGTCCCCGTCTTCTTCATCTCCCCTCCAGCAGAAGCTGCTCTGCGCCCCTCACTGGCTTTGTGCCCGTTTCGGAATCCTTTCCGATTCCAATACATCTGGCTTCGATGGGTGGCCACCTCTAGCCACAGTCTTCAGAGCGGGGCTACTATGGGGGTGCAGAGCGGTGATACCCTTCTCAATGGCTCCCCACACCCGCTTAGCTTTGTGTCCAGCCGCTGCCCCTTGAGGGGGTGTTTCCAGAGAGCTCTGCACTGTGGCTGCAGCATCTGGCATGGGGGGTGACAGCTGACCACTCCAGCCTGTCCTGCTGCAGGCCGGCAGCTGTGATGCCCCTGGTGCGCTGGTTTACAGCAGGGGAGGATCTGGCCCCTTGGCTCTGGTTGGCAGAGAGGTTTTCAGTGGCTCAGACAACCACCTTCTGCCTGGCACGCTGCCCCGCAGCCAGCCTGTGGGCATCGCAGCGTGGGGGCGGCTGGATCAGCTCCAGCTGACAAAGGAACCGGGCATCTTGACTGCGACGGTTTTTCCCAGCCCCTATCAGGTGAGCTGGGGCTCTGGTATCACAGCCCCACCAGGAGCCAGGCACCCCGGGGGCGGGGGGGACAGCACAGCCAGGGGGGCAGCCTGAGTTCCTCACTGCAAAGAGACGCTTCCTGGGCTGTTCGGGTGCCCAGAGGGGCTCGCGGGGGCTGTTTCGCTCCCTCCTGAGTGCAGGAATGGCAGGGCGAGGGAGAGGCCTGGGGAGGGCAGCCTGACTCTGACTGAGCCCAGGTGGGGCGTTAAGGGTCGGAGCATGTCACGGCCTGATCCTGGCACGGACTGAGCACCCCAAGGCCCCACCAGTTCAGCATGGGCCCCAAGCAACCCCCGCGCTCAGTACCAGGAGGCTGCTAACTCGGCCGTGGGCCAGGCCAGCTGGCTCCCGCCCCAGCAGGCTGCCTGCTGCTCTGCAAATGCCTCGTCCCCTTGGGCTCTGGCTCTGCCCTGGCAAGGAAGGGGCTGGAAACCCAGAGGCTGGAACTCAGCCCTTGCGCACACAGCAGGGGCCTGGCTGGGATGGGACCCGGAGGGGAGCAGGTTTTAACCCTGCTCCCATCTGCCCCCATGCAGGGGGAAAGCAAGGCAGCTTGCCAGCGGGAGGGGGCCAGGGAGGGGCGATGAGAAATTTAAAGTGCACCTGACCCCAAAGCTCTTGCATCTCTTCCCACCTTCCCCACCATCCCAGCCCCTTCGCAGAGCCCTGCCAGCCGCCATCAGCTCTCAGCCGGGCCAGGGCCGGGGCCAGAGCCAACCAGCTTGTGCAGGGCACGGTCCCGCCAGCCTCAGCTTCCTCCCCGCAACAAACTGGCGCCAGGCCCAGGCTCCAGCTCCCAGGAACAGCCGCTGGGTGGCTGGGACCCCGGGGAGGCTCTGGTCTCCCTCGCTGCAAAGGCAGCCAGGGGAACTAGTTCTGAAGGAACCCGTATTACCCCCGACTGGCACACTGGCCGGGCTGCCCTAACGGTTTCTCCTGGCCCTGTCTACACTGGCACTCACACGTGTGTTAATGAACACACCAGAACAGTCACATGTCGAAACAGCCCTGGCTGGTGGCCCCTGCAAGCTGGGGTGGGAGCAGGATGCTCAGTGCGACTCAGCGGGAGGGGGGCAGGAGGGGGTCACTACTGATAACAAGGGGCAAAAGGGCAGCCCCATTCCATGGGCTTCTCCAGCGAGGGGCTTAAACGCTCATTGGGCTTTCTCCCCCCCCTCCCCACATCGCCTAGGAACAATCAGTCACTGCCCGGCTGTGTCAACAAATCCTCAGCTGCTGGCAGCAGGGGCTGATAAGGCCAGAAGCCAGGGAGCTGCCAAGGCGCAGTCTCGCCCCGGTCTCCCACAAAGGCTAAGGCAAGAGCCCCGCCCCCGCGGCGTGCTGTAAGAATTAACTGGTGATCGTACAGCGCCGTGCGCAGACACACAACACCAGGCATAGAGCCGGGCTTCCAAACAGCCTCCCTGGCTGACGTTGTCAAACAGCTGAGCCAGCCCAGGCTGGCGATTCTGGAATGGGGGTGGGGGAGCAGAGCCGCTCGTCTGCAGTAAGAGTCGGGCTGAGTCTAGGCCCAACGCCCTGCCTGCGGCGAGGACGGTGATGGCGAGAGTCTCACCCGGCCAGTCCTACCTGGGCAGGATGCTACACAGCAGCTCTGAACGTCAACCCCTTTGCAAAGCAGCGGGGCCCAGCAAGAGTTTTCAAAGAGCTGGCCAAGGAGCTGGCTGGACCATTCATGCTGGTTTTCAGCAAGTCTTGGAAGCCTGGGGAAGTGCCAGAGGCCTGGAAGCCAATGTCACGCCAATGTTAAAAAGGGTCAATGGGATGACCCGGGTCATTACAGGCCAGAGCACGGAGCAGCTGTTCTGGGTCTCGCTGACGAAAGCAGAGTCCCGGAACGAATGCCGCTGCGCACGGGGGTATGGAAAACGGACCCTCTCCGCCTCGCCCAAGCTCTCTCTGACGAGATTCCACGATTGGTTGACGAGGGTGAAGGTGCCGCTGTCATACACTCCAGGCTTGTCTGCAGTGAGCGCGGGATCGCTGGCTCTCCCCTCCGCGTCGGGACGTCTCCTCCCCCCGAGGCCTCGGGCAGGGGCCGGGAGAGTTCGCCTGTCGGCCTAGTGCTGGTTACACCAGAGGTCAGGGCAGTCTCACTGTGGAACCACCTGATTTCCTGGCAAGGCAGCTGACTTGGTACCAGGCGACATTTTGATTAGAAAGTCTCAAAAGGCAACTGTAAACAGGGAATTGTCAGCAGGCGGCTGTGCCCTTGGCCCTGCCCGAGTTACCACTGGTACTATTGGCCTGGAGGGAACCCAGAATCCCAGTGACCAACGGCCCAGTGCTGACAGAGGGGCCGGATCACGGGGTGAAAGCAAACCAGGTGCCTCAATGGACACATCCAGGAACAAACAGGGCTGAACCGACAGCTCCCTTGTGTGGGAGGAAGCCGCTGCCCCGGGCGCCCGGGCTGCTGTGGCCCAGCGAGGGACGCGACCAAGGACAATTGCTTAGCAGAAGCTGCTTCCCCTCGGTATTTGGCCCGCCGTGATGAGGGCTAGGCCGTGGCGCCCGAGTCCGGTACCTGGGACTGAAGAAGGTGACAAACGGTGGGGAGTTGCGCACAGGCTCCGAGGCTCAGCCAGGGGCGAGAACCTGGGGGTCAGAGGGGCCTCCAGCTCGCTCACGCCGGAGCTGGGAGGCAAGCCCAGGTAGCAGTAGCTGCCCGGGGAGCGGAGCTGCGCTCATGGGCTCTGCAGCCCAGCACCGGGCTAACGGGACGCTAGACAAGGCCTCAGTTGTTCGCAGGGAGCAAGTCGCCCTTGGCACAACCACCCAAGGCCCACGGCGTATTCTCCATGGCTGGCTGGGGCCTGGGCTCCCAAGGGCCTGGCTCTGGGGCAGGTCTCTGGCGCTGAGTGTTGGACGCGCGGGGCCGGAATGGTCCAAACCCCGCGCTCCCGGCAAGCGGCAGCGATGGATGCTGCGGGCCAGGCCTCACCCCCATGCCTGGTGGGGAGGGGGCTGGTTGCACACACAGGACACGCCTGCAAATCTTGTACATGACCACCACCTTATGCGCAGGGTGGGGGAACGCCCAGGCACACGGCACCAGGCTGGCTGCGTGTGGGGCACAATAAGGATCCAAGCTACACCCGCAGGCCAGCCCTGGCAGCCCGTTCCCCAGCATGGCTCAGCCCTGCAGCTCATGCTGCTCACGGGAGCAGCCCTGCAACGCCCCCGCCTGCTGAAGGGGCCATGGGTTTGGGGCTCTTCCGGTCACTGCTGCCGACGGGCAGCTTGGTACAGCCCGCAGCCTCGGGCTGCCAAGCATGAAAGCACCCTGCGCACGACCCTGGTGAACGTGTTTGTTTGAACACACACTTGTGCAACCGAATGACAATCATACCTACTAACTAAACCCAGCCCTCGTGCAAAGGCTGAGGTTGGTGGGCGCCCGTGCCGGCTTGTTCCCAGGGGTCCTGAGCACTGGACACAGAGACGTCTCTGCTCCGCCCCACGGTGGGATGCAGCCCCGGCTCCCCTGCACTGAGCCCAGGGCTTTCGGGACAGCGTGGCCCTGCCCAGGGTTAGATAAAAGGTTACAATTTCCATCCAGCAGCTGGAGTCAGAGCCAGCCCGGGCAAAGCCTGCGGGGCCCTTCCTCTCCAGTGGGTCACCTCTCATCGCAAGCCCCCTGCGAGGAGTCGGAGGGGCTCTGGCCTCCGCAGGGGCTGCTGGTCTCCCAGGGTTTGATTGGGGAAGGTGGGGGGCAGAGGCGCACTGGATTGACTTCCAGAGCCCAGCCACACTAAGCCAGCTGTGAAAACATCACAGGCCTAATTGGTTCACATCAAAGGGACCCCACCTCTACCGGAGGGGCAGGCCCCACAGTGCATTACTCACAGTGCATGGAGCAGCCTGCCCACCCAAGCCCGCAGGCAAGAGACTCCTGCCCCTCCCCTTGCCAGCCCAGGGCTGTTTGTTAAAGCACCAACTGGGGGCACTTCCTACCTCAGAGCCACCTCTTCCTCTCAGTTCTGAAATCAACCAAGACCAATGCGCCCACTA
Source organism: Pelochelys cantorii (assembly GCA_032595735.1). Classification (NCBI taxonomy): domain Eukaryota; kingdom Metazoa; phylum Chordata; order Testudines; family Trionychidae; genus Pelochelys; species Pelochelys cantorii. The sequence goes on along the minus strand of CM064354.1, from coordinate 17,958,682 downwards.
GGCCGCACTCCCTGCTCCACAGGCTGAACCCTGCACCCGGGGGGGAGCTTGCAGGATCGGAGCCCCATGGAAGACAGAGGTCGGCAGCTGCCATCTAGGCCCTCCACTGCTGCGACGGCAGCACCCCAAATCGGCAGGCAGAGTCAAGTCCCAATTTTCCTTCCCTCCCCCCCCGTTTTCAGCTGCTTACATCACTGCCCGAGGCCCGTTGGGGGCTGACTCTGCTGCCTGCCCCAAGCCGGCTTCTGCTGTCTGGAAAAAAGCCGTGTGTTTATTGAGCCACCCCGATTGCCCCACCACCCTGAGCATCGCTTCCTAACTGAGTCATGTAAAGGGCTTTTTGTCTGCGCGACTGGGCAGTCTCGTCTGCTGCAAAGGAATTTATTTATTTAAAATCATTCCTGGACCGTGATGCGAGTTTGTAGCCCAGAGAAGCACCCGCTCCCCCGGCTGAGCCTGGGGATGGTTCATGATGAAACTTTCTGGTCTTTTCCTTCTCGGCAACAGCTGGGATCTTTAATGCATTAAGCAGACTTCTGTGCCTCTTGAGTTTAAGAGGGGGGGGAAAAATCTCCATTTCAAAGCCAGTCTGTCAACTTTCCACACTGAACTGGGAACAAAACCCTCCCCCCATTCAAAAAGCAGCTTCCAATTCAACTGGAATCTTCTCTCTCTCTCTCTCTCTCTCTCTCACTCACTCACTCTCACACACACACACACACACACACACACCCCCCCCCTTGTATTTAGTCACAAGGTAGGTCCAGGGGAAACTGCAGCGCCACAAAGAATGATACAAACTTGGTTCCAAGGACCCGGGAGAGCTGGAGAACAAGGGGCGTTTACAGAACAGGGGAAGCAAAGATCGAAGCTGCTTCCTTCCCAGCCCCTCGGTCTTTGGGTTTTCCACAGGGCCTCACTGCCCCCCCTGGGAACAAGGGGGTGGAGATCTGGCCACCGTGGGGCACATGAATCTAGGAACCCATCCAGCCCAGCCCCAAGAGAAGGCAGCGGGGCTGGCGCAGTCGCACTCACAAAGGCAGCAGCCCCTCCAAGCCGGGCCCGGGAAAGCGCCAAACCCTCACACCCGGATCCTGCAGCCCTTGGGGGCCAGCCTGCAGCTCCCCCGGCGCGCAGCACGGGACGGTCTGGCTGTGGAGACAAAGGCTGTTCCAGCAGGGTGGGGGGGCTCTAGCTTCCCGGGGAACCAAAATGCCTTCCTGCAGCAGCCTAACAGGGACCAGCTGCTGGGGAGCTCAGCTGATGAACCAGGCTGCTTTCAGAGGGCACAAACCCAGGCGCTTTCAAAGAGTGAATGGGAAGGCTCCACATCTGTCAACAGCAGCGGCCAGGCCCGGGGGTGCTGCCTTCCCCTCCCAGCAGGGCATGAGGAGGGGCAGCCCTCCCTTTTAGCTGGCACTTGCCCCTTTCAAGGCTCAGGGCAGTGCTAAGAAGCAGCTGGGGGGTGGGGGGCACGCGCGGAAGACACCAGACAGGTATTTCCAGAGCATGGCCCCCGGAGGGCAAGACACCGTCCCCACACAGCTCCCTGGGAACGCCCTGGCCAGGCTCGGGGTTTGGAGGGATGCGTGCGGGCCCCGGAGAGCGCGTCGCTGCAGGTTCGTGCGGCCCCAGGAGCGACCCAGCCACCCCGACTAGCGCCCACGGCCCCGAGGCAGCCGGCTGCATTTCGCCTTTGTGGCACGGCCCCGCTCAGACAGGACACACGCTCGCCGCTTCCCACTGCCAGCTGGTTCCCCTTAGCCAGGCCCCCCGGCTTTGGAACCAAGCGCACAGGCACTTACAGCATGTTCCCGGGCTCCCTTTCGGGGGGCGGGGGGTGACATAGGTTGAAAATCAAGTACTGGATGGTGCGTTTTAACCCTCACGCACCTTCTTTGGCCTCCCCCGCCCTGCCCACAAGGCAGCCAGCGGCTCCCTGGGCTCCCCGCCTTGCAGAACCCCCGTGACTCAGAACCGCTTTGATTAAAACAGTTCCGATCCTACCAGAGATTTAAGGGCGGCGGGGAGGGGGGAAGGGTCAACACCCCACAAGAGGAAGGTGGGGCAGCGGCTGCAGCAGGCAAGCAAGAGGCTAAGATCTTAACTCTTTACATATTTGTTAAAATACTTGAGCCACTTCTTCAGAGCCATTTTCTAAACCAGTGTTTCTCAATCTTTATAAAAAAGTACCCCCTTTTAAAAAAAAAATTTATAAGTACCCCCCCAGTACCTACAGTTTTCAGACAAAATTTTTTCTACCCTTGCAACACATTTGTTTACACAACTTAATCGTAGCCGAGCAGGCGATGCAATTTTTCTGTGTAAAAAATACAAAAATAATAAAGCGCTGTAAAACTTAATTTGTTTTTTTCTCCAAATTTCAGTTGTGTTGACATACCCCCCCAGACTTCTCTCAAGTACCCCTAAAGGTACTCTTACCACTGATTGAGAAACACTGTTCTAAGCCACCAAGGAGGAAAAAAAAAAAAAAATAAAATAAAAGAGATATTGGCTTCTCCATTTGTCACTAGAAAAATGAGACCAGATTCCAGGGGTGCTTCTCCCCCCCTCCACCATCTGTAGCAGAGACAAATTGCAAAACTCATGCAACTTTTGTACCCTACCCCAGCTCTCGGTGGGTTTAGCATGGGGCTTCTAGACCTCTACAGATGCTTATGGGGAAGCGGATGGCATTTTCCCGTCAGTTTTGGGCAAGCTATAGCAAGCCATCAGGACACACACGTTACTCCTAGACTAAAGCAGTTTTGAGAACAGACTCAGGTTGCCAGTAAGACACTGAAGCACAGGGAATTGGTTGATTTTGATCAAACCCAATCTGAGCCCTTAGGATCTGAAGCCGATCAGTGAAATTAAGCAGAGTTTGAGTTAGGAGCTGGAGCCAATTATTTCTAGCATTCCTGAGATGGATTTTTTAAACCCAAGAGGTAAGGAATTTTGTATAAATATTCCTCATAAGTACAATCCATTAGAATTTCTTCTGATTGCCCCCTCCCCCCTTCTCTCCAAAACCCAGGGAAACTGTCAAACAATATAGTTGATGTGGTGGCAAAGAATCAATGCAAGCCCCTTCCCCTGAAATATTGTAAAAAGATAGAAAATTAAAAGCCTTACAAATAGATAAATTTATATATTCTCCACTTAATTAAAACTGACAGCAGTGTTCATTGATGGGGCAGAGTCTGTACATTTAATTTTAGTGCGTTTCTCTTTTTTAATACTGGAGTTAAGGAAACTTAATAGCACGCAGTGGCAGAAGGTTGTCATTTAAAAAAAATCTAGTTATTGATATTCTACTCCTTGGTTCACCGTTTGTGCTGGGGGGACACAAACTTTTTTTTTTAAATGGCAAAAATCTAACGTTGGCAAACCGCAGACATTTTTAAAAAGTTTAAGCAGGAAGGGAAGCAATTGAGAATTCTGCACCGCCCGGCGTTCCAAGAGAGTCTTCACCTCTACGTCACAAAACCTGCCAGACTCCTAGTTTTTCAGATATCGGAGAATCAAACACTGGAAGTTACAAAAGCTTCAGCATGGGAGCCGAGCTCGGCTGTAATGGAAAAACAAGGACTAGTCCTGCAGCGCCTTACAGACTAACACCACATGGAGGTGGGTGCGGGAGCTTTCGTAGGCGCAGTAACCCCTCCAGTGGGCTTTGCTTTCAAACGAGTTTGCTCACCCTCTTCCCTGCAGGGAGTAAAAAGATCCTTCCCAACCCACTTTCTGCTTAACACCATGCCTACCAGGAGACAGCTCGGCTGTCCCTGCCAAGGGTTTGTCCTTTGGATTGCAGCTCTCCAGCTAGGAATAACCCCTCAGAAGTAGGGGGGTCCTTTTAAACTCTGGGCTTTGCTAGTGCCCCAGAGGGCTTACTGAGGACACGTAGTGTAGGGAGGCACTTCTGTGCCCAGCATTTCAGGCTAAAGACACATACAAGGCCAGAGAAGGCACTTTAAGGCACAAGGGAGGCAGAGATGCCGAGAGAGGCACTGACTGGGGGGTGTTTTCTTTGCCAGTCAATCCCAGCTGCCCTCCAGGGCAGTCTAGTGGGGCAGGAGAGCTTAGCAAAAGCCGTTGGAGACCCTCACAGCCAGGCCACCCCTCTCAGGGCTGCTGCTGGGGGGAAGAGGGAGGCACCACCCCTCAATAAGTCTCTTCATATAGAAAAGAAAGTTTCTTGGTAAAACTTCCGAAAGAGGGAAAGCAGGGAGCGCTTTTTTTTTTTTTTTTTTTAAAGAATCCAAGTCTGCCTTGAACACAGACCAGCTCCAGGGCCTGCCAGCCAGAGAGAAGCCATCACAGCTCTGGCTTTTATGGAAGTCCAACTGAAAACGCTCCCCCACTGCCAACACAAACAGAAACTCCGTCTCTGTGGCTCCAGGGAGAGGGGAGCCATTTGCCAGGGCAGAGAAAGGGGAAAAAAAACCAATTCTAGTACCAGAGCCAGGGAGAGCCAGGCCTCTCCCGCAAGAGTGTGTGTGTGTGTGTGTGTGGGGGGGGGGTGATCTCTGCGTGGTTCCTTTTGTTTTTAAATAGAAATATATAATTCCATTTACAAAGGCTATTTACAGGTTTAATTACAAGACACCCTTCAAGGACGGTAACAGCCACAGCCCTCCCCCTCCCCCGACGGCGGCCGAGCTTCGCACGAAGAGAGCTGATTTGAAATATGTTCTTGCCCCCGCCCCATGGCCCCACGCCCGTGCCACCTGGGCCCCTCACACCGTGGTCTCGCCGTGGCGGCTGTGGGCCAGGCGGCTGTAGAACTTGCGCCAGGAGTGCAGCGTCTTGCCAGACCAGATCCAGAAGCCAGAGGTGATGCCCACGATGAGGGTCATGAGGTACTTGATCATGTAGACGGTGAAGTCGGGGCTCATGCGGGGGGCATAGTGCAGCGGGCAGGGGATGGCCAGGCTCTTGCAGTGCTGACTCACCCAGCTGCGCTGCCAGTGCTCGCGAAAGGCCTGCTCGTAGAAGTAGCAGGCGATGACGATGGTGGCAGGCACAGTGTAGAGCACGCTGAAGACGCCGATGCGCACCATGAGCCGCTCCAGCTTCTCGGTCTTGGTGCCGCCGTGCTTCATGATGGTACGGATGCGGAAGAGCGAGACGAAGCCAGCCAGCAGGAAGGAGGTGCCGATGAAGAGGTAGACGAAGAGCGGGGCCAGCACGAAGCCGCGCAGCGGGTCCAGGCTGTGCAGCCCCACGAAGCAGACCCCACTCAGCACGTCCCCGTCCACCTGGCCCAGCGCCAGGATGGTGATGGTCTTGACGGCCGGCACGGCCCAGGCGGCCAGGTGGAAGTACTGCGAGTTTGCCTCGATGGCCTCGTGGCCCCACTTCATGCCGGCCGCCAGGAACCAGGTGAGCGAGAGGATGACCCACCAGATGGAGCTGGCCATGCTGAAGAAGTAGAGCATCATGAAGAGGATGGTGCAGCCCTCCTTCTTGGTGCCCTGCACCACGGTGCGGTAGCCGTCCTCAGCGAAGCGCTCGTTGCACACCACGCGCTCCTGCAGCACGAAGCCGGCGATGTAGGCCACCGACACCATGGTGTAGCAGCCCGAGAGGAAGATGATGGGCCGCTCCGGGTAGCGGAACCGCTGCATGTCCACCAGGTAGGTGGTGACGGTGAAGAAGGTGGAGGCGCAGCAGAGCACGGACCAGACCAGGATCCAGAGGCGGGCGAAGCGCACCTCCTCCTGGCTGAAGAACATGTGGCCGTCGCCGCGGGCCGGCTCGCAGGGTGCCGCGCAGTCCTTCTCGCCCAGGAACTGGTAGTTGAGGTAGCTGGGCACCTGTAGCGCCCGCGGGCAGTGGAAGGGGTGCTCGGGGCTGGCGTACCGCGGGGCGCCCGGGGTGCCCTGCCCGGCCAGGGGGGCGGCGCTGGTCAGCAGCCCTGGGGAGCCGCCCTCCTCCGAGTGGTTCTGCCCCACGCAGATCTGCTCGGCGCCGTGGCGGGGGAAGTTCTCGCAGCGCAGGCGCTCGGGCCACTGGAAGCCGAACTTGTTCATGAGCGCCTCGCAGCCCTGGCGCGCCCGCTCGCAGATGGAGCGGCAGGGCGGGATGGCCTGCTCCAGCACCGTGCACACCGGCGCGTACATGGAGCACAGGAAGAACTTGAGCTCGGGCGAGCACTGCACCTTGACCAGCGGGTAGAACTGGTGCACCTCCAGCCCCGCGTCCTCCTGGCTGGTGTGGCCCAGCAGGTTGGGCAGGATGGTCTGGTTGTAGGCGATGTCGGTGCACAGCGGGATGGAGATGGGCTGGCAGAAGCCGTGCTCCGGCACCGAGATGCCCTTCTCGCCCTGGCCCCGGCCCCGGCCCGGCGCGCTCAGCCACAGCAGCAGCAGCGGGGCCAGGCGGGGCAGGACGCGGGACGGGCGCATGGTGCCGCCGGCGCCTGGGCCCGCAGAGTTGGCGCTGGAGCCCGCCGCCGAGTCCCGGGACAGCCGCCGGGCGCCCTGCCCCCAGCCAGACCGGCCCCGTCCCGCGGCTCCCTCCTTTGTGCGGCTCCGGCCCCCGCCAGCCCCAATTAGCCGCTTTCAAGGGGGCCCCAGCCCGGAGCGCGCAGACTCCGGCGCGGCCCGGCCCCTCCGCCCCCAGGGAGCGCGGCACGGCCCGGCCCGGCCCCTGCCCAAAACTTGCGCGCGGCCAATCGGACTCGAACGCCGGGCCCGGCCCGCGGGCGGGATTGGCCAAGCGCCGCCTAAGGAGCGCGGGGAGCCGCCCACGGGCCGCCCCTCGCCCGGCCCGGCCGCCCCGCCCGCGGGCCCCAGCAAGGGGCGCCCGGACACCCCCCCCACGGACACACAACACCCCCCCCCGGACACCCGCACTCAACACCCCCCCCCGGACACTCAACACCCCCCCCCGGACACACTCAACACCCCCCCCCGGACACTCAACACCCCCCCCACGGACACACACACAACACCCCCCCACGGACACACAACACCCCCCACGGACACCTGCACTCAACACCCCCCCCGGACACACTCAACACCCCCCCACGGACACTCAACACCCCCCCCACGGACACACACACAACACCTCCCCGCGGACACACACACAACACATCCCCGCGGACACCCCCCCCGGACACATTCAACACCCCCCCACGGACACACACTCAACACCCCCCCACGGACACTCAACACCCCCCCCACGGACACACAACACCCCCCCCGGACACATTCAACACCCCCCCCACGGACACACACTCAACACCCCCCCACGGACACTCACACAACCCCCCCCACCCCCCGGACACACAACACCCCCCCCCGGACACCCGCACTCAACACCCCCCCCGGACACTCAACACCCCCCCCCCGGACACACTCAACACCCCCCCGCGGACACACAACACCCCCCCGCGGACACCCGCACTCAACACCCCCCCCCGGACACACTCAACACCCCCCCGCGGACACACAACACCCCCCCGCGGACACCCGCACTCAACACCCCCCCCCGGACACTCAACACCCCCCCCACGGACACACACACAACACCCTCCCTGCGGACACACACACAACACATCCCCCGCGGACACCTGCACTCAACACCCCCCCCCGGACACATTCAACACCCCCCCACGGACACACAACACCCCCCCGCGGACACACGCACAACACACCCCCCGGACACCTGCACTCAACACCCCCCCCGGACACATTCAACACCCCCCCACGGACCCACAGCACCCCACTGCGGACACCCGCACTCAACACCCCCCCCCCCCCGGACACACTCAACACCCCCCCACGGACACTCAACACCCCCCCCACGGACACACACACAACACCCCCCCACGGAACACACCAACACCCCCCACGGACACCCGCACTCAACACCCCCCCCAGACACACTCAACACCACCCCCCGGACACTCAACACCCCCCCACGGCACTCAACACCCCCCCCCGGACACACACACAACACCTCCCCCGGACACACACACAACACACCCCCGCGGACACCTGCACTCAACACCCCCCCCGGACACATTCAACACCCCCCCGCAGGACACACACACAACACCCCCCGCGGACACCTGCACTCAACACCCCCCCCCGGACACATTCAACACCCCCCCCGGACACATCACACCCCCCCCCACGGACACACACACAACACCCCCCCGCGGACACCCGCACTCAACACCCCCCCCGGACACACTCAACACCCCCCCACGGACACACACAACACCCCCCCGCAGGACACACACACAACACCCCCCGCCGGACACCTGCACTCAACACCCCCCCCGGACACATTCAACACCCCCCCCAGACACACACAACACACCCCCCGCGGACACCTGCACTCAACACCCCCCCCGGACACACTCAACACCCCCCCACGGACACATCAACACCCCCCCGCGGACACACACACAACACCCCCCCGCGGACACACTAACACCCCCCCGCACTCAACACCCCCCCCCCGGACACATTCAACACCCCCCCACGGACACACAACACCCCCTGCGGACACACACACAACACACCCCCCCGCGGACACACTCAACACCCCCCCCGGACACTCAACACCCCCCCACGGACACACAACAACACCCCCCCACGGACACACAACACCCCACCATCGGACACCCGCACTCAACACACCCCCCCCGGACACACTCAACACCCCCCCCGGACACTCAACACCCCCCCCACGGACACACACACAACACCCCCCACGGACACACAACAACCCCCCCGGACACCCGCACTCAACACCCCCCCGGACACACTCAACACCCCCCCACGGACACACAACACACCCCCGCGGACACCTGCACTCAACACCCCCCCCGGACACATTCAACACCTCCCCACGGACACACACACAACACACCCCCGCGGACACCTGCACTCAACACCCCCCCCGGACACACTCAACACCCCCCACGGACACACATCACAACACCCCCCCACGGACACACAACACCCCCCGCGGACACCCGCACTCAACCCCCCCCCCGGACACACTCAACACCCCCCCACGGACACACACACAACACACCCCGCGGACACCTGCACTCAACACCCCCCCCGGACACATTCAACACCCCCCACGGACACACACACAACACCCCCCCGGACACCCGCACTCAACACCCCCCCCGGACACACTCAACACCCCCCCACGGACACACACACAACACCCCCCGCGACACACACACAACACACCCCCGCGGACACCTGCACTCAACACCCCCCCGGACACACTCAACACCCCCCCACGGACACACACACAACACCCCCCCGGACACCCCACTCAACACCCCCCCCGGACACATTCAACACCCCCCCGCGGACACACACACAACACCCCCCCACGGACACCCGCACTCAACACCCCCCCCGGACACACTCAACACCCCCCCACGGACACACACACAACACCCCCCGCGGACACCCGCACTCAACACCCCCCCCGGACACCCACTCAACACCCCCCCACGGACACACAACACCCCCCCCACGACACACACACAACACCCCTCCGCGGACACCCGCACTCAACACCCCCCCCGGACACACTCAACACCCCCCCCCACGGACACACACACCCCCCCCCACAGACACACACACAACACCCCCCGCGGACACCCGCACTCAACACCCCCCCCGGACACACTCAACACCCCCCCCCATGGACACACACACAACACCCCCCCAGGACACCCACCAACACCCCCCCCGGACACCTGCACTAACACCCCCCCACGGACACACACACACCCCCCTGCGGACACCCCATCAACACCCCCCGGACACACTCAACACCCCCCCCGGACACACAACACCCCCCCCACGACACACACACAACACCCCCCGCGGACACCACCAACACCCCCCACGGACACCCGCACTCAACACCCCCCCCACGGACACACACACAACACCCCCCCCGGACAACACACAACACCCCCCCGGACACCTGCACTCAACACCCCCCCCGGACACATTCAACACCCCCCCACGGACACACAACACCCCCCGCGGACACCCACTCAACACCCCCCCGGACACACACACAACACCCCCCCACGGAACACACCAACACCCCCCACGGACACAGACACCCCCTACGGACACCCGCACTCAACACACCCTCGCGGACACACTCTACAACCCCCCCACGGACAAACACACAACACCCCCCACGGACACTCGCACTCAACACACCCCCGGACACATGCAACACACCCCCCCGGACACCCGCACTCAACACCCCCCCCGCGACACACTCAACACACCCCCAGGACACAACACCAACACCCCCCCACGGAACCCACACTCAACACCCCCCACGGACAACACCAACTAACCCCCCCCCCCGACGGACACCCACACTCAACACCATCCCGCGGACACACTCAACACAGCTCCCCCACGGACAAACACACAACACCCCCTCCCACGGACACCCCTCCATGGATACTCACACATACACACACTCAACCCGGACACCCCACTCAACACCCCTCGACGGACCACACACTCATCACCCCCCTCCACCGACACCCGCACTCAACACCCCCCCCACGGACACACACACGCACACAACACACCACCCCACAACACACACACACCCATGGACACACACACTTAACACCCCCCCACGGACACCCACACTCAACACACACGCACACTCACACAGACACACCCCCACACTCACATGGACACTCCTACGGACACACACACTCAACATACTCCCCCACAGACACACATATACTCATGGACACCCACACTCAACACACCGCCCGGATCACACCCCAAGGCACACTTCACCCGAGACACACACACACCCACACCTTTCTGAGCGCCTGGACACACACCCAGCACCAGCGGCCGGGCAGCGTCGATTTCAGTTTGGGTGTTTTCCGGCCAGCCCAACTGGCTTCGCTCCCCGGCTGCAAACTCCCTGCCCAACACACCGGCCCCCAGGCTGCGCGAAAGCCCCACCCGCCAGTCCCCCAAACCCCAGCGTGTCCCACTGCACCTGGCGCTGTGTGGGAATCGGGCTGCTGGGACGAGCCGGGTGGTCAGAAGCCGCCTGCGCCTCCCACAGCCGGAGGCCCCGATTCTGCAGGGCCCAGGCATGCGCTACCCTGGGAGGTGTGGAAGGGATGTTAAGCGCAGGTCTTTGGCGAGCCAGGACCAGCGCGGTAGGGGAGCAAAGACCAGGGCCGGGTCGCAGGATTGCACCCCTGGCCCTGCTTGGCTGTCTGGGGCTGCCGAAGAGTGGAGGGAGGGAATTCCCGCCTGCAGAGCTCCCAGCCGCCTTGGCCCGCAGGCCGAGGCCTGTGAAACGGCCCGTCGGGCAGGGCTTCTCCCCGCCGCCGCCCGAGGGGCGCTCTGTCGCCGTAAGTCTCCGGGAGGGCTGGCTGCCCCCGGGCGGATCCTCAGCTGGCAAAGCAGCGCCTCTGGGCAGCTGGGGCCGGGGGCTCCTGCAGAAACAAATTGAATCCGGAGTGCGGGGCCACGGCCAATCCAGATTGGGCTCTGTGTGAACAAGCGGAGCAGGAGCTTGGCTCAATCCCCGCGTGGCTTCTGTTACCTCTCTGCCTGGAAACACTTCTCACTTCCACGCCCCGGGCCCTGGCTTTCCCGGAGCTGCCTGGCCTGGCCTCACAGCGCTGGGGAGTGCCCTGGGCAAACAGGCGCCTCCCCCCCGCTGCTTCCTTGCTCTGGGGCAGGTGTCTCCTGACCTGGGCCAAAGCGCGCTGGGCAACCCCCCCCAAGTTGCTGGGGGGCTGCCTCTGCCTGGAGGGTGCTGTAGTGGAGCCTTGGCCCCTGCCGGCCGTCTCAGGATGGCTGGGGCTGCCAGGGAGTCGCTGGGCACTTGTGGCCAGAGCTTTAATGTTTTACTCGCTTTGGTGGGAAGTGTCACCCCTCCCCAGCAGAACCAGTCAGCTGTGCTGGAGGAGGGTCCCCGGCTGTCCAGCCAGTGCCCCCTGTGACAGGTCCCTAGTGCCAGGGCATGTCCCCAGGTCACGGCTAGAGGCTGGATTGGTTTGCCGCGATCTCCCAATGGGGCAGAGGGCCTGTAGCCGCAGAGACGCCTCCCAAAAGCCCCAAGCCTCCCCCCGAACCACCACTGCCGGGAACACTTTGGCCCTGTCGCGGCTCCTTTCCCTGCCTTTTCCAAACTGCCCTTTGTCGCCCCGGGGCAGGACGGGGCCTTTCACCTTCTCTTGCGACTGGATCTCGCCAAGCAGCCAAGTTGCCCTGTTTTCAGCGCTTCCACCACGCCGCTCGGGCCCCTGGCGCCGGCTCCTGCCCTTCTGGGGGCTGCTTTGATCTGCAGGCTCCTCTGCCGTTCACTCACCAGCCGAAGGACGTGGGCTCTCTGTGCCCATGGCAGAGAGCCAGGGCTAGGCTTCAGAGTCTGCCACGGGGCCATCAGCTTCTTGGCACGACTGGCCCCTGGGCAGGGACTAGCTGGGAGCTGCTCTCTTGTAACTCGGGGCGGGCGGGCTGAGCTCCTTTGGAAATTTGGCCTTGTCTTTAGTGCCGAGGCTCACCGGGGGGCTGGGTCGGAGCTGGGGCCTGCAGCCCAGTGGTCTGAGTCTCATGCTAGACTCACCAGCCCATCCTGCTTCCTTGTCTGCCAAGTCTGGGCAAGTGCCCCCTTGTAGCCAAGGGTCTCAGACCCACTTCTCAGTCCTTACATAGCCTGTCAGCCCCGCGATAGGCCCTGTGTCCCCCAGAATGTCACAGCAGCAGTGTGGGATCTTCCTGCTCTGAGTCCAGCCCTCAGCCACTTGAGCTAAAGGAGAATCTCTGTTAACCATATAGAGTCTATGACACACAGCTCTGGTTGCAGCTAATAAAAGAGAAAGGCATAAACAGAGCCCGGAATTTCTTGGATTCCAGGGCTATATCCAGACTGCTAGACCAGAGATTTGCACATTTACCATACTGGCCTGCACTCCATCCTGTTCCCCTTCCCATCTCGCCGGCTCCCCCCGCCCCCAGCAATCTGGCAAGGCCAGGGTATTTATGGTCTCCAGGTGCAGAGCTGGACTAGCCCATGCGGGCTCCTATCAGACATGCTGTGGGCTCCACACACAAACCCTCTGGGAGGTGTGAATGTGCCCGCGTGGCGAGACAGCCTGGGTCCCAGCTACTGCTTTGCCCTGCAGCTGCTCTGCCTGCACTGTGGCGGCTCAGAGGACTTTCCTCCCAGCCCCATCAGCCCAGCCCCTTGGCACATGCGTCTGTGCCCGAGTGCAGCCACAATCTGCCCCGTCCCGTGGGGCTCAGGAGGCCTTGGCCATGCACAGGTCTCACCTACGGGGTCCCGGGACCCAGAGTCACCGAGCCCTTAACCCCAGAGATGTGCACAAACCTCTGCAGGCCAAGGGCATTCACGACGTAGGACATGCCCTGCTGTGCCGGGCGGCTGCACACCGGGCCCAGGAGCCGGCTGTGCCGTGCCAGTGGGGGGCGGGTGTTGCGATGACCAGGGCTTGACGGCTATGTCTACCCAGCGGCGTTATTAACCTGGTCCGTGTCTACACAGCAGGCAGTTGTCGAGCTGGAGGGCTTCTGACTCTGACTCCTGTAACCTCCATTGACAAGGCGGAAGGGAAGGAGGGGGAGGCAGCGCCAAAAGTCATATTGAGCCATTTCGACGCAAGCCACGCAATTGGTGCAGCTCAGGTGGCGTCACTGATTTCGGCCTTAGCCCGGCTGTGTAGACGCGCCCTAACGGTTCCAGAAAGGGCTAGATGCTTTCCTGGAGGATCTGTCCGTCAATGGCGAGAGCCAGGCTGGGGAGGGCTGGTGTCCCTGGCTTCTGTCAGGCTGGGAATGGACGACAGGGGAGGGATCGCTGGATGGCTCCCTGCTCCGTTCAGTCCCTCTGGGGCACCTGGCTTTGGCCGCTGTGGGCAGACGGGACCCTGGGCTGGAGGGAGCTTTGGGCTGACCCAGCCTGGCCGCTCTCTCGTTATGGCAGGAGGGGAATTTCTTCCAGATGATGTTCTGTGATGCCCTGTCACACGGCTGTGGCTTGCCCCAGGCTGCCTTGTGAGGGGCCTCTCTGAAACGCCCCCCTCCAGCCCCGGTTCAACTCCCCTCATGGTCCTGGAGAGCTCTTACCCCCACTACCCCCAGGAAGCATTCACAGCAGAGCCAAGCTCAGGTCCCCAGGGCGCTAGGCGCTTCACGTCGAGCAAAGGACAGCCCCGGCCCAGGAGTCTCAGTGCAACTCGTGAACCGAGAGCCAGGCCTGCCCTGGGGGGCCGGGGTTCTCTGACCAGAGAGGTGGGTGCCATGGCACGGTGGGCCCAGCTGGGCTGGAGGGCCCCCAGCCTGCGGTGCGGTGAGCCCGGCCAGGCAGGGCCAGGGCAGCCTGGGAACACAGGGCAGCTGTTAGTAGTTCCAGGGCTCAGTGCTGGCAGGTTACTCGGATAGTGCCTGGAGCCCCCAGGCCAGGGCCCTGCTGCGCCAGGCGCTGCACAAATGCAGAGCACAGCCCGCCCTGCCCCAAAGGGCTTCCAGGCTATGTGCCGCAGCTGCCCAGGAGGCTGGGGGTGGGGGGCAGGCCAGGGCCGTGCCTGGGCACAGCGGTCACCAGAGGTTCAAAGCTGGCTCAGAGGGCAGCGCTGGACATCAGGACAGGACCTGGCCTCCGGTGGCATCGGTGGCATGGGAAGACCTGAGCAGTGAGCTCAGCCCTGGCCAGGCTGCTTCGCTGGTGCTAGTTGGATTAGCCCACGGGCTGCCTGCCACGCCACCTCCTGCTCCCCGGCACGTCCTGTGGCAGGGCTGGCCGGGGGGCTGTGAGGGACCCAGTTCTGCCAGTGGGGGTGATGGGCAGAGAAATGAGGGGCCTCCATGGTTTTCCCCACTGCTGGGCTGGTGCAGGCTGGGGGGGGCTGGAGCTCCCAGGGATGTAGCTGCCCCAGACCCGTGCATCCCTCGTGCTGTGCGGGGGCTGTGTGGGCTTGGGGGTACTGCTTGATGCTGCCTTGGGTGACTTGTCGGGGGGGGGAGGGGGCTGCTGGTGGCCGAGGCTGTTCCAAGGCCCGGTGCTCACTGGTGCTTTGCTCCTGCCCCCTCCCCCCGGCTCGGGGCCTGCCCCCCTCCCCCCCCCGCGCCCAGGCTGCGAGCTGCCCTGTCACTTGTTTGCTCAGCAGCGGCTTCCCTGGCTGCTTTTCCCTGTTCGGTTGGGGGGCTGGGGGGGCCCTTCCTTTCCCTCGTCTGGTTGTTTCTCTCCCGCTCTCGCTCCCTTTCCTGTAACTTAAGCTTTTGTTGTGAGTCAGAGCCGCCCCGGCTGGCCTGAGAAGGGGCCCCACTGCCTTTCCGAGAGTAATTGAAACCATGGCCCTGCTCCTGGGCAGGGGGAGGGGCGGGGGCTCCAGAAATCAAAGAGGCGGGAACCGGACTCGGTCCTTCGAGACTCTCTCTGATTTACGGCTGGAGCCGTGTGCTGCAGCCCCCGCGCCCCGCCAGCCTGCTCCCATCCACGGCCCCTCAGGCCCGGGGGGAGCGGGCAGAGGCTGCAGGCCCCGGGGGCTGCGATGGCGCATCAGTCCCTAAAGCTCGCTGCACCTGCGGGCAAGAAAGCCAGCAAGTGCGGCACGAGGGCTGGGAGGGAGCATCCCCCCCCGTGTTACTCGACTGTGGCACGAGGGCTGGGAGGGAGCATCCCCCCCGTGTTACTCGAGTGTGGCACGAGGGCTGGGAGGGAGCATCCCCCCCGTGTTACTCGAAGGTGGCACGAGGGCTGGGAGGGAGCATCCCCCCCCCCGTGTTACTCGAGTGTGGCACGAGGGCTGGGAGGGAGCATCCCCCCCCCCGTGTTACTCGAAGGTGGCACGAGGGCTGGGAGGGAGCATCCCCCCCCGTGTTACTCGAAGGTGGCACGAGGGCTGGGAGGGAGCATCCCCCCCCCGTGTTACTCGAAGGTGGCACGAGGGCTCGGGGGGAGCATCCCCCCCCCGTGTTACTCGAAGGTGGCACGAGGGCTGGGAGGGAGCATCCCCCCCGTGTTACTCGAGCGTGGCACGAGGGCTGGGAGGGAGCATCCCCCCCCCGTGTTACTCGAGCGTGGCACGAGGGCTGGGAGGGAGCATCCCCCCCCCGTGTTACTCGAGCGTGGCACGAGGGCTGGGAGGGAAGATCTCCTTCCCAGAGTTCCTTGATTATGGTGCAAGGGGCATAAACCCTGTGGATTAGGGACCCCTGGGCACACGCTGGGTCCGGGGCCTGCCTGCTGCGGGGGAGGCGCGGGCCTGTCATTTTCTGCTGCGGCCTCGGGCCCCAGCGGCACCGCTCGCGTTTCCGCAGGAGCCTGGACCTCTGCTCCCATCCCCACTCCCGGGCAGAGGGGCCAGTGGGAGGGGCCAGGAGCCCCTTCCTGCTTTCAGGCCGGCCGTGCGCTGCGTCCGGGCCCGGGTCTGTGCCTGGCATGTGCTGATCAGATGGTGCCTGGGAGGCCAGCCCAGGCTCATGCCGAGGTGCAAACACCCGGGGCCACAAA
The DNA here is from genome assembly GCA_032595735.1 of Pelochelys cantorii. Taxonomy (NCBI): domain Eukaryota; kingdom Metazoa; phylum Chordata; order Testudines; family Trionychidae; genus Pelochelys; species Pelochelys cantorii. Next base: position 17,942,146 of record CM064354.1, on the reverse strand, counting down.
GCCCCTCAGCCAGCTCCCCCATCAGACAATGTGCAGCTCCCTCAGCACCTTCCGATTGGTGTTAAATGACCCCCCTGCCCCCCCAGCTCTTCTTCCAAGGGCCCTGGGCTGCCTTGCCCCCGAGTCTCAGCGCAAGGGGGCGACCTGCCTGCATCCGGGGGCAGGGGGATGGCCCAAGCCCCAGCTCTGTTACCTCCACAGCGCCGCTGGGCCTGCAGCGTCAGCCGGACACAAGACTCTGGACTCGCTTAGACCCTGATTTCCAAGGGCTGAGCTCCTGGCCTCCGAAAACAAGGCCCCTCGGGTTGGGCACCACAGTCACCAGCTGTCCTGAAACACCAGCACCGGGGGTTAGCTTGAAGGTTTCAAAGGAACCAGAAGGCGTCAGGTATCCAATAGCCCTTGTGTTTCTCTGGGCTCTGGACCATTAACTGCCTTGCAATTCCCAGTCTTAAACGGCTGCACAGCAGCGCTTGCGAACAGGGGCGTGGGGATGCGAAGTGGGGGGGGGTCCCTTTTTGCTTCCTTATGACACATGACTAAGACCAGAAGTATTTTGTTGTTGTTTTACATGAGAAATCTGAGCCCTGTTTTTCCTGGCAGACTCTGTGGACAACTGGAGAACTGGTGGGTTTAGACCCTCCTGGGTCCCCAGGAAGAGAAACCTGATAACTGGGCTGGGGGAGATTTTCTTGTTCGCTGTCTGAAATGTTCTCTGGCTTGAACGCATCTGTAACTCAAATGCCTAGGAAACACTTGGAAGAAGAGTTCTCGGAGTGAAAACCCAAAGCTCCCTGTCACGGGCCAACTCCCCACCCTGGCACCTCCAGCTGGCGGCTCTGGGAATTAGCTGGTTGACTCGCTGGACGCCTCCCTCTCGTAGGGGTCTCCCCCGTTCTCACTGCCCCGCTAGTCCAGACACGTGTCATTCATGGACCTCGGCGTCCTCTTCAGGACACGGCCCCCGGCAGTGCCCACGCCAGTGTCTGACCCCCCCCCTTCCGGGGGTGGGTGTTTATCCTGCCTGCACTCCAGGGTCCTCCCCTCCCCAGGGCACCCTGTTCTCCTCCCAGGGAACACCCAGTTCCCCTGCCCCACCTTGCCTCAGTGACCCATGGCCAGTCTCCATCTAGCCCCTGCCTCAGGGGCAAACTGCCATCTGTAATGGCCAGGAGCTGAGACCTGGGGAACGGGGCTGGGTGGGTCTCAGGTGCTCGCTCGGCACATGGGGCTCCCCACCCCCCGAACCACCCTGCGTGTGCTCCAGGAGGTGAAGGCGGCCTTGTCACAGCCCACTCTTGAGCTCCTGCAGTGAGCCCTGCGAGAGGGCATGCCCCTCCCCCCTAGTGCAAGCCCTCCAGTCCTCTATCTTGGTCCCCCTTGGCAAATAGCACCGGCTGTGGGGCACACTTTGGGCAGCCCTGCTGAGCCAGTGCCCCTGAGAGAAGGACAGCAGTGTCAGGCAGCTTGGCGAGCAGTTTGCGGGGGGGTTGCCCCTTTACTTGGATGCTTCAAATGTTCATGAGGCAAAACTCTGGCTCAGCAGGGACCAGGAGAGCCGGGATGGTCCCACCTCGGCTGGAAGGGGAAGGATACTCCGAGCCTTCTGCTGGCAGCTCCCACCCACTGGGATGATGGAGCAGGCTGGCCACTGAGCTCCACTGGCAAACCCAGCCTGCAGTTAGGTGCCGACATGGGCACCACGCCCTGGGCGTGCGGGCACCGAGCGGTGGAGAGCCCGGGGCGGACGGCAGGCGCTGAAGCCTGGGGAATTCCCACTCGCGCCTGTGAGTGAGAGTCGCGTGTTCTAAAGAGTTAGAACCGTGTGACAGCAGGAGGGTCTTTGTTATGGCCTCAAGGAAGTGGCAGGGCTGCTTAAAAGCTGGGATGGGAAGGGTAGTGGATGGAGCCATTTGGTGACTGGCGAGACCCGCACGTCTGGGGGTGGAGTCACCCGTCATGGACGTCTGAGGGAAGGGGGTGAATGGAATGACGAGCTGTTGGAGGGAAGGGGCTTCAAACGTAGATGCGCGGGAGAGCACGAGATGACTTCAGTGAGGCGTTTGACAAGGTCTCGCATGATCTTCTTATCCGTACACTAGGGAAATGCAACCTAGATGAGGCTACTGTAAGGTGGGTGCGTAACCGGCTGGACACCCGTTCCCAGAGAGTCGTTATTAACGGTTTACAATTCTGCTGGAAGGGCAGAACAAGGGGGTTCCGCAGGGGTCTATTCTGGGACCGGTTCTGTTCAGTGTCTTCATCAATGATTTAGATATCGGCATAGAGAGGACGCTAATTAAGTTTGCAGATGATCCCAAGCTGGGAGGGGTTGCAAGTGCTTTGGAGGACAGGGTCAGAAATCAAAATGATCTGGACAAATTGGAGAAATGGTCCGAGGTAAATGGGATGAAGTTTAATAAGGACAAATGTCAAGTCCTCCACTTAGGAAGGAACAATCCGTCTCACATGTACAGAATGGGAAGCGACTGTCTAGGAAGGAGTCCTGCAGAAAGGGATCTAGGGGTCAGTGGACCACAAGCTAAATAGGAATTAACAGTGTGATGCTGTTGCAAAAAAGCAAACCTGATTCTGGGATGCATGAACAGGAGTGTTGTGAGCAAGACACGAGGAGTCATTCTTCCGCTCTACTCTGTGCTCAATTGGAGGATTGTGTCCAGTTCTGGGCACCACATTTCAAGACAGATATGGAGAAATTGGAGAAGGTCCAGAGAAGAGCAACAAGAATGATGAAAGGTCTCGAGAACATGAGCTATGAGGGAAGACTTAAAGAATTGAGCTCGTTCGGTTTGGAAAGCAGGAGACTGAGAGGGGAAATGATAGCGGTTTTCAGGTACCTAAAAGGGTGTCATAAGGAGGAGGGAGAAAAAATGTTCTTCTTGGCCACTGACGACAAAACAGGAAGCAATGGGCTTAACTGCAGCCAGGGAGGATTAGGCTGGACATTAGGAAAAGCTTCCTGCCTGTCAGGGGGGTTAAAAACTGGAATAAATTGCCTAAGGGGGTTGTGGAATCTCCATCTCTGGAGATATGTAAGAGCAGGTTAGATAGACATCTGTCAGGGATGGTCTAGACAGTGCTGGGTCCTGCCATGAGGGCAGGGAACTGGACTCAATGATCTCTCGAGGCCCCTTCAAGTTCTAGTGTTATATGATTCTATTAATCTGGCCTCAAGTCTGGGCGCCAAACCCTGGAAGTTCTGCTCCATTTGCGGGCACAGAGCCCTGGGAACGGGGCCGGGTTCGGAGTCTGAGCCCTGGGAACGGGGCTTGGTTCGGGGTCTGAGCCCTAGGGAAAGGGGCCTGGTTCAGGGTCTGAGCCCTGTGAACGGGGCCTGGTTCGGGGTCTGAGCCCTGGGAACGAGACCTGATTCGGGGTCTGAGCCCTGGGAATGGGGCCTGGTATTGGGTCTGAGCCCTGGGAACGGGGCCTGGTTGCGGTCTGAGCCCTGGGAACGCGGCCTGGTTTGGGGTCTGAGCCCTGGGGAACGGGGCCTGGTTTTGTGTCTGAGCCCTGGGAACGGGGCCTGGTTCGGGGTCTGAGCCCTGGGAACGGGGCCTGGTTCGGGGTCTGAGCTCTGGGGAACGGGGCCTGGTTCGGGTCTGAGCCCTGGGAACGGGGCCTGGTTCGGGGTCTGAGCTCTGGGGAACGGGGCCTGGTTCGGGGTCTGAGCCCTGGGGAACGGGGCCTGGTTCGGGGTCTGAGCCCTGGGAACGGGGCCTGGTTCGGAGTCTGAGCCCTGGGAACGGGTCCTGGTTCGGGGTCTGAGCCCTGGGAACGGGGCCTGGTTCGGGGTCTGAGCCCTGGGAACGGGGCCTGGTTTTGGGTCTGAGCCCTGGGAACGGGGCCTGGTTTGCGGTCTGAGCCCTGGGAACGGGGCCTGGTTTGGGGTCTGAGCCCTGCGGAACGGGGCCTGGTTTGGGGCACTGAGCCCTGGGGAATGGGGCCCAGTTTGGGGTCTGAGCCCTGGGGAACGGGGCCTGGTTTGGGGCACTGAGCCCTGGGGAACGGGACCTGGTTCGGGACGCTGAGCCCTGGGAACGGGGCCTGGTTTGGGGTCTGAGCCCTGGGAATGGGGCCTGGTTTGGGGCACTGAGCCCTGGGGAACGGGGCCTGGTTTGGGGTCTGAGCCCTGGGGAACGGGGCCTGGTTTGGGGCACTGAGCCCTGTGGAACGGGGCATGGTTTGGGGCATTGAGCCCTGGGTTACCGGGCCTGGTATGGGGCACTGAGCCCTGGGAATGGGGCCTGGTTTGGGGTCTGAGCCCTGGGGAATGGGGCCTGATTTGGGGCACTGAGCCCTGGGTACGGGGCCTGGTTTTGGGTCTGAGCCCTGGGAACGGGGCCTGGTTTGCGGCATGGAGCCCTGGGGAACGGGGCCTGGTTTGGGGTCTGAGCCCTGGGAACGGGGCCTGGTTTGGGGTCCGAGCCCGGGGAACGGGGCCTGCTTTGGGGCACTGAGCTCTAGGGAATGGGGCCTGGTTTGCGGTCTGAACCCTGGGGAACGGGGCCTGGTTTGGGGTCTGAGCCCTGGGGAACGGGGCCTGGTTTGGGGCAATGAGCCCTGGGGAACGGGGCCTGGTTTGGGGTCTGAGCCCTGGGGAACGGGGCCTGGTTTGGGGCACTGAGCCTGTGGAACGGGGCATGGTTTGGGGCATTGAGCCCTGGGTTGCCGGGCCTGGTTTGGGGCACTGAGCCCTGGGAACGGGGCCTGGTTTGGGGCACTGAGCCCTGGGAACGGGGCCTGGTTCGGTGTCTGAGCCCTGGGAACGGGGCCTGGTTTGCGGAACGGAGCCCTGCGGAACGGGGCCTGGTTTGGGGTCTGAGACCTGGGAATGGGGCCTGGTTTGGGGTCTGAACCCTGCGGAACGGGGCCTGGTTTGGGGTCTGAGCCCTGGGAATGGGGCCTGGGTTTGCGGCACTGAGCCCTGGGAACGGGGCCTGGTTTTGTGTCTGAGCCCTGGGAACGGGGCCTGGTTTGGGGTCCGAGCCCTGGGAACGGGGCCTGGTTTTGTGTCTGAGCCCTGGGAACGGGGCCTGGTTTGGGATCCGAGCACTGGGAACGGGGCCTGGTTTTGGGTATGAGCCCTGGGAACGGGGCCCGGTTTGGGACACTGAGCCCTGGGAATGGGGCCTGGTTTGGGGTCTGAGACCTGGGAACGGGGCCTGGTTCGGGTCTGAGCCCTGGGAACGGGGCCCGGTTTGGGACACTGAGCCCTGGGAATGGGGCCCGGTTTGGGGTCTGAGACCTGGGAACGGGGCCTGGTTTGGGGCACTGAGCCCTGGGGAACGGGACCTGCTTCGGGGTCTGAACCCTGGGGAACGGGGACTGGTTTGGAGTCTGAGCCCTGGGGAACGGGGCCTGGTTCGGGGTCTTAGCCCTGGGAACGGGGCCTGGTTCGGGGTCTGAGCCCTGGGGAACGGGGCCTGGTTCGGGGTCTGAGCCCTGGGAACGGGGCCTGGTTTGCGGCAGAGCCCTGGGGAACGGGGCCTGGTTTGGGGTCTGAGCCTGGGAATGGGGCCTGGTTGGGGTCTGAACCCTGCGGAACGGGGCCTGGTTTGGACTCTGAGCCCTGGGAACGGGGCCTAGTTTGGGGCACTGAGCCCTGGGGAATGGGGCCTGGTTTGGGGCACTGAGCCCTGGGAACGGGGCCTGGTCTGGGGCAATGAGCCCTGGGGAACGGGGCCTGATTTGGGGTCCGAGCCCGGGGAACGGGGCCTCGTTTGGGGTCTTAGCCCTGGAAACAGGGCCTGGTTATGGCACTGAACTCTGGGAACGGGGCCTGGTTCGGGGTCTGAGCCCTGCGGAACGGGGCCTGGTTTGGGGCACTGAGCCCTGGGGAATGGGGCCCAGTTTGGGGTCTGAGCCCTGGGGAACGGGGCCTGGTTTGGGGCACTGAGCCCTGGGGAACGGGGCCTGGCTTGGGGCACTGAGCCCTGGAGAACGGGACCTGGTTCGGGACGCTGAGCCCTGGGAACGGGGCCTGGTTTGGGGTCTGAGCCCTGGGAATGGGGCCTGGTTTGGGGCACTGAGCCCTGGGAACGGGGCCTGGTTTGGGGTCTGAGCCCTGGGGAACGGGGCCTGGTTTGGGGCACTGAGCCCTCTGGAACGGGGCATGGTTTGGGGCATTGAGCCCTGGGTTACCGGGCTGGTATGGGGCACTGAGCCCTGGGAATGGGGCCTGATTTGGGGCACTGAGCCCTGGGTACGGGGCCTGGTTTTGGGTCTGAGCCCTGGGAACGGGGCCTGGTTTGCGGCATGGAGCCCTGGGGAACGGGGCCTGGTTTGGGGTCTGAGCCCTGGGAACGGGGCCTGGTTTGGTGTCCGAGCCCGGGGAACGGGGCCTGCTTTGGGGCACTGAGCTCTGGGAACGGGGCCTGGTTTCGGTCTGAACCCTGGGGAACGGGGCCTGGTTTGGGGTCTGAGCCCTGGGGAACGGGGCCTGGTTTGGGGCAATGAGCCCTGGGGAACGGGGCCTGGTTTGGGGTCTGAGCCCTGGGGAACGGGGCCTGGTTTGGGGCACTGAGCCCTGTGGAACGGGGCATGGTTTGGGGCATTGAGCCCTGGGTTGCCGGGCCTGGTTTGGGGCACTGAGCCCTGGGAACGGGGCCTGGTTTGGGGCACTGAGCCCTGGGAACGGGGCCTGGTTCGGTGTCTGAGCCCTGGGAACGGGGCCTGGTTTGCGGAACGGAGCCCTGGGGAACGGGGCCTGGTTTGGGGTCTGAGACCTGGGAATGGGGCCTGGTTTGGGGTCTGAACCCTGCGGAACGGGGCCTGGTTTGGGGTCTGAGCCCTGGGAGTGGGGCCTGGGTTTGCGGCACTGAGCCCTGGGAACGGGGCCTGGTTTTGTGTCTGAGCCCTGGGAACGGGGCCTGGTTTGGGGTCCGAGCCCTGGGAACGGGGCCTGGTTTGGGGTCCGAGCGCTGGGAACGGGGCCTGGTTTGGGTCTGAGCCCTGGGAACGGGGCCTGGTTTGGGGTCTGAGCCCTGGGAATGGGGCCTGGTTTGGGGCACTGAGCCCTGGGGAACGGGGCCTGGTTTGGGGTCTGAGCCCTGGGAACGGGGCCTGGTTTGGGGCACTGAGCCCTGTGGAACGGGGCATGGTTTGGGGCATTGAGCCCTGGGTTACCGGGCCTGGTATGGGGCACTGAGCCCTGGGAATGGGGCCTGGTTTGGGGTCTGAGCCCTGGGGAATGGGGCCTGATTTGGGGCACTGAGCCCTGGGTACGGGGCCTGGTTTTGGGTCTGAGCCCTGGGAACGGGGCCTGGTTTGGGCATGGAGCCCTGGGGAACGGGGCCTGGTTTGGGGTCTGAGCCCTGGGAACGGGGCCTGGTTTGGGGTCCGAGCCCGGGGAACGGGGCCTGCTTTGGGGCACTGAGCTCTAGGGAATGGGGCCTGGTTTGCGGTCTGAACCCTGGGGAACGGGGCCTGGTTTGGGGTCTGAGCCCTGGGGAACGGGGCCTGGTTTGGGGCAATGAGCCCTGGGGAACGGGGCCTGGTTTGGGGTCTGAGCCCTGGGGAACGGGGCCTGGTTTGGGGCACTGAGCCCTGTGGAACGGGGCATGGTTTGGGGCATTGAGCCCTGGGTTGCCGGGCCTGGTTTGGGGCACTGAGCCCTGGGAACGGGGCCTGGTTTGGGGCACTGAGCCCTGGGAACGGGGCCTGGTTCGGTGTCTGAGCCCTGGGAACGGGGCCTGGTTTGCGGAACGGAGCCCTGCGGAACGGGGCCTGGTTTGGGGTCTGAGACCTGGGAATGGGGCCTGGTTTGGGGTCTGAACCCTGCGGAACGGGGCCTGGTTTGGGGTCTGAGCCCTGGGAATGGGGCCTGGGTTTGCGGCACTGAGCCCTGGGAACGGGGCCTGGTTTTGTGTCTGAGCCCTGGGAACGGGGCCTGGTTTGGGGTCCGAGCCCTGGGAACGGGGCCTGGTTTTGTGTCTGAGCCCTGGGAACGGGGCCTGGTTTGGGATCCGAGCACTGGGAACGGGGCCTGGTTTTGGGTATGAGCCCTGGGAACGGGGCCCGGTTTGGGACACTGAGCCCTGGGAATGGGGCCTGGTTTGGGGTCTGAGACCTGGGAACGGGGCCTGGTTCGCGGTCTGAGCCCTGGGAACGGGGCCCGGTTTGGGACACTGAGCCCTGGGAATGGGGCCCGGTTTGGGGTCTGAGACCTGGGAACGGGGCCTGGTTTGGGGCACTGAGCCCTGGGGAACGGGGCCTGCTTCGGGGTCTGAGCCCTGGGGAACGGGGATGGTTTGGGTCTGAGCCCTGGGGAACGGGGCCTGGTTTCGGGGTCTTAGCCCTGGGAACGGGGCCTGGTTCGGGGTCTGAGCCCTGGGGAACGGGGCCTGGTTCGGGGTCTGAGCCCTGGGAACGGGGCCTGGTTTGCGGCACAGAGCCCTGGGGAACGGGGCCTGGTTTGGGGTCTGAGACCTGGGAATGGGGCCTGGATTGGGGTCTGAACCCTGCGGAACGGGGCCTGGTTTGGACTCTGAGCCCTGGGAACGGGGCCTGTTTGGGGCACTGAGCCCTGGGGAATGGGGCCTGGTTTGGGGCACTGAGCCCTGGGAACGGGGCCTGGTCTGGGGCAATGAGCCCTGGGAACGGGGCCTGATTTGGGGTCCGAGCCCGGGGAACGGGGCCTCGTTTGGGGTCTTAGCCCTGGAAACAGGGCCTGGTTATGGCACTGAACTCTGGGAACGGGGCCTGGTTCGGGGTCTGAGCCCTGGGAACGGGGCCTGGTTTGGGGCACTGAGCCCTGGGGAACGGGGCCTGGCTTGGGGCACTGAGCCCTGGAGAACGGGACCTGGTTCGGGACGCTGAGCCCTGGGAACGGGGCCTGGTTTGGGGTCTGAGCCCTGGGAATGGGGCCTGGTTTGGGGCACTGAGCCCTGGGGAACGGGGCCTGGTTTGGGGTCTGAGCCCTGGGGAACGGGGCCTGGTTTGGGGCACTGAGCCCTCTGGAACGGGGCATGGTTTGGGGCATTGAGCCCTGGGTTACCGGGCTGGTATGGGGCACTGAGCCCTGGGAATGGGGCCTGGTTTGGGGTCTGAGCCCTGGGGAATGGGGCCTGATTTGGGGCACTGAGCCCTGGGTACGGGGCCTGGTTTTGGGTCTGAGCCCTGGGAACGGGGCCTGGTTTGCGGCATGGAGCCCTGGGGAACGGGGCCTGGTTTGGGGTCTGAGCCCTGGGAACGGGGCCTGGTTTGGTGTCCGAGCCCGGGGAACGGGGCCTGCTTTGGGGCACTGAGCTCTAGGGAACGGGGCCTGGTTTGCGGTCTGAACCCTGGGGAACGGGGCCTGGTTTGGGGTCTGAGCCCTGGGGAACGGGGCCTGGTTTGGGGCAATGAGTCCTGGGGAACGGGGCCTGGTTTGGGGTCTGAGCCCTGGGGAACGGGGCCTGGTTTGGGGCACTGAGCCCTGTGGAACGGGGCATGGTTTGGGGCATTGAGCCCTGGGTTGCCGGGCCTGGTTTGGGGCACTGAGCCCTGGGAACGGGGCCTGGTTTGGGGCACTGAGCCCTGGGAACGGGGCCTGGTTCGGTGTCTGAGCCCTGGGAACGGGGCCTGGTTTGCGGAACGGAGCCCTGGGGAACGGGGCCTGGTTTGGGGTCTGAGACCTGGGAATGGGGCCTGGTTTGGGGTCTGAACCCTGCGGAACGGGGCCTGGTTTGGGGTCTGAGCCCTGGGAGTGGGGCCTGGGTTTGCGGCACTGAGCCCTGGGAACGGGGCCTGGTTTTGTGTCTGAGCCCTGGGAACGGGGCCTGGTTTGGGGTCCGAGCCCTGGGAACGGGGCCTGGTTTGGGGTCCGAGCGCTGGGAACGGGGCCTGGTTTTGTGTCTGAGCCCTGGGAACGGGGCCTGGTTTGGGGTCCGAGCCCTGGGAACGGGGCCTGGTTTGGGGTCCGAGCCCTGGGAACGGGGCCTGGTTTGGGGTCCGAGCGCTGGGAACGGGGCCTGGTTTGGGGTCCGAGCGCTGGGAACGGGGCCTGGTTTTGTGTCTGAGCCCTGGGAACGGGGCCTGGTTTGGGGTCCGAGCCCTGGGAACGGGGCCTGGTTTGGGGTCCGAGCACTGGGAACGGGGCCTGGTTTTGGGTCTGAGCCCTGGGGAAGGGGGCCCGGTTTGGGGCTCTGAGCCCTGGGGAACGGGGCCTGGCTTGGGGCACTGAGCCCTGGGGAACGGGACCTGGTTCGGGACGCTGAGCCCTGGGAACGGGGCCTGGTTTGGGGTCTGAGCCCTGGGAATGGGGCCTGGTTTGGGGCACTGAGCCCTGGGGAACGGGGCCTGGTTTGGGGTCTGAGCCCTGGGGAACGGAGCCTGGTTTGGGGCACTGAGCCCTGTGGAACGGGGCATGGTTTGGGGCATTGAGCCCTGGGTTGGGGCCTGGTTGGGGCACTGAGCCCTGGGAATGGGGCCTGGTTTGGGGTCTGAGCCCTGGGGAATGGGGCCTGGTTTGGGGCACTGAGCCCTGGGAACGGGGCCTGGTTTTGGGTCTGAGCCCTGGGAACGGGGCCTGGTTTGCGGCATGGAGCCCTGGGAACGGGGCCTGGTTTGGGGTCCGAGCCCGGGGAACGGGGCCTGCTTTGGGGCACTGAGCCCTAGGGAACGGGGCCTGGTTTGCGGTCTGAGCCCTGGGGAACGGGGCCTGGTTTGGGGCACTGAGCCCTGGGGAACGGGGCCTGGTTTGGGGTCTGAGCCCTGGGGAACGGGGCCTGGTTTGGGGCACTGAGCCCTGGGAACGGGGCCTGGTTTGGGGCACTGAGCCCTGGGAACGGGGCCTGGTTCGGTGTCTGAGCCCTGGGAACGGGGCCTGGTTTGGGGTCTGAGACCTGGGAATGGGGCCTGGTTTGGGGTCTGAACCCTGCGGAACGGGGCCTGGTTTGGGGTCTGAGCCCTGGGAATGGGGCCTGGTTTGGGCACTGAGCCCTGGGAAGGGGCCTGGTTTTGGGTCTGAGCCCTGGGAACGGGGCCTGGTTTGGGGCTGAGCCCTGGGGAACGGGGCCTGGTTTGGGGTCCGAGCCCGGGGAACGGGGCCTGGTTTGGGGTCTTAGCCCTGGGAACGGGGCCTGGTTATGGCACTGACCTGGGAACGGGGCCTGGTTGGGGCACTGAGCCCTGGGGATGGGCCTGGTTTGGGGTCTGAGCCCTGGGGAACGGGGCCTGGTTTGGGGGCACTGAACCCTGGGAACGGGGCCTGGTTCGGGGTCTGAGCCCTGGGGAACGGGGCCTGGTTCGGGGTCTGAGCCCTGGGAACGGGGCCTGGTTCGGGGTCTTAGCCCTGGGAACGGGGCCTGGTTCGGGGTCTGAGCCCTGGGAACGGGGCCTGGTTTGGGATCCGAGCACTGGGAACGGGGCCTGGTTTTGGGTCTGAGCCCTGGGAACGGGGCCCGGTTTGGGACACTGAGCCCTGGGAATGGGGCCGGTTTGGGGTCTGAGACCTGGGAACGGGGCCTGGTTCGCGGTCTGAGCCCTGGGAACGGGGCCCGGTTTGGGACACTGAGCCCTGGGAATGGGGCCCGGTTTGGGGTCTGAGACCTGGGAACGGGGCCTGGTTTGGGGCACTGAGCCCTGGGGAACGGGACCTGCTTCGGGGCACTGAGCCCTGGAGAACGGGGCCTGGTTCGGGGTCTGAACCCTGGGGAACGGGGACTGGTTTGGAGTCTGAGCCCTGGGGAACGGGGCCTGGTTCGGGGTCTTAGCCCTGGGAACGGGGCCTGGTTCGGGGTCTGAGCCCTGGGAACGGGGCCTGGTTCGGGGTCTGAGCCCTGGGAACGGGGCCTGGTTTGCGGCACTGAGCCCTGGGAACGGGGCCTGGTTCGGGGCACTGAGCCCTGGAGAACGGGACCTGGTTCGGGGCACTGAGCCCTGGGAACGGGGCCTGGTTTGGGGTCTTAGCCCTGGGAACGGGGCCTGGTTATGGCACTGAACTCTGGGAACGGGGCCTGGTTCGGGGCACTGAGCCCTGGGGCATGGGACCTGGTTTGGGGTCTGAGCCCTGGGGAACGGGGCCTGGTTTGGGGGCACTGAACCCTGGGAACGGGGCCTGGTTCGGGGTCTGAGCCCTGGGGAACGGGGCCTGGTTCGGGGTCTGAGCCCTGGGAACGGGGCCTGGTTCGGGGTCTTAGCCCTGGGAACGGGGCCTGGTTCGGGGTCTGAGCCCTGGGGAACGGGGACTGGTTCGGGGCACTGAGCCCTGGGAAACGGGGCCTGGTTTCGGGGCACTGAGCCCTGGGGAACGGGACCTGGTTCGGGGCACTGAGCCCTGGAGAACGGGGCCTGGTTCGGGACACTGAGCCCTGGGAACGGGGCCTAGTTTGGGGCACTGAGCCCTGGGGAATGGGGCCTGGTTTGGGGCACTGAGCCCTGGGAACGGGGCCTGGTTTGGGGCACTGAGCCCTGGGAACGGGGCCTGGTTTGGGGTCTGAGCCCTGGGAACGGGGCCTGGTTCGGGGTCTGAGCCCTGGGAACGGGGGGTTCGGAGTCTGAGCCCTGGGGAACGGGGCCTGGTTCGGGGTCTTAGCCCTGGGAATGGGGCCTGGTTTGGGGGCACTGAGCCCTGGGGAACGGGGACTGGTTTGGAGTCTGAGCCCTGGGAACGGGGCCTGGTTTGGGGCATGGAGCCCTGGGAACGGGGCCTGGTTTGCGGCAAGGAGCCCTGGGAACGGGGCCTCGTTTGGGGTCTGAGCCTGGGGAACGGGGCCTGCTTTGGGGCACTGAGCTCTAGAGAACGGGGCCTGGTTTGCGGTCTGAGCCCTGGGGAACGGGGCCTGGTTTGGGGCACTGAGCCCTGGGGAACGGGGCCTGGTTTGGGGTCTGAGCCCTGGGGAACGGGGCCTGGTTTGGGGCCTGAGCCCTGGAAAGGGGCCTGGTTTGGGGTCTGAGCCCTGGGGAAGGGGCCTGGTTTGGGCACTGAGCCCTGGGAACGGGGCCTGGTTTTGGGTCTGAGCCCTGGGAACGGGGCCTGGTTTGGGGCATGGAGCCCTGGGGAACGGGGCCTGGTTTGGGGCTGAGCCCTGGGAATGGGGCCTGGGTTTGCGGCACTGAGCCCTGGGAACGGGGCCTGGTTTTTGTTCTGAGCCCTGGGAACGGGGCCTGGTTGGGGCAATGAGCCCTGGGGAACGGGGCCTGGTTTGGGGTCCGAGCCCGGGGAACGGGGCCTCGTTTGGGGTCTAGCCCTGGGAACGGGGCCTGGTTTGGCACTGAACCCTGGGAACGGGGCCTGGTTCGGGGCACTGAGCCCTGGGGCATGGGGCCTGGTTTGGGGTCTGAGCCCTGGGGAACGGGGCCTGGTTTGGGGGCACTGAACCCTGGGAACGGGGCCTGGTTGGGGTCTGAGCCCTGGGGAACGGGGCCTGGTTTGGGGTCTGAGCCCTGGGAACGGGGCCTGGTTTGGGGTCTAGCCCTGGGAACGGGGCCTGGTTGGGGGTCTGAGCCCTGGGAACGGGGCCTGGTTTGGGATCCGAGCACTGGGAACGGGGCCTGGTTTGGGGTCTGAGCCCTGGGAACGGGGCCTGGTTTGGGGCACTGAGCCCTGGGAATGGGGCCCGGTTTGGGGTCTGAGACCTGGGAACGGGGCCTGGTTCGGGGTCTGAGCCCTGGGAACGGGGCCTGGTTCGGCGTCTTAGCCCTGGGAACGGGGCCTGGTTCGGGGTCTGAGCCCTGGGAACGGGGCCTGGTTTGGGATCCGAGCACTGGGAACGGGGCCTGGTTTTGGGTCTGAGCCCTGGGAACGGGGCCCGGTTTGGGACACTGAGCCCTGGGAATGGGGCCCGGTTTGGGGTCTGAGACCTGGGAACGGGGCCTGGTTCGCGGTCTGAGCCCTGGGAACGGGGCCCGGTTTGGGACACTGAGCCCTGGGAATGGGGCCCGGTTTGGGGTCTGAGACCTGGGAACGGGGCCTGGTTTGGGGCACTGAGCCCTGGGGAACGGGACCTGCTTCGGGGCACTGAGCCCTGGAGAAAGGGGCCTGGTTCGGGGTCTGAACCCTGGGGAACGGGGACTGGTTTGGAGTCTGAGCCCTGGGGAACGGGGCCTGGTTCGGGGTCTTAGCCCTGGGAACGGGGCCTGGTTCGGGGTCTGAGCCCTGGGAACGGGGCCTGGTTCGGGGTCTTAGCCCTGGGAACGGGGCCTGGTTCGGGGTCTGAGCCCTGGGAACGGGGCCTGGTTTGGGATCCGAGCACTGGGAACGGGGCCTGGTTTTGGGTCTGAGCCCTGGGAACGGGGCCCGGTTTGGGACACTGAGCCCTGGGAATGGGGCCCGGTTTGGGGTCTGAGACCTGGGAACGGGGCCTGGTTCGCGGTCTGAGCCCTGGGAACGGGGCCCGGTTTGGGACACTGAGCCCTGGGAATGGGGCCCGGTTTGGGGTCTGAGACCTGGGAACGGGGCCTGGTTTGGGGCACTGAGCCCTGGGGAACGGGACCTGCTTCGGGGCACTGAGCCCTGGAGAAAGGGGCCTGGTTCGGGGTCTGAACCCTGGGGAACGGGGACTGGTTTGGAGTCTGAGCCCTGGGGAACGGGGCCTGGTTCGGGGTCTTAGCCCTGGGAACGGGGCCTGGTTCGGGGTCTGAGCCCTGGGGAACGGGGCCTGGTTCGGGGTCTGAGCCCTGGGAACGGGGCCTGGTTTGCGGCACGGAGCCCTGGGGAACGGGGCCTGGTTTGGGGCACTGAGCCCTGGGAACGGGGCCTGGTCTGGGGCAATGAGCCCTGGGGAACGGGGCCTGATTTGGGGTCCGAGCCCGGGGAACGGGGCCTCGTTTGGGGTCTTAGCCCTGGGAACGGGGCCTGGTTATGGCACTGAACTCTGGGAACGGGGCCTGGTTCGGGGCACTGAGCCCTGGGGCATGGGACCTGGTTTGGGGTCTGAGCCCTGGGGAACGGGGCCTGGTTTGGGGGCACTGAACCCTGGGAACGGGGCCTGGTTCGGGGTCTGAGCCCTGGGAACGGGGCCTGGTTTGGGGTCTGAGCCCTAGGGAACGGGGCCTGGTTCGGGGTCTGAGCCCTGGGAACGGGGAGTGGTTCGGAGTCTGAGCCCTAGGGAACGGGGCCTGGTTCGGGGTCTTAGCCCTGGGAATGGGGCCTGGTTTGGGGGCACTGAGCCCTGGGGAACGGGGACTGGTTTGGAGTCTGAGCCCTGGGAACGGGGCCTGGTTTGGGGCACTGAGCCCTGGGGAACGGGGCCTGGTTTGCGGCATTGAGCCCTGGGTTGCCGGGCCTGGTATGGGGCACTGAGCCCTGGGAATGGGGCCTGGTTTGGGGTCTGAGCCCTGGGGAATGGGGCCTGATTTGGGGCACTGAGCCCTGGGTACGGGGCCTGGTTTTGGGTCTGAGCCCTGGGAACGGGGCCTGGTTTGCGGCATGGAGCCCTGGGGAACGGGGCCTGGTTTGGGGTCTGAGCCCTGGGAACGGGGCCTGGTTTGGGGCAATGAGCCCTGGGGAACGGGGCCTGGTTTGGGGTCTGAGCCCTGGGGAACGGGGCCTGGTTTGGGGCACTGAGCCCTGTGGAACGGGGCATGGTTTGGGGCATTGAGCCCTGGGTTGCCGGGCCTGGTTTGGGGCACTGAGCTCTAGGGAACGGGGCCTGCTTTGCGGTCTGAGCCCTGGGGAACGGGGCCTGGTTTGGGGTCTGAGCCCTGGGGAACGGGGCCTGGTTTGGGGCAATGAGCCCTGGGGAACGGGGCCTGGTTTGGGGTCTGAGCCCTGGGGAACGGGGCCTGGTTTGGGGCACTGAGCCCTGTGGAACGGGGCATGGTTTGGGGCATTGAGCCCTGGGTTGCCGGGCCTGGTTTGGGGCACTGAGCCCTGGGAACGGGGCCTGGTTTGGGGCACTGAGCCCTGGGAATGGGGCCTGGTTTGCGGAACGGAGCCCTGGGGAACGGGGCCTGGTTTGGGGTCTGAGACCTGGGAATGGGGCCTGGTTTGGGGTCTGAACCCTGCGGAACGGGGCCTGGTTTGCGGAACGGAGCCCTGGGGAACGGGGCCTGGTTTGGGTTCTGAGACCTGGGAATGGGGCCTGGTCTGGGGTCTGAACCCTGGGGAACGGGGCCTGGTTTGGGGTCTGAGCCCTGGGAATGGGGCCTGGGTTTGCGGCACTGAGCCCTGGGAACGGGGCCTGGTTTTGTGTCTGAGCCCTGGGAACGGGGCCTGGTTTGGGGTCCGAGCCCTGGGAACGGGGCCTGGTTTGGGGTCCGAGCCCTGGGAACGGGGCCTGGTTTTGTGTCTGAGCCCTGGGAACGGGGCCTGGTTTGGGGTCTGAGCCCTGGGAACGGGGCCCGGTTTGGGACACTGAGCCCTGGGAATGGGGCCTGGTTTGGGGTCTGAGACCTGGGAACGGGGCCTGGTTCGCGGTCTGAGCCCTGGGAACGGGGCCCGGTTTGGGACACTGAGCCCTGGGAATGGGGCCCGGTTTGGGGTCTGAGACCTGGGAACGGGGCCTGGTTTGGGGCACTGAGCCCTGGGGAACGGGAACTGCTTCGGGGTCTGAACCCTGGGGAACGGGGACTGGTTTGGAGTCTGAGCCCTGGGGAACGGGGCCTGGTTCGGGGTCTTAGCCCTGGGAACGGGGCCTGGTTCGGGGTCTGAGCCCTGGGGAACGGGGCCTGGTTCGGGGTCTGAGCCCTGGGAACGGGGCCTGGTTTGCGGCACAGAGCCCTGGGGAACGGGGCCTGGTTTGGGGTCTGAGACCTGGGAATGGGGCCTGGATTGGGGTCTGAACCCTGCGGAACGGGGCCTGGTTTGGACTCTGAGCCCTGGGAACGGGGCCTAGTTTGGGGCACTGAGCCCTGGGGAATGGGGCCTGGTTTGGGGCACTGAGCCCTGGGAACGGGGCCTGGTCTGGGGCAATGAGCCCTGGGGAACGGGGCCTGATTTGGGGTCCGAGCCCGGGGAACGGGGCCTCGTTTGGGGTCTTAGCCCTGGGAACAGGGCCTGGTTATGGCACTGAACTCTGGGAACGGGGCCTGGTTCGGGGCACTGAGCCCTGGGGCATGGGACCTGGTTTGGGGTCTGAGCCCTGGGAACGAGGCCTGGTTCGGGGTCTGAGCCCTGGGAACGGGGCCTGGTTTTGGGTCTGAGCCCTGGGAACGGGGCCTGGTTTGCGGTCTGAGCCCTGGGAATGGGGCCTGGTTTGGGGTCTGAGCCCTGCGGAACGGGGCCTGGTTTGGGGCACTGAGCCCTGGGGAATGGGGCCCACTTTGGGGTCTGAGCCCTGGGGAACGGGGCCTGGTTTGGGGCACTGAGCCCTGGGGAACGGGGCCTGGCTTGGGGCACTGAGCCCTGGAGAACGGGACCTGGTTCGGGACGCTGAGCCCTGGGAACGGGGCCTGGTTTGGGGTCTGAGCCCCGGGAATGGGGCCTGGTTTGGGGCACTGAGCCCTGGGGAACGGGGCCTGGTTTGGGGTCTGAGCCCTGGGGAACGGGGCCTGGTTTGGGGCACTGAGCCCTGGGTTACCGGGCCTGGTATGGGGCACTGAGCCCTGGGAATGGGGCCTGGTTTGGGGTCTGAGCCCTGGGGAATGGGGCCTGATTTGGGGCACTGAGCCCTGGGTACAGGGCCTGGTTTTGGGTCTGAGCCCTGGGAACGGGGCCTGGTTTGCGGCATGGAGCCCTGGGGAACGGGGCCTGGTTTGGGGTCTGAGCCCTGGGAACGGGGCCTGGTTTGGTGTCCGAGCCCGGGGAACGGGGCCTGCTTTGGGGCACTGAGCTCTAGGGAACGGGGCCTGGTTTGCGGTCTGAACCCTGGGGAACAGGGCCTGGTTTGGGGTCTGAGCCCTGGGGAACGGGGCCTGGTTCGGTGTCTGAGCCCTGGGAACGGGGCCTGGTTTGGGGTCTGAGACCTGGGAATGGGGCCTGGTTTGGGGTCTAAACCCTGCGGAACGGGGCCTGGTTTGGGGTCTGAGCCCTGGGAATGGGGCCTGGGTTTGCGGCACTGAGCCCTGGGAACGGGGCCTGGTTTTGTGTCTGAGCCCTGGGAACGGGGCCTGGTCTGGGGCAATGAGCCCTGGGGAACGGGGCCTGATTTGGGGTCCGAGCCCGGGGAACGGGGCCTCGTTTGGGGTCTTAGCCCTGGGAACGGGGCCTGGTTATGGCACTGAACTCTGGGAACGGGGCCTGGTTCGGGGCACTGAGCCCTGGGGCATGGGACCTGGTTTGGGGTCTGAGCCCTGGGGAACGGGGCCTGGTTTGGGGGCACTGAACCCTGGGAACGGGGCCTGGTTCGGGGTCTGAGCCCTGGGGAACGGGGCCTGGTTCGGGGTCTGAGCCCTGGGAACGGGGCCTGGTTCGGGGTCTTAGCCCTGGGAACGGGGCCTGGTTCGGAGTCTGAGCCCTGGGAACGGGGCCTGGTTTGGGATCCGAGCACTGGGAACGGGGCCTGGTTTTGGGTCTGAGCCCTGGGAACGGGGCCCAGTTTGGGACACTGAGCCCTGGGAATGGGGCCCGGTTTGGGGTCTGAGACCTGGGAACGGGGCCTGGTTTGCGGTCTGAGCCCTGGGAACGGGGCCCGGTTTGGGACACTGAGCCCTGGGAATGGGGCCCGGTTTGGGGTCTTAGCCCTGGGAACGGGGCCTGGTTATGGCACTGAACTCTGGGAACGGGGCCTGGTTCGGGGCAATGAGCCCTGGGGAACGGGGCCTGGTTTTGGGTCTGAGACCTGGGAACGGGGCCTGGTTCGGGGTCTGAGCCCTGGGAACGGGGCCCGGTTTGGGACACTGAGCCCTGGGAATGGGGCCCGGTTTGGGGTCTTAGCCCTGGGAACGGGGCCTGGTTATGGCACTGAACTCTGGGAACGGGGCCTGGTTTGGGGCAATGAGCCCTGGGGAACGGGGCCTGGTTTTGGGTCTGAGACCTGGGAACGGGGCCTGGTTCGGGGTCTGAGCCCTGGGAACGGGGCCCGGTTTGGGACACTGAGCCCTGGGAATGGGGCCCGGTTTGGGGCAACCTAAGGGGTTGGAATTGAGCCCGGGAAGGGGCCGGTTTGGGATGAGCCCTGGAGAACGGGGCCTTTGGGGGAACCCTGGGGAAGGGGCTGGTTTGGACGAGCCCTGGGGAAGGGGGGTTGGGTTTAGACCTAAAAGGGGTTTGGGGGGGGAAAAAGCCGGGGGAAAACCCGGAACATGGCTAGAGGGAATTAAAAGGGGTTTTGGGGCCCTGGGGGGAAAAAGGGGATTTGGGGAAAGGGGGGGGTTTTTCCCGGAAAAAAAAGGGGGCCCAAAAGGGGGGGGGCTTTTGGAAACTGCCAAAAACGGAAAAATTTGGGGTTTTTCTAAAGGGGTAGGGGGCAAAAAAGTTTTTTCCCCTGGGGGGGGGGGAAAACTGGAAAAAGGGGGGCCCCCAAGGGGGGTGGAATCTTTCCCTTTGGGGGGAAAAGGGGTTTCCCTTGGGGGGCGACCCTGGGGGGGGGTTTGGGGGCCCGGGAAGGGGCCTGGTTTTTGGGGGGCCCGGGGGGGTTTTTGTTTTACCCTGGCGGGGGTTTGGGGCACCCGGGAAGGGGCCTTTCGGGGCGAGCCCTGGGAAGGGGCCGGTTGGGTCTGAGCCCTGGGAACGGGGCCTTTGGGGTTCCCGGGGGGCCTGGGGGGCGGCCCGGGGGGGGTGGGGGGCCCGGGGGGCCCCGGGGGGCCCTGGGCGGGGTTCGGGGCCCCTGGGAAGGGGCCTGGTTGGGGTCTGAGCCCTGGGAACGGGGCCTGGTTGGGTCTGAGCCCTGGGAACGGGGCCTGGTTTGGGGCTGGGGGGGCGGGGTGGTTGGGGCTGGGGGGCGGGGGGTTGGGGCCCGGCCCGGGGGGGGCCCGGGGGTCTGGGGGGGCGGGGCCGGTTGGGGCCCTGGCCCGGGGCGGGGCCGGTTCGGGGCCTGGCCCGGGCGGGGCCGGTTTGGGGCTGGGGGGGGGCCGGTTTGGGGCCCGGCCCGGGGGGGGGTTTTGGGGTCTGAGCCCTGGGAAGGGGCCGGTTTGGGGCCTGAGCCCGGGGAAGGGGGGTTGGGGTCGGCCCTGGGGAACGGGGCCTGGTTTGGGGCTGAGCCCTGGGGAAGGGGCCTGGTTTGGGGCTGAGCCCTGGGAACGGGGCCTGGTTTGGGGTTAGCCCTGGGAAGGGGCCTGGTTTGGGGCAGGCCCTGGGGAAGGGGCCGGTTTGGGGGGCCCTGGGGGGGGGGGGGGGGCCGACCCGGGGCCCGGGGGTTTGGGGTGAGCCCTGGGAAGGGGCCTGGTTTGGGGCTGACCCTGGGAAGGGGCCTGGTTTGGGGGAGCCGGGGAAGGGGCCTGGGGGGGTTGGGGCTGGTGGGGCGGGGCCTGGGGGGCCTGGTGGGAAGGGGCTGGGGGGAGGCCCGGTTGGGGCCTGGGGGGACGGCCCTGGGGGGGCCGGGGGGGAACCCGGGGGGGCCTTTTGGGCTGAGCCCTGGGAAGGGGCCTGGTTTGGGCGACCCGGGAACGGGGCCTGGTTTGGGGCTGAGCCCTGGGGAAGGGGCCTGGTTTGGGGTTGACCCGGGAACGGGGCCTGGTTTGGGGTTGAGCCCGGGAAGGGGGGTTTGGGGAAGCCCTTGGGGGGGGGGGGCCCTGGGCGGGGGTTTTGGGGCCGGCCCGGGGGGGGGTTTTGGGGGCCCCCGGGAAGGGGCCGGTTTGGGTGAGCCCTGGGAACGGGGCCTGGTTTGGGGAGCCCGGGAACGGGGCCGGTTTGGGGCCTGAGCCTGGGAAGGGGCCTGGTTTGGGGTTGAACCCTGGGGGGGCCGGGGGCTGGGGGAAGGGGCCCGGGGGCCGGCCCCGGGGGGGTTTGGGGTTGGCCCTGGGAAGGGGCCTGGTTTGGGGGAGCCCTGGGAACGGGGCCTGGTTTTGGGGCGAGCCCTGGGAACGGGGCCTGGTTTGGGGGGCCCCGGGGGAAGGGGCCTGGTTTTGGGGTTACCCTGGGAACGGGGCCGGTTTGGGGCTGAGCCCTGGGAAGGGGCCTGGTTTGGGCTGAGCCCTGGGAACGGGGCCTTTTGGGGCCCTGAGGGGCGGGGCCTTTGGGGGGGCCCTGGGGGGGCCCGGGGGGCTGGTGGGAACGGGGCCTGGGGGGCCAGTGGGGAACGGGGCCCTTTGGGGTTGGGCCCTGGGGGGGGCGGTTTGGGAACGGCCCTGGGGAAGGGGCCTGGGGGGTTTGGGGGGAACGGGGCCTGGTTGGGGTTCCCTGGGCGGGGCCCGGGGGGGCCTGGCCCTGGGAAGGGGCCGGTTTGGGGCGAGCCCGGGAACGGGGCCTGGTTTGGGGCCTGAGCCCTGGGAAGGGGGGTTGGGGTCTGAACCCTGGGGAACGGGGCCGGTTTGGGGCCTGAGCCCTGGGGAACGGGGGGTTTGGGGCTTGGGGAAGGGGCCTGGGGGGTGGCCCGGGGGCGGGGGCCCTGGGGGGGGGTTTGGGGGCCCCCGGGGGGGGGGCCGGTTTGGGGCGGGCCCTGGGGGGGCCTGGTTTGGGGCGGGCCTGGGGGGGCCTTTGGGGTCTGGCCCGGGAAGGGGTTTTGGGGCCTTGAGCCCTGGGAAGGGGCCCTTTGGGGCCTGAGCCCTGGGAAGGGGCCTGGTTTGGGGCACTGAGCCCTGGGAACGGGGCCTGGTTGGGGCAGCCCTGGGAAGGGGCCTGGTTGGGGCCCCGGGGGGCCGGGGGGGGGGGTAAGGGGGGGGGCCGAGCCCGGGAACGGGGCCGGGTTTGGGGTTGGTTGGGGCGGGGGGGGGTTTGGCCCTGAACCCGGGGGGGGCCCTTTTGGGGTTGGCCCGGGGGGGGGGGGGGGGTGGGGCGGGGTGGGGGGCCCGGCCCGGGGCGGGGGTTGGGGTGGCCCGGGCGGGGGGTTTGGGGCTGGGGGGGGGCCTGGTTTGGGGCTGAGCCCTGGGGGGGTGGTTTGGGGGAGCCCGGGGGGGGCCTGTTTGGGCGGCCCTTTGGGAAGGGGCCGGTTTCGGGGGAGGGGAACGGGGCCGGTTTGGGGCTGAGGGGGAAGGGGCCTGGTTTGGGGGCCCTGGGGGGGCCGGTTTGGGGCGGCCCTGGGGGGGCCTGGGTTTGGGGAGGCCCGGGGGGGCTGGTTTGGGGGGCCCTGGGGGGGCCGGGGGGGGAACCCGGGCGGGGGGTTTGGGGCCGGGCGGGGCCGGTTTGGGTCGGGGGAACGGGGCCTGGTTTGGGGCGACCCGGGAAGGGGCCTTTTGGGGTGGCCCTGGGGAACGGGGGGTTTTGGGGCTGGTGGGGCGGGGCCTGGGGGGCCTGGTGGGCGGGGCGGTTTGGGGCATTGAGCCCGGGGGGCCTTTTGGGGGGGGGGGCCTGGGGGGCGGCCCGGGGGGGGCCGGGGGGCCCGGGAACGGGGCCTGGTTTTGGGTCTGAGCCCTGGGAACGGGGCCTGGTTTGGGGGAGCCCTGGGGAAGGGGCCTGGTTTGGGGCTGAGCCCTGGGAAGGGGCCTGGTTTGGGGTCGACCCGGGAACGGGGCCTGGTTTGGGGCCTGACCCTGGGAAGGGGCCTGGTTTGGGCTGACCCTGGGAACGGGGCCTGGTTTTGGGGCTGAGCCCTGGGAAGGGGCCTGGTTTGGGGCGAGCCCTGGGGAAGGGGCCGGTTTGGGGCGGGGGAACGGGGCCTGGTTTGGGCACCCTGGGAAGGGGCCTGGTTTTGGGGGCCCGGGGGGGCCGGTTTGGGGCTGAGCCCTGGGGGGGCCGGTTTGGGGGAGCCCGGGAAGGGGCCTGGTTTGGGGCACTGAGCCCGGGAAGGGGCCTGGTTTGGGCTCCCGGGGGGGGTGGGGGGGGCCCGGGAAGGGGCCTGGTTTGGGGCGGCCCGGGGAAGGGGCCGGTTTGGGGCTGACCCTGGGAAGGGGCCGGTTTGGGGCCCTGGCCCGGGGGGGCGGGTTTGGGGAGGCCCTGGGGGGGGGTTTTGGCCCGACCCGGGGGGGGGTTTGGGGCCGGCCCTGGGAACGGGGCCGGTTTGGTCTGACCCGGGAACGGGGCCTTTTGGGCGGCCCGGGAACGGGGCCTGGTTTGGGGTTGAGCCCTGGGAAGGGGCCGGTTTGGGGCTGACCCTGGGAAGGGGCCTGGTTTGGGGCTGAGCCCTGGGAAGGGGCCTGGTTTGGGCGGCCCTGGGGCCCTGGGGGGACCCGGGGGGGCCGGTTTGGGGCCGAGCCCGGGAAGGGGCCGGTTTTGGGGTCTGAGCCCTGGGAAGGGGCCTGGTTTGGGACGAGCCCTGGGAACGGGGCCTGGTTTGGGGGGCCCGGGAAGGGGGGTTTGGGGGAAACCCTGGGAAGGGGCCTGGTTTGGGGTCTAGCCCTGGGAAGGGGCCGGTTGGGGCTGAGCCCTGGGAACGGGGGGTTTGGGGGAGCCCTGGGAAGGGGCCGGTTTGGGGCCAGCCCGGGAAGGGGCCTGGTTTTTCTGAGCCCTGGGAAGGGGCCGGTTGGGGTCCCCTGGGAACGGGGCGGTTTGGTTGGCCCGGGAAGGGGCCCTTTGGGGGCCCTGGGGGGGCCGGGGGTTGGGGGGAAGGGGCCTGGTTGGGGTTGGCCCTGGGAACGGGGCCGGTTTGGGAAGGGGGGGGGCCGGTTTGGGGTCGAGCCGGGAAGGGGCCTGGTTTGGGGTTTACCCTGGGGAACGGGGCCTTTTGGCCTGAACCCGGGAACGGGGCCCGGTTTGGGGCTGAGCCCTGGGGAACCCCCGGGGGGGGGGGGGGGCCCTGGGGAACGGGGCCTGGTTGGGGTGAGCCCGGGAACGGGGCCTGGTTTGGGCCGAGCCCGGGGAACGGGGCCTGGGGGTTTGGGGGGCCTGGGGGGAAGGGGGGGGTGGGGGGTCTGGGGGAAACCCGGGGGGCCTGGCCCCGGGGGGAAGGGGCCTGGGGGGGCCTGGGGGGGGCCTGGTTTGGGGCCTGAGCCCGGGGGGGCCGGGGGGGCCCCTGGGTGGGGCCTTTTGGGGAGCCCTGGGAACGGGGCCTGGTTTTTGGGGGGGGGCGGGGCCCTTTTGGGGCGGGCCCTGGGGGGGGGTTTTGGCCGGGCCCGGGGGAACGGGCCGGGTTTGGGGGCCTGAGCCCTGGGGGGCCGGGGGGCTGGGGGGGGGCCTGGGGTTTTGGGGAAGGGGGGCCCTTTGGGACGGGGCCTGGGGGCGGGGGGGCCGGGGGCGGGGGGGGCCCTGGGGGGGCTGGTTTGGGGGGCCCTTTGGGGGCCGGGGGGGGGGGGGGGGGCAGAGCCCGGGGGGGGGGGCTGGGGGGGGTTTTGGGGGCCCGGGGAACGGGGCCTTTTGGGGGGCCTGGGAAGGGGGGGGTTTGGGGTTGGCCCGGGGCCCTGGTTTGGGGCCTGAGCCCTGGGATGGGGCCTGGGTTGGGGGGCGAGCCCTGGGAAGGGGGGTTTTTTGGGGCCCCTGGGGCCCCGGGGGGGCCTGGTTTTGGGGTCCCCTGGGAAGGGGCCTGGGGGGCCCTGGGGGGTGGGCGGGGGGGGGGTTTTCGACCCTGGGAACGGGGCCTGGTTTGGGGGGCGGCCGGGGGGGGCCTGGGGGGGCCTGGTGGGCGGGGCCTGGGGGGAACCCTGGGGGGGGGGCGGGGGTTTGGGGTTTGGGGGGCGGGGCCTGGGGGGTGGTTGGGGCCCGGGGGGGCCGGTTTGGGGTCGAGCCCGGGGAAGGGGCCGGTTTGGGGCCCCCTGGGGCCCTGGTTTGGGGGTTTTGGGGAAGGGGCCTGGTTTGGGGCCGGGGGCCCTGGGGGGGGTGGGGGCCCTGGGGGGGCCTGGTTTGGGGCCGGCCCTGGGGGGGCCTGGGGGCCCGGGAACGGGGCCTGGTTTGGGCGAGCCCTGGGGAAGGGGCCTGGTTTGGGGTTGACCCTTTGGGGGGGGGCCTGCCCTGGGGGCCGGGGGCCCCTTTGGGGGGGCCTGGGGGCCTGGGGGGGGGCCTGGTTTGGGCTGAGCCCGGGAAGGGGCCGGTTTGGGGTGAGCCCGGGGGGGGGTTTGGGGTGAGCCCGGGAACGGGGCCTGGTTTGGGGCCCCCGGGAAGGGGTGGGGGCGGCCCTGGGGGGGGGGCCCCGGGGGGGCCCGGGGGGGCCTGGTTTGGGGGGGCCCGGGGGAACGGGGGGTTTGGGGGCCCCCGGGAACGGGGGGGGGGCCCCGGGGGGGGGTTTCCCCGGGAACGGGGCCTGGTTTGGGGCCGAGGGGGGGGGG
This sequence comes from Pelochelys cantorii, assembly GCA_032595735.1. Taxonomy (NCBI): domain Eukaryota; kingdom Metazoa; phylum Chordata; order Testudines; family Trionychidae; genus Pelochelys; species Pelochelys cantorii. The sequence goes on along the minus strand of CM064354.1, from coordinate 17,917,030 downwards.
CCTGGTTTTGGGGGTTTGGGCCCCTGGGAACCCGGGGGGGCCCCCTGGGGGGGGGGGAACGGGGCCTGGTTTGGGGCGGCCCTGGGGAACGGGGCCTTTTGGGGGGCCCGGGAAGGGGCCTGGGGGGCCCGGTGGGGGGGCCTGGGGGGCCCCCTGGGAACGGGGCCAAAGTCCCAGTCTTTTTAATCTCTCTTCATATGGGACCCGTTCCAAACCCCTAATCATTTTTGTTGCCCTTCTCTGAACCTTTTCCAATGCCAAGAGATCTTTTTTGAGATGAGGCGACCACATCTGTATGCAGTATTCAAGTTGTAGGCGTACCATGGTTTTATAGAGAGGCATTAAGATATTTTCTGTCTTATTCTCTGTCCCTTTTTCAATTATTCCTAACATCCTATTGCTTTTTTGACTGCCGCTGCACACTGCGTGGATGTTTGCAGAGAACTATCCACCATGACTCCAAGATCTCTCTCTTGAGTACCTGTAGCTAAATTAGTCCCCATCATTTTGTATGTCTAGCTGGGATTATTTTTTCCAATGTCCATTACTTTACATTTATCCACATTACATTTCATTTGCCATTTTGTTGCCCAAGCACTGCGTTTGGTGAGATCTTTTTGAAGCTCTTCACAGTTTGCTTCGGTCTTAGCTATCTTGAGCAGTTTGGTCTTATCTGGAAATTTTGCCACCTCACTGTTTACCCCTTTCTCTAGATCATTTATAAACAGGTTGAATAGGATGGGTCCCAGGACAGATGCCTGGGGGACCCCACTAGTTACCCCTCTCCACTCAGAAAACTGACCATTTATTCCTGCCCTTTGTTTCCTGTCTTTTAACCAGCTACCAATGCATGAAAGGACCTTTCCTCTTATCCCATGACAACTTACTTTACTTGAGAGCCTTTGGTGAGGGACCCTGTGTGGCGGCGTGTCGGGTACCCCCCGATCGTGCACCCCGTCTGCAGCAAGATGAGACTCCGCCAGCCAGCAGAATAGGGAGGGTTTATTGCTTCTCCAGGATACAGCCCAGCACAGGTGTGATGTGGACATAGGGAGTCAGGCCAGGCAGCCTTAGATCCCTTGGGGCAGGGGTCCACTGGCCCCTCAACCCCCAGCACTCCACTTAGTCTCTTCTCTTCATGGTTTTCCAGCCAAGGCTGCCCTTCCCCCAGCCACCCCCTCCCTTTGTTCAGACCCCTTCCCTCGTCAGGTGAGAACCGGTTTGGCCATGGACTACGAGATATGGGGGCCCTCAGGGTGACCCCCCACTGGGCCGTGCTACAGACGCAGGCCAGTAGGGGTCACCCCCAGCCCACACAGCAACCAGTGACTGCCCAACCAGAGTGGGCCCAGGGCCACTAGAGTAAACAGCCCCCCAGGACATCACACCCTATCAAAGGCTTCCTGGAAATCGAAGTTCACTGTATCCACTGGATCCCCCGTGCCCACATGTTTGTTGACCCCCTCGAACTCTGGCAGAGTTTCTTTTCCTCATGTTCAGGAAGCTCCGGGAGGGCAGGGGAGGAGGGTGGGGCATGCTTGGGGAAGGAGGCGGGGCATGGGAGAAGCTGGTGGAAAGGGGAGGAGCTAAGGCAGGAAGAGGCAGGGACGGGGTGGGGCTAGTCTGCCCCGTAGTCGGTGTCTTCAGTGCGCGTTCACTTAGTTGATTATTATTTGGGGCTTCTGAGTCTCCAGCCCCTCCTCTGACCATTTGAGCCTGCAGTGGCCTTCACACTTATCGCTCCTCAAACATTCGCTCTCTCGTTCACACAAACAACCCATTCACAGAATCGCAGCAGAGAACAACAGGTACTTCTAGTCACTTTAACAGGCACAAAGTCTTTCACCATTACACTTCTATCTATCTACTACAAACCCCTATCTAACACTAACGTCCCTATGTATTACAATATTCCATCCCTTCACTTCAACTGCTAACATCAGACAGAGCTGGAGCTAAGTTAGCACAGCTGCCTGGCCTGTCTGAGGCCTACAGCTTGTGTTTAAGTTTAATCCAACCCTTTTGCTCTAACACACGTTCATTAGAACTGACTAATTAGTTACAACATTCCATCCCAGTGCTAAACGACAGGCTGGGGACCGACGGGCTAAGCAGCTGTTCGACAGAAAAGCCCCTGGGGATGCCAGTGGAGGAGAAGCTGGAAATGAGTCACCAGGGAGCCCTTGTAGCCCCAACCCCTGATCGTTTTGGTTGCCCTTGGCTGGACCCTCTCCAATACGGCCACATCCTGTCTGTAGTGGGGGGCCCAGAACTGGACACAATACTCCAGGTGTGCCCCCCCCAAATAATCACTGCCCTAGATCTGCTGGCAACGCTCCTCCTAATGCACCCCAATATGCCATTAGTCTGCCTGGCTACAAGGGCACTCTGTTGACTCATCTCTAGCTTCTCCTCCACTGTCACCCCCAGGCCCTTTTCTGCCAAACTGCTGTCACCATCCCGGCCGTACAGCCCAGCGTACTGATCCGGGTGTACAGCGCTGTGCACCAAGGCGGCCGTAGAGCTCTGTAAACCGACCTGGCTGTACAGGGCTGCACGGCTGGGTGAGTGCACAGTTGACTAGACAGCAGTTCGGCAGAAAAGGGCCGGGTGGGTACAGCATGCTCTCGCTCTCTCTCTCTCTCAGGCTATGTCTATACTGCAAGTCTCTTTCGAAAAAGCACGTCTAGACTACAGCCAGTACTTTCAAAAAAGGAAGCCACTTTTTCGAAAGAGAGCACCCAGGCAGTCTGGATGCTTTTTCAAAAAAGCACAGTTTGCATTACATAGCACCTTTGTTCGAAAGAGCACTTTGGAAACAAGGTGTTCTTCCTCGTAAAACGAGGTTTTCCGCCATCAAAAAAACTGCCATGTTCTTTCTTTACTTTTGAAAGAATGCGGCAGCAGTTTAGATGCAGGGGAAGTTTTTTCGAAAAACTCCTGTAGTCTAGACACACCCTCAGTCACTGGCCTGGACTTTATGCTGTTGGCACATTAGAAATGGGAGCAAGTCACGAGCCCCTATACCTGTCAGTGTTCACAGCGCTGTATGCCCTGTGCCTGTCAGTGTTCACAGCGCTGTACGCCCTGTGCCTGTCAGTGTTCACAGCGCTATACACCCTGTGCCTGTCAGTGTTCACAGCGCTGTACGCCCTGTGCCTGTCAGTGTTCACAGCGCTGTACGCCCTGTGCCTGTCAGTGTTCACAGCGCTGTATGCCCTGTTCCTGTCAGTGTTCACAGCGCTGTACGCCCTGTGCCTGTCAGTGTTCACAGCGCTGTACGCCCTGTGCCTGTCAGTGTTCACAGCGCTTTACGCCCTGTGCCTGTCAGTGTTCACAGCGCTGTACGCCCTGTGCCTGTCAGTGTTCACTGCGCTGTACGCCCTGTGCCTGTCAGTGTTCACAGCGCTGTACGCCCTGTTCCTGTCAGTGTTCACAGCGCTGTACGCCCTGTTCCTGTCAGTGGTCACAGCGCTGTACGCCCTGTGCCTGTCAGTGTTCACAGCGCTGTACGCCCTGTGCCTGTCAGTGTTCACAGCGCTGTATGCCCTGTTCCTGTCAGTGTTCACAGCGCTGTACGCCCTGTTCCTGTCAGTGTTCACAGCGCTGTACGCCCTGTGCCTGTCAGTGTTCACAGCGCTGTACGCCCTGTGCCTGTCAGTGTTCATTTCTAGGCCTGTGATCAGTTTGTCTGCCCCATCCAGATGAGCACTGGATGAGTGGAAATTGCCATCAGGACATTCCCAGGGGGCTGTGGGACTGGCAGCAGGAGACTCCAGCAAGTGTCCCTCAAATTGAAGTCCCCTGGATCACGCTGCTTCTGTTCCCTTCTCAGTGTAGACAGGAGCTGTTCCCTGCTCGGAAGCAGGTGCTTGGGCCAGTCTGTGCCAGAGGCACCACGCAGCGCGGCTGCGTCTGTTGCGCAGGTGCTGGAGGGGCTGCAAGGCGGCGGGAGGGAGCTGGCTCCTGCCTCCCAAGTGGCAGTAGCTGGGCTGGTGGAGACGTGCTCCCCATGACACACAGTGGTTTGCACTAGTGCTGACTGATGGTCACCCCCCAGCCAGCAGACCTGTGCCACAGGACTGGGGCCCAAGCAGCACAGAAAAGGCAGGGCGGGCAGGAGTGGGCACACACTGCCAGGGACCCATGAACCGCTCTGCAGGCCTGGGCTCAGAGGCTCCTGGTTATTGCAAGAAATCAGCCATGAATGCAGGCTCTGCTCAGCCCGTGATTTCTGGCTGTGAACAGAGTTTTGAATGGAAGCTCCCAGGCATGGGAGGCAAGTAGCTCCAGGGCTGGGGGGCCTGGCCAGCTGGGTTGGGAGCCAGCAGCTGCAGTGGGGAGGCTGTGGGTTCTGGGGCACGGAGGGAGTGGGGCCTTGGGTGGGAGGGGTGGGGCTGGGGCAGCCTCCCTAGCCGGTGGCTCATGTCCCCGGGCTTGTCTGCTGCAGGGTTGTGTGGGTCCCTGCGAGGATGAGGCCAGCTGGCCAGTTGTGGAGCGAGCCCACCGGGGGCTGGGTGTCCCCTCGGGAGGCCGTTCCAGAGCATGGCGCGGGGCTGGTGCCGCTGCATGGTGCCCAGGAAGAGGCACCGCACATGCTGTCGTCCATGGCAGGACTCGTGGCTCTGGAAAGGCGGAGGGGCTGTTGATCGCTGGGGCCATGGAGACCTGGTCACGGGTTTTGCGGATGCTGTGGGGCCAGGCCTGGGGCTGCGCTGATGTGTCCTGCTGTGTCGGGAGGCTACCGATGCTGAGCTTGGAGATGCTGGGGGGTTGCTTGAGGCCCAACATGGGGGTTCAGAGAAGATTTCCTTGAGGAGGGGTCACAGCTGTTGACTGATGGTCCCACCTAGTGGCCCGGGGGGAGGCTCCGAGGGGGTTTTAGTTCGGTCCTGACACAGGTTCTCTCAGGACATTTGTCTCTCTCGCCCACAGTCGGCCCACAGACGACATCCCCCCCAGCTCGTCTCTCTGGTACCCTGGGGCCAACGTGGCCGCACCCCAGCTGCCCGGAACCACAGCTGGTCCCGTTCCACTCCCGGGAATCATCCCGCCGGTTCCAGTCCGACAGGCGGCTTTGTATTATGCTCAGCCGGGAGCAATTCCAGCTCCTCCTGGTTGGGAGGCAGCCTCTGGCTTACGGACAGCTCAGGAATTTCTGGGAAGCAGGGCGCAGCGGGCTGGGAGGGGCCGTGGGTGGGATGGAGCAAGCTACTGGTTGCTCGGGCTCCCTGCGCCGCAGTGTGTGTGGGAAGGGGGCAGCCTCTGTTGCTACCCTGCACCAGGCCCCAGCAATCCCCCAGCTCCTGTTGCTCGGGGCAGGAAGCTTCAGGCAAGGGGCAGAGTAAGGGTGAGGCTTGGGGGCATGGCCGGAGTGGAGTGGAGGCAGGGTGGGAAGCGGGGTCTGCAGCAGAGGGGAGTTGCCTCTGGCCCCACACCTGGGTCACTGGGGGGAGAGTTGCCCCAGGCCGCAGGCCCCGCTAGGGAGGGCCCTGTCTGCATCCAGAGGCACAGCTGCAGATACCCACGGATGTCAAGCCAAACTCCGTGGACTCCCAGGGTTCTAGCGATGGACAGCTCAAAGCTTAAAGCTCTGTTCTAGGGAAATCGCTACAGGTTGTACTGTTCGCTTGTCACTAAGACACTGATGAACTGGGGAATCAGCCAGAGTTAGAGCCTCAGGGTGCCTTCATGCCAGCATCCGCTCTAGAGCCATGGGTGCCCTCACGCTGGTATCCACTCTAGAGCCACGGGTGTCCTCACGCTGGTATCCGCTCTAGAGCCACAGATGCTCTCAGTCTGGTACCCGCTCTATAGCCACGGGCGCCCTCATGTCGGTATCCGCTCTAGAGCCACAGGTGCCCTCATGTCGGCATCCACTTTAGAGCCACGGGCGCCCTCACGCCGGTATCCGCTTTAGAGCCACGGGCGCCCACACGCTGTTATCTGCTCTATAGCCACAGGCGCCCACACGCCGGTATCCGCTCTGTAGCCACGGGGCCCACACGCCGGTATCCACTTTAGAGCCACGGGTGCCCTCACACCGATATCCGCTTTAGAGCAACGGGTGCCCTCACACCGATATCCACTCTATAGCCACAGGTGCCCTCACTCCGTTATCTGCTCTATAGCCACGAGTGCCCACACGCCAGTATCCGCTCTATAGCCACGGGCGCCCACACGCTGGTATCCGCTCTGTAGCCACGGGCGCCCACACGCCGGTATCCACTCTGTAGCCACAGGTGCCCACACGCCGGTATCCGCTCTATAGCCACGGGTGCCCACACGCCGGTATCCGCTCTGTAGCCATGGCTGCCCTCACGCCGGTATCCGCTTTAGAGCCACAGGTGCCCTCACACTGATATCCACTCTATAGCCACAGGTGCCCTCACTCCGTTATCTGCTCTAGAGCCACGGGTGCCCTCACTCCGTTATCCGCTCTATAGCCACGGGTGCCCTCACGCCGTTATCCGCTCTATAGCCACGGGTGCCCTCACACCGATATCCACTCTGCAGCCACAGTTGCCCTCATGCAGGTATTCGCTGTATAGCCACAGGTGCCCTCATGCCCGTATCCATTCCATAGCCACGGGGGCCCTCACTCTGGTATCCGCTCCATAGCCATGGGCGCCCTCAAGCTGATACCTGCTCTATAGCCACGGGCGCCCTCACTCCGGTACCCGCTCTAGAGCCACAGGTGCGCTCACTCTGCTACCCGCTCTATAGCCACGGGCGCCCTCATGTCACTATCCACTCTAGAGCCACGGGTGCCCTCACGCTGGTATCCGCTCTAGAGCCACGGGTGCCCTCATGCCGGTATCCACTTTAGAGCCACGGGCGCCCTCACACTGGTATTTGCTGTATAGCCACGGGCGCCCTCACGCCGGTATCCGCTTTAGAGCCACAGGCGCCCACACGCCAGTATCCGCTCTGTAGCCACAGGGCCCACACGCCGGTATCCACTTTAGAGCCACGGATGCCCTCACACCGATATCCACTCTATAGCCACAGGTGCCCTCACTCCGTTATCCGCTCTATAGCCACGAGTGCCCACACGCCGGTATCCGCTCTGTAGCCACAGGTGCCCACACGCCAGTATCCGCTCTATAGCCATGGGTGCCCACACGCCGGTATCCGCTCTGTAGCCATGGCTGCCCTCACGCCGGTATCCGCTTTAGAGCCACAGGTGCCCTCACACTGATATCCACTCTATAGCCACAGGTGCCCTCACTCCGTTATCTGCTCTATAGCCACGGGTGCCCTCACACCGATATCCACTCTGCAGCCACAGTTGCCCTCATGCAGGTATTCGCTATATAGCCACGGGTGCCCTCATGCCCGTATCCATTCCATAGCCACGGGGGCCCTCACTCTGGTATCCGCTCCATAGCCATGGGCGCCCTCACTCCGGTACCCGCTCTAGAGCCACAGGTGCGCTCACTCTGCTACCCGCTCTATAGCCACGGGCACCCTCACGCCGGTATCCGTGGATCATTAATGCAGATGAGGGTACCAGTTTTGTGTGCGCACAAGGCTCTGTTCAGCTGCCCACGGCATGCTTTGTGTGCAAGATGGCGGCTCACTACAGAGGAGGAAAACAGGAGTACAGGGCGCTCCACCAGGCACAGAATTGAGGCTGTTCAGGGAGGAGCTGCAGGAACCATCGCAGGGCTGGGCAAGGACGCGACCGAAGAATTTCTTTCTATCGCTGAGTGTTCCCCAGCGCTCCCGCTCGCTGCAGATCACCCCAGAAGACTTCTGACAGCTGGGGGCTCTTTAGCTGAGCAGGCAAAGGAGCGCAAGGCCCCGCAGCTGGACAAGCTCAGCCTGGGAACAAGGCAGTTCTGCGGGAGGGAGGATAATCAACCCTCGGAACAAGGGGCCCCGGGTGTGGAGACTCCCCTGGGAGCCCGGCTGAGTCAAAGGAACCTTTGGCCGAGCGGTGCGTGCGAGGGATGCCTTGGCGGCGCACAGCGACTGGAGTGCCCCGTGCCCCAGGGAGGGGCCTTGTGCCGGGGGTGAAGGAGACCACGTGGTCAGACGCACCTTTATCCCTGGCTCAGTAAGAGACAAGGCCCCTGCCCCAGCAGTGTGTGGGCCAGGGCGAGGAGAGCCCCCCCCTTGCCCTGGGTTACCCTGGAGGCTGGGTCATGCTGGGAAGTGACCCCAGCCCCTTGGTCCAGCCAGGAGGACGTTCCCAGAGGGACGGGTCCCGTGTTGGCGCCGCTCTGGCGTTGGGCCCCTCAGCGCCTCTGAGGTCTGAGTGGCTGGGCTGGGGCTTGTCAGAGCTGCCTGGGCGACTCAGGCCAGGCTGTGCGTGGGGGGAAGTGCCATAGCATGAGGAGCTTTGGGGACAGGGCCCCCGGCAGCCCTGGGGCCTCTGGGCCCACCCGGAGCCCCTCCCTGAGCAGGGCTGTGCCAGGGAGCGCGGAGCCCCTGCCAGCCACCCCCTGCGGGCTCGGCCTCTGCTGGCACAAGGGAGGGAGCCAAGCGTGCAGCCTCGCTGAGCCCTTGTACCGCGCCCACCGGGCCCAGGCCCAGAGGGGAAGGGACTTGCCCAGGGCCCCGGGCAGGGCAGTGGCAGAGCGGGCCCTGGAGTGCACCTTTCCAGCCTCGCAGGCCAAGGCCCGCTCCACTAGCCCAGGCGGCCCGGGCAGGCCAGTCCCCGAGCTGCAGGTGGCTGGTGTTGGCACCAGGGCAGGGTCCAGGGGAGCTGTGGTTGTACGTTCACACCCGCTGCAGCTGGTGCCCTCAGAGCTGGGGGCACCTCCTCCCCCGCCCCTCCCTGCGGCTCTGGAATGAGGAGCATCCGAACTGCAAACAGCCTCGGCCGAGGCCAGCGCCTGAGCCGCCTGCCTGGCTCCCGGCCCCGCTGCCTGCACGGATCAGACACAGGCAGCGCGGGGCAGGGCAGGGGGTCCAGCCCCCCAGGGGGAGGGGGCAATGGAGCCAAGCTCCACTGGCAGCAGGTGCTGGTGGGGAGCAATGGGGGGGCAAGGGGAGCCCCAGGACCAGCGACTCCAGCACTGAGGGGGCCTGCCCCTGCCCCGGGGTGAGGGCTCAAATGACCCTTTGTCCTGCTCAGCGGGAGATAACAAGGGGCCTGGCTGCCCCCAGGGCCCCGCCGATCACCCCCAGAGCCGGGGCGGGGCCCAGGAGCATAGCTAGTGCAGAGGCCCCACCTCAGGCCCCTTGCTCTGACCCCCCCAAAGCCAGGAGTCCAGGCTCTGCCTGCGGGAACCGCGACCCTCCAGTCAGGAGCAGAGCCTGGGAGTCCAGACCGCCCCCCCCCCCCGCTCCTGTCACACCAGACCCGCCCCCTGGCAAAGCTGGGGATGGAACCCTGGGGTCCGACGCCCACCCCTTGTGCTCCCTGCCGGGTGGGAGGCAATACCCCACAGCGAGTGCACCAGGCTTGGCAGCCCAGCCCTCCACCCTGAGGCAGGCACACGATGGGGCCCTGCCGAGGCCAGGCCACGAAAAGCCACCACCCCTATAGGGACACATGGGCCCCTCTGCAGGGAGGTCTAGAACAGAACAGGCCAGAGGTCCCAGCCCCTGACCTGGGGGGAACAGGCCAGAGGTCCCAGCCCCTGACCTGGGGGGAACAGGCCACGGGGCCCAGCCCCTGACTCGGGGGGAACAGGCCACGGAGCCCAGCCCCCGACCCGGGGGGAACAGGCCACGGAGCCCAGCCCCTGACCTGGGGGGAACAGGCCACAGGGCCCAGCCCCCGACCCGGGGGGAACAGGCCATTGAGTCCAGTTCCTGACCCCCTGCCAGTATGCTGGCGCTCTCCCCCCTGGGTGGTAGATGGACTCAGGTCTGTGCCTCTGGGCCGCTCGGCATGGCCCTTGAGCCACTGCTATGTCCTGGGGTGGCAAGTTATGGGCCCTTGGTGCCCGGGCTCCAGGACTCATCCTGGCCTGGGGGCCCCGCTCCAGCAAAGTTCAGTCCCGGGTCTCTCCCCCGGCACCACCTGCTGCCCCCAGGTGATTTAAAAGGGGCCAGGCCCCCTGCCGCTGGCAGCACAGTGGGGCTAGAGTGACATCCAGTGCGTCTCTGCAGCCCCGGGGGCGTCTCCATGCGCTTCCTCCACCTCTAGCGCCCTGTGAGCCAATGGGAACTGCGGGTGCCATGTCTGCAGGCTGCCATGTACAGGGACCCCTGGCCGCCCTCCCCTAAGAGCCACTGCGGGGGGGGGGGGCAGGTAAGCACTGCACCCCCAGCCCCATCCTTTCCTAGAGCCTGACACTTGCCTCTTCCTGCACCCCCAAGATCCCACCCAGAGCCTTCACCCCCATGTCCTCCCCCACATCTCTCCCACCTGATCTCCCTCCTACACCCCCAAAATCCCGCCCAGAGCCTTCACCCCCACGTCCTCCCCCCACATCTCTCCCACCTGATCTCCCTCCTACACCCCCAAAATCCCGCCCAGAGCCTTCACCCCCACGTCCTCCCCCCACATCTCTCCCACCTGATCTCCCTCCTACACCCCCAAAATCCTGCCCAGAGCCTGCACCTCCACGTCCTCCCCCCACCTGATTTCTCTCCTGCACCCCCAAAATCCCGCCCAGCGCCTTCACCCCCACGGCCTCCCACCACATCTCTCCCACCTGATCTCCCTCCTGCACCCCCAAAATCCCACCCAGAGCCTGCACCCCCCATGTCCTCCCCCCACACCTCTCTCACCCTGATCTCCCTCCTGCACCCCCAAAATCCCACCCAGAGCCTGCACTCCCATGACCTCCCCCCACACCTCTCCCACCCTGATCTCCCTCCTGAGGGATTTTGGCGGGGGAGGGGAGTGGGCTCTAGGATTTCTGGGCACCACCAAAATGTCCACTGACCTGCTGGCCCTGGCCGTGTTTGTACGTGTGCTGCTCACCCACCCCCAGGGCCTGGGCCAGGGAGGATACCACAGCAGGGGTTCGACACCCTTGCCACAGCCTGGGCTGGGCCCTGGGCAGCCTGGGTCACCCCTTCCCCCAGCAGACACTGTGGAGTGATGAGAGCGGCCAGGGCAAGCCCCTGTGCAGGGAGATGGAAACAGCGGGGATGAGACTACACGAGGGGATGTGAGACACAGGGACAGGTCTAGAGGCCGCTTCCCCAGCACAAGGACAAAGGGACATTGGATTTGGGACAGCCAAAGCCCAGGCAAGGAAACACCCGTTTATACCGAGTGTATTAATCTGCGGAACTCATTGCCGCTGGAAGTCCCCAAGGCTAAGAGCAAAGCAAGATTCAGAAAGCGACCCCCCGCCCCCGATTCTATTTGAAGGGCCATTAGACCTCCGGCTTCAGGGTTTAAACGGATCTTTTAAGACGGGGATTAGGCCTGTTGGGAGCAGGTTAGCCCACAAATGCCCAGTGGGGTTCCAGCATCCTCCTTTGAAACCTCTACGGCTGCCCACAGCCAGGGGCAGGGCCTGGGAGACCCTCAGGCAATTCTTGTGTCCTTGGCTGGACATCAGAGGTAGAGCTCTGCTCTCCCCCGGCAATACCCACCCCACCCACACACACACACACTCCAAACTCACACACGCATGTGCACACCCCACACACACACGCACGCAGGCATGTGCCCATTCAAACTTCACATGTGCTCACAAACACGTCACACACAACAGAGGAGTCCTTTCCTGAGGGTCTCACACTCACACGCCTTATGCCCCACTCCCACACAAACCGGGCTTACTGTCTGACACACCATGCACCACACACACGCCTCCCACAATGCTCAGCTGGGGGGGCTGTCTCTGTTGGGGGCAGCAGGGGGAGGGTTCAGGTTCCCTGCGGCTGGGGGAGCTGGCATCCATCGCAGGCCGGGCTGGCTCTTCATTTCCATGGCAATGAGCCCCGCACACGGAGGGCCAGGCCTTTTGTGAAGGCTTCCATTAAAGGCTCTGAAGTGTGAGACAAAGGGGGGGGGGGCTGCCCTGCACCAGAACTGTGGGGAACCGCCCAGCTCCGGCCCAGCCCCACAGCCCAGCTCGGGCCCAGCCCCACAGCACAGCCAGCACAGCCCCACAGCCCAGCACAGCCCCACAGCCCAGCTCGGGCCCAGCCCCACAGCACAGCCAGCACAGCCCCAGCCCAGCCCCAGCCCCACAGCCCAGCTCCGGCACAGCCCCACAGCACAGCCCCACAGCCCAGCCCCACAACACAGCCAGCACAGCCCCAGCCCAGCCCCAGCCCCACAGCCCAGCTCCGGCACAGCCCCACAGCACAGCACAGCCCCACAGCCCAGCTCCGGCCCAGCCCCACAGCACAGCCAGCACAGCCCCAGCCCAGCCCCAGCCCCACAGCCCAGCTCCGGCACAGCCCCACAGCACAGCACAGCACAGCCCCACAGCCCAGCTCCGGCCCAGCCCCACAACACAGCCAGCACAGCCCCAGCCCAGCCCCAGCCCCACAGCCCAGCTCGGGCCCAGCCCCACAGCACAGCCCAGCTCCGGCCCACCCCCACAGCACAGCCAGCACAGCCCCAGCCCAGCCCCAGCCCCACAGCCCAGCTCCAGCCCACCCCCACAGCACAGCCCCAGCCCAGCCCCCACAGCCCAGCTCCGGCCCACCCCCACAGCACAGCCCCAGCACAGCCCAGCTCGGGCCCAGCCCCACAGCCCAGCACAGCCCCACAGCCCAGCTTGGGCCCAGCCCCACAGCCCAGCACAGCCCCACAGCCCAGCTTGGGCCCAGCCACACAGCCCAGCCCGGGCCCAGCCTAGTCCAGCTCTGGCCCAGCCCCACAACACAGCACAGCCCCACAGCCCAGCCCCCACAGCCCAGCTCCGGCCCAGCCCCACAGCCCAGCTCCGGCCCAGCCTAGTCCAGCTTCGGCCCAGCCCCACAGCCCTGGCTAAGCCCCCTGCCCAGGGCAGCACAGTATGGGGGCAAGGGAGCCCAGGCTGCCCGGGGAGCAGTGGGCAGGGGCAGAGGAAGAGGGGCCCACCTGAGCGCTCCTGGCCAGCTGCCCGCCTTGCAGCCCAGGTGCCAGGCTGGTCTGGGGTCTCTGGCTCCCCACAGCCCAGCCGGCGGCTCTGCTGAACGACAAAGTCCAGCCCCGGCCAGGGCCCAAACCTGGAACCCGGGAGCCAAACCCCACAGCTCTGGCTCTGCCCTGCATGCCCCACATGGGGCCAGCTGGGCCCAAACCAGCCTCCCGACACCCCACCCTGGGCTTGGGGGGTCTGAGCTTCCCCCGGCCTGCCCCCCTGCAAGGTTTGCTGCCACGTTGGCCTTCGGCGGGCTGCCAGTCGCTCCAGCTCCCGCTGCGATGTGTGTGTGCGGGGGGGGGGGACCCCTGCTGCTGCCCAGTGCCAGTCCCTGGCAAGCCCCCAGCTTGTGTGCACACACACGCACAAGCACAGACACACATACATGTGTGCGCACACGTACTGACACACACTTATACACGTGCATGCACATACTCGCACTCACATACACATGCAGACATACGCATGCACAAGCGCACACAGACACACGCATGTGCGCACATGTATGCACACATGCACAGACAGACACAAGTGCGCACACGTATGCGCACACAGATGCGCACACGTATGCACACACAGCCACACACATGTGCGCACATGTATGCACACAGACACACGCACGTGCACACACAGAGTCCCAAGGCCCGGCGACACAGTGCTACGTGTCACTGAGGTTTTACACGGGGGATGCCGGGCAGGGGCTGGGCCTCAGGGATGGGGGGGTTGCAGGGCCCCCTTTGCCACACCCCTTTGGGCTGCCCCATGGCAGAGCTTGCCTGTGCCCTCCTTGCCCCCTTGTGCCCGCTCCTCGCCAGGGCTCCTCTCGCCCTGCACCCGCTTGGGGCCTTGCCCGGCCTGCCCCCTGCCCAGCGCAGGGTGGCCCCACCAGGCCGTGCTCGGTGCCCCGGGCGCTGCCTGGCTTCTCTCCGGCCCGCCGGGAAGGCAGGGACCAGAGCGGCCGTTTGTCCGTCCCGCCGAGGGGCTGGCGTGGAGCCGGCTCACGCTCACCTTGACCCTCCTGGCGGGGGGGAGCCCTGCAGCTTGTCGGACACGTCCCCTGCCAGGGAGGCCATTGCAGCGCCAGGAGCGGCGTGCTGGGGCCGGGGGCCGAGCGGGCGGCTTAGGCACCTCCTGCTGCGAGCAGGGATTAGGGGCCTCTGGGGGCGAAAGAGGCAGCCGCCGAGCCCAATCGGCCTGTGCTGGGGGGCTCTGCTGGGCACGACCTGACCCGAGGGCAGCCGGGAACCCCTCGTGCCGCTGCCCACCGGGGGCGGGGGGATCCCTGGGCGGGGCCCGGCCCCGTTTGCACAAGGGGGGAGGTGTGGGGCGAGGCTGGGCCAGCTCTGTCACCCCCGGCCTGGCGGGGGGATCCCTGGAAATGGCTGCAGAGCGCTACCAAACGGGCGGCAGTGCCAGCAAAGCCCTTCAGCTCCGGGCAGGCCCGGCCGGGCACCCCCACCCCCACCTCCTGGGGGTGCCCTGAGCAATTCCCTCTGCCCTGCGCCCCTCAGGGCAGGCCCGGGGCTGTGGCCTCTCCCGTCCTGGCGCTGGGGAGCCCCTGGGCCCGGCTGGAGGGGGGGCTGGTCTGGTTCTACCCCGGTCCTGGCACTGGGGAGCCCCTGGGCCCGGCCGGAGGGGGGCTGGTCTGGTTCTACCCCGGTCCTGGCACTGGGGAGCCCCTGAGCCCGGCTGGAGGGGGGGGTGGTCTGGTTCTACCCCCCAGGGCGACACCGCCAGCTCCTCGGGAGCCGGATGCCCAGGGAGCGAAGGGGCGGCTCCGGCTTGGGAAGTGCTGGGAGCCCAGGACTGGACTGGGGTCACTGAGCGTGGATGCTCTGGGGCCGAGGGCAAGTCTCCGGGGGCCCCAGGGATCAGCAAGGGGGGATCAAGCCTCACGTGACCCAGGCCCCACGGTTGCCATGTCAGGGCCGATGGACGAGCGGGCGGGTGGGGGCTCCCCTTGCTGCCGTCTTGTCTAGAATAAATGGACCCTAAACCCTGCCCCCACCCAGCGCAGCGGCTGCAGCACCCGGGCCTAGCACCTGCCAGCACTTACAGCCAGAGAGGGGTGGGGAGGGCGTGACAGCATGTCGGGGTCCCCCGACCCTGCACCCCCGTCCGCAGCCAGATGGGACTCCGCCAGCCAGTTGCACAGAGAGGGTTTATTGCTGCTCCGAGGTACAGCCCAGCCTGGGACCGATGCAGGCGTGAGAGGATGGGCCCACAGCCCTAGTTCCCTTGGGGGAAGGGGTTACAGGCCCCTGAACCCCCCTACATGGGTCAGTTTGCTTCCTCCATGCTTCCCCACGCTCTGACTGCCTCCTCCCCAAGCCACACCCTCCCTCTGTCCAACCCCTTCCCTGCTCAGGTGAGAACCGGTTTGGCCATGGTCTATGGGACATGGGGGCCCGCAGGGCGACCCCCCGCTGGGCCGTGCTACAGACGCAGGCCAGTAGGGGTCACCCCCAGCCCACACAGCAGCCAGTGACTGCCCAACCAGAGTGGGCCCAGGGCCACTAGAGTAGACCGGGCACCCACGGGAGGCAGATAAATGGGTCAGCCCCGGCCGGGTGATGGGACACGGGCGGTGCTGCAGGCACTGGGCGGCCCGAGGTGATAGTGATGGGCTGGTGGACAGGCGGGTCAGCAGGCCAGGCAGTAGATGGGCGGGGGGGGGGGTGGCCCAGGAGGGAGATGGGGCTGGCTGGGGGATCAGTAGCTGGGCTGGGAGCTGGTGTCATGTCCTGCGTTGAGCACTCAGGTGCCACCACAGAGCTGGGTCACGGCCACTCCCTGTGCCCGGGGCCGGCAGGGGGGCAGGGCCAGCTGAGCTGCCAGCACATGTCCCTGCCCCTGAGACGGGGCCGTGCAGAGAGCAAGGCAGTGGCAGCTAGTGGTCAGGGCTAGGGCTGGGCGGCAGGACGCCTGGGAGGTCGGTGCTGTCTGGAGTTCAGAGACATTGAGGTAAGTGGGTGAGTGTCTGTGCCTCAGTTTCTCCCTCGGCATGGGGGGCGGGGCACGCTGCCCCCTGCCCTGGGGCGAGGCTACGATGCGCTTGCCTTGCCTGCCTGGGAAGTGTCGTGAGCTGTCTGGGCAGGCAGCTGCAACTCCTTGGCCCCATGGCCTGTCCCCGCCCCCCCGGGCCAGCAGCCCTGGGAGCAGCTGTGGCCAGGCTGGGGCAGAGCCGGAGCCCTGAAAGCGGCAGGGAGGGACGGGAAGGGGGGTGTGGAGGGGAGGGGAGGGGAAGGGAGAGGGAGGCCTTTCATTTTGCAGCCTGGCCCAGCCCCCTGGCCCGCCCCTCGGGCTGCCCCACACAAAGGCGCTTCCTGCGAAGAGGGGCCTAGCGAGGCCTGACAGACACGGGCCTGGCCAAAGCCCCTGCCAGCTGGGCTCTGGCTGCCCCTGCGCCCGGCAAAGGGGCCTCATTTCCTCACAATTAGCGATTCTCTGCAGCCCCCTGGAGCGGCCCTTCCCTCACCCCCCGCGCCCAGCCCCCCGCAGGGAGAACAGCCAGCCCCGACCAGGCCTTTCTTCCGAGCGACACCTCCCGGCAGGGCCAGACGGCTGCCTAAACCAGGTTGCAGCACCAGCAAGAGGCGTCCTCCAGCTAGGGCTAGACGGGTGGGTACGGTACGGGGACAGCCAGCTAGAGAGGAGGGTGTGTGGGCGGGTGACACGGACAGAGACAGGCAGGCAGGCGGGTGTGTAGGGAGCGAGACAGGCGGGTGACACGGCCAGAGACAGGCGGACAGGCGGGTGTGTAGGGAGAGAGACAGGCGGGTGACCTGGACAGAGACAGGCAGACAGGCGGGTGTGTAGGGAGAGAGACAGGCGGGTGTGTAGGGAGAGGGACAGGCGGGTGACACGCACAGAGACAGGCAGGCAGGCGGGTGTGTAGGGAGAGAGACAGGCGGGTGACACGGACAGAGACAGGCGGACAGGCGGGTGTGTAGGGAGAGAGACAGGCGGGTGACCTGGACAGAGACAGGCAGACAGGCGGGTGTGTAGGGAGAGAGACAGGCGGGTGTGTAGGGAGAGAGACAGGCGGGTGACCTGGACAGAGACAGGCAGACAGGCGGGTGTGTAGGGAGAGAGACAGGCGGGTGACACGGACAGAGACAGGCAGGCAGGCGGGTGTGTAGGGAGCGAGACAGGCGGGTGACACGGCCAGAGACAGGCGGACAGGCGGGTGTGTAGGGAGAGAGACAGGCGGGTGACACGGACAGAGACAGGCAGGCAGGCGGGTGTGTAGGGAGCGAGACAGGCGGGTGACACGGACAGAGACAGGCGGACAGGCGGGTGTGTAGGGAGAGAGACAGGCGGGTGACCTGGACAGAGACAGGCAGACAGGCGGGTGTGTAGGGAGAGAGACAGGCGGGTGTGTAGGGAGAGGGACAGGCGGGTGACACGCACAGAGACAGGCAGGCAGGCGAGTGTGTAGGGAGAGGGGCAGGGGAGTGTTCACGGACAGAGACAGGCATACAGGGGTGTGTGTATGGAGAGAGACAGGAGGGCGGGGGGGGGGTGTACATGGGAAACCCTTTCCTGCTGAGTCCTATCTTAATAGACAAGGATGCACCAAGTGCCCCCGCACGCATGTGCACAGGCACACGCTCACGCACACCCACTCACACTGCGCACACGCATGCTTGCAGGGTAAAGGTGCCCGTGTGTGGCAGGTCTGGGGTGGGGCAGGGTGGCTTTGTTGTGCAAAAGGGGGCAGCAGCTGGGTGCCCTGTCCCGGGGGTGTCCCTCTTGTTGCCATCGCGCTCCCCTCAGGGGCCCTGAGCTCCAGCCGCTCCTGCCCCCCAGCGCTGACAAGCTGAGCAGGCTCATGCGGCCAGCCCCTGGGGCCAGGACTCGGGGGCTGTGCTGGCCCAGGGATGCTGCATCATCCTACGCTGGGGCTGGCTTGGGGCTAAGCTCTCAGTGCCAGGGCTGCAAGCAGGGAGGGGGCAGCTCCACAGTTTGGACCAAATTCCCACTTGGCCTCCATCAGCCCCTGCTGGCCCAGGCCCGAGTCACTCTCTGCACGGGGGCTGGGGCACTGGGGGTGCTGGCATGGGGGGCTGGGAGCACTGGGGGTGCTGGCATGGGGGACTGGGGCACTGGCAGAGCCTGGCACGGGGGCTGGGGCACTGGGGGTGCTGGCATGGGGGGCTGGGGCACTGGCAGAGCCTGGCACAGGGGCTGAGAGCACTGGGGGTGCTGGCATGGGGGGCTGGGGCACTGGCAGAGCCTGGCACGGGGGCTGGGAGCACTGGGGGTGCTGGCATGGGGGGCTGGGGCACTGGCAGAGCCTGGCACGGGGGCTGAGAGCACTGGGGGTGTTGGCATGGGGGGCTGGGGCACTGGGGGTGCTGGCATGGGGGGCTGGGAGCACTGGGGGTGCTGGCATGGGGGACTGGGGCACTGGCAGAGCCTGGCACGGGGGCTGGGGCACTGGGGGTGCTGGCATGGGGGGCTGGGGCACTGGCAGAGCCTGGCACGGGGGCTGAGAGCACTGGGGGTGCTGGCATGGGGGGCTGGGGCACTGGCAGAGCCTGGCACGGGCGCTGAGAGCACTGGGGGTGCTGGCATGGGGGGCTGGGAGCACTGGGGGTGCTGGCATGGGGGCTGAGAGCACTGGGGGTGCTGGCATGGGGGACTGGGGCACTGGCAGAGCCTGGCACGGGGGCTGGGGCACTGGGGGTGCTGGCATGGGGGGCTGGGGCACTGGCAGAGCCTGGCACGGGGGCTGAGAGCACTGGGGGTGCTGGCATGGGGGGCTGGGGCACTGGCAGAGCCTGGCACGGGCGCTGAGAGCACTGGGGGTGCTGGCATGGGGGGCTGGGAGCACTGGGGGTGCTGGCATGGGGGCTGAGAGCACTGGGGGTGCTGGCATGGGGGGCTGGGGCACTGGCAGAGCCTGGCACGGGCGCTGAGAGCACTGGGGGTGCTGGCATGGGGGGCTGGGGCACTGGCAGAGCCTGGCACGGGCGCTGAGAGCACTGGGGGTGCTGGCATGGGGGGCTGGGGCACTGGCAGAGCCTGGCACGGGGGCTGAGAGCACTGGGGGTGTTGGCATGGGGGGCTGGGGCACTGGCAGAGCCTGGCACGGGGGCTGGGAGCACTGGGGGTGCTGGCATGGGGGGCTGGGGCACTGGCAGAGCCTGGCACGGGGGCTGGGAGCACTGGGGGTGCTGGCATGGGGGGCTGGGGCACTGGCAGAGCCTGGCACGGGGGCTGGGAGCACTGGGGGTGCTGGCATGGGGGGCTGGGGCACTGGCAGAGCCTGGCACTGGGGACTGGGCACAGGGGTGCTGGCCAGGGCCCTAATAGCGACAGGCACGTCGATGTGATTGTCTCCCCCGAGTACCCAATGGCTGATGGAGGAGCCTGGCTGGGGGTCTGGGATGAGGAGCGGGTCAGGCTGGGGGGGCACGGGGAGGCAAGCTGGGCGGTGCTGGCTGCCCCTGGTGTCTGGGCCAGGCCATGAGTCACCTCAGCCCCCTGCTGTTCTCCCTTCTGGTGGGGTGTCCCGGCGGGCTGCGGGGGGCACGGCCCAGAGACTCCCCCACCTCGGTGACACTGGCCCCGTTTGCAGCTCTTCTCAGCGCCACAGGGGTTGGAGTTAAATGAAGCCGAGATCCCCCCCCAATGTCCTGGCTCTGGCGCTTGGGGCCAGCACCAGGAGGGCGAGAAGCTGATCTGGGCCCATCCAGCGGCCTTGGGGCCTGGGGCCACTCAGACAGCTGGGCCATGACCAGCCAGAAGCGGCAGGGCACTGGCAGGCAGGGGGCACTATGGTGCACCAACAGCGCCCTCTGGTGGCCAAGGCCTCTCGCTGCTGCGAATGGCCAGCTGAACATAAGCACAGCCAGGGACTGGGTCAGACCAAAGGTCCATGTAGCCAGGGCCCTGTCTGCCGGCTGTGGCCAGTGCCAGGTGCCCCAGAGGGAATGAACAGAGCAGGGAATCCTCCCCTCCCCTGTCGCCCATTCCCAGCCCCCAAGAAAGAGAAGCTATGGCCACCATTCCTGCCTAGCCTGGCCAATAGCCATTGATGGACCTAACCTCCATGAATTTATCTAGCTCTTTCTTGAACCCTGTTAGGGTACGTCTACACTTGCTCCCTAGTTCGAGCTAGGGATGCAAATGTAGCCAACTGAAATTGCTAATGAAGCGGGGATTTAAATATCCCGCACTTCATTAGCATAATCTCACCTGCTCATTATTCCGCTCAACAGCTGATTCGAACCAGGAAGTGCGTTCCGGGACACATTAGTTCGAACCAAACCCCTTGGTTCGAACTAACGTTACTCCCAGAGGGAGGGGACACAACAGCTAATCCTCATGTGATTCCCTCCCCCCATCACCTACCTCTGGAGAAACAGAGGCTAGGGACACCATTCCTACCCATCCTGGCCAATAGCTATTGATGGACCGAACCTCCATGAATTTATCTAGCTCCCCTTTGAACCCCGTCAAAGTCCTAGCCCTCACCACATCCTCTGGCAAGGAGTTCCACAGGTTGACTGTGCGCTGAGTGAAGAAAAACTTCCTTTGGTTTGTTTTAAACCTGCTGCCTATTAATTTCATTTGGTGACCCCTAGTTCTTATATTATGGGAATAAGTAAATAACTTTTCCTTATTCACTTTTCCCACACCCATTATGATTTTATAGATCTCTATCCTATCCCCCCTCAGTCTCTTCTTTTCTAATCTGAAAAGTCCTGGTCTTTTTAATCTCTCTTCATATGGGACCCATTCCAAACCCCTAATCATTTTTGTTGCCCTTCTCTGATCTTTTTTGAGATGAGGCAACCACATCTGTTCCCAGTATTCAAGATGTGGGCGTACCATGGTTTTATAGAGAGGCATTAAGATATTTTCTGTCTTATTCTCTATCCCTTTTTCAATTATTCCTAACATCCTATTGCTTTTTTGACTGCCGCTGCACACTGGGTGTATGTTTGTAGAGAACTATCCACCATGACTCCAAGATCTCTCTCTTGAGTAGCTGTAGCTAAATTAGTCCCCATCATTTTGTATGTCTAGTTGGGATTATTTTTTCCAATGTCCATTACTTTACATTTATCCACATTAAATTTCATTTGCCATTTTGTTGCCCAAGCACTGCGTTTGGTGAGATCTTTTTGAAGCTCTTCACAGTCGCTTTGGTCTTAACTATCTTCAGCAGTTTGGTCTCATCTTCAAATTTTGCCACCTCACTGTTTACCCCTTTCTCTCAATCATTTATAAATAGGTTGAATAGGATGGATCCCAGGACAAACCCTTGGGGGACCCCACTAGTTACCTCTCTCCACTCAGAAAACTGACCATTTATTCCTGCCCTTTGTTTCCTGTCTTTTAACCAGTTACCAATGCATGAAAGGACGTTTCCTCTTATCCCATGACAACTTACTTTACTTAAGAGCCTTTGGTGAGGGACCCTGTCAAAGTCTTTCTGGAAATCTAAGTATGCTATATCCACTGGATCTCCCTCGACCACATGTTTGTTGACACCCTCAGAGAACTCTCGTAGATTAGTAAGGCAGGATTTCCCTTTACAGAAACCATGTTGACTTTCCTCCAACAAATTATATTCATCCATGTGTCTGACAATTTTATTCTTTACTATAGTTTTAACTATTTTGCCCAGTACTAACATTGACTTACTGATCTATAATTGCCAGGATCACCTCTAGGGCCCTTTTTAAATATTGGCGTCATGTTAGCTATCTTCCAATCATTAGCTACGGAACCTGATTCAAAGGATAAGTTACAAACCACAGTTAATAGTTCTGCAATTTCACATCTGAGTCCTTTTAGAACTCTTGGGTGAATGCCATCTGGTCCTGGGGACTTGTTACTGTTAAGTTTATCAATTTGTTCCAAAACCTCCTCTAATGACCCCTCAATCTGGGACAATTCCTCAGATTTGTCACCTAAAGAGAATGGCTCAGGTTTGGGAATTTCCCTCACGCCCTCAGCCCTGAAGACCAAAGCAAAGAATTCGTTGAGTTTCTCCACAATGACCTTATCGTCCTTTGGGCTCTTGACAGTCCAGGGCCTCCCGCTGGTTCTTTAGCAGCTTCCTGCTTGCAATGGACTTTAAAATGTTTTGCTGTTACTGCTCTCGGGGTGCCACCTGGCTGGTGCCGTGGAACCCACAAAGCATGGTCGGTTCTGAGCATGCTCAGTAACACCTGCCTTCCCCCTCTTGGGGTTACAATCGGCTCATGGGCTGGCGGGGCCCAGGGGCACGTCTGAGGGGAAGGCTGGGCAGAGTCTGCACAGGGAGGAGTCTGATGCCCAGGCAACCGCTGGGGGCAGGGAGGGGCGGGGGGGGTAGGGAGGGGCAGAGGGGAGAGAGGACAGGAAGAGAGGGGGCAGGGAGGGGCAGGGGGAGAGGGGACAGGAAGAGAGGAGCAGGGGGAGCAGTGAAGGGCAGGGGGGAGTGAGGGCAGGGAGGGGCAGGGGGGAGTGACGGTAGGGGGCAGGGGGAGCCAGGGAGGGGCAGAGGTGAGAGAGGGCAGGGAGAGAGGGGGAAGGGAGGGGCAGAGGGGAGAGGGCGGGTGGGGCAGGGGGAGCCAGAGCCGGGGAAGAGGGAAGAGGGCATCAGGGCTGGGGAGGGGGGAGGGAGCACCAGGGCCGGAGAGGGGGGTAGAGGGCGCCAGGGCCAGGGAGGGGGGTAGAGGGCGCTAGGGCTGGGATGGGGGGGAAGAGGGCGTCAGGGCCAGGGAGGGGGTAGAGGGCGCCAGGGCCGGGATGGGGGGAAGAGGGCGTCAAGGCTGGAGAGGGAGCGGCAGCCCGAGGCAGCCACGGGGGAGCTGAGAGGCAGAGGGCCTGGGGACTCAGGACTGCATGGAGCTTTGTCCCAGCTGGGGGGGGCGGGGAGAGCAGATGCTGCAGCATTTCCCACACGGTCACTGGCCCCGTGGCCGAAATGCAGCCGTCTGACTGCACACAGCAAAGCCACAAGGGTTCCGGATGGGAAGCGAAGCAGGAAACGACATTTGCAGCTAAAACTGCAGGAGGAATAGGGAAGCAGCAATCAATGTTCCCACTCAGGTGCGGTATAAATGTTGTTCCGTGCACCGAGGCATGTGCGGGTGTGCACCACCAGCAGACACACCTGCTGCCGGCTGTGGGCGCTCTGCTAGTGAGCTGGGCAGCATGTGAATCTCTCGTGGGTGCCGCCAGAGGGCTCAGCTCACAGGGAGCCCTGCCTGGAATCCATCGGCTCTCAGGGAAAGCGTCATGGCAAGCCGCCGGGGCCAGGCGGCCCTTGGAGAGCAGAGAGCCAGTGCCAAGGAAGAGCCGAGCCCGGGTGTTAACAGAGAGTGCAGGAGGGGGGGCTATGGACATAAGGAGCTAGCAGGCCCAGAACAGCAGAGGGGTTTGACCCAATACAACTGGCGCTGTGCTTGGTTTGCCTGCTCTCCCGGCCAGAGAAGAGAGGGGTGTGCGACACACTGTACCAAGCATGCAGTCCCTGGGCTCCTGTGCGGCTGTCAGCAGGGCCCTCCAGCTTACTAGGTGAGACCCTGCGGCTTTGGGTTGCAGGAAGGTGTGATAATGCCAACCCCCACTACCCATGGCGTGCTGAAGGCCAAGGGGCAGTGCTCCATGCCCAGTCCAGAGCCACAGGCATGGCATGGAGAAAGTGGCTAGGGAGGTGTTATTTATCCCTCTGCAAACACCCAAACCCAGGGGCACCTAATGAAATTAACAAGCAGCATCTTTAAACAAACCAAAGGAACCAAACACTATGCACAACCAGTGGAACTCCCTGCCAGAGGATGTTGTGAAGGCCAAAAACTATAGCGGCGTTTAAAAAGGAAGGGATGGTTACTCACCTGGTGCAGTAACTGGAGTTCTCTGAGATGGTGTCCCTGGGGGTGTCCACCTTGAGGTGTACCAGCACCACTGCACCTCTTGTCGGAGACTTGCCAGCAGTGCCCGGTCGGCTGCGCACGTGGAATGCTGGTGCATGACATTTGACACAGCTATCCCCTGCGCAGCCATCCCCCTCCATGCCTGCTCTGACCTGAGGGTAGTTGGATCCGAAGCAGAGGGGAGGAGGGTGGGTGGTGGAGCACCCCAGGAACAACCATCTTGAAGAATGCCAGCTACTGCACCGGGCGAATCACCACCCTTCTTCGAGCTGCTCCACCTCGAGGTGATCACGAAGCAGTGGCCGTGCTCGGTGGAGGGCGCCTTGGTGCATCCGACTCGGTGACTGTGACCAGTATTTGGCTGAAGCGCGCGTCTGCAAGCGAGGGATGGGTAGCGCAGTGTGAAGGGGTGTGCCGAGCCCCAGATGGCAGCTTTGCAGATTTCTTCTGTTGGCGTGCCCCGGAGGGACGCTGTTGATGCTGCCGTTGGGTTCCGTGCGTTGTAAGAAGGCGACTGCCCTGCAGATGTCGAGGGTGGGTGGTGCCTTTCCTCTGTGGCCCTTGGGCGGTTATGGGTAAGTTTATGGGTTCATTACTGTGGACAGAGGTAAGTACTTTTGGGAGACATTTAGGGCGTCCTTATGAAAGACGGGGCACGGGGGTTCTGCTGTGAGAGCCCCCGCTCGCCCACTCTTGTGGAAAGGTGACCTTCCTTGCTGGATGTAGAATGGACCAGGTAGCTAGCGGTTTGAAGGGCTTGCCTATCGGCGCCCTGAGCACAAGGTCATGTCCCATGGGGGAATCGGGTCTCTGCATGGTGGAAACATATTGTGTAGGCCCCGGAGAAAGCTCGATGGACGGGTGAGTGGAAACGGAATAACCCCGCAGGGAGGACGCAGAGCTGCTAGGTGGGAGATGTACCTTCATCCAACTTAATGACAGTCCTGTCTGATGTCAATGCAGCAGGTAAGTCAGTGAAACCCCGGTTCCTAATGGAGTGCAGCTCTGTTCTGAGCACCAAACTGAAACGGGGCCATTTTTGCTCATAGGTTTTCCTGGTTGCAGGTGCGGCAGTTCACATGGATTTGCTGCACTTCCCCGGGGTCAGCCAACCACCATCCCCGCGTGGAGAGGGAGCGCGTGGACGGCTGCGTGGTGCATTTGCCTGTCCTGCTGTGTGAGCAGGGATCAGGCTGGAGGGAGGCCATACGGTGGGCAAACACTCCTGCACCAGGCAAGGATCCCAGGTCTGTCTGGGCCGGCTGGGACTCTGGCTCTGTCCCGCTTGGCTTCCAGGATGGTGCGTTGGATCAGTGGGTGTCATGATCATGAGGGTAGTCCCCAGGCTGCTGACTACCCCTCATGATCATGACAGTGGGAAAGGCGGGAATGCTCCCCATTTTATGCTGAACGCGTCCCCTAAGGAGTGGGGACCTGTGCCCACTCTGGAGCAGTAGCATGGGCACTGAGGACTGTTGTGGGTGGCAAGCAGGTCCACCACCAGGAACCCCTGCTTCTGAAACAGATGGTCAGTACGGTGGGGTTCGATGAGAAGTTTCTGCTGAGGCTGTCTGCTGGGATGTTGTCTTGGCCTGGGAGGTGGGCTGCAATCAGGCGTATGGTCTGTGGAACGTGCCATTCCCACAACCGTCCCGCTTCCCAACAGGGCTGGTAAGAGCGGGCCCCCCGCCGACGGACAGAATCCATTGCCCATCAGTATTTGTCCGGCTTGCTCGGAACCAGCGAGAGGAAATGTGCACGCATTGTGGGCTGCCCTGAGTTCCAGCAAGCTGGTGTGTTTCTGGCCTTGTCCTGGCCCCAGTGGGCTTGGACAATGGTGCTTTGAGCTCCCTGCCCCATTAGCGGGGCGTCCGTGGCGACTGCCACTGTTGCAGGGGTTGCTGGAAAGAGACCCCCCCCTGCAGCCACTGTGACATACTGTCCACTGAATTTTGCTTGGCACGGTGAGATGTGTTCATATGGGGCACGTGTGGCCTGTACGCTGTCCCTAGCCAGGCCTGCCATGGCCTCCTATGAAGCCGGGCGTGTGGCACTGCAAACGTGGCTGCGGCCATATGTCCCAGGAGTGGTAGGCAATGGTGGGCCGTTATGCGGGGGCTGGTCTGTGCCAGGGATAGCAGGTCCTCGATTGCTGAGCTGTGTTCCGGCAGGGATGCTATTGCTTTCTCGCAGTCCAGGTGCACCCCTCTCAATTCTAATGCCTGCATCGGAGCTGGCATGCACTTTGCTACATTTACCTGGGCCCCCGAGTGTCGTATGGAGCTCTGGTGGTTGCTGCTGCCTGTTCCGTGTTGCGCGCCATGGGGCGTTTAGCAGATGGACTTCAAGGTATGGGCATATGGTTATGCCCCTTTTCCTGAGGTGGGCAGCCACCCCCCGTACCTTCGAGAAGACCCTTGGGGCTGCCGAGAGTCTGAAGGGTAGCGCCTTGTACTGGAAGTGGAGGTCCCTTATCGCGGACTGTGAGAATCGTCTGTGGGAGGGGTGTATGGAAATATGGAGGTGGAGTGTGGACAGCCAGGCTCCCTTCCCAAGGCTGGACTGACAGTGGCGAGGGTTGCCATCCTGAAACGCTGAGAGCAAACAAAGTGATTGAGCTTTCGAAGATCTAAAATCAGCCCCCGAGCCCCTGTCTTCTTGGTGGTAAGGAAGCAGTGGGAGCAGAATTCCCTCCCCGTGTCCAGCTGGTACCTCGTCTATGGCTCCTAGCTCTAAGAGGTGTCGTGCCCCTTGTACCTGCTCGTGCGACGGGTCCCTGAAGGGGGGCGGGGAGGGGATGGTAAGGAATGGGACACAGTGGCCCGTTTTGATCATTTCCAGCACCCGCTGGTTGGCGTGATGGCGCACCACGCTGGATAGAACGCAGCCAGTCCACAGGATGTGGATTGCTGCCTTGGAAATATCGGTGCTGTCTGACCCTTGATCAGACCTTCAAAAATGCCGGATGTGGGGTTGGTGGCTGCACCTCTGGCTGGTTGGAAGTCTGCCTGCGCCTGGTCTGCCTTGGGCGGTGTGTTATCATAATGCCTTGGCTGTTGGTTAAATGGAGTTGGCTTGTAGCTCTGTGTATCGGACCTTCCCTGTTTCTTTGGCTCACAGGTACACAAATGCCCAGGGTTCTCAGAGGCTCATGAATCCTTCAATGCATGGAACGGCGCGTTTGTGGATTCTGCGGAGTTTTGTGCCCTTGAAGGAGAGGTTCTTGAGCGTGGCTTGCGCTTCCCTCGGAAATCCAGACGGCTGGAGCCATGCAGCACGCTCATTGCAACTGCCGAGGCTAGGGACCTCGAGGCTGTGTCTACCGAATCTAGAGCGGCCTGGAGATCAATGCTCCTTCACTGAGGTTTGCCTGGGACTGTTCTTTTTTTGTTGCCAAGAAGACACTCAAAGCTGCTCAGATATGCAGTGTGTGCATTCTGCGAGGCGGGCGGCGGAGCTGGCGATTCAGAGCTGAAGGCTGGCTGACGCGTACCCTTTCCTGCCCATCAGATCCAGCCGTTTCCGGTCCTTGTCATAGGGGGCCATGCGTGTGGCCTCCTGCTTGCCCCTCTGACTGACCGTATCCACAACCAGGGAGTTTGGCGGGGGAGGGGGTGAGAATAAGAAGTCGGTGCCTTTCGGGGCCACGTGGTACTTGCAGGCCGATCGTTGGCAAGTTGGGAGAATTGTTGCTGGCATCTGCCATAAGGTTTTGACAGGGTCCAGGAGGGCTTCATTCCATGGGGAGTGCTGGCGTGGCATGAGGAGAGGCGTGCCCGGTATTCATCAGTGAACGTTGGGCCTCAGGCACAGTGGACAGGGAGCTCTCCAGTGTGTCTGCCACATGTTTACGAAGTTCCTGAAATGATTAGAAATTACCCCGCCAGGGCCGGCTCTAGGCACCAGCAAAACAAGCAGGTGCTTGGGGCGGCACATTGCTGGGGCGGCATTCCGGCCGGAGGAGGAGCAGGGCGGCGGGGCGGAGGCCGCCACGAGCTGGGAGCCCCGCGCCCGGCTGCTCAGAGCCTGAGCGTGGCTCCGGGGTGCTGGGAGGGCAGGGCGCCTGGCCCCGGCACAGGGCGGCCGCGGCAGGTGATGCTGAGCCCCGTGGGGCAGGCCGCGGCCATGGTGGCTGCTCCCAGAGTTCAGGGGCTTGGCGGGCGCTGTGGCTCCGCCGTGGCGGGGCCCCATCCCCCGAGTGGGGAGCCCCACGAAGGCCGCCCCGAGCTAGGAGCCCCGCGCCCGGCTGCTTGGAGCCTGCGCCTGGCCCTGGGGCACTGGGAGCTCTGTGTGGGCAGCCCCAAGGCAGGGTGATTCCTGGAGGGCAGCGTGGGGCACCTGTGGCTGGTGAGGCTGAGCCCGGCGGCCTCTTCTTTGCCTTCCTGAGTGCGCCTCCCCCACGTGTGTGCCCCCCCCCCAACCGGCCACCCCCCTCCCGTGCGCCCTCCCCACAACTCCCCCTGCCCCGGCCCCCCCGCCTGTGGAGTAACGAGGAGTAACGGTAGTTTGAATTAGGATCTTTAGTTCGAACTACCTAGTCCGTGCTGCATGTAGCCGCGGGCACGGAGTTCGGACTAAGGGGGATTTAAAAATGGCGGCGCCCGGGAACATGCAAATGAAGCCCGAGATATTTAAATCCCGGGCTTCATTTGCAACTCCGCTTGCCCTCATTACCCTACCTAGCTCGAACTAATGAGCTAGTGTAGACATACCCTGAGTGATTATAAGGCTTCTAATAATAAAATCCCTTTGCAGAGTGAGGAGTGGTACCTGGATTCCAGCACTAGGTGATGTGAAGAGCTGCATGCTTTGGAAGTCTTTAACTGACCTGCCCTCCCATTGTCCTCCCGTGGGGAGTCCCTGGCGCTCTCCTAGGAGATGAAAATGCCCCAGGGTTTGGGCTTCCCCTGAAGTGCGCACCCCACCCCCCAGCAAGCTGTGCAAGCTGCATTTGTGTGTGCACCCTCCCCGGACAAAAACAAGGGGTGGGGGACAGGAGAAAAGCAGCAATGGAGAGAAACGGCTGGCCACAGGGACCCGAGGCTTTCAGGTAGGCCTAGGCACTAACAAGTCCCGGGAGAGGAGCCTGGTGCGAATTGGTGGGAATGGGCGGCGGGAGGAGAGAATCGGGTGCAGGTTCAGCGCAGGAAGCTGGGAACTGTTCCCAAAAGTGTGCAGGGGCTAGCAAGTTATTGGAGCCCAGTGGGCTGATCCTGCCTAGCCAGATCCCAGGGAAGGTGGTGATGGGCCATTGCACACCCCAGCCGGCCCGCTCAGCACCGGCGTTTGGGCTGACACTGTGCGCAACCCGCCTGCGCTCGCTGGAAGCGGGCAAGGCTGGGGCAGGGCGAGAGGAAAAAGGCACCAGATCCAGCCTCCCAGGAGGAAGCAGCTGGCTCAGGGACGGACACGGGCTCAAACCAGCCCACCTGGCCCAGCATGAAACCTGCGTCGGGCACAAAGGCCAGGTGGAACCATGGGGGTCACGCTGATTTCAGCTGTTGCCCATGTAAGCAGCGGGCAGGCCACATGCCACGTGAGCTGGCTGCTCTTGGTGCGGGCGCTGCTCCCCAAGACAGGCCCTGGAGGAATGGTCCCCGGCCACTGCAGAGCAGCAGGCCGATTTCGAGCCACCCTGTCTGAGCACAGCCCTGGCGAGGGGAGGCAGAGCACGCGGGCTGGCAGCTGATGCACCGAGCGGCAGCAGCACAAGCGACTGTTGCCCAGGAGAGCCGAGTTCTCTTCCCACTTTTGCCCCAAACACAGGGCATGACCCAGGCAAGTCCCCCCGCCCCCCAGGCTTTGGGCCTCCCACCTGGACAAGGGCCAATGATATTTCCTCCCCTTTGTCATGTGCTTAGATGCACCTAGGCAGAGGGCCAGCTCCCCACGCTGCCTGCCTACACTCAGACCCAGGGATCCAGTGATCCCATATGGCTGGGGAGGAAGGAGAGAGCAGAGCCTAGTGAGACCCAGGGAGCTTGGGGTCGGTATCTGAGCTGACTCTGGGCTGGGCGGCTCTTCTCACTGTTAGCACAGGCCTGTCTTTTCTCTAGCACTGTGCAGCCAAGGGTCTCGCAGTGCCTTTTATGCATCTCTGGACCTGCACAGCCAGCGTGGGCTGGGGATCCCTCTCCCCAGCTTACACACCCAGGAGCGGAGGTCACAGGCTAGAGTTTCCTAAGTTGGCCAAGGTCTCATTCAGCACCAGCAAGGTCAGGACTTCCTGAGGCTCTGTGCATGCCCAGCACCGCAGCCTGCCTTGGCCAGAGGGGGCTCAGCATTTCTGAAATGCAAGTCTCCGGCTAAGCGCCCCAAAACTGGAGGGCTAAGTGCCCCAAATCAAGGCTATTTGTTGCCCAAGTGACTTGCTCATGGTTACAGTGTGAGTTAGCGGCAGAGGTGGGAAGAGAACCCAGTCCCCTTGACTGCCTGCTCCGGTTTTAACAATCCCCCTGTGATGACACAGTTGGGGTTCCCCCGTTCCTGCACCCCCATAGCAGCAAGAACAGACTCCGCCAGCCAGTACAATAGAGGGGGTTTATTGCTTCTCCAGGATACAGCACAGCACAGACGTGATATGTTTACAGGAGTCTGGGCCAGGATACCTCAGACCCCTTGAGATGGGGCCCCTGGGCCCCTAGATTCCAGCCCCCTCCTTAGACTGGCTCCTCCATGATTCCAGCCCAAGACAGACCCTTTCCCCAGCACACACCTCCTTTGTCCCCTCTCTTCCCTTAACAAGTAGAACCGGTTTGGCCACTGTCCTGAGGACCCTCTTGCTGGGCCGTGCTTACAGACAACCACCAGTGGGGGTCCTCCACAGCCCACGCCCAAGCATAGCAACCAGCAAGGTACTGACACTACATCACAACATGTGGGCGAGTCAGTGGGAATCACACATCACAACACGGGGGACCCCGGGATACAGAGCAGACAGCACCCCCCACTACGCCACACCCCCTCACAAAGGAAAGCAGCTGGCTTAGATTTCAGGTCAGAGTCTGATACATATCGGGGCACAATCCAGAGTAGAGGGGGGCAGTGTCACCCCTGCCCTTGTATCCTTGGGTGCCTTCCCACGCCCTGCTGAAGTCGCTCCTACCTGGGCCACTCACAAACAGCGTCCCGTGTGCCAGCCACCCAAGTGTCTGTGTGTAACTGTAGCCTGCCCGCCACATACCGGTTACACTCTGGCTCTCATGAGCCTGGGTTATGCTGCGGGGTGAACCCAACACACACCCAGGGGCCCAACTCCAGACCTTCCTCCAGAAAGGGATGTCCTACCTGCCCAGCCCATTCCTGGGCAAGGCGCAGAGATGTGACCACTGTTCCTTTTGCCAGTCACTGCCAGCTTTTTAGCTTGGTTGCACAGATACCCTGGACTGACAAGCAATAAAACCGGTTTATTAACCATCGAGAGAGATTTGAAGTGAGTGTGAGCACTGAGGCCTGCAAGTCAGAAATGGTTACAAGAAAAATACGGACCAGACCCTTCTTAGCGTCTGCTTAAGAAACTGAGCTACAAAGGCTACTTCCTCATCTCACACTCCCACAGTCGGCCGACCATTCAGGTCAAGACTCCACCAGAATCCAACAGCTGCTTCCTTTTGCCTTCGCAGGTGCACAGCGAGTGCAGTGTCTCGGGGTGGCTGCGGTTCCTGGCCAACGGGAGCTACGGAGCCAGCGTCAGGGCAGGGGCAGCACATGGAGCCTCCTGGCCCCCATGCACTTAGGGGCTGCAGGGAAATGCCGGCTGCTTCCGGGAGCCATGCAAGTTCCTGGCAGCAGGCAGCAGTAGCCCCACTAAACTGCCAATCAGACTTTTATTGGCCCCGCTGGGGCCCCTTTTCCACCAGGTGTTGCAGTCGAAAACCACATGCTTGGCCCCCTCACCAGGTGGGAATGTCTGGGTTCTTCCCTCCCCTAACTGCCACAGGATGACCTTTGACCTCCCTTAGAGTCCCAGGGAGGTTCCTTCCGATACACAAAACAGGCAGCAGCATAGGGCACCAAATTGCCCCAAATGCCACGGTGGCCTGTGGAGCTGGATGCTGCAAATGGGCTCTGGCAGCCCGCCCCATCCCCTGGCCACTCCAAGGCTCAGCGCCAGCTCAGGCAACCCCCTGCTCATGGGTGCTGAGCCAGCTCTGGCCCCTTAGCCCCATTCCCTGGCTGCTTCCCCCAGCCAGCTGCACCCAGCCCCACTCACAAGGCAGCAGTGAGCAGCATGAGCCTGGGCTGGAGGACTCCAAAGGCACAGGGGTGTCGGCACAGCTGGGAAAAGCTTCGGTTTCCCCTTCAAAGTGGTCATCCCGAGCCCTCTGGCCTGTGCTCACTGCCTCCCATGCCTCGCTTCCCCCCCCGCCCGGGCGAGGCTGCAGGCGAGCTCCCCACCCTGTTCCTGTTAGGGTGGCCAACTCTCTGGACCAGATGCCATTTGCAACAACGTCCAGTCTGGGAGAACTGGCAACTGAGGATGTGAAGGACTAGTCGACTATCTGATGAGCAAATGCTTATCGGATAGTCAAGTCGACTAGTTGCTCCCACCCCCCTTGCTGCCTCTATCAGATAGAGGCAGTAAAAGGGGAAAGAAAAGGGGATACTTCAAAGCGGCAGCACCGCATGGAGCCTGGGGCATGGGCTCCGTGCAGCACTGCTGCTTTAAAATGCTGCAGTGGCATTTCAAAGGGGCAGCGCCGCACAGCTGATCCCGGGCTCCATGCGGTGCTGCCCCTTTGAAATGCTGTGGCGGCGTTTCAAAGGGGCAGCGCTGCACAGAGTCTGGGATCAGCTGTGCGGCACCACCCCTTTGAAATGCTGCCGCAGCAGCATTTTAAAGCAGCAGCACTGAGTGGGCCCGGGATCAGCTGGGGACTCCCTAGCTGACCCCGGGCTCCGTGCGGCATTTCCGTGGAACCCAGAGTCAGCTAGGGAGTTCCCAGCTGATCCCGGGCTCCGTGCGGCTCTGCCACTTTGAAATGCTGTGCGGAGCTCGGGATCAGCTGGCTCAACGCAGTATTTCCACAGAACCCGGGGTCAGCTGGGGACTTTCCAGCTGATCCCAGGTTCTGTGGAAATGCCACACGGAGCTCAGGGTCAGAGGGGGAGTCTCCAGCTGACCCCGGCTCTGTGTGGCATTTCAAAGAGGCAGCGCTGCATGGAGCCCAAGGTCAGCAGGGGACTCAGAGTCCCCTGCTGACCCCAGGCTTCATGAGGGCACTTCCGCTTTGAAATGCACAAGGGCCCCCGTTGGGGCTCTTGTACATTTCAAAGGACGAATGCGGAAGTGCCTATGGACTAGGTGAGTAGGGAACAGAAATCCCACTGACTACTCAACTGGTCAATTAATCGATACTTAAGACCCTGACTGGCAATCCCAGCTCCTGCCCCGCAGCCCCACCCCGAAGAACCAGCCCAGCGGGTTGCAGAGACTGCACATCAGCACTCTCCAGCAAGCCAGCCGCTTCCCTTGCTCTGAAGGGTGGGGTCAACAGCCCGCTCATCCAAGTGGCTTATTGGGTGGGACAGTTGCCAATCAAACATCAGCGGTGCCCAATTGGCTAGTGCGCAGGACAAAGCTGGACCTGTGCCGCAGCAGGGCGAGGCTGTTCCCATAGGCTGGCGTGGGCAAGTGCACCTCTTGGCACGCCAGCCAGACCGGGGGCATTTCCTCCCTTGCCTGTCCTGCACACACGCAGGAATTTGCCTCTTCGGCCCGTGCAGGGGAGGGGGCGGTGAATGCACACACCTGCCTCGTGTGTACACAGTGAACGTGTGTTAGTGCCGCAGGGAGGCACCTGGTGCACACAGACAGGTGCCAAGACACAGTGAAACGCTGCACTGGCGCTAGGAACAGAGATCAGAGCTTCAGACTCCAGAAAACAGCACCAAGCGACCCTCCCCCAGCCTCGCACAGGGAGCGTGACCAGCTGGTCAGCGGCTAATGGTGCTGCCGCCCCAAGTGCTGCTCCTGCTTATAGTGGTTTCCACCTTCTTCAGGGTTTGCAGTTTGGGTCAGTGGCTCTCAACACCCCGGCTACAGCCTCCTTTGGCCAGGCCGGGCACGGCAGTCTGGGCACACGTGACCGTACCAGTGAGTGATGTTTCTTCCCAGACACTTACAACGCCTCTTCACCTGGCCCAGAACACAACAGGGGGCACTCTCTTTAGGCGAGGAGGGCAAGTAAACCAGTTTCTCTCTAGCTCCTCTCTGCAGTATATAGGAAGGTGTCGTCTGTCGGTGCAGTGGGCCAACATCAAGAGCTGGGCGCAGCACTTCGGGATTCAATGGGGCTAAACTTGGGTCGAATTGTGCCTCTCTCTGTTTGAAACCCAGAGTTGCCCACTTTTGCTGAAAATCACGTGTGCTCCCACTAGAGGCTAAGGCAGGCTCAGTGTTAGTCTCTTGAGTAGGGCTGGGCAATAATTTTGGGTGGGGGGGCCACTCCAAGATTTTGGAAAGTGGCCAAGGGCTCCACTTTTCTGTGGCAGGGGTGTGGGGTCTAGGATGGGCACAGAACGGCACACAGGGTAAGGGACTGGGCTGCAGGACACCATGTGAAGTCTGAGAGGAAGTTTGGGCAAAAAAGGGGGTTGTGACCTGGTGTAGCGGCGCGTTGGGGTCCCCCGACTTCTGCACCCCCGTAATGGCATGGACAGACTCCACCAGCCAGTAGAATAGAGGGAGTTTATTGCTTCTCCAGGATACAGCACAGCCCAGATGTCATCTGGTTACAGGAACCAGGCCTAGGATGCCTCAGCCCCCCTTGAGATGGAGGATGCTGGGCCCCTAAATTCCAGCCCCTCTGGGCCCTAGGCTGCTTCCTCCATGATCCCAGACAGAAACTAACTCTTCCTTCCAGCCCTGCCCCCAACCAGGGCTAGCCTTGCCCCCTTCCTTCCCATTGTTCCGCTCCATGGGAGATACCTGCCTGAGGAGTTTCGAAGCCCCCTTGCATAACGACTCATCCCCTGCCCTGCTGGGCCGTGCTGCAGACAGCAGCCAGTGGGGGTCACTGACAACCCCCTGCCCAGCATAGCAACCAGCAAGGTACCCCCCCTACGTCACAGTTCTCCCCCCTCCGAGAGCCAACTGAGCAGGGTCACTCCGCTCGTGACCGAGGGAAGTTTGGGTCCTCTGTATGGGAACCTGCCCTGGGGCATGGGTGCTCCCCTTGACTTGGGCCGGCCATGGCGATGCCCTGCCGGGGCCAGCTTTCCCCTGCCCCGTTGCTGCACAGCTCCGGGGGGGCTGGCACGGGCCTGTCTTCGGTGGCTGTACCAGCCCTTCCACTGCCCTTGGTCTCTGGCCCGGGTCTCTCTGGCTGGGCCTATGAGCCCAGCGAGCTTTTCCCGGAAAGCCAGGATGTCTTCCACCCCCAACGCTCCATCCAGGGAGGTCTTCCCCTCCCATAACTCTCTCAGCAAGCCCAGGGGGTCCTCTATACGGGGCAGGGCCCCCCAAGCAGCTTTCCTCCTGTCTTGGGCCTTCCCCACCCGCTGGTAGGAGTCGCAGGACCAGCAGTACCGCTGCACAGCTGCAAATATCCCCGGCCAGTAGAAGTTTTGGAGCAGCCTCAGCCGCGTGCATCGGATCCCCTGGTGTCCCGAGAACAGGATGTCACGGGCCAGGTACAGCAGCTTACGGCGATACCTTTGGGGGACCACCAGCTGCCGCTGGAGCCCCCACTCCCCTACCTTCCTGTGGGGAAGCCATTCCCGGTACAGAAATCCCCTGTCCCACCGGAACTTCTCCTGGCAATCTCCCCCCAGGGGTTGAGCTGCGCCCAGGTCGGCCTGGTCCCTCAGGGCCTGCAAGGAGGGATCCGCCCGCACCTCCGCCTGGAATTCAGCAGCTGGTGCTGGGACAGGGGCGTGTTCCCCCCCACTGCCTCGGTCCGACTCCATGTCTGCTGGGATGGGGCTCTGGGCCCCCTGTTGGGGAACCTCCTCGAGTTCCGGGTTGCCAGCCTCTCGCTGGCTCTGGCTACGGGTGGTGACCAGAGTCCTGGGGGTCCGTCTGGCCACTCCTCTAGGTCACCCCCCATCAGCACCTCCGTGGGCAAGTGAGGGTGCACCCCCACTTCCTTGGGGCCCTCCTTGGACTCCCATTTCAGATGCACCCTGGCTAGGGGTACCTTAAATGGGGTCCCGTCTATGCCCCTCAGGGTCAGCTGAGTGTTGGGTAGCATACGGTCTGGGGCCACTATGTCGGGTCGGGCCAGCGTCACCTCCGCCCCCGTGTCCCAGAAACCCGTCACCTTCCTACCATCCACCTCCAGGGGTAGGAGGCACTCGCTCCGCAGGGGCCGCCCTGCCCCCACCCGGTACACAGAGAAATCCACCTCCCGAGGGTTAGATCTCCCATGGGAAGTGCACTGAGCATCCTTCCCCCCACTCTGAGCTGAGGTTTGCCTGCTGGCCCCTGCCTCTGGGGCAGCCTGCCCTTCCCCCAGCCCCAGCCAGTTAACCCTGGAAAGTCCCAGGTCATGGGACCTGTTCTTGTGCCTGGTGCAATGAGCTCTCTTGTGGCCTCGTTGCCCACAGCGATGGCAGGTTAGGTTCTGTGGGCCCTTTTGGGTCGGCTCTGCCCGGGCCCTGGCTGGTTTTCTGGGGCACCGTTGACTGGTCCTGGTCCCTGGGGCTTGCCTCAGAGGTGCCTCTCTCCATCGCTCAGGCGAGAACCGGTCTCTGCGCGATTCCCTTTCTCTCCGGGACTCCTGTTCACACCCGGACCGGCTCTCCGTGAACTCATCCGCCAGCCTCCCAGCTTCCTGGGGGTTCTCCGGACTTCGGTCCTTGAGCCACAGCCTCAGGCTGGGTGTGCAGGCTTCATAGAACTGCTCCATCATGACCAGCTTGAGCAGGTCCTCTGCGGTCTGGGCTCCGACTCCACACACCCACTTGCAGCACTATTGCACCAGGCGGGAGGCCATATCCACATAGGTCTCCCATGGCCCCTTCTGCACCCCCCGGAACTCCTTCCTGTACATCTCGGGGGTCAGCCCGAACTTGTGCAGCAGGGCCTCCTTGACTCGGTTATAATCCCCTGGCTGTAAGTCCTCCAGCTGATTGAGCACCCTGGCAGCCTCCTGGTTCAGTGCGGGGATGAGCTCCTGCAGCCAGTCAGCTGGGGGGACCCGTTGCAGTCCACAGGCCCTCTCAGAGGAGCTGAGGAACCCGTGTATGTCACCCACGTCCTTCAGTTGGGCCACCACGAGCTTCTCCAACCGTCTGGTGGCCGCCCTGGGCCCTTGGGGCCCGTCCACACTCGGCACAGCCGGGACCCTAACGCTTCTCCGCTCTGCCATGGCCAGCTCATGCTGTCGCTGCTCTCTGCTGTCCTGGACTTCCAATTCCTTCATCTGCAGCTGGATCTCCAGCCGCCGCAGCTCCGCTGGGTTGGACCCTCCCCTCGGTGGACTACGGCTTGCAGGGAGGCTGTCCCATCTCTCCTGTGGGTTCCACTGCTCCGCCCACCCTCAGAGCCTGACACGCTCCCGGGGGGGGGGTCTGGCTGCTCCCCACTGGGACAGGATCCCAGCCCTGTGGCTGGTCATTCTCTTCCAGCCGGGCAATCAGCTGGGCCTTGGTTGCGCTCCACACAGGTAAGCCCCTCTCTCTGCACAGCTTCACCAGCTCTGCCTTCAGGAGTTGGGTGTGGGCCATCTCCCCGCTGGTCCCCTCGGTGCAGACTCACCAGTCTAGTGCTGCAACGCCCCATGATTCTCAGGAACCGCTTCGCTCTGTCTCCAGCACGCCTGGCTCCATGGCTCTTGCTTCTACTGCGCCTTGTCACTTGCTGCTGGGAGCTCCATCCGCGGGGTGCAGTGCATCCCACCCCTGACACCACTATGGCGGCGCGTCGGGGTCCCCCAACTCCTGCACCCCTGCAATGGCCCGGACAGACTCCACCAGCCAGTAGAATAGAGGGAGTTTATTGCTTCTCCAGGATACAGCACAGCCCAGATGTCATCTGATTACAGGAACCAGGCCTAGGATGCCTCAGCCCCCCTTGAGATGGGGGATGCTGGGCCCCTAAGTTCCAGCCCCTCTGGGCCCTAGGCTGCTTCCTCCATGATCCCAGACAGAAACTAACTCTTCCTTCCAGCCCTGCCCCCAGCCAGGGCTGGCCTCGCCCCCCTTCCTTTCCATTGTTCTGCTCCATGGGAGATACCTGCCTGACGAGTTTCGAAGCCCCCTTGCATAATGACTCATCCCCTGCCCTGCTGGGCCATGCTGCAGCCAGCAGCCAGTGGAGGTCACTGACAACCCACTGCCCAGCATAGCAACCAGCAAGGTACCCCCCACTACGTCACACCTGGATCAGGGGATAGGGGTGTAGGGTCAGGGAGGGGGCATGGGTGCAGGAGAGGGGGTGCAAAGTCTGGGAGGGAGCTATGATCTGGGAAAAGGGGCTGCAGACTACAGAGGGTGTGGGTGGTGGCTTGGGGTAGGGGCATGGGGTGCAGGGTCTGGGAGGGTGTTTGGGTGCAAGAGAGGATTCTGGCCTGGGGGAGGGAGGGGTTTGAGAGAGGGCACAGGGTCTGGGAGGGAGTTATGACCTGGGGCAAGGAGGCGCAGAGGGTTTGGATGGTTACCTGGGGAGGGAGTTGGGGTGTAGCACGGGCTGGGGTGCCAGAGGCAGGCTCTGGCTGGGAGGCACTTACCTAAGCCAGCAGCCCTGCAGCATCCCCAACCAGGCTGGGCTCCCTGCCTGCTGTAGCCCCAAATCACTTAAAACTGCAGGCTTGTTCCCTCCAGGTGGCTCTCAGCTTCAGGATGGGGAAGACTGCTCCCATGCTCCAGGTCAATTTCTCAGATCTTACTGGCTGGTTGTTTCCAGCCAATAGGAGCTGAGAGACTGGCTGGGTTCAGTTCCTATTGGCCAGTTGTTTCTGACCCCTAGGAGCTGAGGATTGGGCTGGGGAGATGGCACAAAGCCCCCCCTGCACAGCAGAGACACACAGGGGCTGTGTTTTAAATCATGGCTGCTGCATGTGTCTGAGGGTCCCAGCAGGGTGGTTCATGGGCCAGATCTGATGGCTTGCAGGGCTGTATCCAGCCCCTGGACCGTATTTTGCCCAGTCCTGCTCTTGAGCATTGTTTTTCAGGGGTTAAACAGATCTTTAAGAGAGAGCTTGGGGGGGGGGGCAGGTTATCACATCTGCCCAGTGCAGGGTTCTTGGCCCTTCCTTTGGCGTATGTGGTGTGGGCAACTGCCAGA
This sequence comes from Pelochelys cantorii, assembly GCA_032595735.1. Lineage (NCBI taxonomy): Eukaryota > Metazoa > Chordata > Testudines > Trionychidae > Pelochelys > Pelochelys cantorii. Next base: position 17,877,920 of record CM064354.1, on the reverse strand, counting down.
GCGGACACCGGATTGAATGGACCGCAAGTCTGATCCAATCTGGCAACTCCCGTGTTCCACGGGACATCCTTAACCAGGCGGAGATGAAGGTTTCAGAGCCTCTGAAATACAAAGACACACTAAGATAGTATTGCACCTTTCACGCCCAGGGAGCAGGAATATATTCTCATCTACGCAGCATTTAACCCCCAGCTTAAACCCCTCCAACGCATTATCAATAACCTACAACCTATACTGGAACAGGATACTACACCCTGAGAGGCTCTGGGGGACAGGCCCATAGTCCCTATAGACAACCACCTAAACTCAGGAAGATTCTTACCAACAACCACAGGAGATAGCACATTAATACCAATCCTGGAACTTTCTCTTGCAACAAACCCCGGTGCCAACTTTGTCCACATATTTACAATGGTGACACCATCACTGGACCTACCCATGTCAGTTATGTGATCAAGAACACATATTCCTGTTCATCCAGAAATATAATTTATGCCATCATGTGCCAACAGTGTCTGCTATGTATATTGGACAGACTTCTCAGACACTTCGCCAAAGAATTAATGCCCACAAATAAGACATCTTCACAAGGAAAAACCAGTTGCTTTTCATTTCAACCTACCTGGACATAGTCTTAATGACCTTACTACATGCATCTTACTTCAAAGAGACTTTAACTCCAGATTACAGAGGGAAACTTCAGAACTTTCTTTCATGCTTAAATCTGACACTTTACAAATGGACCTTAACAAAGATGGTAATTACCTTAACCATTACAAAGATAGCTTCCCTACTTATCACCCCTGATTAAGCCATTCATTGACTCATAAATAGCTATTCCCTCCCTCCCCCCGCCTTCTGTACTAGATCTGATTTGTCAGTTTAATAATGTGTTCACTTTTTTCATTGTATTCCTTTGATATATATGGTCATGCCAATTCTCTTCCAGAATATGATCTGAGGAAGTGGGTCTGGCCCATGAAAGCTCATCACCTATTAAACCATCCTGTTAGTCTTTAAGGTGCTACATAGTTTTTCCTTCTGTTTTAGCAAGATCAGACTAACACGGCTACCTCTCTATTACTGTGCAGCATTTAGTGGTACTGCAGCAGAGCAGTTAATTCAGCGCTGTCATCTACTGTGTATTGGAGAGAGTTTGTTTGATCAAGAACTCTTCCTCAACGGTCAGAGCTGGGGCCACTCAATTCGATGTGCAGCTTCCTTGTCTCAAGAGACAAGGAACAGTCCTGCAGCTCCTCAGAGACTAACACAAAATGTAGATGATGCTGCAGCACCTTTGTTAAGTGTTTTTCAGCTACGGACCAACACAGCTCCGCCTTGGAGACTTAAATCAAGCGAGGGTCTGGCTGTGCCAGGAAAATGGGATGTGCCTTGTCACGGGGTGGGACTCACCACCATGGTGCCTCCTGCTAGTAGCTCTGGGGAATTAGCTCTGGGCAATTAGCTCTTTAGTCCACAGCACGCCTCCTTCTGGCTGGTCCCTTCCCCCAGCCTCACACGCTCCAGTTCTGGACCCACGCCACTCCCCAAGCACGGCATCCTCTTCAGGACACTGCCCTCCGGCAGTGCCCACTCCAGTGATCTCTCAACCCCCTACCAGGGGGTTATCAGCAGTCCTCTGGCTCTGCTGTCACTGCGGTCTCCAAGCCTAGCACCTCTGTCTCAGGGGCAAGCCACAGTCTTTGAGGGCCACACCTTGGTGGCAAGGTGTGATGCAAGAGGGAAGATGGGGACCCTCTGGCAGCAGCCTTGTCCTGCCCTCCTCTACTCCCCTTCACAGCAGCCTTCTATTCCCTGGGCCACTTTGCACCCTCCTGGCAGATACCAGGCAGCAGCCTCCCTCTCTAGCCATTGTCCCTCCCCCTCTCCCCCCAAGCTGAGCCGAGTCTGCCCTGACCTGCCCTAACAAAGCCAAGCCGAGCCGACCCGAGCCGACCCGAGCCGACCTGACCCGACCGCTTCTCCAGGAATCAATTCCTTCACCTTCCCTGGTGAGGACCTAACTACCTCTCTCTGCTGGGCCGCTCCTTATATACAGGGCTGCCCCCAACAAACTACACCCTGATTGGTTACTTAAAAGCCTCTCCCTCATTGGCCAGGGCTCTGCGCACGTGCCCTCCAGTCTGCAGTTGCCCCACCACAGCCTGGAATGGGTTTGCTTCTCGTAAAACCAAACAGAAAGGAGACAGTATCATCAAAGCAAGTACGAGTTCTAAAAGCGACATAACAGAGCGAACGTTCCCTGGCTCTTCCTGCCTTTTAAATTGCAGAGCCGCAGCAGGGTTTTGTCACAGGCTAAGCCTGGGCAGCCCCTGTCCACGTGGGGGGAGGGGTCCCAGCGGGGAGTCTGGACCCACCCCGGGGACAGGGGCTGCTGCAGGTCCAGACTAGGCCTGCTGCAGGCAGAAGCAGCTTCACGGCAGCTTCTCCTGGCCCCCTGCCTCACGCTGCTGCTTCTGATAGAGGCAGCAGTGAGGAGGGAGCAGGCGGCACTGCGGAGATGGTGCTGGGGGAACTGGCTTTTAAGCTGTCTCCCCCCAGCACTGGCTCCTTGCTCTCCTCCCCCCACCTCTGATACAGAGGCAGCAAGGTGCGGGGGGGGGTGTAAATTCGAGTAGACGACTTGACTACCCAATAAGCCTAGGCTTACTGGGCCGTGGACTACTCGCTTAAATCCCTAATTTGTAGCAGTGCTCTGTTTTGGCATAGCTACATCAATGCTGAAGGTTTGCAAGCTAGAAGAAAATGTTACTGGAAACTAAACTGACTATCACCCTTTTTTGTAAAAACATAGCAAATGATTTATGGGGATAAAAAACCAAAATACACTTGATGAAACTCCCAAATTACGGACCTGAGCAATGCTGGGTAAATCCGGTGGCACAGATCATATGCAGGAGCTGCATGCCCCATACCCTTTCCATCTCTCTGCCTCTGCCCCCACCCCCATCAGGGTTCCCTATAAGGTGTGCACCTGCACAGGTGTGCACCAAACATTTGAGGCCCACCCACCTCTGCAGAAGAGCTGTGCAGTGGCTGCTCAGCTGCTCTGGGGTGGGGTCATATGGTGGGTGGCTGTCCCACTCCAGAAGCAGCAGGGCAGCCACCATGCGGTCCTGGCCCTATCTTTAGCCCTCTCCCAGGGCTGGAGCTACAGGCTGTGTGGCAGCTGCTCTGGCAGCCCCAGCCAGGGACAGAGACAGCACATGTGGCAGGTGGTTGGGGCCAGAACGAGAGACATGCAGCCGGGGCCATATGGTGTGGAGGCCAGGGTTGCTCCAGTGGTCAGGGCAGCCCTGGGACCAGGAACAACTTCACTGCAGCCCTGGCAGCCACCCGCCACGTGGCCCACCCTGGGAGCAGCCAGCTGGAGCTGGGGCCAGGGCCATGTGGTGGCTGCCCAGCTGCTCCTGGGGTGGGCTGTGTGGTGACTGTCAGAGTTGGAGCTGCAGCTGGGGGCACGCTGCTCCAGGGTTGGGGGTGTGCAGCCAGGGTGTCGGGTGTGGAGCGGCCGCTGGAGGAGTTGCATTCTCCCCGCCCCCCGGGTGGAAGGACAAACAAGGCGTTGATGGCGGTGGAGGGCTGGCCAGCGGATCGGGCAGGGGCTGCAGCACAGAACAGGGAGTACAGGGCCGAGAGCTGGCAGGGCCCTGCAGAGCGCAGCAGGGAAGTGGCCCAGCTCAATTTGGTCACCTATAGCAGGGGTGGCCAACCTGTGGCTCCAGAGCCACATGCAGCTCTTCAGAAGTTAATATGCGGCTCCTTGCATAGGTACCAAATCCAGGGCTGGAGCTATAGGTGCCAATTTTCCACCGGGCTAGAGGATGCTCGCTGTTCAACCCCCAGCTCTGCCCTCGGCGCTGCCCCTCCACCCTTCCCCCTAGGATCCTGCCACTTCCCAACTTCTCCACTAAGCCTGTCACACCCATGCTTCCCCTCTCCCGTGTCCCCCACTGAGAAAGAGCTGATCCCAGTGGGCAGGAGGAAGAGGAGGAGGCGGCACTGCCCGTGGGTGGGGTGTGCTGAGAGCGGCGATGGGGAGATGATCAGGGCTGGTGACCGAACTGTGGCTCTTTGGCAATGTGCATTGGTAAATTCTGGTTCCTTCTCAGGTTTAGGTTGCCCATGACCTACAGCATGTGCGGGCAGCACATCCAGAGCCAGTGGCCCAAGCCGCTGCCCTGCCTGCACTCGTTCTGCCTGCGCTGCTTGACCGCTACCACAGGCTGCCCCCCGCTCTCCCATCGCCTTGCCTGAGCACCGCCAAGGAACTGCAGCCTCCTGCGTCCCCTTCCTCGCTGGTCCCTTGGCCGACCTCACCCCTGCACTGCACCCTGGGTAAGTTGTCTGTAATGGCATGTGCTTTATATTGTACAGATCTATCTGATCTCTCTAGTCCTATGCCAGTAATTTATCCAAAAAATGGGGAAGACAGTTTAAAAAATTTAAAAGTTTTTTTTTTAAAAAGTGTAAAAAAAAGAGCCGCTCTGTAATAACGTTGGTAGGCCTCTTATTGGTATTTTTGTTCTATGAATATACTGAGTTTGATAGGTGATTAGATAGTGCTGGAGATAGGGGAAGCAGGAAGCCCTCCCTCAGCAAATGAGGATTGGTAAGGGAAAGTGTCACAGCTATTTGCATATATTTGAATATTTTACTTCCTCTTTGCCAACCTGCAAAACTACACTGACCCACAAGAAAGAGGGTGCTTGTGACTGAAGGGCAGAGATTCTGTGTGTTTAATATCAGAGGGGTAGCCATGTTAGTCTGAATCTGCAAAAGCAGCGAGGAGTCCTGTGGCACCTTGCAGACTAACTGAAGTGTTGGAGCAGAAGCTTTGGTGGGCAAAGACCCACTTCGTTATGCATCTGAGGTGCCACAGGGCTCCTCGCCGCTTGTGTGTGTTTAATGAAAGGTATATCCCCCCAATGGCACCTTATCAGGAACTAGCCCTTAGAGACCTTTGTTGTCACTGACTTGGTTACATATTAAGTTCCTTCCAGGCGGGAGCACCAGCCGGGGCTGCGGTGTGCCTGCTCCTGGGGCCAGGGCCATCTGCATCCGCAGCCGTCTTTCCTCCCCGCACCGCCCTCTGGCCCCTTCCATCCTCTGGCTTCCCATGTGGCTGCCCTAGCCCAAGCCCCCCTCTACCTGCACACCTGGGCGCTGGGAGAGTGTCTCAGGGAGCAGCGCCCGGGGGGGTGTCACAGTGGCACCCATCCGCACAAGTGCCCAGGACCTACTGGCACCCAAGACAAAACTCACTCCGCTCCTGGATGGAAAATCTTAAAGGGAACACTGCCCCTCCCCCCTCAGCGTCCTCCCCACCCCCTGTCCCTCGTGCCCCTCCCCCCCCCCAGCATCCTCCCCACCCCGTCCCTCGTGCCCCTCCCCCTCAGGGTCCTCCCCACCCCCTGTCCCTCGTGCCCCTCCCCCCTCAGGGTCCTCCCCACCCCCTGTCCCTCGTGCCCCTCCCCCCCCAGCGTCCTCCCCACCCCGTCCCTTGTGCCCCTCCCCCCTCAGGGTCCTCCCCACCCCCTGTCCCTCGTGCCCCTCCCCCCCCAGCGTCCTCCCCACCCCGTCCCTTGTGCCCCTCCCCCCTCAGGGTCCTCCCCACCCCCTGTCCCTCGTGCCCCTCCCCCCTCAGCGTCCTCCCCACCCCGTCCCTCGTGCCCCTCCCCCCTCAGCGTCCTCCCCACCCCCTGTCCCTCGTGCCCCTCCCCACTCAGGGTCCTCCCCCCCGTCCCTCGTGCCCCTCCCCCCTCAGGGTCCTCCCCACCCCCTGTCCCTCGTGCCCCTCCCCCCCCGTCCCTCGTGCCCCTCCCCCCCCAGCGTCCTCCCCACCCCCGTCCCTTGTGCCCCTCCCCCCTCAGGGTCCTCCCCACCCCCTGTCCCTCGTGCCCCTCCCCCCCCAGCGTCCTCCCCACCCCGTCCCTTGTGCCCCTCCCCCCTCAGGGTCCTCCCCACCCCCTGTCCCTCGTGCCCCTCCCCCCCCAGCGTCCTCCCCACCCCGTCCCTTGTGCCCCTCCCCCCTCAGGGTCCTCCCCACCCCCTGTCCCTCGTGCCCCTCCCCCCTCAGCGTCCTCCCCACCCCGTCCCTCGTGCCCCTCCCCCCTCAGCGTCCTCCCCACCCCCTGTCCCTCGTGCCCCTCCCCACTCAGGGTCCTCCCCCCCCGTCCCTCGTGCCCCTCCCCCCTCAGGGTCCTCCCCACCCCCTGTCCCTCGTGCCCCTCCCCCCTCAGCGTCCTCCCCTGTCCCTTGTGCCCCTCCCCCCTCAGCATCCTCCCCACCCCCTGTCCCTCGTGCCCCTCCCCCCTCCCCCCATGTCCCTCGTGCCCCTCCCCCCTCAACATCCTCCCCACCCCATGTCCCTCGTGCCCCTCCCCCCTCAGCGTCCTCCCCCCGTCCCTCGTGCCCCTCCCCCCCTCAGCGTCCTCCCCACCCCTCTGTCCCTCGTGCCCCTCAGCGTCCTCCCCCCCATGTTTTTCGTGCCCCCCCCCCCTCAGAGTGCTCCCCACCCCCTGTCCCTCGTGCCCCTCCCCCCCCTCAGCGCCCTCCCCACCCCCATGTCCCTCGTGCCCCTCCCCCGCTCAGCGTCCTCCCCCACCCCCATGTCCCTCGTGCCCCTCCCCCCCTCAGCGTCCTCCCCACCCCCATGTCCCTCGTGCCCCTCCCCCCTCAGCGTCCTCCCTCGTGCCCCTCCCCCCTCAGCCTACCTCCACCCCCGTCCCTCCCCCTCGGCCTTCAGTCTCCCCTCCCTCCTGCCCCTCCCCCCTCTCTCTTCCCCAGCCCCGAGCTCACGCGCCTCCCCCAATCCCAGGCGCAACCGCTCTCAGGCCAGTGCGCCTGCGCGCGGATGGAGGCGGGCGGGGCCGCGCGGCGCGCTCCCGCGGCATGACGAGGCGCGCTCCCGCGGGCGGGCGGCGCTGAGAGGCCGGGGGCGGCGGCTGCGGCGGAGACGGCAGCAGAAAATGGCGGACAGGTTCTCCCGCTTCAACGAGGACAGGGACTTCCAGGTAACGCCCGGCCCCCCGCCGGGGAGTCCCCCTCCTTTGCCCCGGGTCCGCGGGCAGCGCCGGGGGGGGCTTCCCGGCCTCTGCGCCCGGCTCCCGGGCTAGGCCCGCCCCCCCCCCCGCTCCCTAGCGCAGCCCCCGCGTGTCTCGGTGCCTCCGGCCGCTGCCCCGCCGCAGGGCGGCTCCTTCCCCCCGCGCCGCGCCGCGCCGGGCCGGGCCGGGCCGGAGCGGAACCTCGTCGGCCCGTGGGTTCCGGACTGGGCCGGCGGCGCTGGGCCGCCCTCCCCGGCTGCCCGGCCTTCGCCAGGGGCCCGTCGCTGCGCACGCGGGTTTCCCTCGCGCTGTGTCTGGCAAATGGGCCCCGGGAGCGCGGAGTCTGGCAGGAAAGCGTTGGGTACCGCGGCCGGCCGGAGCTCGCCTCCCCTCACGCGGCGAACCTCCGCGCGCTCCTGCGTTCCTGCTGCCGCTGCTGGCAACACTACTGTGGGTCAGGGAGCGGACACTGGCGCTCGGGGCAGGCCCTCTTTAGGTAGAAGAGCATGAAAATAGCTGTTCCGGCAACCAGATTAAGAAGAACGTGAGATCTTTAGGCATTTGGGGCAGTACATGGAAATTGCAGCTGAGCACAGATAACTAAAATAAGTCTGACGTTACTAGAGTAAAAGAGTATACACAGGAGCATTTATGCAGCAGTTTGAGCAGGAAAACAGTGGTTGAAAACCCTTAGCCTTCCATAAAAAGGATACTGGGATTTGTTAACAGAATTCAGTTCAAATTAAATTTACTGTGCTTTGTGCCCTGCTTTAGAATATGGTCTTTCACTTTTGAATCCTCTGTCATTGGCAGGGAGGCTGGGCTTTTTTGTGACAAAAATATAACCTGGGATTTTAACCTTGTTAACAGAATACTTAAAGTCTAAAGAAGTAAGTTGCTTCTCATCCTAGAGGACTGCAAGGTGACCTATGAAAGATTTCAATTGATAAAGGGGTTTAGTAAAGTGGAACTTCAGAAATCTAACATTACAGAGGGAAGGAAGATAATGTCTTCATATTTAAAATGCCCCAATTCCAAGATTAAGAGTATTGAGAAATTAAGAATTTTTTAAGAGTGTAGCAAGCACAAACTGAAACAACTCCAAGGGGTAAACATCCATGAAAAGAAGACCTAAATATTGACAGTGAAGTTATTCAGAAATTTATTCATCTTGGTTTCTCCTTCAAAAAACAACAAATCAGTATGTGACTACACTGGCTTTCTTCTTTGATCATTTTGATTCTGGTATTCATGGTGAATGCTACAACAGATCAGGGTTTCTAATGAGAGACTTTTCAGTTTCCTGACTGGGTTATCTCGCGTTCTTGTCCAATTCTGAGCTAGTTTCCTGCTTTCCTACAGAATGGTATTTACACTTCTATATGGGGAAAACAAAAAGACCATCCATGTTTCTCCAGCTGTCTGCTGCATGTGCTAAAGACTCTACCCTACTGGGAAAGTGCATATTTTATTCTTGTATAAAAATTGATTCATTCTTTCCATAAAATTAACATTTGCTACCGTGTGTTCAAACTGTATTAAAAATTCACTTTCAAGTAAATAAAGATCAATTTAAACAAGGAATTGGCATTATTGTTTTGCAGGACATGACAATTCATGTTACCTAGCCGAAGCATGATAGATTCTATTTTATTGTAAAACACAGTTATTAAGTAAATGTCAATTAGAGGGCATATATTAATTAACTTTTACTTATGAGGTCATCTTTATGTTGACTTAAGGTTCTTGAAATGCTTTGTACATATATACTACTGCCTTTCATCCAAGCCTGCAGATGACAAATCAAAACCCACACAAATCTAGTTAATGCATTCAGATTACACATTTAAAAAAAACAGGAAATACACTAGTAATTCAGTCTCAGAGGGGTAGCCGTGTTAGTCTTTTGTAACTTTAAAAACAACTTAAAAAAGAGTGGTCCTGTGGCACTTTAGAGACTAACAAATATAGTATCATGAACTCTTGTGAGCAAAACCCACTTCTTCAGCTGAGATGATCTTAATGACTAAGAAAAATGTGTCACTAAGGTGCCACAGGACTGCTAGTAATTCAGTCATACAATGTATACTGTATATCACTATCTTTTACTACATAAAACATGTTAAGCTGTGTTTTTAGCAAGAAGCCGTAAGAATGGGAAATAAATTGTGCAAACTTAGTGACTTGACTTTGCTTTGTGAATTTTAACCATGTGCTTTAAATGCTGCCTTAACATAGACTTTTTGCATAATTTCCTTTTTTTTCTCAATTTAAAAAATACTTTATATATAAATGATCCAATTAGACTTTCAAGTTCATTTCTTGATGGGATTGATTTCTGCCTTTCAAGGAGGCTTTTTAGTTGATATCTTTTGAAAACCGTGTAGGTCATGAAAAATTGCAAAATTCAGCCAAAAAATTTCTCAAACATGGGATGTTAAGTGTGTAATTCATTAATTGTGTAGTTGACAAAATTTTGTCGACTACACGATTAATCCATAAGTGTTTGCATTGCAAGTGCTCAGTCTCTGCTCTAGTCGGGTCCCTGCAACTACCCCTGCTGTGGCTCTGAACTAGAAGCACATCAAGAACTGGCACGTGAGCAGGCCAGCTCAGTCCCAGCAACCACTGCAGCAGGGTTAGTTGGCTGGGACCTGGCATGAGCCAGTAGTGAGCCAGCCTGCCCACGTGCCGGCTCCCGGGTCCCATAATAATGCAGAATAGCAGCGGGGGTCGCTGCCAGTACCTGGCACGAGTCTGGACTGAGCTAGCCTATCGGCCAGCCTGCTAAAAAATTTACTTGAAGAGCATGGAGGGGAGGGAGGGACTGCATGTAGCCGATAGCATTAACTGATAAACACCTGCTTATCGGTTAATCGTTTAATTGACTATACTATTACATCCCTAGCTCAAACTTACGGATTCTTTTTTTTTTTCCTGTGCTTGCAATTTTCTTTCTTTCCCGTGAAAGGAGTATTTTTGTACATTCCTTACTGCTTCATTCCCCTGGTTATGCCGGCAAAATGTCCTGTTGAAAAGGATGCAGATCTCCATTAGTCCTCTGCTAAAATCAGCTGATTATGCTCAGAGATCACTATTGAATATAAATTTTATGTTCCTACAAAGCTAAGAAAAGTCTTTGTTCCTTAATGAGGACTACATCCATTCTGGTTTCTAGCTCCAGCCACTTTTTGCTGCATCTTAAAAAATAAAGTGGTGGTGTTACATTGAGGTAGAACTTTTTTCCCTAGCCTCTCCCAAAAATTACAAATTGCTGAAGGAATTTTCTCTTTTGCCTTTGAGCTTTTGCTCTCAGTGGGCGTGGGTGGATATCAGTTGCCTTTGGGAAGAGTATGGTCTCTGGAGATGACAAAAAATGGAGACTGTGAAAGTGGACAGCTATAAAAGAAAATTATATTGATGGAGGGAAGGGAATGAGATGAAGGCCAAGGTCACACTGAATTGGTGGCAAAGTGGGAAATAGAGCCCAGGAATCCTGATTCCTAGTACAGGTTGAACTTTTCTAGTCCAGCATCCTCGGGACCTGATGGGTGCCGTACTACAGAATTTGCTGAACCACGGGAAGTCAGTGTTGTCTAGCAGCATTACCACCACTCTCACTGCTTACAGGGCTCTTAGAAGTCATTTAGTGGTAATTGAGAGCTAAATAGCACAGAACACTGAGAGCCAGGACTGGTGACTATAAACAAACTTTCTGGGACTGTGGGAAACTTGGCACACCCATAATTGGACATCTCGCTAACTAAAATCATGCCGGACCATGGATATTGCTGGACTCGAGAGGTTCACCTTGTAGTTAATTCTAATCACATCCCTCTATGAGAATATCAGCTTCATATTAAGACATTTGGTCGTGTTTACAGTTTCTCAGTTGCACTCATCTTTAGTGTTCAAGGTAATTGCATCTTATAAAAGCATGTTTCTCCTAGGGATGTGAAAATGTGTTTATTTTTGTAAATGTGTAACTGCTGAAATTTTCAGCTGTTGCATGTTTACATGCTGGGGGGGGGGGGGGGAGCCGGTGCCCATGGGGAGCTTTTCAGCTGGCTCCCCGCCCCATGCTACTGTCTGAGAAGCTTTTCAGAATATTGTGAAATGTAAATAATTCCAAGATGGCTACATTCTGATTTTTGCATTTCTACACAAAATGTTTCATAGTATGTAATGTCTGTATTTTGTAGTCTAGCATGGAAAAGCTCTGCAAAAGCTGCACTATGAGAGATACACCTGTGCAATGTGCCAAAAAACAAGAAATGAAACCGAGGGGACGGATAAGGATAATGGAGCCAAAATGTTACTAATTTCAGAAACTGGGAGATGGTGCTCCAAGTTAAATGACTTTGCGAAGGATACAGAGATAATCTGTGGAAGGTCTGAGTAAAATTTAGGACTACCCGTTCCCTGACTTTTATCCCTTAGACCAGCAGTTCACAGCTGCCGGGCCGCAGACTGCTTGCTGCTGTGAGCTACCATGGCTCTTGGGGCCAGGACTGGGGTACACAGTGCCTACCACAGTTGTTGGGAGAGGTGTGTCCTGCCCGGCCTCTCAGCCAACTGGCGCTGGGCAGAGGCGGGGTCTCTTCCCGGCCATGGAAGAGTGTTTTGCTTCATGGTTGGAGGGCCATGCAAAGCCCAGCATGGCGGCCTTAGAGCAGCTGTGACCTGGGCGGCAGCACTCACCTGGCATCTAGGAGGCAGTGCAGGGGGTGGGGCTAGTGCTGGGGGGTTCCAAGAGGCGGGGAGGCTGACACTGGGGGGTGCTGGGGCATTGGGGGTGGGGAGCTGGCACTGTGGGGTGCTGGGGGTGGCACTGGAGAGGGTTCTGGGGGATTATGGGAACTGACACTGGGGGGGCTTTGAGGGTGGGAGGCTGGCACTGAGGGCATTGGGTACAGGCGACTCGACTCAGTGGCTGGTGCTGGGGGGTGGTGGAGGGCTTTAGGGGTTAGGGCTGGCACTGGTGGGCTCTGGGGGCTGAGGCTTTTGGCAGACTGGGAATACTTTATTTTCATGTTCATTATTTGCCTAATAAATATGCAAATAAAATGTCACTAGTCTGCCATTTGTGAATGGGTTTGCCAGTCCCCAGTATAAAAAAGGTTGGGAACTACTGCCTTAGACCATACTTCCTTCTGAAAGATGGCTGCCAGGGGGATGGGATGGGAAGAGACCCTGCCTCCTAGCTCAGAATGGAGATGGTGTGGGAGTGGAAGGTTAGCATGCCACCTAGATTGTGCAAGAAAGCCTTCCAATCAGAAAGCTGCTGTAAGAGTGTCAGCAAAGCAGGCTTATCTAGGCAACGCCAGGGAGATGGCAAAAAGGAAACCCATTCTTATGAAACCCATTCTTGCCAGTGACAGCCTCTTCCACTGACTCTTACAGGAGCTGGAAATTGTCCAGTTATGGGCACTGGGTTACCCTTGTAAGGGCAGTGCAGCCTCCATCCTCCAAACCTCAACCCTGCAGATCCTGTGTCTTAGGATCTCTTAATTGAAACATCAAGGAGACCTGTAGCACTTCAGTCTCTAAGTGCCACAGGATTCCTTGTTGTTTTGGCAGGTGTTGACTAACACTGATACACACAAGAATGGCCAGACTGGGTCAGACCAACGGTCTATCTAGCCCAGTATCCTGTCAGCCAACAGTGGCCAATACCAGATGCCCCAGCGGGAATGAACACAACAGGTAATCCTCAAGTGATCCCTCCCCTGCCACCCATTTCCAGAAAAACAGCAGCTAGGGACACCATTCCTACCCAACCTGGCTAATAGCCATTGATGGACCGAACCTCCATGACTCACTCTAGCTCTTTTTTGAAGCCTGTTAAAGTCCTAGCCTTCACCGCATCCTCTGGCAAGGAGATCCTGAGGTTGACTGTGCACTGAGTGAAGAAAACTCATCTGAGACTTAATTGAAATGAGTTCAAGCATGCTCTTCTTTACCGCTACTGCTGGGGCCTGCATGTATGAATGTACAGGATGCATTGAGGTGTTAGTATATAGTTGTTTAAATAATTAACCAATAAGCCTGGGTTAATTCAAACGTCTGCTTGCACTCCTTCCCCCCTTGCTGCCTCAGGCCACAAGGGGTGGGGAGCCAGTGCCTGTGGGGTGTTGCACTCTGAGGCTTGCCATGTGAAAGAGATCACCAATATAAGTTTGAAAACTCCTATGAACAGTGAACGTTTTGTGTAAAGATTTGCTGTTTTTCTCCCTAAAGCGGCTTTGTTTTTGGTTCATGGGTATTATTTTAGACTGGGTTATTGACCAGCTGGGTTTTGTGGTTGTATCCGAAAGTCACAATAAGATGTACCTCCACTGTGGTGCAATCTCTTGCTCCATTCAACACTGATTTTTTTTTTTTTTTTTTTTTTTGGTTAAATTTAAGCTTATGGTCGTTTTAGCTAACTTGGCTTCCACTTGGTAGTGCCTTAAAAGGATTTTATGGCTGACAGCCATGTGAATACCCAACTCTGTTGCAGTAATTATATCTGAAAAATATTTCTTGTACTTTGATTTGTATATCACTCCAGTAGAAGGTGGTTCAGGGGTTTAATTAGCAGCTGTGAATCACTCTTTGCATGGAAGATACTGTATATGTCCAAATACAATAGTACAAAGCATGCTTCCATATCACCAGAAATTATTCAACATCAGAGCTTTACATATGCAGAAATTTTCAGTGAATTGAATTTCCCTGTGTTATCCACCTTTTTTACTCCCCATTTGCAGGAATTGCAGGCTGTGTAATCCTGTGTGCTCCTGTACAACAATTTCCTTTGTCTATGGGTATTGTCCTTACATCGCTAGCTAGACTGTACACAAGTCATTTAACATTTCTGCTTGCTCCTTGAAAGGAGGTAATCACATATGCCCTAGAACTCCCTGGTGCGTAAACACCATCAAGCTCTGGAAGCAGAGTGAAGAGCAACAGTTCCTGGCTAGGTGGAAGTTATATTCATTAGGGATGTGAAAGTGTAACCGTTTAAACATGTAACAGGTTCATCGGTTAATCTTCACGATTACATGCAAGGGGCCCCCCTGCACTGCTGCCAGGGGAGCAGGGAGGGCAGGCGGCTCCACAAGAGCCATCTCCCCTCATGTGTAAACCTCTAACTGCTGAAATTTACATGTTTGTTTAAAAAAACCCACTTTTTAACATCCCTAATATTCATTAATATCTCTTTATAACAGACTTTGTGCATCATTGCTCTCTTTACTTATGCACTGCTGCTGCCACCCTGGGCAGATTGGGGGTGAGGAGAATTGTGTGAGTGTGTTAAGTAGGAAACTTGGAACTGAAAGTGTTCTTCATCTCATTAAGTGGGTGAGATGGAGGGGAAATTCCCATGTCTGGGAATATTGCCTGTAGTCTGCTTTCTAAAAGGCCAAGGTAAGCTGCTTAAACAGGTAGTGTAGAATATTTTTCAGTGATATTCACGTCAATTTTGCAAGATGGCACCAAGTTAGGAATTCACTCTGAAGATTGCTTACAGAATATTAAGCATGAATCTGACCAAAAAGCTTGATTATTTTTTAAGCCATGCTCTTTTCTCATAAGTGGAATTTTTTTTATGGAAACTTTTTTTCCCTGAGGTTGGACTAAAACAGATTTAAAATTAATAATTCTTCTAGTGCTCTTCATCTTGACAGGGCTTTGCAAGCAAGTAACCCTAACAGTATCCATTAAGGAGGTGAAGGACTAGTTGACTGGAGTGTTACTCAACCAGCAGTATGAGTACCCTCGAGTATTTGAGAGAAGTCGGGGGGGGGGGGGGAAATGTCAACACAACTGAAATTTGGAGAAAACTGAATTTTTCTGTTAAGTTTTACAGCACTTTATTATTTTTGTACTTTTTACACTCAAAAATTTCATTACCCGCCTGGCAACGATTAAGTTGTTTAAACAAATGTGTCGCAATGGTAGAAAAAATGTTTGTGTGTCTGAAAACTGTAGGTGCTCGGGGTACTTATAATTTTTTTTAAAGGGGTACTTTATAAAAAAAGGTTGAGAAACATTGGAACTAGATGACAAGCAAATGCTTATTGGATAGTTGACAGGATAGTCGACTAGTCGGCCCCCCCCCCCCCCCCCCCCGCTGCCTCTAAAAGAAGGAGTACTTCAAAGCGGCAGTGCTGCTTGAAGCCTGGGCCAGACCCCGGGCTCCACGTGGCGCTGCCGCTTTGAAATGCTGCAGGGAGCCCGGCATCAGGCTCCTCACTGTGTTTCAAAGTGGTAGCTGCCTTATGGAGCCCCAGATCAACTGGGGACACTGGGCTCCATGCAGGGCTTTCGCCTTTGAAGTGTAGCAACAGCCCTACTGCTGTTGCTACACTTCAGAGGCAGAGCCACCCTATCAACTAATCGAATGGTCAATGCAAAAATTCATCGACTATTCGATTAGTCAGTCGATACTTAATACCCTTACTAGCCATGTGAGAAATACTGTCAAGGCTTGAAAGTCTTATAAGACTCCTGTTGGCTGGAAATCACAGCCAGTTATTGAGAGAGAGATGTGACTAGAGGAACACGAAGGGGTTTACTGGGAGGAAGGGGAAATATTCTGTTGAGAAGCTGACCATGCAGAGCATCCACTGATTGGTGTCAGAAGGGTTGTGTTTATAAAGATTGCTTCCCAGGACCCTTTGAGTGGGAGAAGCAGGGTCTTGGGTAACAAATATCAAAGTAACTCAGGGTTAACGCATCAACATCTTTTCTTTCCTCTTCTCAGACTTTTTCTGCTTGTCATAGAATTATAGGACTGGAAGGGATCTCCAGAGATCTAGTCGAGTCCCCTGTATTCATGGAAAGACTAAGTATTAAGTTTTAACAAAATATTTTCAGGTCCCAATGGAATTTTCACAGAGCTGTCTTTGTATTATGTTTGTCTATATCACAGTAGAAGTAATTTGGCTTCTTAAATATTGAGAACAGTGCTAATATGGGTAATGGATTGGATATATTTGCCTTCATAGATTTTAAAAACAAAAATTAAACAGAGTAATCTCTATTAGTCTGACTAGATGAGTGTTCCAGAAAACCCTCTTCTAAACCTTGTTTTCTGTGGTAATCATTTCATGCTTCTCTAGATGTGACATTTCTGAAACACCAATACCACTTCCTACATCCATTATCATAACCCTATTTAGCTTGTAGGAACGGCATAAAGCTCCTTGAGTTTGCAGGCAGTCATTTTAAACAGCTTGCACTTAATTACAACATCCAGATGATTTGTTAAATTGTAAAACCAGTAGTTTGTGATTCTGGTGTGTCTGTCATATAGAGCTGACTAATTATGATTGAGTAGTTTTAGCCATCTTCCTTATGTATAAATCATTCCAAAACTTTTAAGGGGACTTCACATATAATAGAGCTTGTAGAGGCCCACTGTGAATATAAAATGCTTTCCATTATAAGCCCATGTCTTCCATTGCTGTGACAAGTTCTGGCTGCTTCGCTTTAGGAAGGTTGCGGACAAATTGGAGGGAATCCAGAGGTGAGCAGTGTAAATGATAAAAAGCTTAAGAAACCTGGCCTGTGAGAAGTTTAAAACAGCTGGGTGTGTTTAGTCTTCAGAAAAAATGACTTGAGGGGGTCCTGTTCATGGCCTTCAGATGCATTTGAACCATTCTCCCTGTCTGTTGGGAGGGGGGTGAGCTCCTGGATCTGGCTTGAGCCAGAACTGACCTGGGTTGCCTGCCTGCTTGGCTCCTAATACACTTTAAATGCAGAGCTGCAGTAGGGGTAGGTCCCAGACCTGGCGCAAGCTGGGGACTGAGCCAGGCTGCTGGCCAGTCTACTAAAAAGTGTAGTGGTGGAGGGAGAGGTGGTGGGCGGGGGGGAGTGCGTTTAGTCTATAGCATTAACCAACAAGCTTTTGCTTCTTGGTTAATCAACTACACTATTACATCCTTAGCTATGAGGGTACCCTCTGGACTAGGCATGCAAGGGAGGAGACATAACAGGTGTGTTATGATGTCTGATGCATTAACAGGTGTGTTGTGAGCAAGACACGAGAAGTCATTCTTCTGCTCTACTCTGCGCTGGTTAGGCCTCAGTTGGAGTTTTGTGTCCAGTTCTGGGCACTGCATTTCAAGAGAGATGTGGAGAAATTGGAGAGGGTCCAGAGAAGAGCAACAAGAATGATGAAAGGTCTAGAGAACATGACCTATGAAGGAAGGCTGAAAGAATTGGGTTTGTTTAGTTTAGAAAAGAGAAGATTGAGGGGGGACATGATAGCAGTTTTCAGGTATCTAAAAGGGTGTCATGAGGAGGAGGGAGAAAACTTGTTCATCTTGGCCTCTGAGGATAGAACAAGAAGCAATGGGCTTAAACTGCAGCAAGGGAGGTTTAGGTTGGACATTAGGAAAAAGTTCCTAACTGTCAAGGTGGTCAAACACTGGAATAAATTTCCCAGGGAGGTTATGGAATCTCCATCTCTGGAGATATTTTTGAGTAGGTTAGATAAATGTCTATCAGGGATGGTCTAGTCAGTACTTCGTCCTGCCATGAGGGCAGGGGACTGGACTCGATGACCTCTCAAGGTCCCTTCCAGTCCTAGTATTCTATGATTCCATGATAATCCTGCATCACTGGAGGTGTTCAAGGACAGGCTGGACAAATGATTGTCAGGGGTTGCCTGGGTTTACTTATATCTGCCTCAGCTAGGGATGTTAGCAAATGTATTTTTTGGTAAATGTGTAACTGCTGAATTTTTCAGTGGTTACATGTTATATGCAGGGGTGGGGGACAGGCGGGAGCCGATGCTTGCGCGGGGGTGAGAGCCACTGGTGGCTCTGGAGAGCCTGTACTCACAGGGACTCAGCTTCAAATCTGGCTTCCTGCTTCTATCGGCTCCTGCCTGCCCACCTTACTCCCACACTGCTGCCTCTCTATCAGAGGCAGCAGTGTGGGGTGGGGGGAGGCAGCTCCACGGGAGCCTGTGATCATGGGGAGCTGGCTTTTAAGCTGGCTCCCATCTGCCCCTTTACCCCCCCTTGCTGCTGCCTCTGAGGGAGGCAGCGGGGAGTGGGCAGGCAGCTGTGCAGGAGCTGGCTTAAAAGCCAGCTCTCCCTGGGCACTGGCTCCTCCCACCCCCCGCTGCTTCTGAGATAGAGGCTGCAAGGCATGGGGTACATGTAGTCATTAGGATTTACCCATGAGCCCGGGCTTATTGGTTAATTATGTAAACAACTGCATGCTAACATCCCTAACCTCAACACAGGGGGCTGGATTTGATGGAATCTTGAGGTTTCTTCCAACCTGACATTTCTATTGTTCTGGGCTATCTAGCTGTCAGCTGCAGTTATTAATTTGTAGTTTTCACTTAGGTGAGACGTGATAGCAGTTGACCAGAGTGCAAATATTTGTTTAAATGAAAATGAACCCGACAGCACACACACACGTGAAAATTCACTTTGAATGAAACCCGCAGCGTTGCCTTCCTGGACCCACAGGCCTTGGCTGTCAGTTATCCTGAACTAGAGTGAAATCTTTTGGACCCTTCTATCAGATCTTTTTAAAATGGCTGCTCTTTGTCAGTCTCTTGAGGACACACCATTGCGCCTCGCCTAAGCACCATTCCGAAAGCTCAAAGGGAAACTAAATGTGGGAGAATTTGGAAAGATGAGACCTTTTTGAGACCCATGGAAGCGGCTTACATGTTTCTATGAACTTCAAAGTTTTGCATTGGTCACTGGTCATCCTCCCATAGCTGCATAACTATTTGGTCCCACCAGTCCGCTTGTTTCAAAGCGGCAGCGCTGCACGGAGCCTGGGGTCAGCTGGGGCTGTTGCTACACTTCAAAGACGGAGGTGCCCTATCGACTAATCGATACTTAACATCCTTAAAGGGATTGGCTCCAGAATTAGGCAAAGCTCCTGGCTATCCGTGAAAATGGATCTTCTGCTTGCCTGCTGAGCATTCTGCTTTTCCTTTTCCTCATCTACAATGTCCTCCTCGTTGTCCGAGGCTGCCTGAAGAGTTGCTTGGGAGGTATCCATAGATGGCTCTGGGATGCTGATTGGGTGTCGTCCTCCCCCTCCCCCCCCCCAATCCCATGTGGCTGCTCATAGAAACAGCATGTCTGTGGCTCAGTTCTAGCCGACCTGGGGCAACTGTTGCCTCTTTTTTGTCTTCTGCCTGAGCGCCCTTATTTTCACACAGCACTGCTGAGTGTGCCTGCTGTATCCTTTTTCCACACTACCCAGTGCGATATGGCATAGATATCAGCATTTTGTCTGCTGGTTCAGAGTTCTGTCTGCACAGATTCCACTCCCTACGCAGCAATCAGGTCCAGGCTCTCCAGCAGGCTCCATGCTGGAGCTCGTTTGTGACCCTGGGCATTTATGGTCAGGAGTTCTGGCCTGCTCACCACTCTTACCAAACAGAAAATTAAATTCGAATGTTCCCAGGGTTTTCCTGTGTACCTGGGAGTGCAGCAGAGTTGAAAGTGCTGGCCACAGCCATCACATTGGGGTACTGTGGCACATCTCCTGGTGTCCAAAAATGTCAATTTGAATAGTGCTGTGTCTGCAGTGCCCCAAATTTGACCCCGGAAGGTCGAATTTCATGCAACTCCTCTTCTCAGGGTGGACTACAGAAGTTGATTTTAAAAGCCCTTAAGGTCCGCAGAAGCGGCCTGGGGGTATAGACACATTCATTATAAAATCAACCTAATACAGCTTATTTCAACATAACCTTGTAGTGTAGCCCAGGCCTCTGAAAAATGTCATTTGCCAGTGCTCATTAGAAACTTGCTACAAAAACTCTCACACATTCCATCTTCACTGAGTGGGCTTGAGCCCCACAGATGCTCTACATGTGGAGTTAAGGTGCTAGATGGAGACATTAGGCAGCAGCAGCAGACATATCAAAATATCTGCAGAACTGGCACAATAAACTCTGGCTTTACCTATGCTACAAAAAATAGTACCTGCTCTTGCAGTGGGCGCTAATTTTCCATATACAGGGCATCCCCCCTATAAGTTGCCCCGGTGTACATCTGTTCTGCACTAAAGTCATGGATGCCTTAGGAACTGATGTCTTATAAGTCCTCCCATTCCCCACTCTTAAGTTGCACCAACCCCCCCTCCCAATTTGCATAAATGGAAGTTAGCCATGGGGAAAAAAATTCCCCACTTTGTATCTTGGACTTACAGCGAAATAACATTGCAAAAAAACTTGGATCTTGGACTTACAGTGAGGATGGCCTGTGTAGGCCTATTAGGGAGGTAACAGCGTAACTGTTTAAATGGCTAAATGATAAGCATTGGCTTATCGGTTACTGTAATGGTTATATGCCGGCTCCTGGCCCTGCTCCCGTGGAGCTGGCTGTCACCCTACACTGCTGTCTGTGTATCAGAGCTCTCAGTGCGGGGCAGCAGCCGGTTTCCTGGGAGCCAGCATGTAACCGTTAGGGTATCAGAGGCAGCAGATGGCTCCCCGGGAGCGAGGCCGGCAGACAGGAGCCGGCTTCCAGTAATGACCAGCTGCCGCCTCATGCTGCGGGCTCTGCCTTATAAATCTTATACTGCAGAGCCTGCAGTGCAGCCGGCTTGCCAAGAGTGGGGCCAGCAGCCGGGACGCAGCTCCTAGTGCGCACTAGGTGCCGGCCCTGCTCCCGGGGAGCCGGCTGCACTGCGGGCTCTGCAGTATAAGCTTTATGCTGCAGAGCCCGCACTGTGTAACCACTAAGCTTTTAACAGTTACCTAATTAACTGCTTTTTAACATCCCTAGTGCATACTTTGTCTAGCAACATTATCCTAGCTTACTGCTTCACAATAGCAGGTAATCCCTATTGCTTTCTGCAGTCGTTTCTGAGGAGTACAGGGTGTTGAAAGGGAGTACTGCAGGGCTGCGCAAAATACGGCCCAGAGGCCAGATCCGGCCTGCCAAGCCACCGGATCCGGCTCGCCGACCACCCAGCCAATTGGAGCTGAGAGACTGGCCTGGGAGACAAGGGGGGCAAGCCTCTTTCCCCACCTGGAACTGAGAGCCACATAGAGGGCACAGTCTGTATTTTCAAGCAGTTTGGGGCTGCAGCAGGCAGGGAGCCCAGCCTGCCTTGAGGGTGCTGCAGGCTGGAAGATGCTTAGGTAAACGCCTCCCAGCCAGAACCTGCCTCTGGCACCCCTGCCCCTCCCACACCCCAGCTCACTCCCCCAGGTCTCAATCTAAGCTCTCTGCACCCCCCTGCCCCAGGTCACAACCCCCTTCTTAACCCAACCTCTCAGATCCCAGTCCCTTACCCTGTGTGTCCATCCTAGACCCTGCACCCACTCCACAGAAAAGTGCGGCCCTTGACCACTTATCAAAATCTTGGAGTGGCCCTCTCCCACCAAAAATTATTGCCCAGCCCTGGAGTACTGCGTCAAGCAGCATTGGTGTGTTTGCCTAGGTGCTCCACATTCACTCCTTGGTGTCGTTCCTCAGCTTCTGCTTGGTCATGTTGCCACCAGACTTTGCCCATCCCATCTGCCACTCGATTAAGAATGCAGTGCTTTTGTTCTAGGTCAGCGTCTGGAGGGAATTGTTCCGAAGGAGCCATGTTCACCAAGGTCATCAGCATTTCTTGCCATTTTGTTACTCTGTAGTGGATTTATAGAGTGCCAATTGTATGTTCATCGCTAGTGCAATTTAGGAAATAGTAATGATGAGTGTGGTGAGGGTTGGTTTGTTTTTTGCAAGGAAAGGTTTTTCTTCTGCTGATTACTGTGAAGACAAGTCATTGCAATTTGTAGAACATCGGTTACGGCTGTGATACCAGCTCAGCACAAGGTTGTTCATCCAGCTTTGCATTAAGAACTTAACTGTGGCTGTACTGTATCAGACCAGTAGTGGTTCTAGCCAAGTATCAAGTCTTCTGATAGTAGCCAGTGCCAAGTGCTTTAGAGGAAAAGAAGAATACAGACAATTCTCGAGTGATCCATCTCCTGTTATCCAGTCTCTAGTAGGGATGTTACATTTAGTTTAATCAACCAGTCGACTAGTCGATGGATTTTCCAAGTTTATAGACCTCTGTTATATTCCAGCTTAGTCAACTCTTTTCTCAGATGAACAGTCCCAGTCTTTTAAGTCTCTCTTATGGATGGTATTCCTTGAAGTATTGTTGCTGTTCTCAGTAGTTTTTTTTCAATGAGGGATGTAAAATCGGTTAGCCTATTAAAGGGAGACAAATGGGGGAACCCCGCCTCAGGGCTGGAACACTCCTCCCCTCCCAGCTGCAGGCAGGCAGGGCTCCAGCTGGCCAGAGCAGCTTGTGACACCCCCACACACACTGCAGGCAGGGGCTGCAGCAGCCAGGATGCCTGGGCCCACCATTAAGGGTGAGGCTTACCGGTTAAACTTCACATAGCATCCTAGGGTTTGGAAGAGAACCTCAGGAGGTCATCTAGCTCAACCCCAACTAAATCATCCCAGCCAAGGCTTTGTCAAGGGGACTATATCAGAGTCAGTGGGTGGGAGAGGGGAGGCAGGAGCTGGTGTGCATGGGGAGCTGGTTTCCACAGAGTTGCCCCCCGACTGCTGCGCCCCACAGAAGCAGCAGTGGGGGTGGGAGGAGGGAAGCTTGAGGAGCACTAGCTCCTGCCTCAGCCCCCGCCCCCCCCCCCCGCATGTAAACATGCATCTGCTTGAAAATTTCCGTGGCTACATGTTTACACAAACACATTTTAACATCCCTAGTGCTCACTTCAGGTCCTGTGAAGAGACTCAGAAAGTAAGGCCCCATTCAGCAAAGTACCTTGTGCACGTGCGTAGGACATAATCACCAAAAACCAATAAGGGTAAATATGGATAAAAATCAACAATAAAAATCATTATCAATTTTAAAAACTATCAATTAAATAAAAGTTAAGCCTATTTAAAATTAAATGTGAAATTGACAGCCTATATTAAGGCCTAAGATTATAATAATCTAAATGAAAATAAAAACAATATTAAGCAGTACATATTTGCTGCCAGATTTCAAAGAAAGTCAACCACTGAACTGCTAGAAGTCACTGGTTAACACCCGAAACTAGAGTTTGAAGTGCTAAACCAGGTTTTGACAGTGGTGGCTACTTCAGCAGGTTCAGAGAAAATATTTTCTTCATGTCAGTTTATTCAGTTAGTTAATTTCAGTGGCTTCAGGGGGTAGCCAACTTAGTCTGTACAGGAAAAAGCAACAAATGGTCTGGTAGCACTTCATAGACTAACAAAACATGTAGATGGTACCATGAGCTTTCATGGGCACAGCCCTGTGGGCTGTGCCCATGAAAGCTCATGGTACCATCTACATGTTTTGTTAGTCTATGAAGTGCTACCAGACCATTTGTTGTTAATGTCAGTGGTTATTTCATTCAGAGGGAGGAAACCAACTAGAGATAAAAGTGGAAAACAAACTTTGTTGCTTTTTCAATCTACACAAAAAATTAGACGTGAGAGGGTGAGAGCAACTATTTTTACATCTTGAAGCACATGGTGACCAAAAACAACTGGTTTTCGGGGGCCCAAAATGTAGGGAGGGTGGGTGAGTGGCTCAGTGGATAAGGTACCTGCCTTGGGAGCTAGAGGTGGATTGTTCAAGCCCCACCCTCAACCAGCGTGGACCTGGCAGCCTTGGGACATAGGACAGGAGTGGCCAGACAGCTCCCCTAGGGATGGAGCAGTGGAGTAAATGCAGGCTTACTCCTGCCCTGGCCCTGCACCTGGTCTAGCACATTTAAGTTAGGATTATTTCAATAATAGATTATAAATTGGTGTGTTTGTATATTTTTAATTGAATTTGAATTTCCACTCAAATTAACTTTAATGCGAATCACAAGTAATTTAAAAAAAAATCTAGTAAATAAGAAATGTATCAAAGATCACAAGAATCCGAATAAATGTATGGTAGGCTATGGAACTGTTAAAATAGAGTGCAGAGGCATAGCATGTCTTTCTAACTGTCAGAAGCACCAGTGTAACACCTATATTTAGTTGCAAATCTACATTTTAATGGTTACCAACAAGGAATGAGAATCAACATCTTTTTAAGAAATTAACTGTAATTAAAAAAAACTACTAAAATAGATTTAAAATCATGGTTTCCTCGCTGATTTAATTTTGATTAAAATTGGTGATTTAAATCCGATCATATTGGTGTCTAGACCCACAGAAGTTTTGTGCTAAAACTGAGTATTGTGCTTAAATATTATGTTGAACAGGTCTGAGAGCAGTAGTAGGTGTAGGGATCTCCTTCACACCCGAGCCATTCTTTTTAGGAGACAAATGTGAGGAACAGTCCTGGATTGAAGTGTCAATAGAGAGAGTTTTGGAACAAATTGATGAATTAAGCAGTAATAAATCACCAGGACAGATGGTATTCTCCCAAAAGTCCTGAAGGAACTCATAGGAAATTGCAGAACTGTTAACTGTGGTATGTAACCTGTTGCTTAAATCAGCCTTTCTGCGAGATTAATCCAGGATAGCTAATGTAAGGCCAGTTTTTTATAAAGGCTTCAGTAAGCCTCATATCAGTATTGTGCACACTGATTGAAATGAGAGAAAAGAACAGAAATATCAGATGCTTGAATAATGCGATGAACACTTGAAGAGAACATGCTGAGAGAGAGGCTTTTGTTAGGGAAATCATGCCTCCCCAATCTCTTAGAATTTTCTGAGGGTGTCAAATGCTGAGTAAGAATAATCTAGTGGCTATTGAACCGGTGTACTTGGATTTTCAGAAAGCCTTTGACTAGAGATGTAAAATCCCATTTAATCAGTTAACTGGTTAAACATTACGTTTAACCGATTAAGCGGGATCCCATGGGTAGGGGGCACAGTGGTAGAGGGCACAGCTGTACTGGCGCAGCCCCCCCCACCTGGCGCTGCTCCCGGACGCTGGTAACCATCAACATCCCTGCCTTTGACAAGATCCCACATGAAAGGCTCTTAAGCAAAACAAGTATCGTGGGAGATTGTCATGGATCAATAACTGGTTAAAATGTAGGAAACAAAGGGTAGGAATAAATTGTCAACTCTCACAATGGAGAGGAATCAGTAGCAAGGTCCCTCAATGATCTGGACTGGATCAGTACTGTTCAACATAGTTACAAATAATCTGGAAAACGACTAAACAGTGAGGTGGCAAAATTTACAGACCATGCAGGATAACTCAGATAGTTAAATCCAAAGCTGACTCTGAAGAGTTACAAAGAGATCTCTTTAAACTGCGTGAGAAGAGAATGGCAGCTGAAACTCTGTGTTGATAACTGCAAAGTGGTGTGCATTGGAAAACCTAATCCTACCTACACAAAAAAATGATGTGGTCTACTGATATTTGGTGTTGGGAAGGAATTTTCCCTTCGTACAAATTGGCAGAGATGGTAAGAGTTTTTCATTTTCTTCTGCACCATGGCTCACAGGTCACTAGTAGGGATGTGAATGGTTAACAGGCAGGGCTGGAGCAAGCACCCACTTGCTGTGGGCAGGCAACTGCTCCAGCCCCATGGGGTCCGCCATGGGCAGGGTGCTCCAGCGCGGATGGAGCAGCCCTTGTCCACAGTAGGCCTGGCCTGGACACACCAGGAGCAGCCCCTTTCGTGGCATGCCTGAGCCCCATTTAATTGGTTAACTGGTTAAACATTTAACCAGTTAATTACATGGGATTTTACACTTAGTCACTAGCAGGCTTGAACTAGAGTAAATGGTGGATTCTCTGGTAATTGAAGTCTTTTACTCATGGTTTGAGGACTTCAGTAACTCAATGAGAGGTTAGGAGTATAATGCACGAGTGGGTAGATGAGGTTCTGTGCCCCCCAGTGTGTAGTCGGTATCTTCTGGCCTTAAAAACCGAGTCTATGAAAATGCCAAACAGTAGGAGAGATCAGAAAGAGTTGCATGTAGGACATTTCATCCGCAGGAAGGTTTGACTCTAGGTGTGGAATCCTAGAGCCATTGTAGTTGATGATTGCTTTAATGGAGCCACAATGTGTGCCTAGATTTTCAGGTGAATGATCTTTATAAGAGGAAGTTTGGTATTCGGTCCACTTGGTTGCTATGAGTGGAGTAACTTTGTGTTCATACACAGCCTTTATTTTGTGACTTAGTGAAATTTACAGTGAAATTTAATCAGAGATAATTAATTGGCACTGTGAAATAGAAGAGCTTCCTTTGGCGCAACGTGAGTCCACTGAAGATATGGAGAGAATTCACCTAAAATATGGTCAGTTTAATGTTTTTAAAATCAGGTTGCCATAAATGTCAGTTATTCTGCATGTGTATAAATTGTTTACAGTATATTAAATGTGTACTTTCATTACAGATTTCATGCTACAATATTTGTGACTGATCCTAGATAAAGTAAAAAACAGAAATATAAAATATACCAGTTTAATGTGCCATGTTAATCTGATTATTTCCAAAACCCTTCAAGAGGTTGATTTCCCCCCTGTTAAAGTCACTACCAAGGATATTCAGCCAACTCCAGAGCTACTTCTACTCTTCCCAACTCCATGCTCCAAAAGCACCATAATATCTAAGGCAGCAGTGGGCAATCCACGAGTGGGCCACCTCCATCTCAGTGAGCTGCAAGATTGTTGTAACCCAGGTGGTCTCCCGGCATACAGTTCAGCTAACTGCGCTTGCGTACCTAGGATTTACGAGGTGTGCCACTTAAACGAGCAGTGCTTAATTGGATGCAGAGGGAGCACATGGCTCTCTGTCAATGTTGTATGCAGTCCGCAGGTGCCTCACCTGAATGTCACTATAGTGATACCAGCACAGTCTGGCCAGCCTAGGTGTGGGCAATGGTAAACAAAATGTCTCATGGGCCACATGTAGAACCCCGATGGGTGGTGTACCGCAGGCAGGGGCTGCTCCAGCTGGCAAGCCAGAGCAGCCCCTGTAAGTGGCTGATCTGCCCCCCACCTGCCTGTGCAGGTTACATGCTGGCTTCCCGGGAGTGGGCCCAGCAGGGGTACTCCTGGGGAGCCAGCCTCATTCATCTTATTTAAGAGCATGTTAGACATCTATCAGGGCTGATCAGATGGTGCTGGGCCCTGCCGGGAGGGCGGGGGACTGGACTTGATGGCCTCTCGAGGGCCCTTCCAGTTCCAGTGTTCTATGATTGCATCAGGCCCTGCTCCTGGGGAGGCTACGCTGCAGGCTCTGCAGTATAAAGCTCTGCAGCCCGTGTAACTGCAGGGCTTCCTGGTGGTTACATTTTTAAATTACTTTTTACATCTCGAGTAGGTAACGGGGGGAGGAGGGGTTATTGCAGCTGAGCTCAAGGTGCTATTTTTATCTTTCATATGATTTGATTGGTGCATTTGACACAACTCTCTGCATAGTGTTTCCTGTGCTCTTAGGGGCCTTTCACACAGTTGCAGGGGAGGGACATTTTTAATGATAGGCAAATATAGTTGGAGGGCCTCAAATTGTCAGGGAAGTTCTTTTGAAATTGGCTAGATTTCACGTTGGTCATATCACTGTATAATCAAAATGTTATACTTTATCTGTGTCTTGGCAGGCAGCGCAGAGGAGGAAACGGTAGGTAGGCAGAGAAGCCCTTCTGGTAATTGAGCTGTCATTCTCATCTATCTGTAGTCTTTGGTGGCCCTCCAGGTACATTGTAGCAATTCGACCCTGATGTCATCAAGGGCAGGTACGCTGGCGGTTGGATCCACAAGGGAAGAGAGATGGCTTTAATCTAGTGGTTTGCTTGAGAGAGCAAATTCTTGCCTTGACCATAACTAATTGCTGAATTTCTAACAGCAGTCTTTTGACCAGGACCAGTGTCAGGTTTCTGAAGTGACTCGTCAAATATTGGAGATGGTTTTCTGCTCGCATTTTCTATTTGAAACAATGTTTGTAACTTTGTGTTTGCTGAGATTGATCCAGTCGTGGCTTTCAGTGATGCACTCATCTCTGGCCTATGTGGACTGTATGAGTTGTATGTAAGAGTCATTTTAATTTTACTGTGATTTTTATCCTACACTATTTCCTCGAGCCCAGTGTTTATGATGAGCATTTTCACTTTCTTTACTAAAAGTAGCATGTGGTGTCAGCTTAAATAGTTGTCTGGCATTCTGAGACCTTCCTAGTTTCTGAAGGTCATCAGTCCAGCATAGCTAGGATTGCATCTGTCTGTCATTTTTGTGTCCTAATTATCTGCATCTTATTGAGTTAATTTCTTTTGCAGTGTAATCTATATAATGTACAATGAGTTTGGGGCACAAGTTGTATGATAAGAATGGAAATTGCATAGTTTGGGGAAATGTCTTGATTACCATTAGCGAAATAACAAACATATTCTTCTTTTTCAGGGTAATCACTTTGATCAGTATGAAGAAGGGCACTTGGAGATAGAACAGGCATCTCTAGACAAGCCAATAGAATCGGTAAGATACAGATATCATCATCATCCTCAGCCCACCAGCAAATTAGACAGTGATCGGATGGGTCTTGATGTGAATGCAACTAAATTTGGTGCAAATTGTGTGGAAATAGCAGTTTAGGGGTATTCTTTTCTAATAAGCTTGCATGCCCTTCATTAATGTTCTGTGGGCATAGGCTTTAATCTTTAAGTAGAACTTTTTATAATCTAGGTTACTGTAAAAATAGTTCAGCTTGATATTTGAAAACCTATTTGAAATTATACATTGTTTATGGGAAGTTAGTTTGCTAAATATTGATAAATTTTGTTGAGAAGTTAGCTTATTTTTGTCAGCCTAATGAAACAGAGGAATAAAATGTATTTTGATCCTTTTAGCTTACATAGTCAGGTGATCAACTAGTGTGCATAACAGCTTAATAAATGCTAGAACTACAGTAGCAGTGAGGAGAACTGAATTGTAATTGATATGTTAAACTTGTCCCATAAAATTATATTTCACATAAAACAACATTCCTTTGTAGCTCTTTTGAGAATGTCATTTTACTTTTAGGTAAAACAGTTGCTGACGAACTGCAGAGTAGGAAAAGAGAGACTTTTGGGTTGCTTTTCTTTTAAGCTTCTTCTGAATCTTTTAACGTCGTCTTTGCAAAGTATCACGTGCTAGTCTCAGATGTACAGTAACATTTCTTCTCATGCTGTCTAAATTTCTCTAGGAGGTCCAGCATTTAACAATAGTGCTTAGATGCAAATATTCATTAATAGACTCAGTGGCATGAAACATGATGGAAAAATAATGGGAAGCTTACTGGTGGTCTGATCTAAGCTAGATTTTTATTAAAAATTAGCTCTTTTCAGATAGCATTTAACTCAAAGAAACTAAAATTTAACTATGAAGTTTCATCATTTTAGTGTGCACTTTGTAAACTGCAGTGTTAGCAAAGGATCAATATATATTTGCATTCCTATGTAGGTTGGTGTTGTGTGTGTCTGTGTGCGTGTTTAGATGTTTACAGAAATTTACACAACTTGGGGTGTTCGACATTTTTCTTCCGCAGCAGTTGGCCCATATTAGCTAAGCAGCCATGATCTGGTTTGTATTGCACGGTCTGCCTTTTTTAATTTCTGTAGGGTTTCCTTTCCCCTTTTTTTCTGTTCTTCTGGTCCAGTGAACACTGCATACAGTACCTATTGTCTTAATGTGCTGGCATGATGCTAGATTTAGGCATGGCAGTAATTGATGACGCATGAGATAATGCTGCAGGGGGGAATTTGCATTCGATGTTCTGCTGAATAGTTCAATTTTGTGTTGTGACATGAGAATCTTAACTGATATGCCAAGCCTACTTCCCTGTGTAAACATCATGAGAAATAGCCAGAGTTGCCATCTATTCCATACCATTTAAGGATGATCGTTAGACAGATTATTCAAATGTGATCCACAGGCTAGACCAAGATCTTATTTTTACAGGTGTTTGTTTTTCCAGAATAGAGGAACAAAGCATGTGGGTGACATTAAAACACTGCATGTATATTCAAAATTTAAATCTCTTCTGGCCATTATTATATAGAAAATATATAATACACAATGCCTGGGCCAATACGTTGCTAGGTGACCAGTGTATATGATATTCAGCTACAGTTTGAGGAGATTCAATAGCAGCTGAAACCTTAGGTTAAATAACACCAGAAGTATTTGTTCCTGCATACATTGTAGTGCAAGTATAGGGATGTTATCAAATCTAAATACTTTAACTTGGAAAGGTTTTTGTGTATAACATATACCCAATTGTAAACAGCATTGCCGATACTTAAAAACAAATTTGGTGGGGAAGACAAAAGAAGATGGTCTGCCTTTTTTGGAGGTGGGCTGGGAGGGGGCAAAACTCCAAAACGGCTCCTACCCTAAAACCCAATTGGTTACGCTTTTTTCTTCTGTCTGTAGAAAGATAGGGGGGCTGTTTTAAAAATAATATTAAACATTTAGAAGTGCAGGAATTGGATTATGTTGCATCAAAGAGAAAAATATAAACCTTAGGGAACAGACTTTTAAAACATTTGGTTTTATGATCTGTTGAGTCTGGTGTGTGTGTGTGTAATATATTTACCTCTCCAAAAATACTTAATCACCACTTGTCTGACGCTGTATCCTCATTAGTTCTTACAGATTTGATAGATATATATGTCCTGGGAGAATTCTGCAATTGTTGTATTTGGAGCCATAGTAAAATTGCAGCATTTCCCCAGGACTCTGTGTATTGCCAGTAATTTATTTTTGGGGAGATAGGCATTTAATTTTTTTTTTTATTTTTTGGAGACAGGCATTTAAAAGGGAAAAAGGTAACCAACTTTGTTTTAGGTTAGGAATCAAATTTTATTTCTTGAAAAGGTGAATCATCTTTGTCTTCTCCACTAAATATGCTGTTAGTGTTTACAGCTATTAAACCTAATATAACTTGTTACAGAAACTGAAATTAGTAAAAATTGCTTAAGATTCCAAATTAACAGATTCTATTTGTAATCTTTACAATAGCAAAATTACAAATACATTTTAAATAAATGGGAGGAGGCTTTTTACCTGCTAAAACCAGAGTTTAGGGTTCTGTGTTCTCCTGCAAGAGTTGGATCTCATACCTAAAGCAGCGTGGAGCATCACATTTCTTTCTCTGCTTTGGGTGTGTGTTATATCATTGGCTTTTCCAGAAGAGACAGTAACAACCATGAACTGATATCATGAGAGGTAAGTAGTGGGAAATCATTTTAAATATTTAGTTTTAAAACATGCTGTATTGAAATTTACCAGTTTGTTTATTAGTGACTTATGATCTTAAGCAATTCTATTAGCATTTCAATTCACCTTTAAGAAAGAAATTTAGCTGGTAGCAGTACTTAGAACCCAGTCCTGCACCACTGAAGTCAATGAACATTTTGCCATTTAGTGCAGTGGAAGCTACATCTGAAGCCCTATGTGTCTTTATTAAAAAAGAAAAAATAAGTCTTGGTTTTAACAGTGAATATGTTACAGCATTTTTCAGGTAAATTTTAGGACTACTATGGAGAATCAGCAGTATTAAAGTACGTCCTACTAAAATAAATGGGTCTCTTTAAAAGATTTTCAGATATTCAAGGGAATCCGAAAATGGAAGCCTAGTAACTGTACACAACTTTTGGAAATCCCTAGGGAGAGTGGCTTTGCTTGGAGCATACATTTTGAGTATCATTGCTGAATTTAGCTCCATCTCTGCAGCATTATCTGTTGAGAGATGCTGACCGTACTGCTACAGCATGCAACTCAAAGGTGGCCGGGATCTTATAGGTTTTGGAGTCTACAGATCATTACATTGTTTAACCATGTTTTGAATGACTGTATTACATATTATTTTTAAAAAAGTCTGCAGCAGCTAGTGTCCGTGGAAAGCCTACATTGTGCTGCTAGTAGAGACCAAACATGCCTCTGGACTTAGACATAATGAGAATATAAACCAGGTATTTCTTCTTACAGAAAGGTAGGATTAGAAAAAGCAGAATTAGAGGAAGTCAGAGGTAGAACAATAAAGGTAAAGCCGTAAGAGGACATCAGATTACAAAATGCTACAAAGTTAGTGAAATGATATCAAGATTTATTTTGTTCCTTCAAACCAAAACAAGAAAATACACTTTTAATAGTTTGAAAGGTGTTTTATGAGAGAAAGTTCTTTAACAAAAATTAATTTTTCCTTGGTTAAATGAGAACCAACTACTCTACATTTCATAAAAGGGAGAAAATAGCCAATATAGATTTATGCAGAAGTGTAAGTAATTGGTCATAGTTACAAATCAGATGCCCATGGAAGTTTTGAAACAAGAAGTCTGTTTTTTTTAGCTCTGTAATGAGCTGCACACACTTGATTTGACACATTCTAGGAAAGTGCGCAATGTCCAGATTATGAAGTGCGCACTTATCAAATACTACTGATTTACGAGAAACTTTCTCGTCCTTTGTTTTACTAAAGAAAAATGTTGAAGAGAGTTTAGTTTTTTGTCATGATGATATGATTTCAGGAGTTCAGAAATAATATTAGGCCTGCTCTGTGCTACACAGTTCAATGTAAGCGGCTTGTGTTGAAGTAATTCAGTATATACACTCTAGCTTTGCCTCTCGTGGAGGTGGCTATGTCTGTATAGTTAGGGCAATGCAGTGTCTGTGTAGGCACCGCTTTACCTGCATCTGCTCCTGACTGTATTGTCAATTTCAGGACTCCATACTGGAGGTTTGAAATTGACAAGAAAGCCCAGTTGGGAGTATGGGAACCTGTGCAGAGCTGAGAGTTCTTGCCCACTATACACATGTAGAATGTCAGAATAAAATCAGGTTGTCATTGTCACAGGTTGAAAGGAGACAACACATCTTTCACTTACTCTAAGCCTGTTATTAGTTTGTTCTTGTCATAACTAATGAATGGCTTTGTTCAGTTGCTTGAATAACCCCTTTGAAACACTCCAGAGATTCAGATTCCACTTGTTACTTGAAGATCACAGTTCAGTCCTCTCATTAGAAACCTACAATAGCTTGGGAAGTTGGCTTTTGTCACATGACATATCTGTGCAGATCTGTGGACTCCACTATTTCCAAAGTGTAACCCGATAAGACTGCTGATTTGACATTTAGCGGTGGCCATAAATGGACAGCACTATAAATAATGTGAGTCTTGAAGCTGAATGGTGTAGCATTACTGTTTGGCTTTTCTCTCCAATTTTCATTGTGTCATCTGTAGTGAGCTATAGGGTTTGTGTTGGAAATCTTTAATACCTCTTGTTTGCATGGGTTCACCCAGTGGCATCCAGTCCTTGCTTATCGATAACTTGATACACAGTCAGCACAACTTACAATCCACTCAAGAGGTGTATGGTTTTGTCTATGCTGAAATGAGGTTAATAGTAACAAACAAATCTCTCAGGAGAGGGGACCTTGGGAGGAGAGGGGCTGTTAAGCAAAATTACCCTTTGGCATGTTTTTAACAGTTGAACAATTCAATATCTACTTGTTGAAATCCTTAGTTACTATATTTCTCACACAGTGCCATGAGAACCCTTTGAGTAATTTCCCTTGTATACATGTCAGTTTACATCTGCCAGGGCCACTGCTGGAAACTCTTACTGCAGGAACCATGATAAAATAGAAGTGAAAAGTAACAAAATAAGGTCTTGTTGTCTAGGGTTAAGAGTACAAGACTGCCTTGGGAAGTCTGGGTTCTTTTCTGTGGGCTCTCCTGACTAGTCATGTCCTCTTGGACAAGTCACATGAGATGAAATTTTCAAAAAATGACTTGTCCAAGTGCCAAGTCCCATTGACTCTAGGTAACACTTAAGCTTCTAAATCATGTAAGTACATTTAAAAATGTTACCCGTAATCTGTGTCCCAGAGTTCCCCATCAGGAAAATGTCATTGATAATGTTTTTGTTTGTGCTTTCTGATTTTGGGATAGAGCAGGGATGTAACAGTATAGTCAATTAACTGATTAACCTATAAGCAAAAGCTTATAGGTCAATGCTATAGACTACACACATTTCTCTTCCTCCCCCTCCCTCCCTTGCCAGTACATTTTTTAGCAGGCAGGCCTGCAGCCCGGCTCAGTTCTGGCTCGTGCCGGGTCCAGAACCTATCCTTGCTGTGGCTTTGTATTTAAAGTGTATTAGGAGCCAGGTGGGCAGGCAGCCCAGCTCAGACCCCCCTCCTTAGACAGGGGCTGCTGCCATTCCACACTGCTGCCTCTTTATCAGAGGCAACGGCACTGGGCGACAGGCAGCTGGTCCACAAGGGGAGCTGATTTTTAAACTGGCTCCCCTTGTGGGCTAGCTTCCACCTGGCGCCCTGTGCTGCTGCCTCTGACACACTGGCTGCCGGCCCCACCCCTGCGGACTATTGAATCGTCGACTAACCGATAAAAATTCATGAGGTTATTCGACTATTCAGTTAACTGATATTTAACATGTTGAATAGGATGAAGTGTGTTGTGTAGGTGGCAACTTAGTGTTAAAATACCTTGGCAATAAAATATGCTAAAACAATGATGGGCAACCTAGGCTGGTGAGTAGGGGTGTTAAAATGCATTTATTTGTGTAAATGTGTAACCGCTGAATTTTTCAGTAGTTACACATTTACATGCAGCGGGGAGGAGGGAGCCGGGCTTGAGGAGGTAGCTTTTAAGCTGGCTTCCCATGAGCACCAGCTCCTGCCCCCTGCATCTGCTGCTGCCTCTGAGTCAGCTCCCCACATGTATTGACTTCTGATTCAGGGGAGGGGCAGCTGTGTGTACACTGAGCCCAGGCTCATCGGTTAACCGTGTACTCGGATATATGTTCACATCCCTACTAGTGAGTGGGCTGCATGAGTGGCCCTTCATTTCAGTGGGCTGCAAGATTGTGGTAACCAAGATGGCCTTCTGGGTTATGGGTGTTTTGCTCACTGCACTTGCATACCTTGAATTTGCAGTGTGCGCCAACTGAACCATAGCAGCACTGGGATTTAATGCAGAGGGCTCTCACAGTCAGTTGTTTGCAATCAGCATGCACCTCATTTCACGTTCCCTTGTTTTAAGTGCGTGTCACTTTAATACCAGTAGGAAAAAAATGTACGAGGACGGAAACCAATGGAAGCTGGCAACCTTGCATGTGGGGAACAGTAAACGAAATGTCTTGCAGGCGACACCTAGAACCCCAGGGGGCTGCATGCAGCTCTTGGGCCACAGGTTGCCCACCACTGTGTTAGGATACTATCAACCATTCATTCTCTAATCTGTGACACTGGTGTGGTACCGCAGAATTTGTTGAGAGGACAAATAGCATGGCCCTTGCCTATGTAGCTGGCTCGTCCTCCGGACCAGTCTGGGTTGACCAGCTCCATTTTAGTCAAACATATTGAGTCGTTTTGGTCACTTGGCTGACTTGACAGCTTTTAATGTGATTCTGCTGCAAGGAGCTCTGTGGTGACAAGCTAGTGAGCTCTAAGAGTAATACTGGCCTATACTCTGAGGAAAAAGTTGTTTCTTTAGACTGGCCAGTGGCATATTTAGGAACCAGCCCACCTGTTCAGGAGGAGAACTACTACAAAATGGAGTTGATGTATTGAAAAGGACTTTGAGTTCTTGACACCAAGAAGTAGACCTCTGTTAATAAAAGGGATTTTCCCCTAGACATGAATAACATTAACCTATTAACAAAAAAGATGACAAGCCTGCAGCCTAGTTTCAATGCTTTGTCCTTCTGAATGAGAGATTCTGATTTGGTTAGTGTTGCCTCGCTCCAGATGCCAATAGCTACACTTCCTCACTTCCCATTTATGACCCAAGCAATACAACTTCTCTTGGTAAGGGCAGCATTTAAACTATGAAGAGAGTTCATGCCAGTCTTACTTAGCCAGCAGTCTGTCACAGCGATGTGGAATGGAGGGATAGATGGAAAATGGAAGGGGATCATCATTAATCTCTTCAGTGTGTAAGCTCCATTGGAATTTAATACCTGACCCTTAGGAACGGTATCACGTCATTTCAGCTGGCTGTTTTTAACTAACCAGCAGTTTCACTGCCTGGTCAGTGCCAGACATTGGGTGCGTTAACTAACTTTACATCAGAAGAATACGTTCAACACTATTGGGGAAGATACTGCTTTTTTCGTGGGAACTAAGATCTGCAGTAAAATGTTGGTTTGTTTCAATTTGGAAAAACACGACCATCCTCTCGAGTGGCTTTGTAAAAGTGGTGCGAATGTGTATAACTCTTCTGAATTTTTCCTTTTTACCCTTTAACATTTTGTTTCCCCCTTCACTGTGTCAGTCACAACACACCACTCTTGAATCTCCCAGCTGGTCTTGACTCGTTAAATTTATTTTATGCTTTCACTCTTCTTTAATAAATACATTACTTGCAAGCAGTGAATTGAAAACAAAGCAAAAGAAAAACTACCATTAGTGATTGGACAGTTTCTTACTTTGTGTTACATTTAACTGTTCTTTTGACAGCCCAGTTTTTAAAGCCAGGTTCGTATGGAAATGCTTTCACTCCACTTGCACTGCTTTTGGAAATAGCATACTGCTTCATCTGTCTGTTTATTTTAGTGCATTCATAACACAACACAGTCAGCACAATGTCTCATCTCCATTTAACAAAAGATTGTATGGTAGTTCCTGCCCTTTTTTTAAAAAATGCAGCCATTTTTGTCAGCATCAGCTTTTTAAATTTGATTCCCATAATCCTTGTCAGACACAGTTAATATGTTAACGTAGAAGGAACAATCATAGTGTAATAGCAACAAAATAATTGGTCTGTTGTCCCATTTTACAAGAGCAACATGCAGTTGTGACACTGGCATAAATGGTCTGCAGCAGTTACACTCACAGGTAAGTTCTTGTCAACCTTAGTCTAAAACACTCTTCGGTGGTATTCGTAGCTGGAAGCCATATTGTTCATTTTTCTCTTTCACTCCTATTGATTGAAATATTTCTACCCTGGCATATCCTTACTCCTCTTCCTTGGTTTACAATGTAGTACGAACTACTCTTTCGCAGAGACCCCAATAGTATGGGAGGGCATTGCTGTACACTCTCTTGTCTTGTGAGACTCAAATGTCTTGTTTTACCTGCACAACAGAAGAAAAAAGGTTCTAGTCACTAGAATTGTTTGCAGGGGAAGGGGAATGCATATATACACATTGTAAATCTCAAACTCTTTAGGGTCTGATGTACTATTGGCATGCACATTATTCAGTCAGGGTATGTCCACACTGCATGGCTATTTCGGGATACCAGAGGTATCCTGAGGTAGTTACCCCAAGTCTATATAAGCCACCTGTTATTTCAAAATATTTTTCAAAATAATGGGAGCGCTATTTCGCCATCTTGGTAAACCTTGTTGCACGATGGATAAAAGGATGGCTCGAAATAGCGTGTTGTTTCAAAATTTGGTGCTGTGTAGATGTGCCAAATTTCAAAATAAGCTATTTGAAATAGATCTGAAATAAGATGAGCAATTTGCTTCGTGCAAATTGCATATCTTATTTTGAGTTTAAAGTGCTATGTAGATGCCCCCTCAGTTAGATCAATGAGGAATAAGTGTAAAATACTGCTGTTCTGACCGGATATAGTACAGGAAACTGCCGACTGCCCGAGTTACGACCCTCTGCACTTACAACCATTTTTGTATGTGCTGAAGGGGCTGAACCCTCCCCAACTTATGTGCTCTGCCTGCATTTATGACAGCACACAGCACCCATTGTAAATTAGGGTTGGAGTTACACTGACCCCGATTTGCAACGCTTCCTCGGGAACCAATCACGTTGCATGTCGAGGGCCGCCTGTACTTTATTGCTGAGCTAAATGAAAATTACAGCATTTTTATTAGCTGACTTTTGGATACAATTCATCATTCAGTGTCCCAACCAGACAACTCACGGCAACTCAGGATATCAGATGAACATTGAGGAATAGTCAACATGGCTTTTATAAAGGGAAATCATTCCTTGCCACCCTATTAGAATTCTTTGAGAGTGTCGACAAGCATATAGACAAGGATGAGCCAGTAGATATAGTGTAGTTGGACTTTCAGAAAGCCATAGATAACACCCCTCACCAAAGCCTCTTAAGCAAAGTAAACAGTCATGGGGTAAGAGGGAAAGTCATCTCATGGAAAACGATTACAAAATCAGAAACAGAGGGTAGAAATGAGGTCAAATAGGGTCCCCCCAAGGATCTGTTCTAGGACCAGTCTATTCAGTTCATTTGTAGATAATCTGGAAAAGGAGGTAAACAGTGATGTGGCAAAACACAAAGTTACTCAAGATAATTAACTCCAAAGCTGATTACAAAGAGATCTCACTACACCGGGCGATTGGGCTAGAAAAGGGTAGATGCACATTGATCAACACTGATCTTCACATCCCAAAAATGATGGGATTTTAATCAGCTGTTATTGTTCTAGAGAGAGATTTTGGAATCATTGTGGAGAATTCTCTAAAACCATCTGCTCTTTATATACAGGGCTCAACAAATTATGTAATCTACTCGCCTGTGGCGAGTAGATTACAAGCTGCAAAGCCGGTGCAGCCCGGTCTGCGCATGTGCAGACGGCAGAACCGTGTGGCTGGCAAGCGGGGCTTGCTGCTGCTTGGCGAGCCGTGTGTGTGTGTGTGTGTGTGTGTGTGTGTGTGTGTGTGTATAGACACACACAGACGCGCACACATACAGAGGTATATCTCCATATATATATATACACACACACACACACACACACACACACACACACGGCTCGATGATTGCGGCGAAAACCACTCGCCAGGCTCGCACCGCGCATGCGTGAGACCCGCACTGCGCATGCGTGGACCGCTGGTGAATGGGGCGACCGGCTGAAATCTACTTGCCACAGAAGGAGCCTTGAGAGGTCATCAAGTCCAGTCCCCTGCCCTCAGGGTAGGACCAAGTACCATCCCTGACAGATTTGCTGCAGATTCCTAAATGGCCCCTTCAAGGATTGAGTTCACAACCCTGGGTTCAGTAGGTCAGTGCTCAAACCACTGAGCTATCCTTCCCCCTTCAATATGCTGTGGCAATAAAAATGCTAACATGTTGGAAAAAACATGAGGCAAAGGGATAGCTAGATGAAAAAAATCATAATGCCACTATGTAAGCCCTTTGTGCACCTATACCTTAAATAATGCATGCAGTTCTGGTTGTCTCAGCTCGAGGAATATATAAAGTTGGAAAAAGTTCATGGAAATGCAACAGAATGATTAGGGGTCTGGCACAATTTCCATATAAGGAGGGTTTAAAAAGTCAGGGACTGTTCAGTTAGAAAATAGACTAAGGGGGATATTATAGAGGTTTACATAATCATGAATTGTGAGGAGACAGTAATATTTACCCCCTTCAAATCACACATGAACCAGGGGTCACCCAATGAAATTAATAGCAGATTTAAAACAAACGTAAGGAAATATTTCTTCACACAACATAGTCAATCTGTGGGACTTCTGCCAGGGGATGTTGTGAAGGACAAAGGCATATCTAGGTTTGAAAAATAATTAGATATGTTCATGTAGGCTCTTAGCCAAAATAGGTATTGAACCAACCTCCTTCTCTTGAATTTTTTAAAATGTCTGACCTCCAGAAGCTGCTCTGGCTGATGTGGAATGGATCATTCAATATTGCCCATTCTGTTCATTTCTCAAAGGCGTGTGGCATTGGCCATTGGCAGAGGCAGATTGTTGGGCCAGCTAGACCATTGATTTGACGCAACATGCCCATTCTTACGTTCTTCATTGTGTTTTGTTTTTTGTAAAGTGTAATGAACCGTTTTTCTTTAGTCCCAGCCAAAAGCTGACATTTATTGCTGCACCAATGCTTTCCAACGTCCTTTATCACAAAATAGCTCTTTTTCATTGGGAAGATGAGACATTATGCTTATTGTTTCCCCTACATGCACTAATGATTCCTTGCTGTTAACTTAC
Source organism: Pelochelys cantorii (assembly GCA_032595735.1). Lineage (NCBI taxonomy): Eukaryota > Metazoa > Chordata > Testudines > Trionychidae > Pelochelys > Pelochelys cantorii. Next base: position 17,838,000 of record CM064354.1, on the reverse strand, counting down.
TGCTAGGCCTGTTTCATTCTAACATCTTAGTATTTTGTTAGAGTACATGTGAAATGCATCACCCAGTCTGTGCTTGAACTCATTTTATTTAATTAATTTTTTTGTTTTGTTTCACTAACCTCACTGTTTTTTTTTTCAGTTTAATATTGGCTGCATGCTAGTTTATATATATACATATATATAAAAAACCCAATCAAGTCTAGCCTGGATTTTGCTATGATTGTGTTTTGGTTTCTAGTGGTGGGGCAGTCTTGCACTTACAACTTACTCAGTATTATAAAAGCCTGGCACAAAAACAAAATGACTAAACACAATGCAGATTTTCTTTACAAAAACAATCTTAAAGTGGTGCTGTCTAGGTGATGGATACGATTGTATAAATAACTTGAGTTTATGCTTTTTAATGCTTTTTAGTGTCAATTTTTTTATTGGTATACTTTTTTATTTTCTCCCATATTGCTTTTTTATTTTAAATGTTCTGCACAAAAGTTGCCCAGCACACCATCAGAAAGTGACCCTCCCCTGTATCCTGATCCCCTTGAAAAATTCTAGCCAGCAAGTTTTTGACATTTGTCTTCCCTTTTATTGGGCATATATTGCCTTTCCAGTAGCATTTTTTTTGCATGCACATATGTAGAAAATCTCTTGCTTGTCTCGTGTTTTAAATGTCAGTGGGAAGGGAAGAATATATTATTGGAATATTTTTGGTTTGTTTTCTCTGTTCTATCTGTCAGGATAATATTGGACACCGCTTACTCCAGAAACATGGGTGGAAGCTGGGCCAGGGATTGGGAAAATCACTCCAGGGTAAGTTCAAACGTTTGTGTTTGAGAAACAGATTGAACCACCAGATTCGTGTGTTAATTATTTCTGCTGTTTTTCTAATTTAGGTTCTCTTCCCTCCCCCCCCATTATTAATGTATCCAAGCAAGTGTACTGTGAATTTTTCATATTTAGCAAATTGCAAGTGGAAGCTGCTGCCTCCCTTAAATATACAGGTGTGAGAGATGCAGGTTTGTGTGAATCACCTTGTTTGTTGCTTTTGGAGGGAGAGGAATTAACTGCCTACCTTGTGCAGCTTCTAAAATTACATGGATATTTGTTTGACTGGAATATGCAGATGTTTGATGTTAGGGGAACTTGCAAATAAAATATAGATGCAATGGCTTCTCTGGTCTTAGAAGCCATTAGAACATGAGTAAAAGGGCCACTGAAGACTGAAATGGCAGCAGAAGTTTTCTGTGGATGGGGGAGGGTTATTTCCTTCAAGAATTTTACTAATTTCCATAACTCAAGCAACCTAGTTGCTATGGTTATAGCATGTCTGTTCTAGACATTTTGTGTACTAGTTGGTACCAATAAATGTCTTTAGTTCTCTTGTCCAACTTCTTCCACCAGTTGTACTAGAGAAGCCTGGCTCAGCTCAGTCTGGCAGGTTGCACCAGTTTAACTGAGTGCAAAGATTGGCTCAGACTACTTTATTTGCATTATAGGGGGGTTCTTAGTTTGGTAAAGACCTTGGCATTTGCAATTTTGGACCTGTATCCCTGCAGTAACTCCACCAGAGAGAAGGCTATTGGAGAGGAATCAAGTCCTTTTAATGTGTGGAGATGCATCCTGAGAACTTGTAGAAATGAAAGGTGCTCTGACTTCTCCAGTGTGTGTACATAAACAAGGCTGCTTCCAATGATCAAAACACTTCTCATTTCCTCTAACCTGGTGTCAGTTTAAACTCAGTTTTCTCTGAGATTAATACAGGGTATTTATCTAGTTCTTTTGTGCTACAACTGTCACTGTGGTTCAAGAACCAGCTGTATTAGAATGGAGTTTCCTGCACGCAGGAAATTTTTGATCGCATCTGTTCCTATTATGCCCCAGACTTCATTGTGTCTCTCAAATAATTAGAGGCAGCAGGGATCAGAGGGGAAGCTAGATACACCCCTCTCCCCCACTGTCATTGAGTTTAAAAGCAGGTGCCTAGAGTCTAGATTCATTCATTTCTGAGCATATTGAAATTTCTGGCTCAAAAGTGCTCTAGAAGTGTAAAGTTAGCTATAGGAACATGAACAGCAGCTCAAGAAGGGGAGAACTATTTTGCTCCGGATTGCTTGGTCGGGGTATGGTGATTGTATCAAGGTCCTTCCTTCATGGCGATGGCTAACAAGAACTTGTACAGAATATCCATGGTACTGCTACTGACTTTGTTTCTTTTGAGTATTTTTATCCTACTGTCAAGTTGTCTTTTTTCTTCGTTTTTACTTATGTTTTAGATTATTCAAAAATTAAATAGGAACATCAAGAAAAGTAGCTGGGCTTACCTTCATGCTTATTTTGTAAACTTGAGAAGTAAAACCACTTCAGTATGCACCAAAGATGGAAGAGAATTGCTAGAAAACCAGGCAGACAAAAATGAGCAAAGCAGATTTCCAAGCATGTTAGAAATAAGAAGCCTAGCGCATTGATTACCTTATCCATTTGCTTAGTGCAGTATTAAAGCCGATTAAACATTTTGTAAATGGGACTAAACGTTATAAAGAAATTCCATGGCCATCCTCAGATCAAGCTGAACTAATAAAAGGAAAGCCTCTTTTTAACTGTCCCTTACCAGCAGCAGTTATGGGTGCAGATTAACGCCTGTCCTGGGCTGCAGAATGACATTTTTACAAGGATGCAGTCCTTTAAAAGATTGTTGAATATTTACTTTGCTTGTACTGCCAAATCCTGCTCTCTAAAATGGTCTCCCAGTGTTCTCTAAAATAGTATGGTTATCTACTCTGAATTCCTACCAAGTAGGGATGTTAGTGTGTAGATGTTTACATGATTAACTGATAAGCTTGGGCTCATTGGTTAATCCTAATGACCACCCGCTTCCTCCCTACTGCCTCTGCATCAGAGGCAGCAAGGGCAGGTGGGGGCTGCTGCTTGTGGGGAACCAGCTTAAAAGCCAGCTCCCTGAGAGTCCTGGCTCCTGTTTGCCCTACATGTTTATAAGAAAACATGTTTGCTAACATCCCTACTACCAAATCCCTGCAAGAATCTTCTTTAACTTTGACCCCGTGAAAGCACAATGAAAATACCCACTGGGAGACCTAAAACATGATGGCTGGATTATGTGAAAAGACTCCTGCCCCTCACAGGCATCCTACCCTGTGACACATTACGTTTGGCTCAGAACAGCACATTGTGAAAGGGCTTAACAAATACCTTCAGGCTATGTCTACACTACAGGGTTTTTGCGCAAAAACCTGTGGAGCGTCCACACCTTGAGTGTGTTTTTGTGCAAGAAAATTTACCGTAAAACGGCAGAACAGAGGGCTTTTTGCGGTGTAGGAGGAATAACTTTCTAGGAGGAATAACTCCTTTTTTGCACAACAGTTCTTGTGCAAAAAGGTGTGTGTGGACACTCAACAGGGGTTTCTTGTGCAAAAAGAGCCCATCAGAAAAAGCACAGGTGCTCTGATGGCCATTCTGTGATGGCAATCAGAACTTTCTTGTGCAAGAGAGTCCATGCAGTGTGGACGCTCTCTTGCGCAAAAGCACATTGCTTTTGCGCTGCGCTTTTGAGATGTGGATGCGCTTTTGTGCAAGAAGTTTTTGCGGAAGATTTCTTCTGCAAAAAGCTTCTTGCGCAAAACCCCTGCAGCGTAGACGAAGCCTCAATGGCTTCTACGTTGTCTAAGCAACATGAGAACTAATCAGCCTAACAATATTGCTAGGCTCACCTTGCATGGGTTATCGCTGGGATGACTCTGTGCCTCTAGCCACATGATTGACTTCTGCAAATTCCAGAGTTGATACTTACCAACACGCTCTTCTGTTTGTTGCTTAGCTGAGCAAGGGCTTCTCCTCACTTCCGGTTAAGAGTAGGGAATAGGTGTACGTCACACTGAATGACTTAGGCTCATCTGAGGAAGTGGTTTGTGCCCACGAAAGCTCATGATGCTAGATCTATATTTTTGTTAGTCTCGAAGGTGGCACAGGACTACTCATTTTCATTGTTAAATGGTATAGCTCTTGAAGTGGCATCAGAACATTCTTTTCCCCCAGCCCTTCCTCCTGAGTTCCTTTAAGAACAGTTTTCTGTGCCTCCATCTAGCTGTGCCTCTGAGGGTGCAACGTGGAATGAGGGTTATAGGGATGCCAGAATAGCGTGCCTGCTAGTTCAAAACATATTTTGAACTAATGGGCGTGTTTAAAGACGTGGAATAGCTATTTCGGGATACTGAAGGCATCCCAAAATAACTCCGCTGTGTAGACGTAGCCTTAGGCATGTTGGCTGTCTGTGTTTGTAAAATGGTTCAAACTGAGCACGTCGAGAGTGCATAATTCGGCATCTTCCCTGCTTGGCTAGTAGCCAGGAGTTTCCAAATTCCTACTTGGCAATGGCCAATGGCAGACGTAACAATAGGTGTTGTACTACTGACCCTTCTGTATAGCTGATTTTCCACAAAGTTCCTAAACCAGCACAACACTGTGCATAGTGGAGATGTTATATGGCTATTACAAGATGCCTTGGGATGATTAAGTTGGGGTTGGTCCTGCATTGGGAAGGGGACTGGACTCATTGACTCCTGAGGTCTCTTTCAGCCCCAGGATTCCATGATTCTGTGATTCTGCCTCAGCAGCTGTTTATATAATGCTGCTAGGAAATCCAGAATTGCTTGTATAAGCAAACACATCTGTCTGATGTCCCAATTAAAGTGACAATTCACATGCTTAATGTTCGAAGAGCACCGTCCTATATAGGACTGTCAGAGGGTTAGAATGTAGCCTTTCCTGACTCCTAGCATTTGTCCCTTTATCTCTCTCATGTTGACACATCTTTGGCAAACAGGTTTCATTATTATACAGAGTATGTTAGCCAACAAACATTTAAAAAAAAGTGGTGTTCATTAGTTGCTTAGCAGCACTTTCAGCATTGAAAGTAAAAAGTGGCTTGGGGGAGGTATTTTGCTTCAGATTGCATAAGGGTGTTTTTGTCAGGATAATTTTAAACAGCTTTTCCTTTTTTCTGGAAGAGGAGGGTGTGAGGATGCCTGTATAAGAGATGATTCAGGGTCTTGGTCTAATTGAAAAGAAGTTAGGGTATGTCTACACTAGCTCGTTAGTTCGAGCTAGGTAGGCAAATGAGGGCAACCGGAGTTGCAAATGAAGCCCGGAATTTAAATATCCCGGGCTTCATTTGCATGTGCCCTCGGCATCCAGCCAAATTTTGTTCTGCGCTTGCGTAGCCAGAGTTTGCATGGTTGCTGATTGAACCCTAGCAGCGCTTTGGCTGGATGCCGAGGGAGTGTGCGGCCTTCTGTCAATATTGTGTGCAGCCAGCACACACCTCTCTTCATGTGCCTGCCACTTTAGTGGCATTTAAATATCCCGGGCTTCATTTGCATGTGCCCGGGCGCCGCCATTTTTAAATCCCCCTTAGTCCGAACTAACTGCCCGCAACTAGACGCGGCAGTTAAACGTTAATTCGAACTAACTCCTTAGTTCGAATGAACTGTTACTCCTTGTGGAGTAACCCCCCACCCCTGTGCTGCAGGGGAGCTGTCTGGTTCGGAGCAGGGAGAGAAGGCGCCTGCCTGCGTGTAGCGTCGCAAACAGCTGCCTCTTAGAAAGTCATACCTAGGGTGAACTGAGCATGCTCAGTAAGAGCTGCTGTTGCTGTTGCCCTCATTCTGCTGCTACACCGGCAGCCTGTTAAGAGTAGCAGAGCCCAGCCCCTGCTCTTAAAGGGGCCATGCTGCGTTTTTGTTTTTTTCTTTATTTTTTTCCTTAATTCTCGAGGTCCTTTTTTAACTCAACAACTTTGCTCTCCCCCCCCTTTTTTTTCAACAGAATTTTTTTCCCCAGTGGTCTTTTTTTTTTTTTGGAGGGGGGAGGGTGTTCGGTATTTTTGGTTAAACCATCTGGCAACCCTAGTTAGGAACAGGTTCTCGGGGGTGAAGTGGGGGTGGAGCACCCGCAAGGAAAACTAAAACTCAGTACCTGTGATCAGTACATACCTCATCAGTAAACACCATGTAGGAACAAATATCCGTAAAGAAACAGACTAGGAATGAGAGGGGCTCCCGCTAATTGGAAGTGTGCTGAATGAAGTTGAAGCACAGATTCTGAATGAACCAGAAAAGGAATGCAAGAGATCCAGAAGAGGACTGAGGAGCCTAGGTCGGATCTAGAGGGGGAAGGACTGGTCTTCAGTGGTAGTGCTGTGAAGCTGACTAATCACCCCGCAAGGACACAGAGACTAGGACAGTGCGCTGCCTCCCGAAGTTGAGAATCTGTTCTGTTAGAAGCTGTAGGGCAGCAATGAACAACCTTAGACTAGTGAGTGAGCCTCCTCCATCTCAATGGACCACAAAACTGTTGTAACCGAGTCAGTCTCCGGAGGGAGTTCTGCGCTTGCGTAGCCAGAGTTTGCATGGTTGCTGATTGAACCCTAGCAGCGCTTTGGCTGGATGCCGAGGGAGCGTGCGGCCTTCTGTCAATATTGTGTGCAGCCAGCACACACCTCTCTTCATGTGCCTGCCACTTTAGTAATACCCGTAGGAAAACAAGGGGAATCTTGCAACCCTGCATGTAGGTGACAGTAAATAAAACGTCTTGTGGGCCCCATCCAGAACCCTGATGGGCCATGGGTGGCCTGCGGGCCACAGGTTGACCACTGTTGTAGGGTCACAAAAGCAGCTTGAGATAGGAAAAAAACCACTTAATTCAGGTGTTGCAAAACATTTTCTGTAGTAACATGGGATCGTGGAATAGAAGAGGTTGAGAACAGGTTCCATAGGAGTATTTACTGACTTTGCATTAAATACCTGCCTCTGTTTCAGACTGAGTAACTTGGCAATTGTCCAGTTGCTTTTGTGAGCACACTGTTATAATGATCTTTAGTAGATTCACTTTTTTATACCATAGAAACACATGCATTTTCTTAACTCCTTTCTCTGCAGAACACGGACATCTCTATCTTAAAGAAAAATTTTCAAGGTTGCAGTCATGTTAGGCTTCCCTTCACCAGTAACCATCTACTTTTACACACCGTATTAGAATATGACTAATTAGCATGCCTGAAATTGTAGTGGTGTTGGTTTAGACTGTTCCCACTGGATTGTAGGTACCAGCTCTAGCTGTTAACTTCCTCATATATTGTCCAAAAAAGTATTAATCTGGGGCCTCTTATAAATATGTGAATCAGAATTTAGCATCTTGCTAACTTTGTCAGTGTAATGGTGGCTTTAGTGTAAGTTAACATTTCTCTGCTGAATCAAATAATTTTGTCTGGTTGTTTGATTAAAAAGTAAGTTCTTGTCAGTAAAAACTGGGTGCTTAAGTATGTTTGCTTCTCAAATCTTCATGAGTATAGCCCTGCATATCTGCAGATAATCACATCTGTGGAGGCGGATTCAGATATCCACAGCTCATTTTTGCAGATACGGATGTGGATACAATTTTTGTATCTAGAACCCTGCAAATTTGTGGATATCCACGTAATAGCCATAAGGACCTGCATCTGTGGATCATTTTTGAAGATGCAGATACCAATCTTGTATGTGCATGGGGCTCTGTGTGTGGCTGAGGTAGCTCCCTTGTGGTCTTTACTGTTGCCATGGAAATATTTAGCTACATTCTGTTCCATATAGTTTCTTACCTGTGCTCATCACCATAGTATCGGAGTGCCTTCCAAGAGAGCATTAAGTGACATAACATCTGTCATGTTTTATCTGCTCTGCCATTTCCTCCTCTAGAGCAGAAGTGTGTGCTACATAGAGTGTCTTGTTTTGGTGGTGTCTTCTCAGATATAAGCCTCACCATGTATTTGTTAGAAAAACCAGTATTGAGAAAATGTCACGCACTGGGAACAGGAGGTGGTGAGGTTTGTGGTGGCCCATTGTTCTGGGGGAAGGAGGGAAGAGCTCATTTTACAGTATTGGATCAGTGCCCCCCGCCCCCCAAAGTGTGCCATCTCCCATGCAGGTGAATGCTACCCTTCTTATAGAAAGTTCCATTGGGCCAGAGGAAATTGTCAACCAAAATTGTCAACCAAAGCCTTCCTGTAGTCTGGGGAGAGCCTTGAAAATGAGAACCAAGACCTTAAAAATGATTTGGTATTGTGTGAGATGTCTGTGTAGAAAGCAGAGAATGTGTGTTAATATGTGGTTTGCATAAAGGTGGCATGGCAACATCCAGTGATGTATCTGTTTTGTGTCAGTTATTCAAGGAGCTGAACTGTATGGAGATTATGGGAGAAGCATTGAGGAAAGTGGCAGTCTTATAACTTCAGGGTTCTTTGCTTAAGTCAGTTCACTGAGGAACTAGTAATATTTAAGTTTCCTAATACTTGTTATAGATGGGGGGAGGGCGCACACACCTCCTTTCTGTGCAGCAGGGAGAAGGCCTTTGGCCCACTTCTGTTTCCCATGAAATGTCATTCAGGCTTAGTTGAGATGCTGTAGAACATCGTTTTAGTTGTTTGTTATCAGCAACATTTTGACGGCACATCAGAATCCATGAACCTGGACGTTCTGAAAGGCCATCACACCTGCCTCCGCAGCAACAGCAGCATGCTGTGCTGGAAAGTCCAGGAGCAGACAGCATCTCTGTGGTTACTATAAGAGAGGTCATACCAGGTTAGACCAAAGGCCCATTTAGCCCAGTATCCTGTCTGCCGACAGCGGCCAATGCCAGGTGCCCCCAGAGAGAATGAACGGAACTGATAATGGTGAGTCCCGCTCCTGTCGCCCATTCCCAGCGTCTGACAAACAGAAGAGCTAGGGACACCATCCCTACCCATCTTGGCTAATAGCCATTGATGGACCTAACCTCCATGAATCTATCTAGCTCTTTTTTTGGTAACAAGTAAATAGCTTTTCCTTATTCACTTTCTCCGCACCAGTCCTGATTTTATAGACCTCTATCCTATCCCCCTTAGTCTTCTCTTTTCTAAGATGAAAAGTCCCAGTCTTTTTAATCTCTTTTCAGATGACAGCCATTTCAAACCCCTCATCATTTTGTTGCCCTTTTCTGAGCTTTTTCCAGTGCTAAGATATCTTTTCAGAGATATGGTGATGACATCTGTACGCAGTATTCAAGAAGTGGGCGTACCATGGATTTATAGAGAGGCAAAAAAATATTCTTTGTCCCTTTCTTAATGATTCCTAACATTCGGTTTGGGTTTTTGACTGCTGCTGCACATTAAGTGGATGTTTTCAGAAAACTATCCCCACTGACTCCAAGATCTCTCTCTGGAGTGGTAATAGCTAATTGAGTTCCCCTCACTTTGTACAAATAGTTGGGATTATGTTTTTCAATATGCATTACTTTGCATTTATCTGAAACAAAAGACAGAACTATGTAGCACTTTAAAGACTAACAAGATGGTTTATAGGTGATGAGCTTTCGTGGGCCAGACCCACTTCTGTCTTTTGTTTCAGCTACACCAGACTAACACGGCTGCATCTCTATCACTATTTTGCATTTATCAACATTCAAATTCATTTGGCATTTTGTTGCCCAGTCATCTAGTTTTGTGACCTTTTCACAGTCTGCTTTCGTCTTCATTATCTTGAGCAGTTTAGTATCATCTGCACATTTGGCCACCTCACCATTTACCTCTTTTTCTAGATTATTTATGAATATGTTAAATAGGGCTCCGTACTGGGGCTAATCCTGTGAGATACCATGATTTGCCTCTTTCCATTCTAAAAAGTGACCATTTATTCCTACCCTTTGTTTTCTATCTTTTAACCAGTTATCAATCCATGAGAAGACCTTCCCTCTTTTCCCATGACAACTTACTTTAATCCATATAAACCATCTTGTTAGTCTTTAAAGTGCTACATAGTTCTGTCTTTTGTTTCAGCTACACCAGACTAACACGGCTGCATCTCTATCACTATTACTTTAATTAGAGCATTTGGTGAGGAACCGTGTGTGACGAAGTGGGGGTTATATTCACTCTGTTTGCTATGCTGTATGTGATTTCTACTGTCCTGTTCTGTTCTAATTCTCTGTGTGCCTCAGTTTTCCTGGGCACTGCACCTGTGCCCTGCTGGGGATTTGAGTTTTGGTTGTGATGCACTGAGGGGAGGCTGCCCCAGGCTGCCCAGCCCATCATGTAAACAATGTCTCAGGCTCTCTTGTAACCTGAGCCTAGGTGGGGGGGTGCAACCAGATAACACCTTTTGCCTAGGAAGGGGACAAAGGAGCAGGCGGAGCTGGTTGCTGAGTGTGAGAGTGTGTCTTGGTTGGCTTAGGATGCAGGGAGGGGGGGCAGGGCACTGGCTCTGGGGTCCCCCTCTCCACAAGCTGGATTGTACTGGCAGCTCCTGGTTCCGGTGCTAACAAGAAGTATGTGCCATGCTGTGTCCCTGTGAACGAATAAACCTTCTGTTCTACCTGCCAGCTGAGAGTCATGTCTGGCTGCGGATGGGGGTGCAGGGCCCAGAGACTCCCCACTCCACCATAACACCTTGTCAAAAGCTTTCTGGAAATCTAAGTACACTATATCCACTGGATCCCCCTCATCCACATGCATGCTGATGCCCTCAAACTCTAGTAGATAAGTAAGGCATGATTTCTCTTTACAAAAACTATGCTGACTTTCCCCAACAAATTATGTTCATCTATGTGTCTGACAATTCTGTTCTTTACTACGGTTTTAACCAGTTTGCCAGGTACTGACGTCAGACTTACCAGTCTGTAATTGCCAGGATCACCTCTGGAACCTTTTTTAAAGATTGGCATCACATTAGCTATCTTCCAGTCATTAGGTACAGAAGCTGATTTAAAGGATAGGTTACAAACCATAGTTAGTAGTTCTGCATTTTCACATTTGAGTTCTTTCAGAACTCTTGGGTGAATGTCATCTGGTCCTGGGGACTTGTTACTGTTTAGTTTATTAATTTGTTCCAAAAACTCCTCTAATGACACTTCAATCTGGGACAGTTCCTCAGATTTGTCATTTAAAAAGAACAGCTCAGGTGTGGGAATCTCCCTCACATCCTCAGTTGTGATTGAGTGAAAGAGCCACCATGTTGGGCTTTTTTGGGTAGCCCAGTCTTCCGGATCCACCATATGCACCTCGTAACCAATCCTCCTCTTTGGATGCACCATGTGGGGCCATGAGCTCTTTCTGCAAGAGGAATTGCCTTTGCGTGCCCAACTAATATTTCTGTGGTCCAAGTTGTGCTGAAGGTTCATGTTACAAACCTTTCTTGTTTTGCATGCTGTGGGGAGATGTTAGGGTTTTTTTTCCTTTAATAAAAGCTTAGTGAATTATGCGTACACAGCTGTTGAAAGGAATGTTATTTGGGTTGCAAAGTCAAGCACTTGTGCAACCTTCTGCCTCTTGTGCATATGCATTATGGATTTTTATTTACAGGAGCACTACCAAGTCCATTCAAAAACTTTGTATAAAGAAGGCCTTGTTTTTGTGCCAGACCCTTTCCTCTTTCAAAGCACAGGGTATATGGTAGCAAAGGAAAGCATCCCAATGAGAAGTTCAAAGGTGTATAGAAAGCAAGGCAGGAGACCAAAAGGGGAAAGGATGGGCTTGTGGTTAAGAAAGGTGAATCCTTTGCAGAAGAACTCAGGTTCTCTCCCTGCCTCTAATGACCATCTTCTGGTATGCTACTGAATAGGTCAGTAATACCTAATTTTGGCAGGTGGCCACTAATTGTGGAAATCTCATTTTCTGGGTACCCATCTTTGAAACCTCTGGGAACTGATCTACAGATGTTCTGAGCTCTCAAGTAGCTGAAATCAAGGACACTATGGATGTTTGCCTCCTCTAGCAGTAAGGTAGCATGGTCTGGAGAAATGAGTCTGGAGGTCCTGAATTCTAGTCCTGGCTCTGTCCTTGATTCACTCAGTGGTGTCAGTTATCTTGCTAGTCCAGATGTAAGAGAGGTAAAATGCAGTCCTCTTACGGTGAGGGTGGGCCCGCAAATACTACAGTGGTGAGCTCCCTAGAAAAGGACCATGAGGCAGTGAATGTAGGAGCCTGGAATAGGAACCAGGATGTCTGCCCACCCGGCTCCTCCTACATTTTAAATACAGAGCCGCAGTGTGGGTAGGTCCCTTGCTGTAGCTCTGCATTGAATGCGTGTAGTCGATAGCATTAACCAATGAGCTTTTGCTTGTCATTTAATCAACTACTCAAGTACTCTGTCACATCCCTAATCCACTCAGCTGCTGCGTGGCCCTGTCTGCTTACCAAGCACCATCACCATGCTCACTGTTGCACAAGACACAAAGGAAGACCCTGCTGCTATATAGGTAAAAATGCTCAATGCAGTCCAGATAGACATGCATATTTACTATGGTATGGCTCACTAGTTCTGCCCTTCGTTGCAGGGCTTCATGATTTGTACAGGATATCCAGAGCCGGGGCTTGAGCTATATCACAGCTATACACCTTACTAAAAAAGACTTGCCTTTTAGAAAATCTGCTTTGTTTTGCAGTGACCGCATCAAGGGTCATGAGGTGGCTGAGTGGGTGAGGTGGTGAATTGCTGATCTGTCATCTTTGAAAAGTCATGGAAGTCAGGAGAGGATTCTGGAAGACTGGAAAAGGGCAAATCTAGTATCCATCTATAAAAAGGGAAATAAGAACAACCCAGGAAACTACAGACCAGTTGGTTTAACTTCTGTGCCAGGGAAGATTAATGGAGCAAGTAATTAAGGCATTTATCTGAAAACATCTGGAAGATGATAAAGTGATAGATAACGGCCAGCATGGAATTGTCAAGAGCAAATCATGTCAAACCAATCTGATAGCTTTCTTTGATAGGATATCAAGCCTTGTGGATAAGGGGGTAGTGGTAGACGTTTGACACACTCTTGCATGACCACCTTATCAATAAACTAGGGAAATACAATCTAGATGGGGCTACTGTAAGGTGGGTGAGTAACTGGCTGGTTAACTGTTCTCAGAGTAGTTATTAATGGTTCACAGGCATGCTGGAGGGGTATAACAAGTGGGGTTCCGCAGGGGTCTGTTTTGGCACTGGTTCTGTTCAATATCTTAATCAATGATTTAGATATTGGCATAGAGAGTACGATTATTAAGTTTGCAGATGATCCCAAGCTGGGAGGGGTTGCAAGTGCTTTGGAGGACAGGGTCATAATTCAAAATGATCTGGACAAACTGGAGAATGGTCTGAGGTAAATAGGATGAAGATCAATAAGAACAAATGCAAAGTAGGGATGTAAGAGAGTAGTCGTCTACTAACCACCAAGAATCCTAGGCTTATCCAGTAGTCTACTCACATTTTCCCCACACACTCCTTTCTGCCTCTGTATCAAAAGCTGGTTCCCCCCAGCACTGTCTCTGTGGTTCCCCCCCTCCCCCCCCACTGCTGCTTCTATTTGGCTGGTTGAGTCTGGCTAGTTGGCTTGAACAGTGTAACTATTTGGTCCATGGAGTGTGGCTAGTTTGCTGGTTGGACACCATGGTTCTAAACTCATCAGTACTGCTTCTGAGTGGGCAGCAGGAGTTGTTGAACTTCTGAAAGTTTGCCCGCCAATAGGAATGGACTGTGCTGCCTCCTTAGTGGCATGCAGAAGGAGAGATCTGGAATTTCCCACCTGGCAGCACGTTTGTGACCATATAGCTGTTGTTGCCACGTGAGTCTGAGCACTGGTAAAATCTTCATTTTAGAGTAAAATCCCCAAAACTATGAAAGTAAAAGGAGCCTCTTCTCTTCATTCCTGTTTCAGAGACAGTATGGTCTAGAAGTTAGCAGTCTAACCCCTCACAGAATAACTGCTCTTGGTGCTCTTGCATTATTGAGACAGCCAGTTTGACTCTGAGTCCAGATTGAGCTTGTGGAATGAGTAGTTCAAAAGAACTGTGTACTTGTGCATATTCATTTAATAATTGGGTTGTGCAGATTCATTTAAATGAATTGAGACGAACATAAAACTTAATGCCATTGTCAAGCAGACTTGTCTCTTCAGAGCGATTTTAGTTTAGCTTTTGCTTCTTAGCTTTCACCATTTTTCCAAGCTTTAGTGCTTAAGAACATCAAGAACATCCAATTTAGAACCCCCTTGAAAAATCCGCCTTCTCTCCAGTTTTGCGATCATTAGTGTCCTGAGAATAGCAATCCAATCAAAAAGCCCTCTGCACTCAAGGTCGTCTTCTGTTTCATAGTACAGGTTGTATCTCCCTTAACTAGGACTCCCTGGTTCGGCAATATCTGTGGTCTGGCATGGACCACGGATGTTCCTGGGCCACAGAGCCCAGGAAAAGGGAGGTCTGGTGGCAGAGCAGGAATGCTGTAAGGGGCACCAGCAACTCAGCTGGGAGCCCAAAACATACGTGTGTGGGGGGGGGGGGGCGGGAGGGAGGATGGGTGGCATAGCAGGGAGTTCTGGCCCCAGCAGCCGGGGAGCTCTAACCTGGCTGCAGCTGTGGACCTCCAGCCCCGCCCCGGGAGCTCCGGCCGCACCCCTGGCCGCAGAGCTCCAGCTATGTTCTGGCTCTGACGGCCAGGGAACTCCAGTAGCACCCAGGGAGCTCTGGCCCCAGCCACAGAGCCAGGCAGCTGCAGAGCTCTGCCCCAGCTGTGCAGCTCTGGCTGTGGTGCTCCGTTCCTGGTGGTAGTGGGGCCAAGGAGAGCCCTAGGGGGCTGAGGCAGCAGTGGGGCAGGCTGGAGCTCTAGGCCGGTGGCAGCACGGCCATGAGGGGAGGGACCTTCCCTGGTATGGAAAATCCTTTCGTTTGGGACAGTCAGGTCCCAAGGGTGCCGGACCAGCCAGGTCCAACCTGTGTAGCTACAAGCTAAGGCCTAGGGGTGGGAACTTAAGGCCTAGAGGCCTGCTGCAGCCCCTGGCTTGCCTGGATCTGGCCCTCAAGGCGTGCAGCTCCCCCCAGCATTGGGAAGCCCGCACTGGTATGTGAGGGGAATGCGGGGAGGGTCTTTCTCCCTGTCAGGGGCCACCTCACTTGTGTGTGGTCCCCGACTGATTTTTCTGTGGGTCAGCGGCCCCTGACCCAGAAAAGGCCTCGAGTAGTCCTACTCTCTTTTGGAGGAGGGAGGAAATAAATCTTTGGTATATCTTACCTGTTCTGAAATGCCATTTGCATTCTTGAAACAAATAAATAATTGAATCCCTTGCATTTGTTTAATTTCAGAGATTGACCGTCCTAGAATGTAACTTAACACACTGTTTGCTTTTCCTTCCCCCACTGGAAAGTGTGCTAACCTGGGCCAGGACATTCCTACTAAGTCAAAACATTTCCCACCCCTTCACCTTCCCTTGTGGCATTGGTCACTTCATCCTTGCTGTGAATCCTATCTGGAAAGAAAAGGGATTGTGACCCTGGAGATAGTACAACTTCTCAGATTTGTTTGGAGAAAAAATAAGATGTCGCCATCTCTGTGATGCACTGGTTGTTGGCGCCAATTCTCTCTAGCTGTCCAACACTTTGAATTCCTGCCCTTGCTTGGGAGGTCAACAGCAGTCCCTTTTGAGAGCAACTGGCTTGCCGTGGAAGGGTTCAGTTGGAGGACCTAAGCACAGCTCTAAGGAGATACCCAAAATCCATGGCTACTTGTCAAATGCTTCTGATCACATGGTAGTATTTGTTTTTCCCTGCGCTGGTTGTCAGAGACCCCTCACTTTTCCCCTTTGACTGTTCTCTGTCCCTAGGCTTCACGTGGCAGTCAGCCGAGTTGGATGTGTCTTTATTCCAAAGCTAGTCAGTGCACCAAAACAGTTTGCTAGGACACAAAACAAGACACTCTCCAGCTTCTGTGGGCTCAGAGCCAGGGACCCAAATTCGAGTCTTCTGCTTGGTAGCGTGTTGTGTGCCCCCACCCATTGGGCATGCTTCAGTATTTTGGTGAGAGCAGTCACCACTGTGGGTAGTTGCAATTTGTGCTTGAGCTGCTGGAACTGGTGCTTGTCAGTCAGACACCAGGCTGTGCAGGCTGCTTGGTCAGCTGCCAGGGTCAGCTGTGCTAGTTCCCAGTGAAGAAATAATGGCTACATTTGAAACAAAGGTAGCACTCTGAATAGCTAAAAAGTAACTTCCCCTCCTTGTATGAAGACTGAGGGAATGCCTGGTTGACTTCATGCCCTTTAACACATTTCTAATGACCTTAAGATCTTGATTTTGTAACAAATACACATACATTTTTGAGTTTGGAAAAAATGCAGCACCTGTTAAAACTGATTCATCACCAGGAACTAAATTTCTTCCAGAGTCTCATAAATCGTGGGCAAGAGCAGTTGTGAAAACAAACAGTAGCTGCTCCAAACTGACCACCTCCAGTCGCCCCCACTCCACAGGATGAAGTGTGGCAGTCGGGTAGGAGGGGTGAGGAAGAAGCCTCATTCTAGCTGCCTACTGCAAACGGCCTGTTGTCTGCCCCTACTGGTTTCTGCCTAACAAATGGTGTTTCTTTTTTACAGTGTTTTGATCCTGGACTTGTTGTGGTGATGGTAAACTTAGCAGTGGTAATTTTTTATTTTCAGACTGAATTACTCCTTTTGTCATCAGTGCACCAATATGTTAGGCTTACTTTCTCTGTTGTAGCCTTCATCCTTCTGCTTGGTCTTTCATTTCCTTTCCTTTCTTTATGCACACTTGTCTGATCCTTGTTCATTAAAGGGTATTGCTAAGAAGGGATGTTTCTGTTTGTGTTAGAACTGCCAAAAATCAGTTTAAACATAAAATTCTAATACTGTCCAAACTTGATTTCCCCAACATGACAGGCACTAGCACTTGCTACTGCAATTTATGAATTTAAAAAACTTTGACTGCCTTAGAAGGCAAAAGTACTGATTCATTGTTTGTATACAGGGGTTTACCAAGGTAATGAACTTGCACAGAAAGATGATGATTCTTGCAGAAACAAAACAAAAACTGGAAAACAAAACCAATTCCTTTCACATTTGTTCTGAATCATTCTATTGGATTTGTCTTTTACCAGTAAACCCCTGGCTGAGACGTTATGAAAGTGATACTGCACTTAGGAAGTCATTTTTATAACCTGTCTTTCATTTGGTCCTTTTGCTAAAGATTGCAGTCACTGCTTACTCATTATACCATTGGGCGCAAGAGATGCATATTCTGGGTGAAAGTTTTACTGTTAAGTACCTAACATGAAAGCTAAGTAGCTAACAGCTATTTTGGATTGGCTGAGATGGCTTAATGAATATTTTTATCTTTGGCTTTGTAGTATGCCCATCTAAATGGTCTCTGGGTATATGTACAAAAATACAAATTGCAGTTATAAATATAAAACTAACTCTTTCTCCGAAGTGGAAATTACTCATACTTATTTCCTAGTTTAATGATTAAAAATGCACGTGTCCCCTTAATGTGCCCATAGAGTTGGAGAGCCGTGGTTTAATAATTTTTGAAAGAACTAGAAAGAGTTTCCCCTGCAGAACAGAGAAACTTGATGTAAATCAGAGGCGGCTTTTCTGACGTGGCTTAAGAACTAAGCCTTTTTTTGGTGCATGTGGATTAAAATAGTAGTCCTAATATAGTCTTATTTTTGGCATGATTAAAAATAAATCTTTTAGCCCAAAGGTATAATATACGTGTATATGTGTGTATAACAAAACAATTGTTTACACAACCAACCCAAGAATAATCATAAGGGAAGTAAACATTCTGTTCTTTTACTCAAGGTATACTCCAGATAAGGTAAGTACTTTTCAGTGGGCTTACATCACAACAAACAGCGCAAGTTGTGATGTAAAAAAGCTGTGGTAGTAAAGTGCTTGTCTGCCCCATTTTGCTTTGTTTGGCTGGTTATGAGTGGATTAAAGATATGTAAAAATCCTCCAGCATAGTTTGATTAGTTCAAAGTCAATTTTCTTCGCAACTAGTCCTTTTCACAGCTTACAGGTTACACAGTCAGTAATAGAGCAGTTTTTAGTGGGAACATTAGGAAGCCAGTTATGTTTAAGTATCTCTTCTGGATCTCGTGCCTTTTTTTTTTTTTTTTTTTTTTTTTTTAAATGCGAGAATTCTGGTCTACCATGCCTGCCATGGTATTAATTTTTTTAAATTTAGTAAGATACAAAATGTGGTGGTAAACTAATGTGGTTGTACAATAACACATGGTTAGTGCTTGTCTTTTGACTGATGGATCAGGGTTATGAGCTCATGGTGTCAGGGGAATAAGGAAAGCACCTTTGACTCTCCGGGTACCAAGCCTTGGCAGTGTGGTAGAACGTTAGCCAGCGATGCCAAATGTACCTTTGGTTAATGTTCTGAGAATCCCAGCAGTAAGCACCAATGGGCTAACAGATTTGGAACTGAGAAGCACATTTGGATGTAAGCTGTGAGAATGGCTTGTGTTTGGTTCACTGTAGCTTTCTGGTCTCTGCACTCAAAGGCAAGATCTCTAACCACCCAGCGTAATGTGTAAAGTGAGCTGCTGGAGCAGACTTGGCCTCTCACCTTGTTTGGGTGTTTCTGTTACAGGTAGAACAGATCCCATCCCTATCGTCGTCAAGTATGATGTCATGGGCATGGGCCGGATGGAAATGGAGGTAAGTTGATCCTGATGCTAAAACATGTTTCTTAATTTGCTTTGGGTCCCAGAGTGCAGTTGGAGAGTGATGTAGAAGTATGAACTTTGAGCAGCAAAGCCGGAGAAACACTTTGCCTTAAATCTGCACTATAGGACAAGCTTTTCTCCTCCAAACACATACGCTAGTTACCCATGGCTAACTGACTTTTGAGGCCTGGAGACTTTTCTTTGATTCCTTGGCTTTGGGGGTTGGATTTTCATGAAGCTAAATCCTTTCCTGGCAATGGAAGGCGGCAGCATGGAAGGATTAATGAACTATTTTGTAGGCGACGGGATGATGAAGCAGGGAAAGTTAAGCACAATACACACAGATTCTGTGTTCGAACAATGGAATAAATAACATTTTCTTGGCTATTTGGGTGCCACCAAGAATTTACAGGAGTAATTCCATCTGTTCTTATTGCTAAGCTTGATTATGCCGAAGATGCCACTGAACGGAGGCGTGTACTGGAGGTGGAAAAAGAAGACACTGAAGAGCTGAGGCAGAAGTACAAGGTATGCAAATGGACAGATTGATGGGTTGAATGGGAGAGACTTAGTCCTGATAGAACAGAGCAATCTGGTCATGCAACTCCAGGACTGATGGTATAAACTCTTGTACTTTGCTGTGCTCCTTTTTCTGTAATACGGATACTGCGCTGCTGAAACGTGCTGCACTGCAGCGTTGCCCATTGACCACCCCTCAGGTAGTCACAGAACAGCCACAGCATGCGCAGCAGCTATGCAGGCTTCCACAGCACTGCGTTCTTTCCCGGGCTTCCTCCCGGACCTGTGGCCCATTTCCGAGCTCTTGGCTTTCGGCTGAACCTGCCACGGGAGGGCTAATTAGTGCAGAATCAAGCAGTGGCTTTCATATTAACCTCACTCAAGTAGGGAATGGAGTAGTAAATGGAACATCACTGGAATGTTGCATAAATGCAGTTTTTTTAAGAAGGTAGCACACTGGTCTGGTGTACACAGATTGAATGCATCATATTAGCAGAATTTGTATATGCTGCCAATATATAGTATTATAGTGTCTGCTCTGAAGCAAGAACTTTCCTGTTACATAGTCTGCAAAAGTCTGTGTTGAGCAAGTCAAGGAACTGCTGCTGCTTAATAGTAAAATTGGACTATCCTACTGGCACTGAACATGCTGCATTGCAGTATAGGCCAACATCTGACTCTCCTGTTGTGGGGCGTCCAGGGGAGAGCACTGTTCCATATCCCTTCTTTTGCTTACCAGCCATTTCCCGTGAAGCACGTTACATCATGGCAAAACTTGCTCATTCAGCTGTCCTGGGCCAGTAGAGGCTGATGGGGATGCGGAAGAGTATCAGATTTAAGGGATCGATGCTGCCAGAAGCTTGTTGCTTTTGGGAGTGGTAGATTTCCGATGTCATCGAAGCAAAACAAAGCCATTTCAGTTATAAAATACCCACCACTGCACTGGTGCAGAGGTGGCACTGAAAGCAGTTTAGTCAACTGTAATGTCTCTGTGCTCCCTTTTACTTTGCTTTTCCCTACTAAATTAAGGCCTTAATCTGCCTGTTAACATGAGCTTCTGAGAGATTTGGTGGTTATAAAAGTACATGACCGGCTAATTACTTTTTGAATTACCTATTACCTCTGAACTGAGGAGGAGTTAAACATGTCTTTTGTCTCATTTAAAAGGGTATGCTTTAAATGGGCGTGTGCAGATTGTGGTACACAGCAATGTTCCCTCCAGTCCTTTTCATCTAGGGGTGGATTTTTTCTGTCCATGTGCGGAATAAATGTATGTGCATCCAGGCATGTGCAAACATGCCCACCAGCAGAAACAAAAACCTGGCTGTGGGCACTCTGCTAACCTTCTGGGCAGCATTGGAATCTCTCCTGAGCAGCCGCAGAAGCGCCCAGCTTACAGGGAGCCCTGGTAAATAGTGTATTTCCTTCTGCCGCTTTGGCACACTTCCACTTCAATATAGTCTTTCATTTTGGGGTGACATACTGTCCAACAAACCATTCACACGCCGCCGAAAGAAGAGGGTTTTAGTGCTGACATCAGCTGCTCTACAGCAGTATGTGACTACAAGCTGGACTTTGTTTTCCTTGCTCGTGGTTTTCCTATAGTATACCCCTAGCTGTGCTGCCAAAGATCTGCAGGCAGCAACAGCTGAAGGCTACAATTTTATATCTTCGTTAAATATTGGGAGGCAGGAAGCCCTTCTTTTCTGTGATTTGTGTAATGCTGTCTTGTCGTCTTCTGCCCTGCTGTCTGTAGAGCAGAGCTCTGAGGTTTTCCCTTTTATCTTTTCAGATGCAATGGCATGTGTGTATTGCTTTTGTAACTCTTTGAAATCTGTCGTTGTGCTCGTGTTCAGAGCGGTTTTTAAGATACTGATTGAGAGCGCTGACACTTTCTCCAAACACAGATTTGTTTTACTAGCGTACAGGGAAGCCGACAGCCTGCGCTGGCCCTTGAGCAGTGCAGGGGGCAGCTCCGTGGGGCCAGAAGCAGCCATCCCTCTGCACCACGCAGAGCGTTCCCTGTCCCCAGCCCTCAGACACCTGGCGTGTGCAGTGCAGCGCTCTGGCGGCGTTTGAATCCCCTCCCCCGCCGGCGGGGCTGTTGGCATGCTTTGTCACTAGCCATTGCATTCCTGTATTCATCTATGGAGCTTTCCCCAAGCACAGTTGTTTCACTGCTTTGGAGTTAGCCATTATGTAATTGCTGACTGTGGCCACATTGCTATTAGCCATTCATGGGGCCTCAGGGATTTTAGATGGCTCTCTAACCAGAAGTGAAGCACAAAGCTGTTTAGTTTCCTGCTCGGGTGTAGATTCTGAACAGGACTATTTGAAGAAATATATTGTTAGGCCATAGGATGCTTTTTAACCTTTTCTAAACACCAGTTCAGAGGAGGAAGTGTTGGAATGCCGTTGTTCCCCAAACCTCACATTGCTTTGCTTTCCTTCTCTGGTGTCTTCATATGGAACAGCTCTAGACTCAAACCCTTATTTTTCATGCCAGTGTCCTTAGATGGTAGACAGAGCCTTCATCTTGCAGCTGGAACTTAAAATAGATTTTTACCTAACTGCTCAAAATCTCTAAAAATATTGTAACAATAAGTTCTTAGTGAGGATTTTTCCCATGTGGTCTAAAAAATATTTGAACTTAATCTTGTATTACAGTGTGTAATGCTCACCTTTAACATTAAAAAAACCCATAAAACACACATGAGAAATCAAGACATTAAAAAGCAATTAACTTCTCAGAGCAAATCTTAGCTAGTGGATTCAGAAGCAGCTTTGCGTGTACACTGCTAGTTTTTCTATTTCCTATCCTTTCTGTTCTTTAAGGATATTAGCATGAGGATTCAGAACTCATCTGAACCAGGTATTTATTCCCCGTCAAGGGTCATAGGCATGTTTTAGTGACATCCCAACCACTGATTTGGGATAGAAAGACTCTGGGTTACCCATGAGAACTGTAACTTCAGAGCAACAGCAAGCAGCTGGTCCAGAGGAGCTCTGGGGAAACAAGGGCTCATTTCTCACATAAATGCCTGGCTCCAGTGTGCCGCATTAAGCTCGCTGTAATTTAGAATGGAGGCTTTGTTCAGAAGCCCTTTCTCAACCTTGAACCTCCAACTGGAACAGAAATAACCCTTCCAAGCTGAAAGCTGTGCTTCGAGCATGCGCAGCTCTGTAAAATCCAATTGCTCTGAAAATTCAGGCCCTGTGCGGGTCATGCTGGATGCCCAAAATTAGTGCTCAGTTGAGTTAAGCCTTAATCTCTGTTATTTCAGTTCTGAGTCTAAAATGTGGTAAGGAACTCTCACACTACAGTGATGAGAGAAGCCCGTGAGGAAGTTAATTCCATTGTTGAGCCCTGGTCATTTTTATACATAATACTTTAAAGCTGGATAAGTAAGACAGTGTGTATGTGCATCAGGGATGTAAAACTCGGTTTTACTGGTTAACCAGATAAATGCTATGTTCAATGGGTTAACCGATTAAAAGGGAGTACGGGCGGGGGGCTGCTCCAGCCCCCTTTTCCCCCCTCCCCACTGCAGGCAGCTGCTGTTCCTAGGGTACCTAGGCTCCCTGTGGACAGAGGCTGCTCCGGACTACAGGAGCAGCCGCTGTCCATGGTGGGCTCCCCCATAGGGCAAAAGCAGCCCCCTGCCTGCAGCAGGCAGGGAGCTGCTCCACCCTCCACTGGTTAATGGTTAATCAGACCCGGTAAGCGCTTACCAGTTAATGGGTTAACCTTTCACATCCCTAATGTGCATGAGCACATGGTGGATGATTAGCTCAAGACTGAAAACGCAATAATCTATCCACCGTGCTGTAGTAGATATAGGGAATATCTGGTTTTCTGGTTCTCACAGCTAATGGAGAATGTGTCAGCTCTCTTAAGTGAAATTGCTGTTTTGTGATGTCGCTTACCTGGTTCAAATGGATAAACAAACATCACTTGAGGGTAAGACTTGATTTGCATTTTACTGCATTGCATCTCTGTCCTGGGCCCTCTTCTTGCCTGCATACATTTGTGTATAGAACCCCTAAGAGTTACAGATTCAAGAGGGTAAAATAACAGAACAACAAAAGAGAGTTACTTTGCTGGGCGACCAAAGTGCCCCACAGTCTGGGGCCAGAATAAATGTCACATGACAGTTTGAATTGTGGGAGCCCTGGAATGCCATGTGCATTGGCAGATGAAACTTCAATGGAGCTGCGCCTGCTTATTCCAGGGGTGAATTTGGCCCACTTTTCCTAATTAAAATGGATACTTCCCATTGAGCATCTGGTAGTTGCTACCTTGCTGAAAAGTGGATTGTTATCTGGAGCCCTTTGTGGAATCCAGTGCCAGATTGGAGCCAGGGAGACCGATGCTCAATGTTAATTTGAGACCTCAGACCTTCATTATATATTAACTAACACAAACGAATGTGTGTGGTAGTTGTAATTCAGAAAGCAAAGTCCAAACAGTCTAGCATACTGCAGCCATTGCTTCCCACAGATTACTGTGCTAACTTTGAAAGCAGGACAGATCTAGAGAGGGCTCCGTGTGCGTGTGCGTGTGCGTGCCGCAGCATGCCTGGCCGGAAGATTTTACTAGCAGTGGCTTTGAGAGCTAGCTTGCACATGCGCAGAAGCGCTACACGCGCTAGGCGGCTAATGCGCATGTGCGAGATACAGTCACCTCAGTTCCTTCTCTGCTGCCGCCAGCATCAGCCGGAACCCGCAGTGCCCTCTGCAGACTTCTCCTCAGAGACAGCTAATCCTTTTCCTTTTCCTTTAATTTTTATTATATTTTTACTATCCTTCCAAAAAAAAGAAGACGACGACGACGACTGAGTGTCTCCCTCAGACACGGAGACAGGCGCGAGCTCTGCGCCCCGCGCTTCCCCTCAGGGGAATCCTCTCACCTGCGCTGAGGAGTTTCTTTCCCTCAGCTTCAGCTCCAGCCTCCTCTCATAAGGCTGAGAGATTTTTTCACAGATTTAAAAAAAATTTTTCTTAATCTTTTTTGCAGCGTTCTCCCAAGTGGGGGCTCTGTTTGTTTTAAACGCTGTTTCTCTGCACGGGCTGCCAGTCACTCTGCCAGACTAGCGCACTCAGTGCATACATTGTCTGGACAATTACAGCAAAGTTTACTGCCATCAGTGAAAATTTGGCAGCCGGGGCCAGGAGAGCCAGAGGGTTTTCAGCTCAACCTGATCTCACTCAAACGCTCCCTCAGACCAGCGTCGGACCCCGGTCACCCCACATCCCCGCTATTACTATCACTGGCGGCGATGTGGGACAAGGCAGTTCCCCCTGCCACAGAGCTGTGAGCGTTGCCTCTTCCAAATAAGAGAGCACATATAGCAGCAAACAGGGAATCCCCCTCACATAAGAAAGGGCAATCCCTGAATCCTAAGCCAGCTCTGTCCGCAGCTGGGTCTCCAGACAAGCGCTTACTGGGGCAGCGTTCACCCACAGTGCCCCGTGGGTCTAAGGACCTGGCAGTGTGCCTAAACATGCCGATAAGCTCAAGCCTGTCACGGCTGAGCAGCACAGGGCTACAACAGCATTGTCGGTCCCACCAGCACCAAGCAGTTCTGTACATAAGGGCAGCGCAGGGACCAGAGTGCTGTTACCACCCCCGCAGCACCTGCGCCATCCCCTCTGCTGGCAAAGCCAAAGCATACACCGGTACAATATTCTTTACCACCTGTGCCTCCTTGTGCCCTTACAGGTCCACAGACGACTCCATGATCTCTTCAGTGCCCGTGACACCCTTGTTTGGCACTGATTCCTCTCCCCATCCCGAGGGGTTTTCCATGTCTCTGCCTGGCACTTCCACACCTCCATTATCTGGTGAGGAGGATCAGGTTTCTATCATGACCTCACTCCTTCCAGACACTCTACGCCGAGGTGCAAATTCCCTTGCTCATGACCGGCCTTACCACACTGGCAAACTGCTGTCATCACCTATGCCAGTGGCCCTGCTGGGACCCCTGGGCACCTTACAGGGCCCAGCAGCAACAGCATCACCATGTTGCTCAGCTTCGCTCCAGGCCTGTGTCCCCTGCATCCCTTGACGCCACAAGGGACCAGACAGACTTCGATCAGCGACTAAGTGACAAGGAATCCACTAAGCTCCTCTCACCCACTTACACAGCTATCTCTTCCCAGGGGGCACGCATGCCTCCGCACGCCCTATCCGGGGATGATTTCAAGGCTTTCCAAGACCTTTTCAAGAGGGTAGCTGAGGTCCTCAAGGTCTCGTTAACCACTGCCAGAGACCCAGCATAAATGTGTGAGCATCGTCCAGACCACTCCATTCACAAGGCTCGCTCTCCCCCGGATCCCGCCAAGCAACTTTGGCAAACACCCGCCACCATTCACCCAGTGGGCAAGAAGGCAGATAGGAAATACTACGTGGCTCCTCAGGGTGCTGAGTTTTTATTCTCACGTCCCTCCCCTAACTCCATAGCGACTGAGGCAGTGAATCTGAGAACGAGCGGGGCATGGCCAAATCCACCCCTCCAGATAAGGAGTGGAAATGTCTAGGCATAATGGGCAGATGGTTGTACTCTGCCTCCCTACAGCTACATAGCGCTAATTACACCGCGAAATACACTCCTCATATATTTGAGCAAATCACAGATTTTATTCAGTTCCTCCCAGAGTGGGGGAAAAAACAGAACAAATGAGAGCAAACACTAACGAGGGTCTCTTGATTGCCAGAACAGCCCTCCAAGCTGCTTTGGACTCAGCTGACGCAGCTTCATGAGCCCTGGTCATCTCTGTGGCAATGAAGAGAGCTTTCTGGCTCCACCTCTCTGGTTTCCCAAAGAAGGTCCATACGAAGGTCCGTTCGAGGGCCTGAAGCTCTTCGCTGATGCCACAGATGCTTCTTTACACTCCCTCAAAGATTCCAGGACCACACTTAGAATGCTGGGCATCCTGGCTCCTGCACCAAAACGCAAACAAAACAAACCTTATGTTCAAAGATACAGACCTTCCCCCTTTGGTCATTCTCAAAGACAATACGACCCTAGAAAGCGCCAGTGTCAGGAGAGAAGGCGGCAGCCAGCCAACCAACCCACTCCATCTCAGTCCTCTAACTCTAGGCAAAGATTCTGAAGGACTGGTCGAGAGCCATCAGATTCGTCTTCCCTCACCCAAGCCTCCTTTTATCCAACCACGGATTAGCACCGTTTTACCATCAGAGATGCCTCATAACGACAGACAAATGGGTTCTGGACGTGATAAAGTCTGGGTATTTCCTATCTCCTCCCAAAACCCAACCATCCACCCCATCCTCTTCAGGGACCCATCTCACGAGAGTATTCTATGTCAAGTGATCTACCACTTGCTCCATATCAATGCAGTGGAAAGAATCCCACAACAATATCTAAACACCGGCTTCTACTCCTGATATTTTCTCTAAGAGAAGAAGTTGGGGCTGGAGACCCAATCTTGTTCTCAGAGCACTCAACAGATATGTCCTGTACCAACGCTTCAAGATGGTTACCCTCTCCACCATCATGCCCTCCCTCAACAAAGATGACTGGCTGGCGACTCTCGACCTCCAAGACGCGTACTTCCATGTGCCCATATGTGACAAAGTGGGGGTGCTGTTACAGTTGCTGCTGGTGGGTGGGAGGGTGGGTGTACCTCAGTTCTCCTCCTCCTCCCCCCTTTTGCAGCTCTCTCTGCATGAGGAGGAAGAGGCCAGGCATGACTCACTGTGGAAGTATGTCAGTGTCTCACCTCCTGGGGACCACGTGACAAAAGATTCAACTTTGGTCTGGGAGCAGGACAGTGCAGGAGGTGGAGCTGCCTGGGGACTCAGGGACCAGTTGCTGGGGGGGTTGCTTTAGTCTTGGTTGGGTGAAGCATGAAGGGAGCGGACTAAGGCGAGTACGGGGGGGTTCAAGGGCCTGTGAAACCCTCTTCCCCAAGGGGACTAGGCTGTCTACCCTGACTCCTATGTCAGCATCGAGTCCGTGCTGTGCTGTATCTCTGAGAACCAAGAAACCTTCTATTCTATGGACTGGCAGAGTCCCATCTGGCTGCGGATCGGGGTGGAGGGTCAGGGCTCCCCGGTGCATCGTCACACCATACACCCTGCGCACAGGAGGTACCTAAGATTCACAGCAGGGAGACATTTCCAGTATACAGTACTATCTTTTGGCCTAGCCACAGTGCCGAGGGTCTTTTCCAAGATCTTGGCAGTTGTCAGCCCACCTGTGAAGACAAGGAGTGTCAATTTATCCCTATCTCGATGACTGCCTCATAAGGGGCAAGTCCTTCCAGGAAAGTCAGGACTCAGTCATGACCAGCATGTCACTGTTCTGTTCACTTGGCCTCCAAATCAACCTCACCAAATGCAGCTCCAAACCAACCCCAGTACTAGAGTTTATAGGAGCTCAACTCGATTGCATCTGTGCTATTGCATCCTTACCCTATCAAAGATTCCTCGCAATACTACAACTAGTACAACTTCACACCACAGCTCCACAACTTCCTGCCAGGGCAGGTTTCCAGCTACTAGGCCATATGGCAGCAGCAACGAGAGTTGTCCCGCATGCCAAATTACACGAGGCTTCTACAACAGTGGCTGAGCACAGTATACAGACCTTGGGTAAACAGCCTACACAAGCTGGTCTCACTTCCAAACATGGTCAAACGCTCCCTCCAATGGCGGTCAGAAGTACAAAACATGTGCACTGGGGTCCGCTTCCACAGGCAAGCCCCATCGTTCATCATTACCACAGATGCATTGCAACAGGGCTGGGGAGCTCACCTGGGTACCCTCACCACACAAGCATGGTGGACCCACACAGAGATCACGATGCACATCAATGTGCTCGAGCTTCGGGCAATATACTATGCCTGCTGGCATTTTGTGGACCGTATTTCCAACTCCACAGTGCAGATCTTTACGGACAACCAAGCTGCAATGTTCTACATAAACATGCAGGGAGGGGCGAGGTTCTACCCCTCCCCCCCCCGCAGAGAGACAGTCCGGTTATAGACTTGGTGCATCGCTCACAACATGTTAATTGCCTCACATCCCCCCCCAGCAAAGACAACATAACCGCAGACAGCCTCAGCAGGAACTTTCCTGCGAGCCACGAATAGGTACTAGACCCCATCATTCTACATCAAATCGTCACACAATGGGGCTTCCTGCAGATCGACTTGTTTGCCACCAGTGCCAATGAAAAGTGTCCACGCTACTGTTTACATGCGGGCATTGGAACACAATCCCTAGGGGACGCATTCACGATACACTGGAGGACAGCCCTACTATGTGCTTTCCCCCCATACCGCTTCTCCATCGAGTAGTCACCAACGTGTGCTTGGACAACACTGATGTCATACTGATAGCGCCAGACTAGCCGAGACAAACCTAGTATATGTACCTACTACAAACATCAGCCGATCGCCCATGGCGTCTTCCACAGCTCCCACATCTCCTCATTCAGTGTCGCGGTTGCCTTCAGCATCCTCATCTCCATACTCTGAACCTTCAGGCCTGGCTCCTCAATGTCTCACTTCACTAGAAGCAGAATGCACAGATGAAGTCCAACAGATCCTCCTTAGCAGTCGGAGAACATCCACTCGCAAAACTTACCTGGACAAGTGGTGTCGATTCTCCACCTGGTCTCACCTCCACAATCTCAACTCCATTACCTGCAGTCTTACAATACATAACCAAACTCAAAAACTTGGGGCTTTCACTCAGCTCCCTGAAGGTTCACCTTTCTGCCATAACCACTTTACATCAGCCAATATACAGCAAGCCGCTGTTTACACATCCCATGACCAAAAAGTTCCTCAAAGAATTGCAGAGCATTTAATCCACCAATCAAACCTCCGGCTCCCGCCTGGGACCTCAATTTGGTTCTGAAGGCCTTAACTCCTAAACCGTTTGAGCCTATGGTGACCTGCTCCAGACTCCACTTTTCCATGAAGGTGGCCTTACTAGTGGCAATAACATCCGCCAGGAGAGTCAGTGAAATTGCAGTTCTCATGGCAGACCCTCCTTTTACCACCTTCCATAAGGACAAGGTAGTCCTCTGGTCTCATAGACTCATACTCATAGACTTTAAGGTCAGAAGGGACCATTATGATCATCCAGTCTGACCCCCTGCACAATGCAGGCCATAGAATCTCACCCACCCTCTCCTAGAATAATCTTATCACCTATATCTCAGATATTGAAGTCCTCAAATGGTTTGAGGACCGCAAGATACAGAGAATCCTCCAGCAAGTGATCCGTGCCCCATGCTACAGAGGAAGGCGAAAAACCTCCAGGGCCTCTGCCAATCTACCCTGGAGGAAAATTCCTTCCCGACCCCAAATATGGCGATCAGCTGAACCCTGAGCATGTGGGCAAGACTCACCAGCTAGACAACCAGGACCAATCCCAACTAGATCAACCCAGTCAGGGCTTTGTCAAGCTGAGACTTAAATACCTCTAGGGATGGAGACTCCACTACTTCCCTAGGTAACCCATTCCAGTGTTTTACCACTCTCCTAGTGAAATAGTTTTTCCTAATATCCAACCTGAACCTCTCCCACCCCAACTTAAGACCATTGCTCCTTGTTCTGCCATCCGTCACTACTGAGAACAGCCTTTCTCCATCCTCTTTGGAACCTCCCTTCAGGAAGCTGAAGGCTGCTATCAAATCCCCCCTCACTCTTTGCTTCTGCACACTAAACAGACCCAACTCCCTCAGCCACTCCTCATAGGTCATATGCTCCAGCCCCCTAATCATTTTGGTTGCCCTCTTCTGGACCCTCTCCAATCCACATCCTTTTTGTAGTGGGGGGCCTAGAACTGGACACAATACTCCAGATGTGGCCTCTCCAGAGCCGAATAAAGGGGAATAATCACTTCTCTGGATCTGCTGGCAACGCTCCTCTTAATGCACCCTAATATGCCATTAGCCTTCTTGGCTACAAGGGCACACTGTTGACTCATATCCAGCTTCTCATCCACTGTAACCCCCAGGTCCTTTTTTGCAGAACTACTACTTAGCTGGTTGGTCCCCAGCCTGTAACAATGCTTGTGATTCTTCCGTCCCAAGTGCAGGACTCTACACTTGTCCTTGTTGAACCTCATCAGACTTCTTGTGGCCCAATCCTCCAATTTGTCTAAGTCACTCTGGACTCTATCCCTGCCCTCCAGCGTATCTACCTCTCCCCCTAGCTTAGTGTCATCCGCAAACTTGCTGAGGGTGCAATCCATCCCCTCATCCAGGTCATTAATAAAGATATTGAACAAAACCGGTCCCAGAACCAAGCCTTGGGGCACTCCGCTAGAAACTGACCGCCATCCTGACATCGAGCCGTTGATCACTACCCGCTGGGCCCGGCCTTCTAGCCAGCTTTCTATCCATCTTACCGTCCATTTATCCAATCCACATTCCCTTAACTTGCTGGCAAGAATATTGTGGGAGACCGTATCAAAAGCCTTGCTAAAGTCAAAGTCTATCACATGCACTGACTTTCCCATGTCCACAGAGCCAGTTACCTCATCATAGAAGCTAATCAGATTGGTCAGGCACAACTTGCCCTTTGTGAATCCATGCTGACTATTCCTAATCACTTTCCTCTCTTCCAAGGGCCTCAAAATGGATTCCTTAAGGATCCTTTCCATGATTTTTCCAGGGACCGAGGTAAGACTGACCGGCCTGTAGTTCCCTGGATCGTCCTTCTTCCCTTTTTTGAAGATGGGCACTACATTTGCCTTTTTCCAATCATCCGGGATCTCTCCCAATCTCCACGACTTTTCAAAGATAATGGCCAAAGGCTCCTCAATGACATTTGCCAACTCCCTCAGTACCCTCGGATGCATTAAGTCCGGACCCATGGATTTGTGTACATTTAGCTTTTCTAAATAGTTCCTAACCTGTTCTTTACCCACTAAGGGCTGTCGATCTTCATCCCATCTTGCGTCACTTAGCGCATTAGTCCGGGAGCCCACCTTGTCCGTGTATACAGAGGCAAAGAAAGCATCGAGTACTTCAGCTTTCCCCACATCATCTGTCACTAGGTTACCTCCTTCATCCAGTAGGGGCCGCACACCCTCTCTGATCACCTTCTTCTTGTTTGCCTCTCTTGCTATGCATCGGGATGGTTTCTTTCTGTGCCTTCAATAAGGCTTCTTTAAAATACTGCCAGCTCTCCTGGACTCCTTTCCCCTTCATGTTAGCATCCCAGGGGATTCTGCCCATCAGGTCTCTGAGGGAGTCAAAATCTGCTTTTCTGAAGTCCAAGGTGTGTATTTTACTACTCTCTTCTTCTTCCTTTGGTCAGGATCCTGAAATCAACCATCTCATGATCACTGCTTCCCAGGTTGTCACCCACCTCTACTTCCCCTATTAGTTCCTCCCTGTTTGTGAGCAGAAGGTCAAGCTGCGCACGGCCCCTGGTCGGATCCTTCAGCACTTGTACCAAGAAGTTCTCCCCAACATTCTCCAAAAACTTCCTGGATTGTCTGTGTACTGCCGTATTGGTTTCCCAACAGATGTCAGGGTGATTAAAGTCCCCTACAAGAACCAGGGCCTGCGCTCTGGAAGCTTCTCTCAGTTGTCCGAAGAAAGCCTCATCCACCTGATTCGGTGGCCTATAGTAGACACCAACCACAACATCACTGCTGTTGTTTGCACCTGTAAACTTAACCCATAGACTCTCAACAGGTTTTTCTCCCTCTATATACTGGAGTTCAGAGCAATCATACTGCTCTCTTACGTACAGTGCAACTCCTCCTCCTTTTCTCCCCTGCCTGTTCTTCCTGAACAGTCTATACCCTTCTATGACAGCGCTCCAGTCATGCGAGTCATCCCACCAAGTCTCTGTTATCCCAATCAAATCATAGTTCTTGGACTGGGCCAGGGCCTCCAGTTCTTCCTGTTTGTTGCCCAGGCTTCTCGCATTAGTGTACAAACACCTCAGATAACCAGTTGATCGCCCCATCTTCTCCATTCAAATCAGGGGTCCTCCTTTCTTGCTAGTTCCTCTTTGCATTCCTTCCCAGTATCCAACTTTCCCACTCTCCTCAGCGTGTTGGTAACCGTCCCCCAATGAACCTAGTTTAAACCTCACTAGGTTTGCAAGCCTGCCCGCAAAGATGCTCCTTCCTCTCTTCGTTAAGTCACCTGTTCGCAAGCTCCTTGGTCGCTTGCTCACTGCCTTATAAAGCCCTGGGCTACCTGAAAGTCCCTCCCCCTACCAAGGCTCAGCCAATCAGCAGAGGCTTCTAGAATTCAAACTTTAATTAGAAGCCAACAGTTTCCACCTGCCACTCACAGCACACACTCCATGAAGGAGAGGGGGAGGGGAAAAAAAAAAACCCCACCACACACCAAACAAACCACCTTGCACCAACCCTCACTCACAAACACAAGCTCAGCGCACAGTAAGAAAGCCCCAACAACAACAACACTTCCCTCAAGAGTCCTGTATCTGCTTCTCCTTTACCTGGAGAACTCCCTCTCTAAACTCCCTGTTAGCAGTCACCTGTCACCCTAAGTTCCTGCTGAAGTTGCCCTCCTCTTTCCACTGTAACAAACCTCTTAACTTATCTGTCTTTTTTCCTAAACCCTATGGTAACCAGACAGAGGCCACAGTCCACACACTTGATTTACGGAGGGCCACTGCATTCTATCTGGTAAGAACGAAGCAAATTCGGGAAACCCACAGGTTATTCGTTTCAACCACTGAGCAATCCCAGGGACTCCCCATCTTCTCCCAGAGGATCTCAAAATGGATAGTGGAATGCATAAGAACAGCATATTCAACCTTGGGTAAGGAACCAGCTGCACAACTTTGTGCACATTCGACCAGGGCCATGGCAGCATCAACAGCCTGTGTACAGGGCATCTCCCTGTCCGATGTATGCCAATTGGCTATCTGGTCCTCCGCTTATACGTTCGCTGCTCACTATGCTCTGGACTCCTAAGCGTCCAGAGAAACTATATTCGGATACACAATCCTTACCACGGTCCAAAAGGACGCTACACTGTCCGAAGCGCCCACCTCCAGTGGACAAACTGCTTGTAGTCACCTAAAGTGGAGCACCTACAGGGACACTCCTTGAAGTAGTAGAGGGTTACTCACCCTCTGCAGTAACGGATGTTCTTCGAGATGGGTGT
Organism: Pelochelys cantorii; assembly: GCA_032595735.1. Classification (NCBI taxonomy): domain Eukaryota; kingdom Metazoa; phylum Chordata; order Testudines; family Trionychidae; genus Pelochelys; species Pelochelys cantorii. The sequence goes on along the minus strand of CM064354.1, from coordinate 17,804,813 downwards.
CCCTGTGGGTGCTCCACAGCCCACCTGTGTGTAGTAGGAAAGTCACCTTTATAGGCTGTACCCAGCAGATCCGGACTGGAGCACCATGGAGGTAAACAATGGTCTTTGTGTTATGTGAGTCATTGGCTGGATTAGGATTTGTACTAGAGAATGGGACCCAGAGCCTTTTGGCATTACCACCATGCAGAAAATAACTCTCTTTTCTAAGGGGGCTAACTGATGACTCAGCCCCCCAAAATCTCCTCCACCATTGGAATGTTGAATTCAGGTGCATTTGATTGTCAGCTGATTTTGCAGGAGAGATTGCAGAGCATAGCTCTGTTTCAAGTCCAACCTCTGGTGTGCGTCCTTGTGCTGCCATCGTTCTGCTGGGCACAGATTCATTGGCTTTAACGAAATCTACCGGGCTGCCTCATTCCTGAGAGAATTGAATTAAATTTAGTAGAAATACAGCAGGGATGCATTGATGTTGGAGGCGTTACCATATTGCTTTTCTTAGCTGGTGCATGTGTTTTTACTGGCATGTCATTCAGTAAGGAAGATGAGCTAGAAAAGTGCCAGCTATTCCTCCCCGGGGCTGGGGGGGGGGGGGGGAGGTCAGGCCTTGCACATGGAGTTTTCTATTCCATGGCAGTAAAGTTGATCTTTGGGCATTTAAAAAGGTCCAATCTGCATTTTGGGCGTAGCTTTATGTGAAGTAGCAGCTGCCACTTTTTAAATTTTGTATTAATTGGCTTGAAATTTTGAATTGCTTTTCTCATGGGTTCAGACCATCTGACACACTTTATTTGCATCCATAAGGTGGACTTAGTAAGCAGAGTACTCAAAGTGTTGTCAGTCTCCAGCTACAGAATCACAAATGTTAGTTCTCTCTTGTACATTGCAAGTTTCTCTGTGAAGGTGCTGTTCTGTAGAGTGGTGAGCATGGGACATGCTTGCTATAACAAATGCATTACTCTGTTGGAATGCTGTCTGCTGACGTGGAACATATAAAGGGCACATTAAAAAGAGAATATATTCTAGTGCAAGTCCTCCCAGCACTTGTATATATTGTAGTTTGTAAAAGGACATAGTTGTACCATTGAGTTGCCCTGAAACAGTGTTTATATTTTAACCAGCATCATGTTAAGGTTTCTATATGAAGGCTTTTTTCCTTAAAGGAATTGTTCAGCATCACTGATTATTGTACAGGAACTTAATACTGACTTTCATTAATATTGCAGGATTATGTCGACAAAGAAAAGGCAATTGCCAAGGCCCTGGAAGACCTCCGAGCAAACTTTTACTGTGAACTCTGTGACAAACAGTATCAAAAACATCAAGAGTTTGACAACCATATAAACTCTTATGACCACGCTCACAAACAGGTAAACAGCTGCTGGCACTGCAGATAAATACTATGGTATTCTCATTGCAGAGCCCTTGCGTGTTCATGTCTTGAATGTCCCAATATCCCCAGGAGAAGCTTCTTGTTGCTCTCGGTTGAGATGTGTCCCGTTGCCAATAATGGAATAGTCATTGAAAGAAATGTGACTGTTATCAGCATCCAAGGGTTAAGCTTTAATCTAACCCTGTTCAGGAGCAGGCTGCAGTCAGACTGAAAAGGAGATTAGCGGGTATGGGTGGATCCTTCTTAATTCATCAGTGCTTTGGAATGAGCAATGTGATTTCTGAGGCCCAAGTACTAGGCTCTCCATGGTGGGCTGCAGTAATTGGGATATCTGGCTTCACATACTAGACTGTCAATGGAGTAGAGAATTCTGAACCTGGCCGTCATGCTTGGTTTTTGTCAAGAGTGGCTACGGCAGCAAGGAAAAGTCTTTCAGAGGAATATCCGAGACCTGGAGCTCCATTTTGTTGGCCAGTTCTAAAAAATTCTCTGTGGAAACCAATTAGATGTCAAACTGTCGCCTGTGCTGTGATAGCTACAGGCATCTTGCTATATATATGCTTAATGCTAACAGTTCAGGCCTAAGATGGCTGCTGTTAATGCCCTTTGATAGTCTCTAAGGTGCCACAGAACTACTCGTACCTAGCTTTAGGTACTAGCTAGCTTTCTGTTTTAAATCTGTGGCTGGACGAGGTCATATCTTGTATTGAACCAACGTCTGCTGGTGTAGCTCAGAAGCCTCTTTCTCGCTAACAGATGTTGGTTCAGTAAAAGATTACATCACCCACCTTCTTTCTGATACCCTGGGACCAACACCGCTGCAGCAGCAGCTCTGTCTAGAGACATTTCTCAGAGAGAAGCGATTCTGGTCTTCTGTGACGGTACATCTGAGAGAACATAATTTGTGCTGGGCGCTAGGAGAGGTATTGTGGATTTCTCACTTCTGTAAAACCACAAGTGAGCGATAAATATAGTGTTACAACCAAGGCGAATGCATTGCAAAATATCTTTTCATTTAAGTGTAGAATTAGATACTGTGCAATGTATTGAGCATGTTTTTAAAGTAAAACAGTGTCTTAATATGAAACCTCACTGTAGCAGTCCTTAATTGTCTGAAAACAAAAACAAAGAATTGCAAATTAGCAAAGTACAAATTAACGAGTTTCTGTTGTATTATGAAAAACAGCTACATGAGGGCTATTTTGACTAGTCGCTGGACACATGGGGCTACTAATAGGTGGAGTTGTTACAATCATTTGTTTTAATATAATTTGGCCTTTTCATCACTTTTGGCTGAAATTTGAGTGCATGGCATGCAATAGTATGGCATGCACTTTAAAACCACATCTTTCAGTGGGGTGAGATCATATTAATGGAAAAACTTAATCAACAGCAGCAGACTTGCAGCACCTTAGAGACTAGCAAAACATATAGATGGCATCATGAGCTTTTGTGGGCACAGCCCACTTCAGATGAATGGGGTTATTAAAGGGTTTAATAACTCCATTCATCTGAAGAAGTGGGTTGCACCCATGAAAACTCGTGATGCCATCTACATGTTTCGTTAGTCTCTAAGGTGCTGCAAGACTGTTAGTCTGTAACTGGAAAAAACACAAAATCTCAACTATCCCTCTTAATCCTATTAATGGCAGCTCTTAGATCTACAGGAGAGTGACTGAATCGACAATATGTGTTTCAAAGCCGCTGCTTAGAGGAGCTTATGAAGGAAAAAATGACCTGCAGAACATGGCCAATCTCATGCGGGTGGAAGGACTGTCCACCACTAGTGTGCAAGAGAAAGGTGGCGGAAGCAAAAGCTGTTTTGGGAAAAGTTGATGCTGGCGCAGTCTTCTCATCTATACAAATGGATTTCTGCTTTTGGTGAAAAATTCTGTGGTGTTGGCCACTTGATGAATGTATGATGCCACTTGATGATTTTCAGCTGTCACCAGTATTGAATGGGTCCTGGAAATCATCTAACAAACAGTTCAGGAAGTCATCTATAGAAAGTTAAGAGCAGAAGAAATCAAGCTGAATTTAGGAGAGTAGCCTATGCAGTGTTAGGGTGCAAGTGGCCATGTTAGAAGATCTGAGTTGAACAGCAAACTTGAAACTGCCTGGGAATAATTGAAATAGTGCCTTGCAGTATCTAAGCATGTCCCATTACCTTTACTAATTACAGTTGAAGGTAGGGTCACTTCTGAGGGACCAATTTATCCTTAAATATGAGGATAGCTTTTAAAATACTAATCTGAAAGTTTGATGTCAGACAATAGAAAGTAGAATTTCCTAGGATCATCTTTGAGCTGTGAAGGAAACAAAGTGAGGTAAGGACAAAAGCACATTTCTTCCTGTACGTTGACTTATGCAAGTAGTTATTAAAGTAGGTTAAAAAGCCTGAGGGGGAATTACTCTGTAACTCTAAAAACGAGTAGTTCTGTGGCACCTTAGAGACTATCAAAAGTAAATTAGGGTAGGTAGCCCAAAAGGACCATTTGTGCTAAAGTAAACGAAATGCAAGTTGTTCTGTGGAACCTTCATTGAAGTTGAAAATACTTCAATTTTTTTTTAAAAAGCTCTTCCCATTTTCTAGAATGTTTTTCCTTAGTTGTGTATAGTGTCTTCAAGGAAAAGGCAGCAGTGATGGTTCCCTTTTAAAGAAGTCATAAAGGTGGATTATAGAAGACACTTTAGAACCGAGTTGGACTTTTTATTGTCTGATTCTCTGAAGGAGAGAGATTCCAGTAGGAAAAGAAGATACAGTTAAGGTGAATCACCCTCTGCCTATTGCCAGCATGTAGAGGAGACAGATTAAATAAAGCACTCGCAGACTTGATTTCCTAATTCATACTTGCTTTGGACCATTTTTCTTCTCTACTAAAACTTGAGTATGATGTAGTCTGGGAACTGGTATTTCCCATTTCGCTTTATTGCTGGGGAAACAAGACCCCACATCATCCTCAGTGATAAATATGGCACACCACTATAGTCCCTGAGGTTTGGCATGCTTGCCAATATCTGGCAGCAGTGACCATACAGATGCGTGAAGGGGAGAATTCTTAGGACAGTAACTTTAGTTTAAATTATCCCAGAGCACATTACCCGTCAAGAGACTAGTCTTTGCTTTTAAATATTTTAAATTGGCAGTTTGGTTATTTCTTTAATCTGCTCAGTGGACATTAGTTTATCCCTATTAAATAGATCTTCCATCCCTGTGTTCCCTTCTGTTCCCAAGATATAAAGACACTGTCTTGTATTCCAGGAAGGAACTCAGGGTTATTGCAAATCAGGGACAGATAGGTAAGTGTGATCCCTACCCAGTAAATTTGATCTGCCACCAAGTTGTCAACATTAAAACTAAAGGGAAAGTCCTGGTTATGTGGATTTGCTAATGAGGGACATATTTGAGTTCTCCAGTAGCACAGCCGAATTCTCTATTTGGAATTTCAGTTTTTCAGATTTTAAATTGTGAAGTACATAGTCCTGTGGCTGCCAAGACCCATTGGCCAATTAATTACATTTTAACTAGAATATCTGGGAAATAACACTTGTAGGCTTTGACATTTTGTCCTTAAAAATAAGGTTAACATTTAATGGATGCTTCAAATAGTATAATCCCATCCTCAGAGTAGTAAATTCTTCCGAGGAAAAGCTTGAGCCAGCTTGTCATGCTGAAGGGGGGAAATGACTCAAATTCTCCCTTTGGCATACGTTCAAAGAGCAGTTAAAAAGTGTTATTGCCATAGGTGATTTTTGCTTTGTACCCCAGAAAGCTATTGTAGTTGTAATGGAGATTTCTAAATGAGGTCTTGGTAAAAGTCAGCAGTTGTGTGAACTACCCCAGTTCTGACGTGGTAGAAATCCCGATGACAGCCTTTTAGTAAAGGTTCAAAATGGTAGCTAACAGCTGACTTAGGTTGAAAAAGCAGAAGAAACCCCCTCTCCCCCCAGTAGTTAATCCCTCAATTCAAATGCATGCCATTAAGGATCCAGGGAGATCACCAAAGACCTCATGGCAGATTTCTCTCTTTGTGTGGTGCTATAGCAGTCTCTTTTGAATTAAACCAGTTGTATGTGACTTTGAAATGCTGCATTCGTGTGGCTTTCAAGTCTCTAAAAAATACTTACATTAAGGAGCAGAAATGGGCAATATTCTCTTTGCTTAGGAGCCTAGCCCAGTGTTTCTCAACCTTTTTTTTTATAAAGTACCCCCCTTTTCAACCAAAAAAAACAAGTACCCCCAGTATCTACAGTTTTCAGACACACAATTTTTTTTCTACCGTTGCAACACATTTGTTTAAACAACTTAATCATAGCCAGGCAGGTGATGAAATTTTTGGGTGTAAAAAGTACAAAAATAAGAAAGCGCTGTAAAACTTAAAACGAAAATTCAGTTTTCTCCAAATTTCAGTTCTGTTGACGTACCCCCCAGACTTCTCTCAAGTACCCCTAAGGGTACTCGTACCACTGGGTGAGGAACACTGGCCTAGCCTTATTTTAGTAAGTCATTCAGTATTGAGGATAAGGATGTTACGAGTACAGATATTAAGTATTGAGGAAATGACTAATTATTTGTATCGAGTATGCAATTAGTCGATTAGGAGCTGCTGTAGCTCTGCATTTTACAGGTAGTAGGAGCCAGGTGTGCAGGCAGCCCAGCTCCTACTACATGTAAACTGCAGAGGGAGTAGGTCCAGGACCCAGCATGAGCCGGGATTGCTTCAGGCCTGGCTCATGCCGGGGCCGGACTGCTGCCTCTCTGCCTTTTAAATGTAGTAAGAGCTAGGCAGCTCTTACTACATTTAAAAGGCAGAGCCGCTGTGCCCCTGCCTTTCCTTCTCACCTGGGTACCCAGCTTTTAAGGGGGACGAGGGGTCCTGTCGCACCTTTTAGACTAACAGATGTTTTGGAGCATTAGCTTTCATGGACAAAGACCCACTTCGTCACATGCATCTGATGAAGTGGGTCTTTGCCCACGAAAGCTTATGCTCCAATACATCTGTTAGTCTGTAAGGTGCCACAGGGCTCCTCGTCACTTTTGCAGATTCAGACTAAGACGGCGACCCCTCGGATACTTGACCGCTTTTAAGCTGGATCTTTACCAGCACAGGCTCCTGCCTCTCCACCACCTCCACCCATGCTGGTGCCTCTTGATACAGAGGGATCTGTGGCTTGCAAGAGCCGGTATGTGTGGGGAGCCGGCTTAAAATCCGGCTCCCTGTGCGCACCAGCTCCCGCCTGCTGTGACCTGAAAAGAAATCCTCCACAGACTCAACCGTCTTCGTGCTCTTATAAAATAACTACCAGATTAAAAGTGTAAAGTGAACTTCACCCCGGAATGCTCTTGGTTACTTACTGGGTCGGCATTCTGGATTTATTATTCCTTCTTACGCATGCTACTGAACAACTGTTTGCCTGGACTGTTTGTCTGTGATGGGCATATCTCCAGAGTCGTGTATGTAGCATGAATGTCGCCGGTTGAAGAAGTCTGTGGGCATATTTCGTAGGAGGGTTGGGAGTTGCTATAAATGCCAGCATCTCATGCCCTCCTGAGAGACACTCCTTTACTGTACTATGCACCAGATTAGAGCTCTAGGAAACATGTTCTGAAAGGGCCTGATCATGATCCCTTGAAATGATCAAGAGTTTTGCCATTGACTTCCCTGAGTTCAGGCTCAGACCTCATCACAGATGAAAACACACTCACTGTTCATCCAAGCTGAGGTGGGGGGCTGTGGAGGAAAATGCCACCAGTTCCATGGGGTGGAGGATTTCAGAGCATTTTGTGGTGTTCTCCTCAGTGCAGTTGGAGTGCCTTAGCCAGCGGTCGCATCCACATTCTGGTAAAATTCATTTCAAGGCTTGGAGGCATGCGTGTTCTCGATTGGCCAGCTTGCTAGATCTCTTAGTATAACCCACGGCTACTCAACTTTGGAAGCCCTGGGGGCCACAATGATACTCTCAGCACATGCTGAGGGCTGCAGTTTGTGTGGTTGCGCATATATGCGCGCAAATAGCTTCTTTCACACTGACTGGCATGAATACAAAGCACTTCCAACAATGCCCTGGTGCTTCCGGCAAAATTCCTCCGTGGGGGCTAGAAACGCTGACATCCTGCACCCGTCTGTTCCACCCAGCCCGTCTGCTTGTGTCTTTCAGTGCTCATCCCACCTGGGAGACGCCTCCACACTGTGGAGTGTGTTCCCATTGGAGGCCGTGTTCATGTGTTGAGCTCCGCATAAACCCAAACCGCACCGTGGGCTGCAAACAAACGGGCTGTGTTGAGTAGCCCTGGTATAACCGTTCTTCTTCGAGTGGTTGCTCATGTCCATTCGAATCAGGTGTGCGCACCGCGTCTTCCGGAGCGTTTTCCCTAGCGGTACCCGTAGCGCTGGCAGGGCGCCCCCTGGAATGGCACCGCCATGGCGGGGCATAAGTACCCCTGCCGGCGCTCCCTCACCTCAGTTCCTTCTTACCGCCCGTGACGGTCGTTGGAGCGTGTCTCTCTTTCAGATCAGTTAATGGTTCCCGTTTCTATTAGTATTGTAAATAGTTCTGAATAGTTCAGTTAGTTAGGTAGTTAGTGTTTCTTTGTTTTTTCCTTCTCCCCCTTCGGGGGTGAGGAATGCCAGGGCCGCAAGGCTTTAAGGCATGCGCTGTCTGCACAAAGTTCATGCCCAAAGGAGACCCTCACGACAGTTGTCTGAAGTGTCTGGGTGAGAGCCATCTTACGGACGCTTGTAAGATCTGCAAGTCTTTTAAGCCCCGCACTAAGAGGGAGAGAGAGACTCGCCTAAAACTTCTCATGGAGGCGGCTTTACAGCCGGCACCGGCTGGGCACTCTGTGGTGCACAGTGCACCGGCGTCCACGCGAGATGCCCCATCTTGGGACCGGCCCTCGGCATCGAGGGCCCGGCACTGGTCTCACTCTCCGGCACCGAAAAAGTCAAGAACGTCTCGCAGTAGGTCTCTGAGCCGGAAGTCCAAGTCGAGCCTACACCATGGTACCGAGTCTCTGGTGTGCACATCCTCATCCACCACGGTGTGGCATAAGTGAGCGGGACGCCCATCTAGTCCTGGGCAGCTACCCTCGCACCGTCCCTCCACGCCGGATACCTTTGAGGCAGCCCATGACCTTATTAGCCTCACTACCTCCCCTCCATCGTCGGTTGAGGCGGAAGGGTCGAGATCACCTACGCCGGAGGCTGTGTTGGCACCGGCTTCACCTCCGCACCAGCATGACGGAACGGCACCGGCCACTTATGCAGCGGGACCGTCCCCCGTGGGACCAGTACCGCTTGCCGCCGTATCGGTGCCGGCATCGACGCAGGCTGCCAGGCCCCACTCAGCGCTTGACTGGGCTCGACCTCCCTCGGTGCTGGGACCCCTTCCAGACCCTGTCTTGGCTGTGCCTATACCGTGTCACCCTGGCCTCGCGATGATGTCTTAGGCACCATCATCGGGCCCTTCAGCATCAGCTTCTTCAGCACCGATGCACGTTTTGGCACCGTCACAGGCACTGGCATCGACCCTGTGGACCACGCCGGTACCGCCATCGCCGGTGACGTCGGCCTCTTCGGGGTTTGTATCGCTACCGATACCGACTACGGCACCAGAGACATGTTCTGTGTCGGCACCACAACTGGCACCGGGACCGGTTCTCCCGGTGCCACAACCGGCTCCACCCTGGGCACCGGAATATGTTCTCCCGGCACCGACTCCACTCCAGGCACCGGGACCGGTTTTCCTGGTGCTGCAGTCAGCGACTCCTCTCACGGCACCAGGACCTGTTCTCCCGGTACCACAACAGGCACCGGCACCACCACAGTTTTTCCCGGTACCGGCACGTCCACATCAAGCGCACGCGGGCAAACCCGAGTCCATGGCCAGGTTTGCCCCCCCATCGGTGGCAGTACATTCGTCATCTGCGCCTCCCTGGCCTGAGTCTGATTACTCGTCCAATTCTGATGCGGCATCGTTCAGGTCGGGGTCCTCGGCAGCTTCCTCGACGCATAGATCTCGTTCCCGGCACCGGTGTGATCGTTCGCAGGTGCAGCAGACTTGGTCGCCTCAGCCACAATGGCCCTTTTGGACACCGTGGGCTTACCACCAGTGGCAGGGGCCTGTGCCCTCTTCTGTGGTGTCCGGTGCCTCGGGGCAATGAACGCAACCGTCGGCGTCGCTGTCAAGACCCCCTCCCTCCCCCCAGAGGTCAGTTGCTGCCAACGCCGCTGCTGTGCCGCAGGCCTCGGTACCAGACCCGCTTCCGCAAGCGGTGCTGCCTGCCCAGCCGGCGCCTCAACCAGTTCCTGCGCTGGGCCCAGCACCGGTCCAGGAGTCATCGTCATCATCGTCACCGGACGAAGCTTTGGCGGATCCCGCACCAGCGTTGCCTACTATGGATGCCCGTGCGCATCAGGAGCTGCTTAGGCGTCTGGCCTCCAATCTGGGTGTCCCAGTGGAGCCAGTAGTGGAGGACACGGACCCCATGATTGACATCCTCTCGGACAATGCACCCACCCGCTTGGCTTTGCCACTTAATAAAACCATGGCCAAGATTACCAATGCCCTGTGGCAGACCCTGGCAACCTTGACCCCTACCTTAAAGGGAGTCGAGAGGAGCTATTACATCCCCCAATTCGGGACACAAACACCTGTACTCCCAGCCCGTTCCTGGGTCCTTGGTCGTCCAGGCTGCGGCCCGAAAAGAGAGGCTTCCCCAGCCGGGGCCGTCCCCGAAAGCTAGGGAGCCCAAGCGCCTTGACCTGATGGGCCGTAAGGTGTATGCCACTGGTGGGGTGCAACTCCGCATTGCCAATCAGCAAGCGATGCTGAGCTGCTGCGCTTTTAATACCTGGCAGGCCGTGGATAAGTTCAAGGACAAGCTGCCTGCCGAGGCCCGTCAGGAGTTTGTGGCCATGACCTCTGAGGGCAGAACCATTGCCCGCACGGCCCTCCAGGCTTCCCTGGATGCTGTCGACTCTGCAGCCTGCATCATGGCGTCAGGTGTGGTTATGCGCCGTGGTGCCTGGCTGCAGGTGTCTGGAATACCTCCGGACGTACAAACCACGATCCAGGACTTGCCGTTGGATGGGAAAGCCTTGTTTTCGGAGCACACGGACTCCAGGCTCCATACGCTCAAGGACACGAGGTCTACCCTATGGTCCTTGGGGATTCATACACCAGCCCCCCAGCGTTGTCAGCTGCCCTACAGACAGCAGGGGAGAACTCAGTCCCAGGTCCCCCGTGGGGATTACTGGAGACGCTGTCCTCGTGATCCCAGTGGGAGTGCGGGGGCAGCTGCGGGCCTGTCCTCCGCAAGGGGTTGTCGACGCTGCCCGAGAGGGGACACCCCTCATGGGGCTGGTCAAGGTCCCTCCCAGCAATCCAAGCACCTGTTTTGACGGGATGCTAGAGGGTCGCGCACCAGCCTCCCACCCTGGCCCCCCATTTGGGGCCAGGTTGTCCCGGTTTGCCCACGCCTGGGCAGGAATCATGACCGACGCCTGGGTCCTAAAGATAGTCAGGTGTGGCTATACCATCCCTTTCCTGGGCTCACCCCCTTCCAACCCGCCTGCCCCGTCGCTTTTCAGGGACACCTCTCACGAAGGCACGCTCCGCCAAGAGGTGCTGGCGCTTCTCGAAAAGGGAGCTGTGGAGAGGGTCCCCCCACATCTGGAGGACAAGGGGTTTTATTCCCGATATTTCGTTGTCCCAAAACCCAAGGGCGGGGTTCGTCCCATCTTAGATCTCAGGGACCTCAACAAGTCGGTCTTGAAGTCCAGGTTCAGAATGGTAACCCTAGCTTCTGTTATCCCGGTTTTACAGTTAGGAGACTGGTACGCAACCCTCATAAGAACATAAGAATGGCCGTACTGGGTCAGACCAAAGGTCCATCTAGCCCAGTATCCTGTCTGCCGACAGTGGCCAGCACCAGGTGCCCCAGAGAGGGTGGACCGAAGACAATGATCAAGCGATTTGTCTCCTGCCATCCCTCTCCAGCCTCTGACAAACAGAGGCCAAGGACACCATTTTATCCCCTGGCTAATAGCCTTTTATGGACCTAACCTCCATGAAATTATCTAGCTTCTCTTTAAACTCTATTATAGTCCTAGCCTTCACAGCCTCCTCTGGCAAGGAGTTCCACAGGCTGACTACACGCTGTGTGAAGAAGAACTTTCTTTTATTAGTGTTAAACCTACTACCCATTAATTTCATTTGGTTTCCTCTAGTTCTTCTATTTAGGGAACTAATAAATAACTTTTCTTTATCGGCCCTCTCCACACCACTCATGATTTTATATACCTCTATCATATCCCCCCTCATTCTCCTCTTTTCTAAACTGAAAAGTCCCAGTCGCTTTAACCTCTCCTCATATGGGACCCGTTCCAAACCCCTAATCATTTTAGTTGCCCTTTTCTGAACCCTTTCCAAGGCCAAAATATCTTTTTTGAGGTGAGGAGACCATATCTGTACACAGTATTCAAGATGTGGGCGTACCATAGTTTTATACAGGGGTAGTAAGATATTCTGGGTCTTATTTTCTATCCCTTTCTTAATAATTCCTAGCATCCTATTTGCCTTTTTGACCGCCACTGCACACTGTGTGGAAGTTTTCAGAGAACTGTCCACGATAACTCCAAGATCTCTTTCCTGATTTGTCATAGCCAAATTAGCCCCCATCATACCGTACGTATAGTTGGGGTTATTTTTCCCGATGTGCATTACTTTACACTTATCCACATTAAATTTCATTTGCCATTTTGTTGCCCAATCACTCAGTTTGGTGAGATCTTCTTGGAGTCCCTCACAGTCTGCTTCTGTCTTGACTATCCTAAACAGTTTGGTATCATCTGCAAACTTTACCACCTCACTGCTTACCCTTTTCTCCAGATCATTTATGAATAAGTTGAACAGGATTGGTCCTAGGACCGACCCTTGGGGGACACCACTAGTTACCCCTCTCCATTCTGAAAATTTACCATTTATTCCTACCCTTTGTTTCCTGTCTTGTAACCAGTTCTCAGTCCAAGAAAGGACCTTCCCTCTTATCCCATGGCCATGTAATTTACACAAGAGCCTTTGGTGAGGGACCTTGTCAAAGGCTTTCTGAAAATCTAAGTATACTATATCTACTGGATCCCCCTTGTCCGCATGTTTGTTAACCCCTTCAAAGAACTCTAATAGATTAGTAAGACAGGATTTCCCTTTACAGAAACCATGTTGACTTTTGTCCAACAAATTATGTTCTTCTACATGCTTCACAATTTTATTCTTTACTATTGTTTCGACTAATTTGCCCGGTACTGAAGTTAGACTTACCGGTCTGTAATTGCCCGGATCGCCTCTAGAGCCCTTTTTAAATATTAGTGTCACGTTGGCGACCTTCCAGTCATTAGGTACGGAAGCCGATTTAAGGGATAGGTTACAAACCACAGATAATAGTTCAGCAATTTCCCATTTGAGTTTTTAGAACCCTTGGATGAATGCCATCTGGTCCCGGAGATTTGTTAACATTAAGTTTTTCTATTTGTTCCAAAACCTCCTCTAATGACACTTTAATCCGGGACAGTTCCTCAGATTCATCACCCACAAAGGACGGTGCAGATTTGGGAATCTCCCCAACGTCCTCAGCCGTGAAGACTGAAGCAAAGAAATCATTTGGTTTCTCCGCAATGGCTTTATCGTCCTTGATTGCGCCTTTCATAGTTCGATCGTCTAGGGGGCCCACAGGTTTTTTAGCAGGCTTCCTGCTTCTAATGTACTTAAAAAACGTTTTGTTATTTCTTTTTGAGTTTTTGGCTAGCTGTTCCTCAAAATCTTTTTTTGCTTTTCTTAATACATTTTTACACTTGATTTGACAGTGTTTATGTTCCTTTCTATTTATCTCACTAGGATTGGACTTCCACTTCTTAAAAGATGCCTTTTTGTCCCTCACTGCTTCTTTTACATGGTGGTTAAGCCACGGTGACACTTTTTTAGGTCTCTTGCTATGTTTTTTAATTTGGGGTATACATTTAAGTTGGGCCTCTATTATGGTGTCTTTAAAAAGTTTCCATGCAGCTTGCAGGGATTTGGCTCTAGTCACCGTGCCTTTTAATTTCTGTTTAACTAGCCGCCTCATTTTTGTGTAATTCCCCTTTTTGAAATTAAATGCCAGGGTGCTGGTCTGCTGAGGTGTTCTACGCACCACAGGAATGTTGAATGTTGTTATATTATGGTCACTATTCCCAAGCAGTCCTGTAATGGTTATCTCCTGGACCCGATCCTGCGCTCCACTCAGGACTAAATCGAGAATTGCCTCTCCCCTTGTGGGTTCCTGCACCAGCTGCTCCAAGAAGCAGTCATTTAGGCCATTGAGAAATTTTCTCTCTGCTTCTCTTCCTGAGGTGACATGTACCCAGTCAATATGGGGATAATTAAAATCCCTCATTATTATAGAGTTCTTTATAAACCCTCGATCTAAAGGATGCCTACTTCCATGTGGCAATAAGACCCAGCCACAGGAGGTTTCTCCGTTTTATTGTTTCCCAGTGCCACTTCCAATTTACAGTGCTCCCATTTGGCCTTTCAACAGCACCCAGGGTCTTTACAAAATGCATGGCAGTCATAGCGGCGTTCCTCCGCCAAAAAGGGGTACACGTTTTTCCATACCTAGACGACTGGCTGATCCGTGGCCGCTCCTACGAGCAAGTAGAGGCCCATGTTTCCCTCACAAGGGCTCTCTTCGTAAGGCTGGGACTCATGCTAAACGAAGAAAAGTCATCGTTGACTCCCTCTCAACACCTCAAATTTGTAGGAGCCCTCCTGGACGCCAGGTGGCAAGAGCACTCCTTCCCAGGGCCGGGTTTCTATCCATAGTGGAGCTGGTCTCTGAGTTAACCCGGTTCCCCGTCACGACAGCCCGGGTCTGCTCCAGGCTGCTGGGACACATGGCAGCGTGTACGTATGTGGTACGACATGCTCGAATGAGGCTCAGGCCTGGTTGGCAAGGACATTCAACCAGACCGGGGTCTCTGGGACACGGTTCTCACAGTGCCGCCGGAGGTGATAGCCTCCTTACAATGGTGGACCCAGGAGATGGTGGTGTGCAGCGGGGTTCCGTTCACTGGTCACAGATGCTTCCGACCTGGGTTGGGGAGCACACCTAGGTTGTCAGAGAACCCAGGGCTTATGGTCCCCAGCAGAGCGGGCTCTGCACATAAATGTCCGGGAGCTCAGGGCTGTCAGGAAAGCCTGCGAGACCTTCCTGTCGAAGCTCTCTCACCGCTCTGTCCTGGTGCCTATTGCCTCCCCTCTGTCGTGAGGCTCTGTGCCTCTGGGACCTGTGTGTAGAGCACGACATAGTTTTGCAGGCAGAGTACCTGCCGGGGTGCAAAAACTTGCTGGCCGATGCTCTGAGCAGATCCTTCGGAGCCCACGAGTGGTCCCTCAAGGATTCGGCCCTTCGTCAGGTCTTCCACAGTGGGGTTGTCCCCTAGTAGACCTGTTTGCCTCGGCGCTCAACACCAAGTGCCAGAGTTATTGCTCCCTGTTGGGGTTCAGGGAACACTCCGGGGGGGATGCCATGATCGTGCCATGGCCGGCAGACATCCTCTATGCTTTTTCCCCGTTTCCCCTAATTCCCAGGGTTCTGACCAGGGTCAAGACCTTCAGGTCCACGGTCATCCTGATAGCCCCGAGGTGGCCCAGACAATTCTGGTTCCCTATCCTGGTGGACATGCTCACCAAGGACCCTATTACACTTCCGCTGGTTCGGGATCTCCTAACCCAACCTTAGGACGGGGGGACCATGGTTCACCCGAATCTCAGCTCTCTCCACCTGACAGCCTGGTTTATCCGTGGCTGACCCAACCGGAAAGGGAATGTTCCCAGGAGGTACAGATGGTGCTCCTAAGTAGTAGGAAACCGTCTACCAGGCGGTCGTGCGCAGCCAAGTGGCGGCGGTTCTCGTCTCGGGCGTCCAGAAGGGGAGTGCACCCGTCCTGTGCACCGGTCCCGTCCATTCTGGATTACCTCTTTGAACTTAGGTCCAGTGGCCTCTCTGCCTCCTGTACCAGAGTCCATGTAGCATCTCTCTCCGCCTTCCATGTTGGTTCGGCAGGAGTTTCTCTGTTTCTGACCCTGTGGTCAAAAGGTTCCTTAAGGGTTTGGATAAGTTGTATCCCTCGGTTAGACCCCCCTCTCCCCGCTTGGGATCTTAACCTTGTGTTGTCTAGACTCGTGTCGCCCCCCTTTGAGCCACTGGCCACGTGTTCTTTGAAGCACCTTTCTATGAAGGTTGTGTTCATTGTGGCCATTACGTCGGCTCACAGGGTCTCCGAGCTGAGGGCGTTAACTGTGAACCCGCCCTACCTAGTGTTTTCTGACAATAATGTGAGGCTCCGCCCTCACTCGGCCTTTCTCCCCAAGGTGGTGTCACTGTTCCACTTGTCCCAAGAAATTTACCTCCCAGTTTTCTTTCCAAAGCCCTACACCTCCCCTAAGGAGCAAGTGCTCCATTCCCTGGATGCTAGACGTGTGCTAGCTTTCTGTATTGATAGGACCAAGCCCTTTCGTAAATCCACACAATTGTTTATTGCTGTCACTGACAGAATGAAGGGGCTTCCCATATCGACCCAAAGGTTGTCCAATTGGGTCACAGGGTGTATCAGGGAGTGTTATGCCTTGGCCGGGAAGGTCCCGCCCCGGGTTACAGCACATTCCACCAGGGCGCAGGCGTCCTCTGTAGCTTTCGGGGTGCAGGTTCCAATCACTGAAATCTGCAGGGCGGCCACGTGGTCGTCGCTTCATACCTTCACGGCGCACTAGGCGCTGGCACAGCAGGCTAGGGAGGACGCAGGGGTGGGAGCTGCAGTCCTCAGCTCTCTATTGTAAATATGTTGGGTTATTTGTACACATTGCACTTTTCTACAGTTTTTTCTGTGTTCGGTTAGCTGAATAAATATGTTTGAATTGTTCAACTGTCATGGACTTCTATTTCTCAGTGCTCCGACCCCTCCTCCTTGATGTGGGTTGGCTTGGAAGTCACCTGATTCGAATGGACATGAGCAACCACTCGAAGAAGAAAAGAACGGTTACTTACCTGTAACTGTTGTTCTTCGAGATGTGTTGCTCATGTCCATTCGATTCCCCCCCTACCTCCCCTTCGTCGGAGCATCCGGCAAGAAGGAACTGAGGCGGGGGAGCGCCGGCAGGGGTACTTATGGCCCGCCATGGTGGCGCCACTCCAGGGGGTGCCCTGCCGGCGCTACAGGTACCGCTAGGGGAAAACACTCCAGAAGACGCAGTGCGCGCACCTGATTTGAATGGACATGAGCAACACATCTCGAAGAACAACAGTTAAAGGTAAGTAACCGTTCTTTTGCTGCAGTTTGAGTAATAAAATGGTGGGTAATGCTGTGGGTTTTCTGCTATTTATTGCTCCTTAAAAAGCATTTTGGCTTCCTAGGAAAGACAGTTCCTCAAGCCCTGCCTTTTTTGGAGGGGAAAAATATGTCCTGAGCTCTAAACTTTCTTGCAGCATGAAATGGTAATTAGGTAGTAAAGCTCATAACAGAAAAGTCTTGTATGAATCTGTATTCAAGAAAGGAGTGGTGCTCTTGTTGATTAGTTTATGGATCTTAGAATTAGATGATGAGTGTTTGTTTAGGGATTTTAGATGGGGGGGAAAAAGTAGTTTTAGCATAACACAGATTGTTTATGGACTAGTTTTCTGAAATTTTGAGGCCTTGTGTGTTGAAAAGTTTAAACTGACATCCAATCATGGATTCCTCTAGATTTAGGCCTTGATGGTTTTGGTTGTCCCTCTACCGATTATTTGTTTGGGTGGGTGGTTTTATTAGTATTGCATTCCATTGGGGGTTGTGTTCATATGTGCTACTTAGTTCACTTCTGGACTTCGAAAGAAGGGGCTAATTCAGGGGTAGGCAATAATTTTTAATAGGGGGCCACTCCAAGATTTTGGCAAGTGGTCAAGGGTGCACTTTTTTGGAGGGGGTATGCGGTCTGGGATGGAGGTTGGGTGCGGAAGGGAACTTGAGATAGGGGACTGAGGTGTAGGAGGGGGTGAGGTGTCTGAGAAGGAGTTTAGGTGTAGGAGGGGGCTGTGATCTGGGGCAGGGGCTTGGGGTGCATGGTCCAGTAGGGGGTATCTGTGCAGGAGAGGATTTTGGCCTGGGGGAGTGGCTCTAAGAGGGGGTGCAAGTTCTGGGAGGGAGTTGAGACCTGAGTGAAGGGGGTACAGAGGGTTTAGGTGGTGACCTGAGGCAGAGGAATGGGTTGCAGGGTCAGGGAGGAAGTTGTGACCTGGCAGAAGGGGGAAAGGGGTACAGAGGGTGTGGGTGGTGGCCTGGGGCAGGTACACAGAGGGAGGAGAGGGAGTGGGATGCCAGAGGCAGCCTCTGGCTGGGAGGCGCTTACCTGCAGAAACCTGAGGCAGACTGTCTGCTGCAGGCTGCTCACTGCTCCCTGTGGCTCTGCTCTGGGCATGAGGGGGAGGGAGGAGGATGGGGAGGGAGGGAGAAGGCTTCCCACACTGCCCCTGCTCCCAGCAAAAATTCTCCGCTCCCATTGGCCTGAAACTGAGAGACTGGCCAATGGGAATGGAGATATTTTGCTGGGGGTGGGAAGAGCATAAGAAGTCTCCTTTCTCCCTCCCCAGCCCTCCAGAGCGGAGAGCAGCTGGCTTTTTAAAGCGTGAGCTGTTCTCTGCCTAAGGCAGTGGTCTCCAACCTTTTTACACCCAAGATCACTTTTTAAATGACAGAACAAGCCAAGACCTACTGCCCCATCCTTCCCCCAAGCCCCGCCCCTTCCTTGAAGCCCCGCCCCGTTGTGCCCTGCCCTATTCTCCTCCTCTCCATCACTTGCTATCCCCAACCCTTATACTGCTGCTGCTTTTTTTTTTTTCTCTTCAATTCTTCTTTAGGAAGAGGTTTGTCCAACATTTGGCCTGTCTAGACTGGACTAAATGTCAGAAAAACCCCTTCTTTTGGAAGCCCCCTTATTCCTCGTGGAAAGAGGAATACAGGGGTTACTGAAAGAGCTTGTTTGCTCTTCCACTAAAAAAAGCGGAAGAACAAACACATCCCTGGGTGCGGAAGAGGTTTTCTGGGATATCTCTGGAATCCTGAAAAACTCCTGCAGTCTAGCTGTACCCTCCCTGGGTTGAGACAGGATGTGTAGGCTCTGGGGTGGGAATGAGGGATTTGGGTGTGGGAAGGGGTGAGAGGTGCAAGCTCTGGGAGGAAATCTGGATGCAGGAAGAGGTGGAGAAGGGGACGCTGGCTTGGGGAGGGGGCTCCAGGCTGGGCAGTGTTGGGGTCAGATGGAGGGTTGGGGTACTAAGCAACTAGGCTTGTGGATGTGAGGGTGCAGGAATTTGGGTTGGGGTGTGTGAGGGGTTCAGGGCAGGGGGTTCCAGTGTATGATAGGCTCAGATCTAGGATCTGGGGGAAAGGGGGATGCAGGAGTGTTATGATGCTGTGGGCAGATGGAGGCTTGGCCCCAACTGGGGGTTTGTTGGCCAGGCTTCATTTTTAAATAAAATACTGTGTCAAACACAAAAAGTTTCTGCATTGTCTTTCTTTATGAGAAGGGCAGGGAACCTGTTTTGAGTCAGGGGTCACTGACCCACAGAAAAGTCAGTCGGGGCCACACAAGTGAGATGCAAAAAAAAAAAAAAAAAACCTCTTCCAAACCCCTCCCCCCCCCCTCCAAGCTTCACTAATGTGGCCCCAACTGTGCTGGTGGGAGCTGGGGACATGGTACTGGGAAAGGGTGCTAGTGGGTGCTGGGGCAGGGGACAGGGTTCTATGGCTGGGGGCAGGGGAGAGGGGATGGTGCTGGGAGGGCAGGGGACAGGGTTCTGCGGCTGGGGGCAGGGGAGAGGGGACAGGGTGCCAGAGGGGGAGAGGGAACAGGGTGCTGGGGGGGGGGCCAGGGGACAGGGTTCTGCAGCAGGGGACAGGGTGCCAGTGGGGTAGAGTCCCCTGCACCCACCTTCCCCCCGGACTGACTCCTTCCCCCCTGCAGAGGAGGGAAGCCCTGTCACATGCCTCCTATGGGGCCGGCGCGCGCCTCTCACGGAGCAGGGAAGCTGCCCCTCCAGGGCCAACTCCACCTTCCCAGGGCGCAGCGAAGCCCATGCACGTGCCCCCTCTGGGGCCGAGAGAGAGAGAGAGAGAGAGAGAGACACGCCCCCCACCTGTGGAGGAAGGAAGCGCTATCACATGCCTCCTCTGGGGCTGGCATGAGCCGGGAAACCTTCCCCCCCCCACACACACACCCTCCGGGGCCGACACCCCCCCCCCCCCCCGCAGAGAAGGGAAGTCCCAGCGCGTGCCTCTGGGGACTCCCCCGGCAGCTACAGACCTGGGGCAAGGAAGCAGCTAGCGCATTTCTGGAACCCCTGTAAGTGACGCGCAGCTCAGGACTTCTGTCCACCCAGCGGGAAGCCGCCACTACCTCCATTGTCGCTGGAGGTAGGTAGTGGGGCTTCTTAGGGGTGGGGGGAAATGGGGGGTCCGGAACACCTCGCGATCAACTGGTCGAGGCCTCGCGATCGACCAGTCGATCATGATCGACAGGTTGGTGACCACGGGCCTTAGGGTTCTAGCCACGGGCTGGATCCGGTGGCAGCCTCTTGCCCTCCTTTGGGCTAATTGTTCATTTCATGTCAGGACTTTGTATAAGATCTCTCCACAAGTTGTTCTGCACTTACCAAACTGCCAGCGAACAAAGACTTCTGGATCTTCTGTGCATTGTCATTTGTTTTTATAGGTTTGCAAACTGGTCTTTTGTTTTTGTCTTTTGTGCTTGTCTATGAAACGTGTTAGCAATTTAGCCATGTTTCCTGGCATTTGGCTAAGTCCAAACTTTGGTTTTGCTTGAAAAATGTCATAATTTATTAGTACACATTAGGTTAGCCGGAGGAATTGACTACATCTAATGTTTCTTCTTTTGCATCTCATTTGGTGCACTCCTGAAGACTGATGGTGCAGTACGGGCAAGTTGAAAATGCTCGAGCTAGCCGTTAAATCATCTTTCCATACAGCAAAGCAATAAAGCAAATGAGCGAGCATGGTGGCTGAATTGGGTTAAGCTTAACCTGAGTATTGTCTGTTGGTTTTAGAAGAAGTAGGCCGCGTGTCCTATTGTCCAGTATTCACACGTCATTGTTGTCAAGAACATACGCCAAATGAAATTCCCATTGTGCTACTGTTTGCTTCAATTTGCTCACTGCTTGAGAATAGTTGACAGCAGAGGGAAGCTTTTGTATGGATAGCTAGTGCCTCTGGAACACACTCTGGGTTTGTATACCCGTCTTCAAGTCTGTAGAAAACCAGAGGGCTGTTTTCGTGAAAGCGCAGTTGTTGGGACACTGTTGATTTGTCTCAGACAGGAATTACTGTTGTCTGCTCACATTGCAGGTAAAGATCTAGCTCAGTGGTCAGTGCCACCTTTGTCTAGCGTGCGGTATGTTAGTGTGGAGAGGGACACGGCACGGCTCGCTTCCCGATCCAAAGTGCTAGTGCGGAGGGGAAGGAGCAGCACTAAAGGACGTGTTCCTCGCCTGGCTGAACTGCTGGTGTAATAAAAACAGGGCTACGCGCTAGGCAACGGCAGCCATGTTTGAACCTGTGACTCTAGGGAGCTTGCCTTACCTTCTCGAGGTGGGTGTTTAAATCCACATCTGAGGGACGTTGGTGGGTTTCTGGGAGTTGTGTTCACTCGCCGTCTACTCATACAGAGTGAAAAGTTGTGATTTCTTGTATCGTAAATAGTTGGGTCATTTCCCCAAGTGGATGACAAATCCAGATATTTGGCATCGAACCCCAGTTCAACTGGTTTGCCACCTGTTGGTGACTTTTACCTTCCTGGAGCATTTAGATAAGCAGTTTAAATTGGCATAAAAAAGCTGATTCCATTGTGTAGCCTGTTCTTCCTCTAGGAAGAAATTTACTATTCATTATTTAACATAGTCCCCCACTTCCCCAGCCCTAAACCCTTTTCACCCTCGTCCAAGTAGCCTTTATTCCAGGTGGGATCATTGCTGTGCGTGTGTATGTACGTGCATTCCCTTCCTCTTATTCCCGAAACAGCCTTTTCGCTTTGATGGAACAGCTGCTTCTTCAGTTTAGTTTGCAGAGACACTGAGAGCTTGTGTAGTAATGTTTGCTTTGATTTGTTTTCTCTTTCCACTCTTCTTATATTTTTGCTTTCTTTTTTCTTTGTGATGTGACATTCTCAGCTGATGTGTTGAAAGCAAATCCTAATTTTGGAGAACAGATCACAAGAGTGAGTGCCCTTCTACTAGTGTCTGTAGCTGTACTACTTCTTTCTTTTAATTTGGTGTGTGCACGTGTCTTCCCTTCTGAAAGCTCAGTCATGCTTAGTAAATATTACTAGGTAAGAGACCCCTTTCCCTGTCTTGTTAAATCTTCATCGTTTTCACAAAGCAATGTTCACTTTACATTGGGTCAAATCACGTCCTCAAACTTGAGCCCTTGGATGGATTTTCAGATCCCAGCCTGTGAAGAATCTCTGTGTAGCTCTGCTCTGAGCAAGAGTCAGCCTTTGGGAAATGTTACTTCGAATTAAACAATTGTTCAGTTTTAGGCCAAGGTTTTTCAAAAGTGACTGCTGATTTTAGGAGCTCCGTGTGAGCCACCTTACAAGAATGGGTTTTTCAGAAGCGAGTGCTCAGCTCTTTCTGAAAGCCGGGCCCTTTAAAGTGTCTGTTTGGGCCCCAAAAAACAGGCAGCCAGAATCACTATCCGTGTTGAAAGCCAGAGCCAGAGCTGCTTGTTGGCAGTCTGCGTGGGTCAGGGCACTGCTCGTACGCTCACTGTGTCTACAAGCTGAGGCTACGTCTGCACGACGAGAAAAGGTCGAATTCATGAAGGTTGACTTTGTAACAGCTTATCTGGTGAAGTCGAAGGTGCATGTTCTCACTGTGCGCGAGAATTGGTTGCAGTTTGAAGTGGTGTATGCCCAGTAGGGAGGCTGCCATCGCCTTTGAGAGCTATGCACTGTGGGTAACTCTCACATTGCCTGTGCCCCTGTGCACTCTGGGTTATTCTCCCAGTACACGCTGGGCCAAAACTGTGCAGGGGAGTTCTAGGTACATGTTATCAGCGTCCCATGATGCACTCATTCTCCTCTCCCCTCCCCCCAGCTTGAAATCAACAGCAAACAGTCTTTTCGCACCCTTGTTTTCCCTTGGTTATCTGCGCAGAGGCCATAGCTAGCTACATGAGCATGGAACCCACCGTGGGTCCCCTTGTGCATCAAGCCACGATAATGATGTTTGCCATGGTACGGCTAATGCTGGAGTATGGCCAGAGCGTATTGGGCCCACCGCAATGAGGAAAAATCTCAGGAGGCCAGGAACAGACTCTTCTGGAAAGCACTTGAGTTGAGCTGCTGGCAAATGCTGCTGCATTGGATCCTCTGGACACAGGGGAGCGCTGGGTCTGGTGTCGTCTGACAAGCCAGACTGATGCGGGTATGGGGCGGACGGGCAAGCCCAGACTGCGTTGTGGTGCGGTTATGGGGCAGACGGGCAAGCCCAGACTGCGTTGTGGTACAAGTATGGGGTGGTCAGCAGTGGCTGCAAAACTTCCAGAAACGTATGCGGCCACTTGCATGGAAGTTTGTGGATTGCTTCCCCTGCCCTGAAGCGCAAGGATACCAGCCCGAGACCTGCTCGGACAGTGGAGAAGCACGTGGCAGTTGCCCTGTGGAAGCCTGCAGTGCTGGATAGCTGCCGGTCGGTTGGAAGTCAGTTTGGAGTTGGGGGAACCTACAGTGCGGGCTGTTGTGATCCCAGTGGCCCAGGCAATCAAGACCCTTCTGCTACAGAACATTGGTGCACAAGGGCTGGGGGATGCCTGTATGTGTAGGCTGCCATGCAGTCCATCCCATCCCCCATAGATGACCAGACTCTCTCTTGGTGCTTCGTTCCAGTCCCCTGCCTGGTCTCCTGTTCACGCGCTCCGCTCGCATCTCCTCCAGCGATGTTCCCTGTCCAAGTTGACAGGCTGCATTTGTTCCTTACACGTGTCGCCCTGCTCCGGTTTCGCCTGTGGATTTGTGTCAGCGGGTGGGGTCAGGGGATGTGCAGCAGGCTCACTGCTTTCCGTGCTGGAATAAAAGTGAAGGGCAGACGTTACAGGAGGGATGTTGTCGAGGGCACAGCCTAATCTGTTGGAATAAAAGGCAGATCTGCCTAAAGACAGTGGGGATGTGTAAGACAGCTGGGTTCGGTTTGGTGGCAGGCATGGTAAGGGACAGGCTGGGGCACCAGTCTGGGAGAGGCAGCAGAGTGGGGCAGGGGCTTATGTGGTGTCCATGTGTTCGGCACCTCCCCTTTTGCTGGAAAAGTGCAGCTTTCCCTTCCCACAGGAGCGGGGCAGGGGGGTGTCCAGACATGGGGGCAGGGCAGGGGCTCGCGCGGTGCCTGTGTCCAGCACCCCCCTGTTTGCCAGAAGAGTGCAGCGCGCTCTTCCTGCAGGGGCTCCCTGGCTGCAGGCCCAGTGGCTGCCACAGATTGCAGCTGATCGCCTTAACGTGAATTCACCAGAAGTGCGCTTCTGGGACCAGCACCCGCCAGCTGCCGAGGGAGGGGGGATTGTCTCCACAGTTCTCTTGATGACGTCCGTCGCCCCGCTCGCCTGCCAGCCGTTCTCTGCCTCTACGCGTCTGCACCAGGCTGCCTGAGGAGCAATGTTCCCGCTAATCTTTTTCATCCATGGGTGGATTTTTTCCATCCATGTGCAGAATAAATTTGTTCTGTGCACCAAGGCAAGTGAACATGCTCCCCAGTAGAAACGAACACCCAGCTGTGGGCACTTTGCTGGGCGGCATTGGAATCTCTCCCGAGCGGCCGCACGAGCGCCCGGCCTGCAGGGAACCCTGCTGAGAAGTGTCTTGGGAGCAACCCATGAATGGGCTTGAGAGGCTCCCGCTATTTTTTTCTGTCCATGTGTGGAATACATTTTGTTCTGGGCCCTGAGGCATGTGCAGATGGGCGGCACCAGTAAACACGTGTTGCCAGCTGTGGGCAGCTCTGGATACTTTGCTAATGAGCTGGGTGGCACCTGAATCTCTCCTGGGTGGCTGCCCAAGCTTTTAGCTCAGGGAGCCCTTCCCCCCCCCCCCACAGAAGCAGCATGTGTGTAGCGATGCTCCAGACCGTCCGTTGTCTCTGGGTAGGATTGCCTCCGTTCCTTGATTTTCACTCAGCACTGCTGGGCGTCCCTGGCGTAGCCTTTCTCCTCCCTGCCCTGTGTGATCTGGCATAGAGATCAGCTGTTCTTTTTCTGGACCGAAGTTCTGCAAGAACAGATTTTTCTTCCACTCAGCAATGAGGTCCCAGATCTCCTGCACACTCCATGTCGGTGCTCATCTGCGACCCTGGGAACTCCAGGTCAGGTGAGCTGCTTGCTCTAAGGTCTGCTTGCCACCTGGCCATACAGGAAATTAAATTCACATTTTCCCAGGGGTTTCCTTGTCCACCTGGAGAGCAGTAGAGTTGGAAGTCCTGGCCAGAGCAGTCACCATGGGGTACTGTGGGACACCTCCCGGAAGCCAAGAACATGGATGTTCATAGCGCTGCATCTGCACTGTTGCAAAGTTGACCAAGCAAGGTCGAATTTAACGCTTACTCCTTGGGCGCACAGGAGTACAGAAATTAACTTGAATGGCCCTTAAAGTCGATGGAAAGGGCTTGGCGGGATGAACTCACTGTTTAGAAAATCGACCTAATGCGGCTAAGTTTGACCTAGACTCCCAGTGTAGACCAGGCCTGAGATTTTCAAAGCTGCCCCATGGATTTGGACAACCCAGTCCCTATTAAAGTGAATGGGCTGTGGCCCTCATGCTCTCCTAAGGGCTTTGAAAATCACTCGTATGTCAAGAAAATATGAAACTACTCAAGTGTAGCTCTGGTCCCCTTTCCATCTCAAGCTTCAAGTCTGTGGCGCTCCAGTATCCAGCCCCACTTCTGATTCTTTTTTCAGTGACTTACTAAGAAATTCACAGGAGAGTGGCTTACTCCTTATGCTACAGATTCCTTCCATATTGTGTAAACTCCCTCTCGTAATGAGTTCAGTTGTAGTAACCCCCTTCCACCAACTGTAATTTGTACATTGCTTTTCGAAGTATGTTCCTGGATAATTTTTCTGCACTTGCTAATCCCTTTTCTTTCTTTGGCATTTACTGTCAGACTTCTGTCAGGGACTGTCGATTATATTTGCAACCTTGCAAGAACAGCAGAGTCAGGTCATTTTTTTTCTCCCAGAATTTGCTTGTTTCTTTGAAATCCACTTTATTGTACATGTTAAAGTGTGTGACCCCTGAGTGGAATAGCAAGTATGAGAGGTGAAATAGCCCAAAGTGATGGATAGCCGTTTTTCCGTTTCACTGCTGGGCGCTGGCACTGTGTCCCATTTGGCTTGGTGGGCTAAGACATTGTTGTCCCATCTTAGCTCAGTACATTTGTACTGCCTGGTGGGGCTGGCACCACAATGCACTTTCCGGTACTACAGTAGAGAGCCACTAATGCACTGATTCACTTGCTGTTTTCACTTGCCACAGAGGTTGAAAGATCTCAAGCAAAGGGAATTTGCTCGCAATGTCTCTTCAAGATCGCGTAGAGATGAGAAGAAGCAAGAGAGAGCCCTCCGGCGTTTACATGAGCTGGCTGAGCAGAGAAAGCAGTCTGAATGGTGAGTGGTGGAGATTCGTGGCTATAGCTCGGGGGGGGAGAGGAGGAGAACCTCAGGGCTGGGGGCTGGATGCAGCCCCTGGCTTGCCTGGATCTGGCCCCGTCAGCTCAGGACCCCCTCCGGCATTGAGGAGTCCAGCTGGCGCTCCAGCCCCCCTGCTGCCCCACCGCAAGGATGGAGCACACAAAATCTACTAGGCTGTGCCCCCTTGGTTCTGGTGTGCGAGGGAATGTGGAGAGGGTCTTTCTCCTTCTCAGTCAGGGGCCACTTCAGTGAGGGGGAGGGTGTTTTGGTTTTGTTTCTCACTTGTGTGCAGCCCCCAACTGATTTTTCTGTGGCTCAGTGGCCTCCTGTCCAAAAAAGGTTCCCCACCCCTGCGATAGCTAGGCAGCACAGACATGAGTGTCACCTTGTCTCAGCCTACCTTTTTTTTTCTGTTGACGTTCAGATGAGTAAATTAATCCCTATGCAAAACAGGGGCGCTTGTCTTCCGTACCAGCTAGAGATGACAACTCTTAAGTATTAAAGAATGCAAAACATTGGGCAGCACTGGATGTGTAAAGCCATTGTTTTAATATCAGCAAGCAGTTCCTGGCACCTTAGGGTATGTCTACACTTGCACCCTAGTTCGGACTAGGGATGCGAATGCAGGCATTCGAAATTGCGAATGAAGCGGGGATTTAAATATCCAGCACTTCATTAGCATGATCTCGCCGGCGCGCTAGTTCGAATCACAGCTGATTCAAACCAGGAAGCGCGCGCCAGGACGCGTTAGTTTGAACCAACCCCCTTGGTTTGAACTGACGTTACTCCTCATTTTTTGAGGAGTAATATTAGTTTGAACCAAGGGGGTTGGTTCGAACTAACGCGTCCCGGCACGCGCTTCGTGGTTCGAATCAGCTGTGATTCGAACTAGCACGCCGGTGAGATCATGCTAATGAAGTGCCGGATATTTAAATCCCCGCTTCATTAGCAATTTCGAATGCCTGCATTCACATCCCTAGTCCGAACTAGGGTGCAAGTGTAGACATACCCTTAGAGACTAACCAGTATATTAGGTCTTGAGCTTCTGTGGGTAAAACCCACTTCATCAGATGAGTTGGAGTGGAAATGACAGAATCCAGCAAAACCAATTACCTGTCAATGTTAATGAAGCTAAGTTGGGCTGGCTATGTCCCATTCATAGCATTTGATGTGGAAATGCAAATGTCAGAGGCAGGGGAAATTGCCTTTGTAGTGTGTTTAACCAATTAATGTCTTTGTTCAAGCCCAAGTTGATGGGGTCGAACTTCAGTTCAGCTGTCTCCCTCTGTAATCGGGTGATACAATTCCGGGTGTAGAAGAATGGCTGCTTTTAAATCCATGATTGAATGATATGGGAGATTAAAATGTTTCCCTCTGGGTTTCTGTGTTTTAATGTATTTATCATGCACTTAATTTTTCTGCTTAATTTTTAATTCCCTGTATGCTTGTTATTAGCATAATTAAAAGAAATGGAGGTTGAGGCCACCTGTGGCTCTGATGTGAATCTCTAATCAGCCTTCCCCTCTTTCAAACCACTCTGTAGTGCTCCTGGGAGTGGGCCCATGTTCAAACCTACCACAGTGGCTGTGGATGAAGAAGGTGGTGATGATGATGATGCAGCAGCAGCACCTAACAGCAGCTCTTCCATCCACACAACTTCTAGCCAGGCCGCAGAAATCGCCATAGACAGAGGAGTCCTGAGCACTGGGCAAGTGAGCAGCGCGGTGCTGTTCAGCCAGATGCCCCTCCAGGCCACCCAGGCAGTCAGTTTTGGCATTAAGAACAATCTGGGAGCTCCACTGCAGAAGATCGGGGTGTCGTTCTCGTTTGCCAAGAAGGCTCCAGTAAAGCTTGAGTCAATAGCATCTGTTTTCAAGGACCATGTGGAGGAATCAAGCCCCACTGATGGAACAAAAACTGATGAGAGAGCCTCCTCCGACCAGGGGACTTTGCAGAAGACTGGTGAAGCCGAGAACACACACAGTCCTGACAACAGAGTGGAGGAGGATGACCAGCATGAACGGGACAGTGGCACTCTTGCCACTACTTTATCTAAGTTAAAAAAGATGAGAAGAGAAGATGGACCAGTGCCAGTTGAGCCAGAATATTATCATTATATTCCCCCAGCCCATTGTAAAGTAAAACCAAACTTCCAGTTCCTGCTTTTCATGAAGTCCACAGAGCAAATGGAAGCAGGAAACGCAAGTAAAAAAACTGTGCATGAAAGTAAAAAGAGTAATTCTCCAAAACCCAGAGCCTCCAAGCACCTAGAAAAAGCAGCTGAGTGCACTGTGCAGCCAGAGGAGCCAAGTGCAGCTGAACTTACAGAGCAGGGAACCAAAACAGAAGCAAAAGAAATTCCAGAAAATGCAAGTGTACAGGAAAGCCAGCAGTGTGCAGAAAGTGACCCCCCAGAACAAGACACTACTGAAGAAGCCACTCAGCCTGTCCCAAGTGGTAAAGAAGTCGTTGAGGGACCAAAGCACCCAATGGGACCCTTTTTCCCTGTGTTGAGTAAAGATGAAAGCACTACTTTGCAGTGGCCTTCAGAACTTCTGATATTCACCAGGGCAGAGCCATCTGTTTCCTACAGCTGTAATCCTTTGTATTTCGATTTTAAGCTGTCACGCAACAAAGATGCTAAAGCAAAAGGGGTAGAAAAACCTAAAGATGCATTAGGTCTGTCTAAGGAAAATATACAGGCCACAGAATGTGGTGACATAAGCAGAAGCAAGGAAAAAGGAAGCATAGCTAACAGTTCTGCTGTCAAACCAGAAACTAAACTCATGTCTGCCTGTGGTACCCAAAGCAAGCAGGAGTCTAACTTGGCAAGCGTTAGCAAGCTGGAAGAAGCAGACGACAGTAGTAAAACTCTAACCAATAAAAAAGACAAGGTTGGGAAATCCCACAAACATAAAAAGAAAAAGAAGCACAAAAAGTCCAGCAAGCACAAACGTAAACACAAGGAAGAAGCAGAAGAGAAAAGCCGCAAAACAGACGTGAGGGAGGAAAAACCTAAGAAACGGAAGAAACACAAACACAAAAAAAGCAAACCCTCTGTCCTTCCTGAAGCCGAGCGGGGACTCAATCCTGACGTGCCTGATGACGGGACCCGTTTGCAGAAGAAAAAACCCTGCTTCCAGGGCTCTCAGCGGAAGATGCTCTCTGCAGAAGAAGGGACTAGTAGCAAAAAAGAGGAGAGCAGTAACTCTTCCCAAGAGCACAGCAGCAAAAAACCCAAGACTGACCTGCAGCAACTGTCTTGTGCCTCAAGGCGGCGGGGTTCTGCACCTTCCCTTGGCAGGTCCAGCCACAGGAGCCGGCAGAGCAGTGGGGACTACGACAGCGATGAAGGCTCTCACCGAAAAGACTCCCGACAGAAATCCATGTCCCAGTACAGTGATGAGTATGACTCTGGTAGCGACCATTCCAGAAGCCGTTCCAGATCAGGGCGAAGGCATTCTTCTCACAGGTCCTCCCGAAGGTCGTACTCCACGAGTTCTGACACCTCGTCAGACCACAGTCGGTATAGTCGCAGGAGAAGTTACTCCGATGATAGCTATAGTGACTACAGTGACAGGTCACGGTGTCATTCCAAGAGGTCTCATGACTCCGAGGATTCTGACTACACGAGCTCCAAGCACAGAGCGAAAAGGCACAAGTACTCCTCCTCGGACGATGACTACAGCCTTAGCAGGAGCAGGTCGAGAAGTCGGAGCAGGAGCCGAACCCACCCGAGGGGAAGGTCCAGAACGAGAAGCCGGGGTAGAACACGGAGCAGCAGTCGCAGTCGCAGCAAGAGGAGAAGTCGCAGCGGAACTGGCCGCAGTTGGAAACGGAGCCGGAGCTACAGCAGAGATCGCAGCCGGAGCACGAGGAGCCCCTCGCAGAGATCCCTTTCCAGAAAGGGCTCTCGGGACCACGAGAGCCCTGAAGACAGGCGATCTGGCCGAAGAGACTTCATCAGATCCAAGATCTACCGCTCCCAGTCTCCTCACTATTTCAGAGCGGGCCGCCGGGAAGGGTCTCTGAAAAGAGAGAGCCGAGGGGAGGGGGCAAAGGCAGTGAGCGCTTTCCCCCAGAGCAGCTGTAGCTCCGGCTCAGGGAAGGCTCCTGACAGCGACTGTGCTCCAGAGGAAAGGAACTCAGTCACAGCAAAGCTTCTGCTGGAAAAGGTTCAGTCCAAGAAGGCTGAAAAGAAGCCCGGTGCTAACGAGGAAGTGCCAGCAGGGACAAGCAAGGTGGGGATAAAACTTAAAGATCCTCCACAGGGGTATTTTGGCCCTAAGCTTCCTCCCTCTCTAGGGAACAAACCAGTTCTCCCTTTGATTGGGAAGCTACCTACAACCCGAAAGCCAAATGCGAAGCGCTGTGAAGAGGCGGGCCTGGAGAGAGGGGAGGAGCAGGAGGTGTCGGAGCCAGAGGACGCTTCCCAGGGGAGCGGTGGGGACAGTCAGTCGGTCGGCCAGCCTCTGCTGGAAGAAGAGGTGGTTCTGCTGCTGCAGGACAAGCCTCTGGAAGAACAGAAACGTGCTGAGCCTGTCGTGGAAACGCCGCCCATTCCTCTTGACCCGCAGGCGCTGCCTGAGTGCTACAGCTCCGCCGAGCTGGTGGTGCCGCCCCACTATCTCCCTGAGCCCGGGGAGGGCGATGCCCCGGTGCGGGGGGAGAGCGGGACCCCGCCTGGCCCTGCAGAGCCCAGCATGCTGCCCTTGGTCCCCGAGGTGGAACACTTCCCAGCTTATGTGCCTCAGGGCAGGGAGCCGAGCCTGGACGGAGACCCAGATGGCGCAGAGGACGCTTCCCTGGCGCCGTTGGAGAGCCAGCCCATCACCTTCACGCCGGAGGAGATGGAGAAGTACAGCAAGCTCCAGCAAGCCGCACAGCAGCACATCCAGCAGCAGCTTCTCGCAAAGCAGGTCAAGCCCTTCCCGGCGTCAGCAGCGCTGGCCCCCGCAGCACCTGCACTGCAGCCTATCCACATTCAGCAGCCAGCGGCCTCCGCCACCTCCATCACCACAGTGCAGCACGCCATCCTGCAGCACCATGCCGCCGCCGCCGCCGCCGCGGCCATCGGCATCCACCCCCACCCGCACCCCCAGCCTCTGGCGCAGGTGCACCACATCCCCCAGCCGCACTTGACCCCCATCTCCCTGTCCCATCTAACCCACTCCATCATCCCAGGGCACCCCGCCACCTTTCTCGCCAGCCACCCCATCCACATCATCCCCGCCTCGGCGATCCATCCCGGGCCCTTCACCTTCCACCCCGTTCCCCACGCCGCTCTGTACCCAACCCTGCTTGCCCCTCGCCCTGCTGCTGCTGCCGCCGCTACAGCTTTGCATCTTCACCCCTTGCTGCACCCCATTTTCTCAGGGCAGGACTTGCAGCACCCTCCCAGTCATGGCACATGAAGGGTGACTCGGCCTGAGAACAGAGACTCGCGCCTTTCCAAAAGGGGGCAAAGCTGATCCAGCTGCCAGGTGAGATCTGCACTTTTCCTTTCCCTCTTAGCCTGCAAGGAAGTGGGCCTGGCTGGAAGGCCGCGCACACGGTGCCAGCAGCTCCCTTTTGTGCGGGTCGTGTGCGTTTGTTTCCTGTTCGCGATGTTCTCCTGCCCACGTCTGAGAGAACGTTTCTGTAGCAGCATCCCGGCCCAGAGGAGTCCTCTCAAATTCACAGACAAGATGGTTTGTGAAAGGTTTTTCTGTATTCTTACGGCTGCCTTCATCTTCCTTCTGCCCTCTTGTAAATGACATACAGTATTTCATACTGTGGCTAATGGCTGTCTGTCCCAAACCCTTGTAATGAGGTCTAATTAAAATGGTCTACATGATTGACTCCTGCTTGTAATCAGTGATGCAGCATGTGTAAAACATTTACTAACTGACAGCCTGTGGCCTGCCACGAGGACTTCTCCGGCATGGCATTGCCAATCCCGGTTTGCCAGGGCAGTGCCCGATTTGTGGACAAGTTCTTGGCAGCTGATACCCAATACCGCATTGCTAATGTGAGCAGCGAAGGTGAAAATGAGATTTAATTTTTAAAGTTTTGCTGAACAAGAGAGCTCTATGTTCAAAGCTTGGGCCCGTCTCTGTCCTGCATTAGCAGTCTGCTCCCAGGTGAGGACTGTAAGCCGAAGCCTTCTGTGTGAAACAGAGGTGGTTTCAGATTGCTGGCTTGTGACTGTCTCAGCTTTGACCACTGTCCTCTTGAGAGAGGGGTCTCATGCTCCAGTCTCCCAAAGTGTGTAAAAGAGGCATCTGCTTGAGCATGAAAGGAAAAATCCCTTCCCGACCTGAAGCCGTATGGTGGACTGGAACCCAATAACTATCTGGAGAAATTAACCAGAATGTGTAAAGTGTATTCTTTACTCTGTAATATTGATGTTTCTTTATTAATTTATAGGATTTTTAAAATGTAAACACTTGCACTGAACTCTGTAAACGTAAAAATGCTGCTTTTTGTAGCTCATACAAAGGTTACATATTTGTAGTATACTGCAATAATATTTTTTACAGCCAGTTCTTTAGTGGTACTTGTTCTGGTGGCTTTTGTGTAAATATGTTTGCTGTGTAGTTGAAATAAGACACTTGTAAAGGTTAAACTCCTCATTTGAGCTAGATACAAAATGACTAAGCATGTATATTTTATCAGACTCATGTATTTTTGAAGTTTTTATGTACTATAAAATGTAAAAAAAAAATCTTCATTTAGCATTTTGCTGAAGAGAAATGTGAGGCTTAGAATAAATGCAGTGCATTGAAGACAGGGGTGCCTCTAACAGCTAATGAATTGCATCACACTGGAAGGGGTTTGTAACACGCTGTACAAATGAGACCTTGGCGTATGTGGCATGCACACGGTCCGCAGCTGCACTGCCGGCTTCCTAGGAGCTTGACCCTGAGGGTAGATTTGGGAGTGTCAGGAAATTGGGCTAAGTCCCACGTGGCCCAGAAGTGTCCATGTTTGTTCTGGGTTTAAACCACTGACTTGCAGATGTCACCCTCGGTGCTCCTCTGGCACAAATCCGCTCTTCCCAGGACCCACGGACCTTAGCTTTGAACCGGGCCTTCTCCTTTCGAGAGGGGGGGGCTGGCTGGCAACTCATTCAGACTCCTCTTACCTGTGGATGGGCCAGGGTTTCTTCCTTGGTTCACAGATCGGCCCCTTCCCTAGAGAGGACTGACTCTGGAAGTGGGGTCCCTCGGCTGGCCAGCTGTTCCCACGGCATCAGCACTGCCAGGCGCTCTGCTTTAGTTCATTTTTCAAATGTCCAAGTAGGGACCCAGCCATTCTCTACCCCCCCCCCCCCCCCCCCCGGCGCAGCTCGCAGGGACTCCCCTGCGCTCTAGATAGGAGACATGGCCTTTGCCCTCAGAGCAGAGACAGAGCCACAAGCATTCCTGCCCTACCCTTTCGTCCTCCTGAAAGCCGGTAGAACTGCGAAATCTGAGGGGTAAATTCAAAGTAATGGGAGCCTGGGGATTCACATTTAGAAAGAGAGCTGCATTTTGAACAAATAGCACTGAAAAAAAATCACCTGTTAAAAGAATGGGACTCAATTTTTAATTGCTGTAAATATTTTGCAGCTCCAGCATGAACGTTTCAGTGCTGCGCTTCATTAGCTTTTAGATTCAGGATGCGTGTTCTGGCACCCTACAACCGGCCGGTGCAGGGAGGCTGACTTTCAGAGAATTAAGCTATCGTTGCTTGCCGGACTGTATTTAACTTTGTCACGTACAAGAGACACGCTGTAAAATGAGGGGAAAGAAATTTTCTAATAAACCAATGATTTGTGGGGAAATGGGGGTGTTCCCCTCGCACCCAAGACCTTCTTGCAGCTGGTGGTGAATCTTAGTAGAGACACACCCTATTGTCATCGTTTTCCTAGGGGGAAGAAATCTCCGACTGCACTGGAGAGACTCCCAACAAGGGATTGTTTGATTATGTAAATGGGAAATTTTAGTCGCAGTTCCTGCCAGAGCCACTGGAGTTTTCTGCCCGACTTGGCCCGGGGAGCTGAAATCTCATTTCCTCAAGCAACAGGCTGGGTCCAGCCTGGTTCCGTCCGGCAGCCCTGCCCTGGAGAAAGCAGGCCTGCACCAGAGCTGCGTCGGGCTCTGAGCCCCGACCCTGTCCAAGGCTGGGCCGTGCCCTGGCATGGCTCTCGTCACTGGAGCTGGTGACCTGTGTGCAGCCAGTTTCTAGTCTAATGCCCAGGAGCCCAACTGGTTTTCCCCTGCCAGGATCCTGGGTGCACTTGACAGGGTTTAGCTCGGTCTGGTTCCCTGGTGTTGCTGTGCACTGTGTCCAGGAAGTCTCAGCCCCTATTTCCGTCTCCATGGTGGCTGCCAGGACATTGCAGCCTGGCTCTACAAACAGGCATCTGGTTTACAGAGCTGCTGAGGTTGGAGTGTGCGAACTCCTTTGTGCTGGTGAAATCGCTCCTGTCGTCTCCATGCTGGTCTGAGCCCGGCCACCCGGTGCCTTCGCTGCCACTTGATCCCCTGCTGCAGAACCTTGGCTGGAGGGGAGCTGCCCCTTTTCTGGCCGGGCTAGCTGAGCGTGTCGGGGGTGTGGAGACAGGGAGCTGCGGATTGATCAATCCTTAACCAAAGCTCTTGCGTTCTGTAGGCCTCCAGCAGCCCCTCGTTCTTAGTGTGTGTGGCGTCAGAGCTGGATGATCCTTTGGAAAATGCCCCCTCCTGGCCACATCTGATCCCATTCTCCACTAGGCGGGCTTGGCTTGAAGTTCCTGTCCCTCAGCACTGGCCAGCGAGGCCTTGGCTCCAGGTCAGCTTGGCGCTTAGCAACTGTCCGTCTCCCTCAAACCAGGGCTGGCCCTGGCCTAGGGCCACTGCTCGGCCCAGCCCTTGGCTCTAGTCCGGTGGTCACAGACGAAGATTTGCAGAGGGCTCCGTGCTGCCGTTCAGAACTGTCGGGGGCCCTCACAGGAAAGGGGGAAGCTGCTATTGGGAGAGCACTTTGTAGGTGTCCGACAGTCAGGTTTGCAGCAGCGCTCCCTGTGCGCACCCATAGCCGGCAGCATGCTTCTGTGCACAGAACAAAATTGATTCCACACATGGACGGGAACAGCGGAGGGAGCCCTGGGGGTGAACAGTTGCTTGTTGCCAGGAAAAGGCCATGCCCAGGAAGCCAAGGCAGCAGCGGAGGGAGCTGCCTGCTTCTGCTTTCCCCTGCTCCTGGAAGCCCATCCGCTCGGGCTACACAGTGAGAGGAGCCCTCGGCCCTGCCACGCTGGGGTGTGCTCGCTGCTGGCCGGAGCCCCTGCCAAGCGTGACAGCCGCGAGGCACCTGCTGGTCCAGCAGGGCCTTGGCGCAGGAGCGGCGAGTGGAAGGACGTGCTGCTGTTTGCACCTGAATAAGCAGGCGCTGCTCCAGGGCGAGCCCAGGGCAGCCGGGGCTGTACCGAGCAATGAGGTTGCAGCTGCTTGGAGATGTGAGCTCAGGGCCGTGTTCCCTCTCCAGCGGGTGCTTGCCCCATGCACCGGTGCTTGTGACTAATGCGCGACTGGGCCTGTGGCAGCGTGACCCCCATAAGCTCCCCCCCCGCTCCATGTCCAGAGCCCCAGCCCTGAGTCCTGCACCTCCTACCTCCCTTGACTTTGGCACCCCCCTCCCTCTCCCTGCGCCTCCCACCCTGAGCCACCCACCCCCAGCCTCTCTACCCCCAACCCTCAGGCCAGCCCCCCCCCTTCCTTCACTTTCACAAAACACCAGTGCACTAAGGCGGGGCGTTTCCATTTACCTGCCAGTGGGCGGAGGCCAGGCCCCTCTCCAAGAACGTCCATTCGCATTCCAGCCCTGCCGGTGTCTCCGATGGATGTGCTGCACGCAGTCGGAGCCTGGCTCTAGGGCGGAGTGGGGCTAAGGTGGATCTCTCTCTGCCGCAGGTCCCCGATGGAGGGCTCCTGCCGGCCAACTACCGAATTGGCTGCCGGAAAACAAGCTTTGCCGGGCCCGGGCGCCCGCTGCGGGTGCCTGGCCGGGCCTGAGGAAGCAGCGGGCAGCGTGTCCACTGGTAGCACAATCAGCATTCCCTGGCTGTGCCACAGGCCTGCTCCATGACCTAGGGCAAGTCACGGCCCTGTGTCTCAGTTTCCCTCAGGGCACACGTCCCCTCCCCAGCTCACAACTTCTCTAGGTAAGATGGGGAGGAGGGGGAAGGGACTTGCCAGCAGGTCAGTGGCAGAGCTGGGAAGAGGGGCAGGACACGGCCTGGCTGCTCCGTGCACTCCACCCACCCACCCGTGAACGTGCTCAGTATGCGTAGAGCTGTTTAAAAATAGAACTGACTCCTCCAGCGGCTGCCAGGCCCGGAGCTCCCTTGCCCCCAGCTGCTGTGGTTTCCTTCCTGCCTGGGCAGGAGGAGGCTGCAGGGAGCGATAGAGCAGCACCATTTGCCTATCTTGCTGCCAGGCCTGGCTTGTGTTTAACCCGCTCTGGCACAGGAGGCTGGGCACTGTTGAGGGAGCTGTCAGGCCCTGCTGGGGCTAGCAATAGCCCGCCCCTGCCTTGGCTGACCTTGCCCATAAACCCCTTGGGGCTCCAGGCCTGGGCCCCAAGTCCCAGCTCGGCAGTAGCCCCATCTGTCCGCATGGTGGGTGCTTCACCCCAGCTGTGCTAGTCTTGCCTGTGGTGGGTTTCAGCCCCCCCCCCCAAAATGCAGCCACCTCTGGGGTGGAGTGTGGGAGCAGTGCCCTGGAGGAGCAGGGGAAGCAGAGTCTGGCAGCCGGAGCTCCGCACAGCTGCATCAGTGCCCCTGCCTGAGGTGCGGTGCAGGGACGTCCGTGTGAGC
Organism: Pelochelys cantorii; assembly: GCA_032595735.1. Classification (NCBI taxonomy): domain Eukaryota; kingdom Metazoa; phylum Chordata; order Testudines; family Trionychidae; genus Pelochelys; species Pelochelys cantorii. The sequence continues at coordinate 17,767,843 of CM064354.1, read as the reverse complement.
CGCCGCGCCTGCTGGCAGCTCTTCGGGGAGGCCCTGGCTCTGGCAGCTGGAGGCTGTGACAGCCTCCCCTGCTGATGCCTTGTGACCTGAGCTGGAAGGGGGGCACCTGGTGACACCTGCCCAGGGAAGCTGGACAGAGGCGAGGAGGAGCCGGGCTGGGCCCAGGAGTGGGTCTGTCTGGAGAGGCGGGGGAGGGGCAGGGCCCTGGCTCTGGGTCTCCAGCTCCCCAGTTTGGGCTGCGCTGTGTCCCTGCGAACCAGTCACCCTGCCAGCTGGGAGCCCCGTCCGGCTGCAGGCCCGGGACTCCCCACTGCGGTGACACACTGGACTTGATGGGCGCCCGAGGTCTCTTCCAGCCCTGATTCCACGACCCGGGTTGAGAGGAGTGTGAGGCGGTGGGGACTGTTCACTGTCGGCTTTGTCGTGCTGCGTGTGATCCCTGCTGCCCTGCGGTGACTCCGTGTGGGCGCAGTGCCCGGCAGGGGATGGGATCTAGGGGAGACTCCTGAGGGGAGGCAGGTGGGGAATGGCCCCGGCCGGCCGAAGATGCAGCCAGTGATGGTCAGGTACCACCTGGGCCCGGGAAGCTCCCTGGGGGGGGGGCTGCCTCGGTGGCTGGGACCAGTTGCTGGGTGGGTGAGTTTTCGGCTGGCTTAGGGAGGGGGAGTCAAGCTGGCTTGGGGGGCCGGGCAGGACTCTGGGCCCCCCATCCCCAAGCTGGATTGTACTGACTCCTCCTGGTTCCTGTGCTACACTGTGTCCCTGGGACCCAATAAACCTTCTCTTCTACCTGCCGCCTGAGAGTCCCCTCTGGCTGCGGATGGGGGTGCTGGGCCCGGTGACTCCCCCACACTCCGAGACTGGGAGTGATTCTAGCTGAGCCAGGTGTGACTTGGAGCAAGTCATGCTCTGCCTCGGTTTCCCATCTGTCACTAGTGGCATCCACACTGCAGGGTGCTGGGAGCCTAGAAAGGGGTGAATGGGCTGGGCTAGCCCCAAGGAGCCAGGCCTGCTGCCCCCCCTTGGCTAGCACAGGCACCATGGGGGCCTTAAGCTGGGAACCCCAAATCAGCCCTTTCCTCTGCCTGCCCTATTTAGTGGTGATGCTCACGGCCCAGTGGGACAGCTCCAACCAGGAAGGGCTGAGGGGGCCCCGGGCCCATTGGTGCCGGCCTTTCCCACCTGCCTGTTCTCGGTCTGTCTGGCCCAGGCCTGGGCTCTGACCTGGCCACCAGCTGCTGCCGGGGGAACATGCAGCGTCCAGTAATCGCCCCCGCCTCTGCTGCCCAGTGCTCGTTAGTATTAACGAAGCCAGCCTGTTCCCTATGGACATCTCCATTCCCTTTCTGAATCGTGCTACTGTCCTGGCCTCCTCGCAGGCTGTGGCAGGGAGTTCCGCAGGCAGGGAGTTCCTGTCGGGTGTGCCCCTTGGCATTTCGGGTGCTGTCCCCAGCCAGCATGAAGCCAGGAGCCCAGCACTCCCATCCCCCCTCTGGATCAGTTGCTGCTCCAGACTCGTATCACAGCCCCGTGGGTCTCCTAGAGGCTCTAATCCCTAGGGGGCAGCCTCCTCTCCCCGGCTGCCTGGAGCCCCCCGGCCTTTCCACCCCATTCCACTCCCCTGGGCTTTGGGGACCAGCTGGGTGGGGCATGCAGCTCCCCCCTAGCAGGAGCTCTCGCCAAGGCCCTGGGCAGCGCTGGCTGAGCCCACCAGCACGGCTGTGGGACAGGGGATGGTCACGGACGATCCTTGGGGCTGCTTCTCGGGGGGCTGACAAAGCCACTGCTACCCGCCTCCTTGCTCTGGGGCTTCTCACCACTCGGTCCTGCTGGGCAGCTCCCTGCTCTCCCCAGCCCGGGCACCGAGCTGAGCCTCCCCCAGGAGCACAGACATGAACACGCTTCAGCCCTGAGGGAAATGCCGCTTTGGGCCCCGCTTCCAGGGACCCCACCCAGGCTCAGAGCCCCCATTGATGCTGGGGGGGGGGGCGCACTGGTTGTTCCCCCAGGGAACAATCGGTCACACCAGGCTTGACCGTAAAGAGAAGCGATTTTCTTCGGCTGAACAGGATCGAAGTGGTTGCCGGTGAGAACAGCCAAGTAACTTGCCAGTTTAAGCCCAGCCCAGCGCCACCACCGTGTGTTGCACAGTCCCCAGCGAAACCTCCACGCCAGGGCAGAGCTGCTCCCTGGGGCCCCTGCTTCGTTCTCTTGGCAGGGGCGGGCCCCCCAAGGGCCGCGGGACAGCAGCTTCCAGGGTTTTCTAGACTCCCCTGGGACTGGGAACTTGTTCTGTCCCCCCCCTTCCATGGCAAATTACCTGGCCAGACCAACCATTGGGGGTTCCCGGGTCTCTTGAGCCCAGCCCCTGCCAAGACTTGGGGGTAGGGGCTGTTTACGGGCCATTGCCCAGACATGGAGGGAAACACACACAATGGCTTCCATCTGCATAGTCCCAAGCACCAAGTGCCCCCCTTCCTACCAGTGACCCCCAAACGCAGGTGCCCAGGCCCAGCGACTGGCACTGACCGGCTGGGGCCAGGAGATACGTTGTGCAGCCTCGTGGGTTCTGTGTCTCCGTGTCCGGAAGCCAATTTCACATGGCATCGGGGGGCCTCGCAGCTGCATCCTCTGATAAGGGGAGGGTGGGCCCGGATCCGCGTCAGCCAGGCCACTGGCAGGGGCCTGCCCAGCACACGAGCCCCATGAGGCAGTGCTGGGAGGACGCCAGGACCATGGCTGGAGCCCAGGGACCCATGCTGCTGCCCCTCTGGCTCTGGTGCTGGGTCCAGCTGCTGCTGGCTCCCCCGGGGCTGCGCCCGGCACAAGCCTTCAACCTGCACTCGGCACGTCCCACCATCTACGCTGGGCCCGGCCGCAGCTACTTCGGCTTCGCCTTGGACTTCGTCCGGGGCAGCGACGGCCGGTAGGGCCCCGCCCCTGCCCCCCCCAGAGCTGAGCCTCTCAGGCCCTGCAGATGAGGGGTGGGGGCTAGGGGATGAGCATGAGGGGGGTATGGTGAAGGCCAGAGAGGGTGGATGAAGGCCTGGTGGGGGGGGATGACGGCTGAGTGGGGGGGATTGGCATGTGCGCTGAGCCCAAGGCGCCTGGGAGAGGGAAGGGGCCTGATTCGGCCCCGCAGCGCACACAGGCAGTTGGCAGGGACCAGCCCTGCGGGAAGCAGCGACAGGGCTCCATCGCTCTCGTGTGCCCCTCGCCTTGGCCCCTCCCTCCTGTGGTGCCCCAGGGTCACGCCGGCTCTCCCCATCCCCCAGGCGCCGGCTCTCCCCATCCCCCCGGGTCACGCCGGCTCTCCCCATCCCCCAGGCGCCAGCTATCCCCATCCCCCAGGCGCCGGCTCTCCCCATCCCCCCGGGTCACGCCGGCTCTCCCCATCCCCCCGGGTCACGCCGGCTCTCCCCATCCCCCCGGGTCATGCCGGCTCTCCCCATCCCCCAGGGTCACGCCAGCTCTCCCCATCCTCCAGGCGCCGGCTCTCCCCATCCCCCCGGATCACGCCGGCTCTCCCCATCCCCCAGGGTCACGCCGGCTCTCCCCATCCCCCAGGGTCACGCCGGTTCTCCCCATCCCCCAGGCGCCGGCTCTCCCCATCCCCCAGGCGCCGGCTCTCCCCATCCCCCCGGGTCACGCCGGCTCTCCCCATCCCCCAGGGTCACGCCGGCTCTCCCCATCCCCCAGGCGCCGGCTCTCCCCATCCCCCCGGGTCACGCCGGCTCTCCCCATCCCCCAGGGTCACGCCGGCTCACCCCATCCCCCAGGTGCTGGCTCTCCCCATCCCCCCGGGTCACGCCGGTTCTCCCCATCCCCCAGGTGCTGGCTCTCCCCATCCCCCCGGGTCACGCCGGCTCTCCCCATCCCCCAGGTGCTGGCTCTCCCCATCCCCCAGGTGCTGGCTCTCCCCATCCCCCCGGGTCACGCCGGCTCTCCCCATCCCCCAGGTGCTGGCTCTCCCCATCCCCCAGGGTCACGCCGGCTCTCCCCATCTTCAATGGCTTTCTCCTGCCCCTCAGGGCTGTGACATTCTCCTACGAAAGGACGTGTGGGTGTGATGGGTGTATGTGATGGGGGGGTTGATGGGAGTGTCGTGTGTGGTTGTGATGGGGGGGTGTGGTGTGTGCTCATGTGATGTGTGTGTGTGATAGGGGTGTGATGTGCCCACAGCATGAGCGTGGTGGTGGGTGCGCCCCGGGCCAACACCTCCCAGCCCGGCCTGCTGGAGCCTGGCGCCGTGTACGTTTGCCCCTGGGCGCCCGGTGGGAGCCGCTGCAACATCGTTGAGTTTGATCCGACAGGTGAGCAAGCGCGGGGTGAACGGGAGAGTTAGTGACTGTGGGGCAGAGAGGCCTGGGGGGCAGATGAGGCTGGCTGCTCCCAATGTGGGGCAGAGGGGCCAATCCCACAGATGGGGGGCACTGAGGGCAGGGGGAATGTGTGGGGCAGGCTGCATATCTGGGAGAGGGGGTCCCAGGGTAAGTGGTGGGAGGCAGGGAGAGCGGTTGTGAGGCCTGGGGGGGTTGGTCGGGCCTGTGGGTGGGCTGGGGTGGGGTGGGGCCTGTAGGTGGGGTGGGGCCCATGGGGGGCAGTTGTGAGGCCTGTGCGTGGGGTGGGGCCTGTAGGGGCGGTTGTGGGGCCTGGGGGGGTGAGTCGGGCCTGTGGGTGGGGTGGGGCCTGTAGGGGCGGTTGTGGGGCCTGGGGGGGTGAGTCGGGCCTGTGGGTGGGGTGCGGCCCGTAGGGGGCAGTTGTGGGGTCTGGGGGGTGAGTCAGGCCTGTGGGTGGGGTGGGGCCCGTGTGGGGCGGTTGTGAGGGCTGGGGGGTGGGTCGGGCCTGTGGGTGGGGTGGGGCCCGTGGGGGGCGGTTGTGAGGCCTGTGGGTGGGATGGGGCCCGTAGGGGGCAGTTGTGGGGCCTGGGGGGTGGGTCGGGCCTGTGGGTGGGGTGGGGCCCATGGGGGCAGTTGTGGGGCCTGGGGTGTGGGTTAGGCCTGTCGGTGGGGTGGGGTGGGGTTGGGCCCGTGGGGGGCGGTCGTGGGGCCTGGGGGGTGGGTTGGGCCTGTGGGGGGCGGTTGTGAGGCCTGTGGGTGGGGTGGGGTCTGGGGGGCAGTTGTGGGGCCTGGGGGGTGGGTCGGGCCGGTGGGTGGGGTGGGGCCCATGGGGGGTGGTTGTGGGGCCTGGGGGGTGGGTCGGGCCTGTGGGTGGGGTGGGGCCTGTGGGGGGCGGTTGTGAGGTCTGTGGGTGGGGTGGGGCCCGTGGGGGGCGGTTGTGAGGCCTGGGGGGTGGGTCGGGCGGGGCCCGTGGGGGGCAGTTGTGAGGCCTGTGGGGTGGGTCAGGCCCGTGGGTGGGGTGGGGCCCGTGGGGGGCGGTTGTGAGGCCTGGGGGTGGGTCGGGCGGGGCCCGTGGGGGGCAGTTTTGAGGCCTGTGGGGTGGGTCAGGCCCGTGGGGGGCGGTTGTGAGGCCTGTGGGTGGGGTGGGGTCTGGGGGGCAGTTGTGGGGCCTGGGGGGTGGGTCGGGCCCGTGGTTGGGGTGGGGCCCGTGGGGGTGGTTGTGGGGTCTGGGGGGTGGTTTGGGCCCGTGGGTGGGGTGGGGCCTGTGGGGGGCGGTTGTGAGGCCTGGGGGTGGGTCAGGCCCGTGGGTGGGGTGGGGCCCGTGGGGGGCGGTTGTGAGGCCTGGGGGTGGGTCGGGCCCGTGGGTGGGGTGGGGCCCGTGGGGGGCGGTTGTGAGGCCTGGGGGGTGGGTCGGGCGGGGCCCGTGGGGGGCGGTTGTGAGGCCTGTGGGGTGGGTTGGGCCCGTGGGTGGGGTGGGGCCCGTGGGGGGCGGTTGTGGGGTCTGGGGGTGGGTCGGGCCCGTGGGTGGGGTGGGGCCCGTGTGGGGCGGTTGTGAGGCCTGGGGGGTGGGTCGGGCCTGTGGGTGGGGTGGGGCCCGTGGGGGGCGGTTGTGAGGCCTGGGGGGTGGGTCGGGCGGGGCCCGTGGGGGGCGGTTGTGAGGTCTGTGGGGTGGGTTGGGCCCGTGGGGGGCGGTTGTGGGGTCTGGGGGGTGGGTCGGGCCCGTGGGTGGGGTGGGGCCCGTGGGGGGTGGTTGTGAGGCCTGGGGGGTGGGTCGGGCCCGTGGGTGGGGTGGGGCCCGTGGGGGGCGGTTGTGAGGCCTGGGGGGTGGGTCGGGCCTGTGGGTGGGGTGGGGCCCGTGGGGGGCGGTTGTGAGGCCTGGGGGGTGGGTCGGGCGGGGCCCGTGGGGGGCGGTTGTGAGGCCTGTGGGGTGGGTTGGGCCCGTGGGGGGCGGTTGTGGGGTCTGGGGGGTGGGTCGGGCCCGTGGGTGGGGTGGGGCCCGTGTGGGGCGGTTGTGAGGCCTGGGGGGTGGGTCGGGCCTGTGGGTGGGGTGGGGCCCGTGGGGGGCGGTTGTGGGGTCTGGGGGGTGGGTCGGGCCCGTGGGTGGGGTGGGGCCCGTGGGGGGCGGTTGTGAGGCCTGTGGGGTGGGTCGGGCCCGTGGGTGGGGTGGGGCCCGTGGGGGGCGGTTGTGAGGCCTGGGGGGTGGGTCGGGCCCGTGGGTGGGGTGGGGCCCGTGGGGGGCGGTTGTGAGGCCTGGGGGGTGGGTCGGGCCCGTGGGTGGGGTGGGGCCCGTGGGGGGCGGTTGTGAGGCCTGGGGGGTGGGTCGGGCCCGTGGGTGGGGTGGGGCCCGTGGGGGGTGGTTGTGAGGCCTGTGGGGTGGGTCGGGCCCGTGGGTGGGGTGGGGCCCGTGGGGGGCGGTTGTGAGGCCTGGGGGGTGGGTCGGGCCCGTGGGTGGGGTGGGGCCCGTGGGGGGCGGTTGTGAGGCCTGGGGGGTGGGTCGGGCCCGTGGGTGGGGTGGGGCCCGTGGGGGGCGGTTGTGAGGCCTGGGGGGTGGGTCGGGCGGGGCCCGTGGGGGGCGGTTGTGAGGCCTGTGGGGTGGGTTGGGCCCGTGGGTGGGGTGGGGCCCGTGGGGGGCGGTTGTGGGGTCTGGGGGGTGGGTCGGGCCCGTGGGTGGGGTGGGGCCCGTGTGGGGCGGTTGTGAGGCCTGGGGGGTGGTTCGGGCCTGTGGGGTGGGGTGGGGCCCGTGGGGGGCGGTTGTGAGGCCTGGGGGGTGGGTCGGGCGGGGCCCGTGGGGGGCGGTTGTGAGGTCTGTGGGGTGGGTTGGGCCCGTGGGGGGCGGTTGTGGGGTCTGGGGGGTGGGTCGGGCCCGTGGGTGGGGTGGGGCCCGTGGGGGGTGGTTGTGAGGCCTGGGGGGTGGGTCGGGCCCGTGGGTGGGGTGGGGCCCGTGGGGGGCGGTTGTGAGGCCTGGGGGGTGGGTCGGGCCTGTGGGTGGGGTGGGGCCCGTGGGGGGCGGTTGTGAGGCCTGGGGGGTGGGTCGGGCGGGGCCCGTGGGGGCGGTTGTGAGGCCTGTGGGGTGGGTTGGGCCCGTGGGGGGCGGTTGTGGGGTCTGGGGGGTGGGTCGGGCCCGTGGGTGGGGTGGGGCCCGTGGGGGGCGGTTGTGAGGCCTGGGGGGTGGGTCGGGCCCGTGGGTGGGGTGGGGCCCGTGGGGGGCGGTTGTGGGGTCTGGGGGGTGGGTCGGGCCCGTGGGTGGGGTGGGGCCCGTGGGGGGTGGTTGTGAGGCCTGGGGGGTGGGTCGGGCCCGTGGGTGGGGTGGGGCCCGTGGGGGGCGGTTGTGAGGCCTGGGGGGTGGGGTCGGGCCTGTGGGTGGGGTGGGGCCCGTGGGGGGCGGTTGTGAGGCCTGGGGGGTGGGTCGGGCGGGGCCCGTGGGGGGCGGTTGTGAGGCCTGTGGGGTGGGTTGGGCCCGTGGGGGGCGGTTGTGGGGTCTGGGGGGTGGGTCGGGCCCGTGGGTGGGGTGGGGCCCGTGTGGGGCGGTTGTGAGGCCTGGGGGGTGGGTCGGGCCTGTGGGTGGGGTGGGGCCCGTGGGGGGCGGTTGTGGGGTCTGGGGGGTGGGTCGGGCCCGTGGGTGGGGTGGGGCCCGTGGGGGGCGGTTGTGAGGCCTGTGGGGTGGGTCGGGCCCGTGGGTGGGGTGGGGCCCGTGGGGGGCGGTTGTGAGGCCTGGGGGGTGGGTCGGGCCCGTGGGTGGGGTGGGGCCCGTGGGGGGCGGTTGTGAGGCCTGGGGGGTGGGTCGGGCCCGTGGGTGGGGTGGGGCCCGTGGGGGGCGGTTGTGAGGCCTGGGGGGTGGGTCGGGCCCGTGGGTGGGGTGGGGCCCGTGGGGGGCGGTTGTGAGGCCTGTGGGGTGGGTCGGGCCCGTGGGTGGGGTGGGGCCCGTGGGGGGCGGTTGTGAGGCCTGGGGGGTGGGTCGGGCCCGTGGGTGGGGTGGGGCCCGTGGGGGGCGGTTGTGAGGCCTGGGGGGTGGGTCGGGCCCGTGGGTGGGGTGGGGCCCGTGGGGGGCGGTTGTGAGGCCTGGGGGGTGGGTCGGGCGGGGCCCGTGGGGGGCGGTTGTGAGGCCTGTGGGGTGGGTTGGGCCCGTGGGTGGGGTGGGGCCCGTGGGGGGCGGTTGTGGGGTCTGGGGGGTGGGTCGGGCCCGTGGGTGGGGTGGGGCCCGTGTGGGGCGGTTGTGAGGCCTGGGGGTGGGTCGGGCCTGTGGGTGGGGTGGGGCCCGTGGGGGGCGGTTGTGAGGCCTGGGGGGTGGGTCGGGCGGGGCCCGTGGGGGGCGGTTGTGAGGTCTGTGGGGTGGGTTGGGCCCGTGGGGGGCGGTTGTGGGGTCTGGGGGGTGGGTCGGGCCCGTGGGTGGGGTGGGGCCCGTGGGGGGTGGTTGTGAGGCCTGGGGGGTGGGTCGGGCCCGTGGGTGGGGTGGGGCCCGTGGGGGGCGGTTGTGAGGCCTGGGGGGTGGGTCGGGCCTGTGGGTGGGGTGGGGCCCGTGGGGGGCGGTTGTGAGGCCTGGGGGGTGGGTCGGGCGGGGCCCGTGGGGGGCGGTTGTGAGGCCTGTGGGGTGGGTTGGGCCCGTGGGGGGCGGTTGTGGGGTCTGGGGGGTGGGTCGGGCCCGTGGGTGGGGTGGGGCCCGTGTGGGGCGGTTGTGAGGCCTGGGGGGTGGGTCGGGCCTGTGGGTGGGGTGGGGCCCGTGGGGGGCGGTTGTGAGGCCTGGGGGGTGGGTCGGGCCTGTGGGTGGGGTGGGGCCCGTGGGGGGCGGTTGTGGGGTCTGGGGGGTGGGTCGGGCCCGTGGGTGGGGTGGGGCCCGTGGGGGGCGGTTGTGAGGCCTGTGGGGTGGGTCGGGCCCGTGGGTGGGGTGGGGCCCGTGGGGGGCGGTTGTGAGGCCTGGGGGGTGGGTCGGGCCCGTGGGTGGGGTGGGGCCCGTGGGGGGTGGTTGTGAGGCCTGGGGGGTGGGTCGGGCCCGTGGGTGGGGTGGGGCCCGTGTGGGGCGGTTGTGAGGCCTGGGGGGTGGGTCGGGCCCGTGGGTGGGGTGGGGCCCGTGGGGGGCGGTTGTGAGGCCTGGGGGGTGGGTCGGGCCCGTGGGTGGGGTGGGGCCCGTGGGGGGCGGTTGTGAGGCCTGGGGGTGGGTCGGGCCTGTGGGTGGGGTGGGGCCCGTGGGGGGCGGTTGTGAGGCCTGGGGGGTGGGTCGGGCCCGTGGGTGGGGTGGGGCCCGTGGGGGGTGGTTGTGAGGCCTGGGGGGTGGGTCGGGCCCGTGGGTGGGGTGGGGCCCGTGGGGGGCGGTTGTGAGGCCTGGGGGGTGGGTCGGGCCCGTGGGTGGGGTGGGGCCCGTGGGGGGTGGTTGTGAGGCCTGGGGGGTGGGTCGGGCCTGTGGGTGGGGTGGGGCCCGTGGGGGGGCGGTTGTGAGGCCTGGGGGGGTGGGTCGGGCCCGTGGGTGGGGTGGGGCCCGTGGGGGGCGGTTGTGAGGCCTGTGGGGTGGGTCGGGCCCGTGGGTGGGGTGGGGCCCGTGGGGGGCGGTTGTGAGGCCTGGGGGGTGGGTCGGGCGGGGCCCGTGGGGGGCGGTTGTGAGGCCTGTGGGGTGGGTGGGGCCCGTGGGGGGCGGTTGTGGGGTCTGGGGGGTGGGTCGGGCCCGTGGGTGGGGTGGGGCCCGTGGGGGGCGGTTGTGAGGCCTGTGGGGTGGGTCGGGCCCGTGGGTGGGGTGGGGCCCGTGGGGGGCGGTTGTGAGGCCTGGGGGGTGGGTCGGGCGGGGCCCGTGGGGGGCGGTTGTGAGGCCTGTGGGGTGGGGTGGGGCCCGTGGGGGGCGGTTGTCGGGTCTGGGGGGCACAGGGGACACTGCCCGTGCTGACCTGCCCATGCCCCAGGGGACCAGGAGGAGCGCAGGAGTTTGCTGCAGCTGAGGAACTACAAGTCTGCCCAGTGGTTCGGGGCGTCCGTGAGCAGCTGGAACGGCCTCGTTGTGGTGGGTCCCGGGCTGCCGGCCGGGCCTGGCTGGGGTGGGTGGGGGAACTGGGGACGCCCCCCGGGGTGGGGGGGCGACCCTGCCGCAGGCAGGGCAGGAGGGGAGGTGCCCAGGGAGCTGGGCTGGGGCCAGTATCTCCCCGAGCCGGGTCCCTCTGGCTCTCAGTTGCTGTGTCCAGGGAACGCTCTGCCGCGCGCTGCCCCAGAGGTGGCTGCATTTCAGTCTGTGCTGGCCTCGGGGAGACGTGATGGAGACACGGACACTGGTGGTTGCTGGGCGGGGGCAGGAGACGGGGGAGCCCAGACCAGAGATGGGATGTTCCAACCGCTGCCCTGGGGTCCCAACAGTGCTGGGGGGATGGGCCTGGCGGGGGAGGAGCTGTTGGGCAGGGCTGGGCCTGGCGGGCGAAGGGCTGGTGGGCTGGGGTCCTGGCTGCAGCGGGTGGTGCTGAGGTTCAGGTGGTCCCGCCAGGCCTGTGCCCCCCTGCAGCACTGGAACGCCTTCGAGGGCACATTCCAGGCCACCCAGACGCCCGTGGGCACCTGCTTCGTGGCCACCGAGGGCCTGAGCCACTTTGCCGAGTATGCGCCCTGCCGCAGCAACCGCATGGAGGACGACTATGAGCGCATGCACATGAGTGAGAATGAGCACGAGGCGCCCCGCCAATGCCAATCCCAGCCCCTCCTGCAGCCACGCCGAGCCCCCCGAGCCACGCCGACGCCCTCCCCCATGGCCATGCCAACTCCTCTCAGAGCCAGGCTGACCCCTTTCCCCCACAGCCAGGCCAACCAACTCTCTGTGCAGCCCCGCCACCCCGCAGCCACGCCAACTCCCCCGGAGCCACGCCAATTCCCCCCGCGGCCATGCCAACTCTCTGCGCAGCCCTGCCACCCTGCAGCCACGCCAACTCCCCCTGAAGACATGCCAACTCCCCGGAGCCACGCCAATTCCCCCCGCGGCCATGCCAACTCTCTGCGCAGCCCCGCCACCCCGCAGCCACGCCAACCCCCCCCAAAGACATGCCAACTCCCCCCACGGCCATGCCAACTCTCTGCACAGCCCCGCCACCCTGCAGCCACGCCAACTCCCCCGGAGCCACGCCAATTCCCCCCACGGCCATGCCAACTCTCTGCGCAGCCCTGCCACCCTGCAGCCACGCCAACTCCCCCGGAGCCACGCCAATTTCCCCCACGGCCATGCCAACTCTCTGAGCAGCCCTGCCACCCTGCAGCCACGCCAACCCCCCCTGAAGACACGCCAACTCCCGACCACGCCAATTCCCCCCGCGGCCATGCCAACTCTCTGCGCAGCCCCGCCACCCTGCAGCCACGCCAACCCCCCCCGAAGACACGCCAATTCCCCCCACGGACATGCCAACTCTCTGCACAGCCCCGCCACCCTGCAGCCACGCCAACTCCCCCGGAGCCACGCCAATTTCCCCCGCGGCCATGCCAACTCTCTGCGCAGCCCTGCCACCCTGCAGCCACGCCAACCCCCCTGAAGACATGCCAACTCCCCCGGAGCCACGCCAATTCCCCCCGCAGCCATGCCAGCTCTCTGCGCAGCCCCGCCACCCTGCAGCCACGCCAACTCCCCCGGAGCCACGCCAACTCCCCCGGAGCCACGCCAATTCCCCCCACGGACATGCCAACTCTCTGCGCAGCCCTGCCACCCTGCAGCCACGCCAACCCTGCCTGCAGCCACGCCAACTCCCCCGGAGCCACGCCAATTCCCCCTGCGGCCATGCCAAATCTCTGCGCAGCCCTGTCACCCTGCAGCCACGCCAACTCCCCCGGAGCCACGCCAACTCCCCCCCGCGGCCATGCCAACTCTGCGCAGTCCCGCCACCCTGCAGCCACGCCAACCCCCCCTGAAGACACGCCAACTCCCCCGGAGCCACGCCAATTCCCCCCACAGCCAGGCCAACCAACTCTCTGCGCAGCCCCGCCACCCCGCAGCCACACCAACCCCCCCGAAGACACGCCAACTCCCCCGGAGCCACGCCAATTCCCCCCACAGCCAGGCCAACCAACTCTCTGCGCAGCCCCGCCACCCTGCAGCCACGCCAACTCCCCTGGAGCCACGCCAATTCCCCCCGCGGCCATGCCAACTCTCTGCGCAGCCCCGCCACCCCGCAGCCACGTCAACCCCCCCGAAGACACACCAACTCCCCCGGAGCCACGCCAATTCCCCCCACAGCCAGGCCAACCAACTCTCTGCGCAGCCCCGCCACCCCGCAGCCACGCCAAACCCCCCTGCAGCCACGCCAAACCCCCCGGAGCCACGCCAATTCCCCCCACGGCCATGCCAACTCTCTGCGCAGCCCCGCCACCCTGCAGCCACGCCAACTCCCCCGGAGCCACGCCAATTCCCCCCCGCGGCCATGCCAACTCTGCGCAGTCCCGCCATGCTGCAGCCATGCCGACTCCCCCTGCAGCCACTCCAACCCCCCCAGAACCATGCCAACTCCCCCCGTGGCCACGCCAACTCCTCTCACAACCAGGCTAACCTTTCCGCAGCCACGCCAACCCCCAACAGCCACACCGACCCCCTTCTCCCGCAGCCACGCCACCCCGCAGCCACGCCACCCTGCAGCCACGCCAACTCCCTGCGCAGCCATGCCAACCCCCCTGCAGCCACGCCACCCCACATCCACGCCAACTCCCCCAGGAGCCACACCAACTCCCCCTGCAGCCATGTCAACTCCCCCCGCAGCCATGCCGACCCCTCAGCCACGCCAACTCCCCCAGGAGCCACGCCAACCTCCCCCACAGCCATGCTGACTCCCGTCCCCCGCAGAACTCCCAGCCATGCCAAGTTCCCCCCCACATCCACAACCCGTGCAGGTATGCTGACCTCCCCCCAGCCACACTGACCTCCCCTTCACAGATATCCCCCTGAACCCAACCCCCCAAAAGCACACTGTCCCCGCTGCAGACATGTCAACCTGCCCTCTGCCACCACAACATCCCGCAGCCACGCTGTCCTCCTCACAGCCCCCCCGCAGCCACGCTGTCCCCCCTGCAGCCACGCCGACCTCCCCCGCCACAACAACCTCCAACAGCCACGCCCCCTGCAGCCATGCTGACCTCCCCCCTGCCACAACAACCCCCAACAGCCACGCCCACCGCAGCCATGCTGACCTCCCCCCTGACACAACAACCTCCAACAGCCACACCCCCTGCAGCCATGGTGTCCCCCCACAGCCACGCCCCCCGCAGCCATGCTGACCTTCCTCCTGCCACAACGATCCCCCCTATAGCCAAGTCAGCTCCCTGCCTCTGACACTTCCTGGAGCACAGAGTGCCCAGGGCCAGCCTGTCACTCTGGGCACCCATGGGCCTAGCTCGCCACAGACCCGGGAGGGGTGGGGCTGGATCCAGGGGCAGGGACCGGGGTGTCCTGGAGGACTCTAGCTCCCCTGGTTCATCTTTGTCTGCCTCAGGCCTCTCCCTGAATCCCTCCATGCCCACGGCCCACTCAGCCACGAGCCCCCGGCCCTGCACAGGGAGGCCTTTGTCTGGGCCCTGGGCCCTAGAGCCACCCTGGGAAGGTGAACCCAGGAGTCCTGTCCTGGCCTCTGGCTCCCAGCAGAACAGGCTGGCTGTGGGGTGTAGACCCTCAGAGGGGCAGACCCGGAGCCTGGCACCCTGCTGCCCGGGGCAGAGGAGAGGTTGCCGGCCTGGAAGCTTGGCTCTGCCTCGCCAGCACTCACGGCCACACCCCGTGGGGGTGACCCCCCGACATTCCTCCCCCCGGGCTCCCACCCTCTGAGTGTGGCACCAGTGCACCTTGTGCCCCCCACAGGCGACAAGCGGTACTGCGAGGTGGGCTTCAGCACCGCCATCACCCAGGTGAGTACGGCCTGCGGGGGCGCCCGGGCATCACGCCATGGGCTGGGCACCATGTCTACAGTGCTCTGTGGCGGCAGAGGGGTTCCCATGTGCACACACACGTGTCCACGGGAGGGGGGATGCGTACATGTGCCATGGTTGGAGAAATGTGTGTGGGCCTTGCCGGGAGGGCAGGAGATTGGACTCGATCCCTCGAGGTCCTTTCCAGTTCCAGTGTTTTGTGCTTCTATGATTCCTATGGGGTGGTGAGTCCATGGGGCAGGTGTTCCTGGGAGGGGTTCTGTGTGCCGTGGGAGGGGGCTGTGCCTGTGGGGTGGGTGCCTGGGCAGGCTGTTCCCAGGGGGTGGGTGTCCGGGGGGGCTGTGCCCGTGGGGTGGGTTCCCGGGGGGCTGTGCCCGTGCGGGGTGTCCGGGGGGCTATGCCTGTGGGGGGTGTCTGGGGGGGGCTGTGCCCGTGAGGTGGGTTCCCGAGGGGGCTATGCCCGTGGGGGGTGTCCAGGGGGGCTGTGCCCGTGGGGGGGCTGTGCCCGTGGGTTGGGTTCCCAAGGGGGCTGTGCCCGTGGGTTGGGTTCCTGGGGGGCTGTGCCTGGGGGGGGTGTCCGGGAGGGCTGTACCCATGGGGTGGGTTCCCGGGGGGGCTGTGCCCGTGGGGGGTGTCCGGGGGGCTGTGCCCGTGGGTTGGGTTCCCGAGGAGGCTCTGCCCGTGGGAGGTGTCTGGGGGGGCTGGGCCCGTGGGTTGGGTTCCCGAGGGGGCTGTGCCCGTGAAGTGGGTTCCTGGGGGGCTGTGCCCGTGGGGTGAGTTCCTGGGGGCTGTGCCCATGGGGTGGGTTCCCGGGGGCACCTCTGGGCAGGGCGCTCACTTAGATCTCTCCTGCTCCCTCGCAGACTGGCAGGCTGGTGCTGGGTGCTCCAGGTGGATACTACTTCATGGGTAAGGGCTGTGGTCCGTGGGGGCCCCGGGACCACGTGGGGAAGGGCTGTAATATCCCAGGGAGGTCTGGGCACTGCTGAGGGGCTCAGATCAGGGCAAACTGCTTCGAACCAGGCTACTCACAGCCAGGGTTCCCTCTCATTTTTTCCATCAGTGGGCAGAATACATTTTGTTCCGTGCACCGAGGCACGTGCAAATGTGCACCACCCGTAGAAACACAGGTTGCCAGCGGTAGGCGCTCTGCTCATCAGCTGGGTGGCCCCTGACTCTCCTGGGGGCTGCCCAAGCGCCCAGCTTATGGGGACATTTCTTACAGCCCCAGACTGGGGTCCTCCCTACACAGCACCAAACCAGACAGAGCACGTGAGCTGCCCCCCCAGCCAGCACGAAGCCTCACAAGCAAATCCCCTCAGACACCCCAGCGTCCCTGTGCCCCCCAGCCCCCCCTCACACAGGGGAGAGGTTATAACCCATCCCCCACCTCCCCACAGACACCCCAGCACTCCCTGTGCCCCCCAGGCCCCCCTCACACAGGGGAGAGGTTATAACCCATCCCCCACCTCCCCTCAGACACCCCAGCGCTCCCTGTGCCCCCCAGCCCCCCCACACAGGGGAGAGGTTATAACCCATCCCCCCACCTCCCCACAGACACCCCAGCGCTCCCTGTGCCCCCCAGCCCTCCCTCACACAGGGGAGAGGTTATAACCCATCCCCCCACCTCCCCTCAGACACCCCAGCGCTCCCTGTGCCCCCCAGCCCCCCCTCACACAGGGGAGAGGTTATAACCCATCCCCCACCTCCCCTCAGACACCCCAGCGCTCCCTGTGCCCCCCAGCCCCCCCTCACACAGGGGAGAGGTTATAACCCATCCCCCACCTCCCCTCAGACACCCCAGCACTCCCTGTGCCCCCCCCAGCCCCCTCCCACAGGACCAGCCCCGGGTCAGCTATCCCTGGGATGCGCCTCAAAGGCGCGGGCGGGCTGGTCCGCAGGGTTGGGGGCGCGTGGAGCCCAGGGGAAGCGCATCGCCCACCCCAAGCCCCACACCCCGGGGCAGGCTCTGAGCAGGGATGGAACAAGCTACCGGCTTCACAGTCTCTGGGGCCTGTCCCGTGCCGGGGGGGGGGGTGCGAAGACAAGATGGAGGCGCCCCCAGGAGCCTTTTATCCGCTGGCCCGTGCGGGGGGGAATCCAGTGCCCTGGGTGCTGGCCCCCCCCAAACTGGAGCAGGTCACACGAGCAGGTGGCCTGCCCGTGTCCCCTTCAGGAGGCCCTGGCCGCATCCCTCGGGCGTGTACTGGGGACCCGGCAGGGCATGGCCACTCCCTCGGGCATCCCTCATAACCCCTCCGAGAGGCCGAGGCGGCTGCTGCCCCAGCCAGAGACCGTGCCACGTGCAGGGCCACGCTCAGAGCGTCACACACACGGTCGCAAAAGCATGGAGCAGCACAGAGCCAGCAGCGCATGAGCTTTCGTGTGACGCCCCCGGGCCCCTCGGCAAACCCAGCACTGACCTGTTCCCACTTGAACCCAGTCACGCCGCGGGGGGGCCCTGTGCCCAGCTCCGCCCCCCATCACGTCTCCTCCAGGGCAGGGCACATGGGCAATGCTGCTGAAAGCTGCTCCCGGGACCCCCAGCTGGCATGTGGGCAGCTGTGTTGGGGACGTCCCCCTCCCCCCAGCCCCTGGCGCTGGCTCACGGGGTCCTTGGTTGTTCCCCAGGGCTGATCTACTCGGTCAACCTGTCGGCCGTCGCGTCCCACACGCCTGGCAAGACCCTGCTCCGGTCCGTGGGCTCCGAGCAGCTCACGCAGGACTCCCGCTACAACCCTGACACCTACGATGCCTACAGGGGTGAGCGCAGCCCCTCGCCTGCCCCCGGCACGGAGCCTCCCTAGCCAGCAGGGCACCCCGAGCTGGGCAGAGAACCCGGAGTCCTGGCTCCCCGCCCCCCAGTTCTGTCCCTCTTGCACCTCAGGCCCCCCCCTTCCCTTGTCCTTGGGCTCAAGCAGAACCCCGTTAATTTAGGCCCCCCTCCGCGGGCTCCGGCGCCAGCTGCCCCCTGCAGCTGTGCGGGGGTTGCCAGCAGAGGCGCCTCGCTCGCCCGGGGACACCCTGCGTCCCGCTCCTTAGTGCAGATCCCGGAGCCGAAGGCGCCCGCTGCTGGCCAGCCAGGGCCGGTCTGCCCGGGCTGCTGGGCTCTGCCGTCGGCATGAGGCTGAGCCTGGCAGCTCTGTCCTCAGGGCCGCCTCCGGGAGCTGCTTCCCGGAGACCGTGCGTTGGGAGCCAGTTGCCTGTGGAGCTGCCCGGAGCCAGGCCTCGGGCTGCCATTTCCCTGAGGCCCTGGCGAATGCTCCAGCCACCTCCCCAGCAAGGGACACACCCCGGGCCAGGTGCAGCGCGACCGAGCCGGGGTCCCTGCCAAGCCCTTGTCTTCAGCCGCCCCCAGCTCTCGTCGCTCAACTGCCTAGCCAGGCGGGGCGCCAGCAGCAGCAGCCCCTCGGGCCAGGTCCGAATGGCCAGGGAGGGTCAATCTGCCTGCAGGTGGGGGCTGGGCTTTCCACCCTGCTCCAGCCACTAGCCCCTGCTCCCCTCCCGGCTGGGCAGGGAACCCGGGGTCCTGGAGTCCAGCCCCTCCCCCGCGGGGCCAATCGTCCGGCCTGGGCCTGCAGCGGGGCTGGGGTGGAAGAGTTAATGCTGCCCCTCTCTCCGCAGGGTACTCGGTGGCCGTGGGGGAGTTTGACGGGGACCCCAACACGCCAGGTAGAGGCGCGGATGTGCCCCCCAGCCCAGGACCCCACAGCACCCCACGGCTGCAAGGCCAGCTCGTGGCAGCAATATGGGCCCCTCCCCCAGAGTCCCTGCCTGCCGGCCCCTCCCCTCCCCCTCCGCCCTCCAGAGTCCCTGCCTGCCGGCCCCTCCCCCTCCAGAGTCCCTGCCTGCCGGCCCCTCCCCCACCCCCTCCAGAGTCCCTGCCTGCCGGTCCCTCCCCCCCCCCCAGAGTCCCTGCCTGCCGGCCCCTCCCCTCCCCCTCCCCCTCCAGAGTCCCTGCCTGCCGGCCCCTCCCCCTCCCCCTCCAGAGTCCCTGCCTGCCGGCCCCTCCCCCTCCCCCCCCCCTCCAGAGTCCCTGCCTGCCGGCCCCTCCCCCTCCAGAGTCCCTGCCTGCCGGCCCCTCCCCCTCCCCCTCCAGAGTCCCTGCCTGCCGGCCCCTCCCCCCCTCCCCCCCCTCCCCCTCCAGGTCCCTGCCTGCCGGCCCCTCCCCCACCCCCTCCAGAGTCCCTGCCTGCCGGCCCCTCCCCTCCCCCCCCCTCCAGAGTCCCTGCCTGCCGGTCCCTCCCCCCCCCAGAGTCCCTGCCTGCCGGCCCCTCCCCCTCCCCCTCCCCCTCCAGAGTCCCTGCCTGCCGGCCCCTCCCCCTCCCCCTCCAGAGTCCCTGCCTGCCGGCCCCCCTCCCCCCTCCCCCTCCCTCCCCCTCCAGAGTCCCTGCCTGCCGGCCCCTCCCCCTCCAGAGTCCCTGCCTGCCGGCCCCTCCCCTCCCCCTCCCCCTCCAGAGTCCCCTGCCTGCCGGCCCCTCCCCCTCCCCCTCCCCCTCCAGGGTCCCTGCCTGCCGGCCCCTCCCCCTCCAGGGTCCCTGCCTGCCAGGGCCAGCCCTTCCCGGAGCCCCCTGGCCATGGGGTGCATGGGTTGGGGGCAGCGGCTCCTGCTGATGTGGGGACCTGTGTGCTTCCTTGGCAGAGTATGTCGTGGGCGTCCCCAACAGGAGAACGACCTTGGGGGCGGTGAGTGTGGGGGCGGCGCTGGCACCTTGGGGTGATCTGCTCCCCGCCCACGTGGGGGGCTGAGCAGGGGCATCCCCCCTGCTGGGTCTGGCTGGGGCACCGCAGGCTCGGGTGGGGGGCGGGAAGCAGGATCCTCCCTGCACCTGGGGGCGCCCCGAGACCTGTCAGTGTCCTGGGGGGAGGGGCAGGCACCTGGGCACAGGAGCGGGCCCCGGGAGGTCATGGCCAGGGAGACTGAGGCGGGGGCAGCGCTGGGAAGAAACAGCCAATGGCCCCTCCGATTTGTCCGTCCACGGGCCCTGAGGCGTGTGCGGCTGTGGACCTGCCACAGCTTGGGGCTCTGGAGCGGCCGCCCCAGTGCCCAGCGCCCGATTTACGTCCCCCCCGCAGGTCGAGATCTTCAGCGCCAGGAACTTTCTGCAGCTGCTGCAAAGCATCCAGAGCAACCAGGTACCAGCCCCTCCCCCACGGCCACACCTGCCCCGCACCGACCCACATCTGCCCCCCTCAGCGCCCCACTGCCCCCTCCCCCTCTCCTCCGTACCTCCTCCTCCAGTGCCCCTTTCCCCTCCCCCTCCCCCTCCCCTCCCCTCTGTACCTCCTCCCCACGTGCCCCCTTTCCCCTCCCCCGCCCCTCCCCTCCGTACCTCCTCCCCCCTGCCCCCTTTCCCCTCCCCCCTCCCCTCTGTACCTCCTCCCCCACTGCCCCCTTTCCCCTCCCCCTCCCCTCTCCTCTGTACCTCCTCCCCCACTGCCCCCTTTTCCCCTCCCCCCTCCTCGTACCTCCTCCCCCACTGCCCCCTTTCCCCTCCCCCCCTCCCCTCTGTACCTCCTCCCCCACTGCCCCCTTTCCCCTCCCCCCTCCTATGTACCTCCTCCCCCACTGCCCCCTTTCCCCTCCCCCATCCTCTGTACCTCCTCCCCCACTGCCCCCTTACCCCTCCCCCCCTCCCCTCTAGTACCTCCTCCCCACTGCCCCCTTACCCCTCCCCCTCTCCTCTGTACCTCCTCCCCCACTGCCCTCTATCCCCTCCCCCTCCCTCTCCTCAGTACCTCCTCCCCCACTGCCCCCTTACCTCCCCCCCCCCTCCCTCTGTACCTCCTCCCCCACTGCCCCTCCCCTCCCCTCCCTCCCTCCGTACCTCCTCCCCCACTGCCCCCTTACCCCTCCCCTCCTCCTCAGTACCTCCTCCCCCACTGCTCTACCTCCCTCTCCTCCCCTCCTCTCAGCCCCTACCCCTCCCCCTCCCCTCCGTACCTCCTCCCCCACTGCCCCCTTTCCCCTCCCCCCTCCTATGTACCTCCTCCCCCACTGCCTCCCTTACCCTCCCTCCCCCATCCCTCTGTACCTCCTCCCCCACTGCCCCTCTTTCCCCTCCCCCCTCCTCTGTACCTCCTCCCCAACTGCCCCTTACCCCTCCCCCTCCCCTCCGTACCTCCTCCCCCACTGCCCCCTTTCCCCTCCCCCCTCCTATGTACCTCCTCCCCCACTGCTCCCTTTCCCCTCCCCCATCCTCTGTACCTCCTCCCCCACTGCCCTCTATCCCCTCCCCCCTCCTCTGTACCTCCTCCCCCACTGCCCCCTTACCCCTCCCCCTCCCCTCTCCTCCGTACCTCCTCCCGCACTGCCCCCTTACCCCTCCCCTCTCCTCAGTACCTCCTCCCCCACTGCCCCCTTACCCCTCCCCTCCCCTCCCCTCCGTACCTCCTCCCCCACTGCCCCCTTTCCCCTCCCCTCTCCTCCGTACCTCCTCCCCCACTGCCCCCTTACCCCTCCCTCTCCCCTCCCCTCTGTACCTCCTCCCCCACTGCCCCCTTTCCCCTCCCCCCTCCTCTGTACCTCCTCCCCCACTGCCCCATCCCCTCCCCCCTCCTCCGTACCGCCTCCTCCAGTGCCCCTTTCCCCTCCCCCTCTCCTCTGTACCTCCTCCTCCACTGCCCCCTTACCCCTCCCCTTCACCTTTGTACCCACAAACCTCCAGGCCCCATTACCCCCCCTTTACCTCCATACCCCAACCTCCCTGCACCAGCATGCTGTCCGTGTCCTCTGGGCCGGGCTAGGGCTGATTTGCCTGGCCAGGGGCTGCTCTGAGGTGCCAGCTCCCGATAGGAGGTTCAGTCTCAAAGGTCCCCGTTCCCAGCCCAGGGGTCCCCTCTGGGCTCCCCGGACACTAAGACGCCCAGATCAGGGGCCACTTCGGAAAGTTTGGCTTTAGTTACCGATCTGAGCAAGAGAGGCCCAGGGCAGGGGGAGGGGCTGTGGGGCGGGAGCGAGGGGCACCGGCAGGGCGGGGGGAGGGGCTGTGGGGCGGGAGCGAGGGGCACCAGCAGGGCCGAGCTGGTGAGCAGGGCGCTGGGGGCCAGGCCCCCGCGTTCAGCCTCCCCGTTTTCCAGGTGGCGTCGTACTTCGGGCACACGGTGGCCGTGGCTGATGTGGACGGCAATGGGTAAGGAGGGGGCTGGCCCTGAGCCCGAGTGCCCACGTCTGGCCCCAGCCATGCCCAGGACACGGGCCCCAGGTCCCTTCCCTCATTCCTCCATCCTGGGCACCAGCAGGGGCCCCTGGCAGAGCTCCCTTGGGGCCAGCCCCCCTGGAGCTGCCCTGCCCAGGCCCTGCCAGGCTGCAGCTGGTGACGGGGGGCACAGGGGAGGGCGCTGCGTCTCTACAGCTGTGGGCTGGGCCTGTGCTCTGGGCCCCCATCCAGGCCGCTCGGTCGCCCCTGGAGCCCCACGCTGGGAGTCTGCCGCCACCTGGTGCTGCCCCCCTGCACTGCGCCCGGTGTGGGCAGAGCCAGGTCCAGGGGTGACCCCAGCCCCCAGCACAAGGCCCGGCTCAGCCCGAGGGCAGCCTGGCCCCAAGAGTGCTGGGGATGGATAGATGGACGGACAGAGCCCAGGGCGTCTCCGTGGCCAGGAGCCCCGACTAGGGTTAGCTGCACCGACCGCCAAGTCCCGCCGGGGGGCCGTGGCATCCCCCTGCCATCTGCCCCTCTGCCCCAGGAAGGACGATGTCCTGGTGGGGGCGCCGCTGTACATGGAGCGCCGCTCAGACCGCAAGCTCTCCGAGGTGGGGCAGGTGTACCTCTACCTGCAGCGCCGGGGAGGCCTGGCCGTCCTCAAACCCTGGCAGACCCTGACCGGCCCCGACGTCTATGGCCGCTTCGGCACGGCCATCGCGCCCCTGGGGGACCTGGACCAGGACGGCTACGTCGGTAACGCCCCGCTGGTGGGGGAGGCGGCTCTGGGGCAGGGCACCTGGGGGCTGGGGCCCAGGGGCTGGCAGGATGCCCTGGGGTGGGGTGCCCGGGCGTGATGGGCAGGGTGCTCTGAGCCCTGCTGCAAAGTTAGGAGCCGGAGTCGCTCACAGCCACACACGGGCAGTCGCAGCGTCCTGACTCTCTGCCCCCACCCCAGCTCTAACCAGTAGTCCCCGCTCCTTCCCCCGAGTTGGGGAGGGAACCCAGGCATCCTGGTTCCCAGGCCCCCAGCTCCAAGCCCGGGGTCCCTTCTCGATGGCATGGAAGTGACAGGCGCTGCCCAGGGCTCAGCGGTTCTGGCCTGTCCCCTCAGACGTGGCCGTGGGGGCTCCGTTCGCCGGGAGCGGGCGCGTGTTCATCTTCAGCGGGCACAGCGAGGGGCTCCGGACGCCGGCCGCGCAGGTCCTGGAGAGCCCTTTCCCCGGCCACGCTGCCTTCGGCTTCTCTGTGCGCGGCGCCACCGACATCGATGTCAACGGGTACCCAGGTACGGCCGCCCCCGTGGGGTCTCAGGCCTGGAGCTGGACACGGCCCATTGCCTGAGCCCCTCGGGGAGGGAGATGAGCAATGGAAGGAAGGGGGATGGGTCTTCACACTCTGTCTTAGCTCTGGGCCCCTCCTGTGCCAGGCACTGCCCCCTGTGTCCCCCTTCAGTACCAGGCACAGCCCCCTGCCTCCTCTGCCCCCTCCAGTGCCAGGCACAGCCCCCTGCGCCCCCTCCAGTACCAGGCACAGCCCCCTGGATCCCCTCCAGTGCCAGGCACTGCCCCCTGCCCACTGGGCCCTCTCCAGGGCCAGGCACCGCTCCCCACTCGCTGGGTCCCCTCCAGTGCCAGGCACTGCCCCGTGCTGGGTGCTGTATTCTGAGGAATGCAGAGCGCCCGTCCCTAGCAGGGTTGGGCTCTCTGGCCTGGCAGGGGGTGCCCTCTACACAGCCAGCTGGGGCACTGGCTCCCCACCCACCTCCTGCTGGTCGCTTTGCCACATGGCTGAGCTAGCCTGGTGATGCTTGGCTTGTGCCCCCAGATGTGCTGGTCGGGGCGTTTGGCGCTGGCAAGGTGGCTGTGTACAGGTGAGTGCCTGGGCAGGCTGGGCCCTGCCACGTGGGTGGGTACAGCTGCCCCGATCTCAGTGCTTGGGCTGCATCTCGGGGGGAGGGTGTGGCTGGCACAGCCCCAGCCCCTCCCCCCTGTGCTCTGTCCTGCCCACGGGTGGGGTAACAGCCTGCTGCTGCTGCTCTGCCATGGAGCTGCTCTGAGCTGTCAGGCTTGGTGCTCCTGCGGCCGGGCCAGGCCCAGCTCTCACCCCACAGGGCCCCTGCCCGCCCCCTGGCCTGGTCCTGGCATTGCCCTGCTGTGACTGGCGCTGGTGCCCGCAGAGCCCGACCCGTGGTGGTGCTTAGCAGCCAGCTCTCCGTGCCCGACACGCTGAACCCCGAGGAGAAGAACTGCACCGCGCCCAGCTCCGGGGCCCCAGTCAGCTGGTGAGTGGGGGGGCCTGTGCTGAGCGGGGGGGCTGTGGGCTGCGTAGCAGGGGGCCATGAGGTTGGGAGTGCTGGGGGGGGGCCATGCACTGGGCATCGGGGGGGGTGTCACAGAGTGTGGGGGAGTCACCGGGCCCTGCACCCCCGTCCGCAGCCAGAGGGGACGCTCAGGCGGCAGGTAGAAGAGAAGGTTTATTGGGTCCCAGGGACACAGCGTAGCACAGGAACCAGGAGGAGTCAGTACAATCCAGCTTGGGGGTGGGGGGCCCAGAGCCAGGACTTGGGGCCCCTGCCCAGTCTCCCCCAAGCCAGCTAGACTCCCCTCTCCCTAAGGGAGCTGAGGGCTGTGACCCCCCCCCCCCGGTCCTACAGCCCCGTAGCAGCCAGACCAGACTCTGCCGGCCGCTCAAACGGGGGGTTATTGCTCCGGGATGCAGCCAGCACGGACGTGCCGTGGCCACAGGAGCCAGGGCCAGGCTGCCTCAGCCCCCTTGGGCAGGGGGTCCATTGCCCCCCAACCCCTGCACCCAGCTCAGTCTGTTCCCTTCATGGTTCCCAGCCAGAAACTGCCCAGCCCCAGACCCTGCCCCCAGCCGGGTGTTCGTCTCCGCCCCCCCCTTTGTCTCTCCCCGGGAAGAGCCTTGTTCTCTGCTCAGGCTGGGCCTGGTGTCTGGGCCGATCCCCACGTGGGTGAGTCAGTGGGAATCCCACAGCCCAGCGCAGGGGCCCCCGGGGTACAGAGCAGACCCCCCCCACTGCGGCACAGGGCACAGGAGCTGCTGGCTCTGCCCCCGGTGTCCCTGCCCCATGAATGCCTGGCAGAGCCTCACCAGCCCGTGTCCTTCTGCAGCTTCCCCATCGAGCTGTGCGTGAGCATCTCGGGGAAGCGCCTCCCGGAGACAGTCAGTGAGTGCCAGCGAGGGGGCGGGGAGCATGGCTGGGCACTGGGGGGACATGGCCGGGGGTGGGGGGACATGGCCAGGGCATGGGGTGGCATGGCCTGGGGGGACATGGCCAGGGGTGGAGGGCATGGCTGAGGAGGGGGGCATGGCTGGGGGGTGGGGGGACATGGCTGGGGGGTGGGGGGACATGGCCTGGGGGGACATGGCTGGGGGGCGGGGAGACATGGCTGGGAGTGGAGGGCATGGCCGGGGGCCATGGCTGGGGAGAGGGGCATAGCCGGTGGGTGGGGGGACATGGTCGGGGTGGGGGGGCGTGGCCTGGGGGGACATGGCTGGGGGGCGGGGAGACATGGTCGGGGTGGGGGGCGTGGCGGGGTACGGGGTGGCATGGCCTGGGGGGACATGGCTGGGGGGGCGGGGAGACATGGTCGGGGTGGGGGGCGTGGCGGGGTACGGGGTGGCATGGTCTGGGGGGCCTGGCTGGGGGGTGGCATAGTCAGGGGGTGGGGGCCAGCATGGGCACTAGGGATGGTGGGATGCGGGCAAGGGCGGGGGGGGGGTGCCAAGGGCACTGCAGCCTCCCCTCCCCCCACAGGGCTGGCCGCCGAACTGCAGCTGGACCGGCTGAAGGCCAAGTCGGGGCGACGGGTCTGGGAGCTGCAGACGTACCAGACGACCCAGAGCCTGGAGCTGCAGCTGACGAGGGAGGTGCCGCGCATCTGCTCCCAGCTCAAGGCCTCGCTGCGGGTACGGGGCGGGGCTGCTCCGAACCAGGCCCCTGTGGGCCCCGGGTGGCTCCTGCCCCATCTGTCTCTCAGGGCCCCACCCCCACCCCCAGCCCCCCATTAGGTGCCAGCCCCGGCCACTAAGCCCCTGGGCCCTGCTGACGGCAACCCCGAGCCGAGCCCACGGAGCCGGCAGCGACCGCAGGCCCATGAGCCTCGAGTGCCCAGCTCCGGCACCTGCCCATGGCCCTGTGAGAAGCTCCAGCAGGTGTCCCTGGCACGGGCGTTCCAGCCCCCTGGCTCCTCCAGTCCCTTAACGACTCTCCACAGCAGCTGGGCTGGGGGATGCCCCCCAATGTCTGTCTGCTCCGAGAGCAGCAGAACCCTGCCCCCAGCAGCCTGGCAGCCTACGGGGGAAACTGAGGCACTGAACAGGGTGGCAGAAATATCCCCAGAGATTTCCCCTTGGCCTCCCGCTGTCCTGCTGAACAGGGCTGGGGCTAGGCCTGGGCATCCGCAGTGCAGCCCTTGGGGTCAGTCCCAGGCTGAGACCTGGGGGGTACCCAGGCCTTCCTCGTCGTGCTCCTCTGCCCCCAGGACGAGGCTGATTTCAAGGACAAGCTGAGCCCCATCGTGGTGAGCCTGGCGCTGAGCTTGGCTGTCGGGCCGGGCACCGAGGAGCTGGGGCCGGTGTTCAGTGGGCAGACGGTGGTTCAGGAGCAGGTCAATGTCCCCCCCGCCCCCCGCCAGCTCTGCTGGTGCCTCAACCCCGCCCTGCCCCGGCAGCGCGGCTGAAGAGTGGCTCTGGCTGTGTTTGCCCAGACGCGCATCGTGGTGGACTGCGGCGAGGACAACGTCTGCGACCCAGACCTGCGGCTCACCGCCCGCACGTAAGCACCCCCCCAGCGCCCCCGCGTGCAGCCGCCTCGCACGGTGCTGCCCCCTG
Organism: Pelochelys cantorii; assembly: GCA_032595735.1. NCBI lineage: Eukaryota > Metazoa > Chordata > Testudines > Trionychidae > Pelochelys > Pelochelys cantorii. Next base: position 17,741,646 of record CM064354.1, on the reverse strand, counting down.
GTGGTCTGAGCCGGCTTGGCGCGCCCCCACGGCTGCTCTCCACTCTCGGACGGCTCCCATTGGCCAGCGCACAGCGTGGGCTGCTGCTATTGGCCAAGCCTGGATCCCTCTGCCTGGGGCCAGAGCTAAGGCTGTTCCTTCGTCCGCAGGCCCATGAGCCAGCTGTTCCTGGGGGCGGAGGACGTGGTGCACATCCTGGCCGAGGCCAGCAATGCCGGCGAAGGCGCCTTCGAGGCTGAGCTGCGGCTGCAGCTGCCACGTGACGCCCACTACCAGCGAGCCACCAGCAACATGCAGGTAGGGGCAGCCCCCCAGGGCGCTGGGCATCTCCAGGGGGCACCTCTCCCCGCAGGGCTTTCCTTGGGGTCCCTGGTGACAGTCACAGGCCTGCCTGCACCTCCGTCCCCTGGTGCCCTTGCCCTCTTAGAACCCTGGCCCCGGAGCTGTGGCGGCGCTCCCTTTGCTGGCTGCGGTGGGAGGCTGTTACCTGCTGTGACTGCCGCACTCGCCGGGTGGTCCCAAGCGGGCTGGGAGGGGGAGCTCCCCTGCGGGTGTGTCAGGCCCACCCAGTGCCCCCCGGAGGCTGGGGGTGTCCTGCGCCCAGCGCCGCCCGCTGGCCTGCAGTGACCCCGCCTGTGCCCGGCCGTAGGGGATGGAGAAGCTGGTCTGTAACCCCAAGAAGGAGAACGAGACGCGCGTGGTGATCTGTGAGCTGGGGAACCCCATGAAGAGCGGAGCCAAGGTAGCCCCCCCGCCTGCCTGGCCCCGCCCCGGGCCGCGTGCCCAGAAGGAGGGCAGCCTCTCCCGCTGCCCCTCAGTGACAGAGGAGCCTGAGCATGGTGGTGCCCTGAACTCCTGCCCCAGAGCCGGGATCCCCCCACCTCAGCCCCCCCACTCCAGGACAGATCTCCCTGCCCGGGTCCCTGAACTCTGGCAGTGCTCCTGGGTGCCTGTCACCATGGCATCTGGGCACTGTAGAGCTGGGAAGGGGCGGCGCCCGCCCGTCCCCCAGCCGAGGGGCGGCGCCCGCCCGTCCCCCAGCCGAGGGGCGGCGCCCGCCCGTCCCCCAGCCGAGGGGCGGCGCCCGCCCGTCCCCCAGCCGTGAGGGGGCGCCCGCCCGTCCCCCAGCCGTGAGGGGGCGCCCGCCCGTCCCCCAGCCGAGAGGGCGGCGCCCGCCCGTCCCCCAGCCGAGGGGTGTCTGCCCGTCCCCCAGCCGAGGGGCGGCGGCGGTGCCCGTGCCTGCTGGCTGGGCAGACGCCAGCTCCCCCGTCCCGGCAGGTGGTGGTGGACGTGACTCTCAGCGTCAGTAACCTGGAGGAGGCCGGTGACGCCATCGAGTTCCAGCTGCAGCTGCGGAGGTGATGCGCCCCCCCCCCCCCCCCCCGACGGAGGCAGCCCGGGAAGCTCCGTTCAGCCCCTGCACTCAGTGGCTCGGGTGCAGAGCCAGGGCTCGGAGCGGGGCGGAGCCGCCCTGTCTGGGTCTCCCGGCGCCTTCCAACGCCCCCTCGGCCCTGCCGGGCAGGTGACACAAAGGCCCCGTTCCTGGCGCTCAGCCCCCGGCTCCATCGCCCGGCCCGGCCCGGCCCGGCCCAGCTCTGCGCCTCACCTGCCTGTCCCTTCGCCCGCAGCAAGAACAGCCAGAGCCCGCACAGCGCCATGCAGAGGGTGCAGATCCCCATCAAGGCTGCCGCGGAGCTGGACCTGCGAGGGTGAGGGGGCCGCGGGGAGGGACAGAGCGGGGGAGGGGCCATGGGCACGGGGGAGGGGCGGAGCGGGGGAGGGGCCATGGGCACGGGGGAGGGGTAGAGTGGGGGAGGGGCTGAGGGGTGACGGGGCCATGGGCACGGGGAGGGGCAGAGTGGGTGTGGGGCCAAAGAAGTGAAGGGGCCATGGACACGGGGGAGGGGCAGAGGGGCTCCCGGTGCCCGTGGGGACCCTGGCGCAGCGGGGTCTGGGGCAGGAGCCGGGGCTGTGGCTGGTACTCGCTCAGCGCCCAGCCCTGCCCCCCAGTGCCCTCTGGCTGCGCCATGTGGCCCCCCCCCCGGGAGCCCTGCGGGGCCTGGCCCAGCACCAGGACGGGACTGGGAGCTGCTGCCTTGGCTCCCGCAGGAATTCGCTGCCAGCCACCATGGTGCTGCCGCGGGGCGGCTGGGAGCAGGCCGAGGGCAGCCGCCGGGTGGAGGACCAAGGGCCCCGGGTGGAGCATGTGTACCAGGTACGGCCCCGCGGCGCCAGGCTGAGGAGACGCAGGGCACATGCATGTGGGGGGCTGGGCTGGTCCTGCCTCCCCCAGCCAGGCAATGGGGCCCCCCAGTCCCTCATGCACTAGCACCCCCACACCTGGGCACCCCACACACATACACACTGGAACACACGCATGCACACGTGGCGGTGATACACCTCCCCGCACTGACACCCCCCGCTCACTAGTACCCACACGCACACGGGCTGGTGCACGCGCACGCCCTCGTTGGTCACCAGTGCTGGGCTTCCAGACCCCCCTTGCTCCTCCCAGTAACTGCCCCAGCAGCTCATGGGTCTCACCCTGCCCGGTGCAGGGCCCGAGCCTCACTACAGCAAGCAGGCTGCTGGCCCCCGGCACGGGGCGTACGCGCACACGCTGCACACATACGTGCGCACATGCACACATGCCACACACTGCACACGTGCACATGCTACACACACACGTGCGCACATGCACACATGCTACACACACACTCTGCAACGCTACACGCGCGCGCTGCAAACACACATGCGCACACACGCCGCACATACAGACCCTGTACACGCACACATGCTCACACGCTGACCTGCAGCTGCACGCACTCTCACCATGGACAGACAGACAGACACATACACCCCCGCGACACACTCCGGCTGCGCGCACCCCTGGGCACCGTGCAGAGCTGAGCAGCCAGGCCGATGTACAAAGGGGTGCAAAACATGGAAAGAGCCCAAACCCAGCCTGCCAGGGCCCTGAGCCACCCCAGCCTAGTGCCCCTCCCTGCCTGCCCAGCCCAGCCCTTCTCCTCTCTCCCTCTGCGCAGCTGCACAACCAGGGCCCGGGCACAGTGAGCCGGGCGGAGCTGCGGGTGGAGATCCCCAGCCGGCTCCAGGGCGACATCCTGCTGTACCTCACGGGGCTCAGTACGGAGGGGAAGATCAATTGCTCCAGCCACATGCGATTCAACCATCTGGAAGTAGGAGGGGCCGGGCAAGGCTGTGGCATGGGGCGGCTGGGGGGCTGCTCTGAGGCTGTGGGCCCTGGCGCTGCTGGCGCTGGCAGAGACTTTGCTGCTCTTGGCCACCCCAGCTCGGCCGCCAGCGCCTGCCCCCCAGCAAGTGGGGCCAGATGGTCCCAGCCTGGGGGCCGAGCTGTGGGGAGTGCAGGGAGCAGAGCCCAGCCGGGAGCTGTCCGCTGGGGAGGCAGCAGTTGGCCGGAGAAGCAGCCTGTGGGAGGCAGCGTTTCCACAGGGAGCAGGTGCTTTCCCGGTGGGGCGCTGGGAGTCCGGGCTGGCAGGTCTGCAGCCCCGGGAGCCCTGGCCGATCCGCGGGGCAGCTGCTGACGGAAACGGAGCCTTGAGGCACCCAACAGCAGCTGGGACGCTGACAGGCCCCGCCAGTTGTAGTCGCCTGCAGGTTCCGGTGAGCCGAGCATGGCCGGAGCCGCGGGACCGGCCATTTCTAAGCAAAGTCCCGCAGGATTCCCAGCTGGAGGGAAAGTTCCAAATGTCAAAACTCCCCTCGGCTGGTCCCCCTGGGCAGCGCCAGGGCCGAGAAACCTCGGAGCTGCTTTTGCACGGAAGCTGCTCCGTGCTCCCAGCCCCGGGTGCAGGGATGAGCCGTGGCCCCTCTTGTTGCAGCTCCAGCTGCCCACGGCCCCCCCCAGCCAGAACGCGAGCTACCAGCTGGCCTCCAGGCGGGAGAGGCGGGAGGCGGCCGAGGCCGAGGCTGAGGCCGGCCTGGCCACTCTGCGGGAGCCCACACTGGTGGTAAGGAGGAGAAGGGGGTTTCTTGGCCAGGGCTGGGCTGAGACGACTGGGGGAGCAGGGAGGAAGCCTCCTAGGGTTGTAGGGCTGTAGGGCAGTTTGGGGCCTGTGCCGGGGCATGGCTGGGAGACCCGGCAGAGTGTGGGCGAGCTGGACCCTGGTGTCAGAGATGTCTCTGTCGGCACCCCCAGCAGCACCCGCAGGGCAGCTCTGAGCCTGGGCCAGCATCCTCCATCCTGGCCTCCTGCCCTGCCCGCCATCTGCTCCGGAGCTGGGACCTCCCTGGGAGCAGCATGGGGATAAATTAACCCCCAGCCCCAGCCTTTGGGTCCAAATCCTGCACCTGGCTGGGAGTATGTGGGCAGGGCTGGGGTGCAGGGGTGGGGCCAGGGAAAGGGGGGGGCCACGAGGGCAGGGCTGCAGTGGGCGGGGCTGGGGTGCAGGGGTGGGGCCAGGGAAAGGGGGTGGGGCCATGAGGGCAGGGCTGCAGTGGGCGGGGCTGGGGTGCAGGGGTGGGGCCAGGAAAAGGGGGGGGCCATGAGGGCAGGGTTGGAGTGGGAGGGGCTGGGTGCAGGGGTGGGGCCAGGGAAAGGGGGTGGGGCCATGAGGGCAGGGTTGGAGTGGGAGGGGCTGGGTGCAGGGGTGGGGCCAGGGAAAGGGGGGGGCCATGAGGGCAGGGCTGCAGTGGGCGGGGCTGGGGTGCAGGGGGCAGGACCAGGGAACGGGGGTGGGGCCATGAGGGCAGGGCTGCAGTGGGCGGGGCTGGGATGCAGGGGGCAGGACCAGGGAAAGGGGATGGGGCCATGAGGGCAGGGCTGGGTGAAAGGGGTGGGGGCAGGGGCCAATCGCTGCGCCTTGTTGCAGGACTGCAGCGGCCGTGCGTGCGTGACCGTGCTGTGCCAGGTGGAGGCGCTGGCGAGGGACCAGCGGGCCATGGTGACCATCCACTCTGTCCTGTGGATGCAGAGCATCAGGAAGGTGGGGCCGGGCCGCGCTGCCTACGGGTTGCAGCCCAGCGCCTAGTCGCTGACCCCAGGGGTTTTGTGGCCCCTGCTGTGGATTTGACACGGCCAAGGGGAGGGTCTGTTGGAAACCCAGCGGCTTTCCTAGGCCCACACTCCATGCACGGAGCCCTGGGGCGCTGGCCGGGGCCCGGCCTCTCAGGGCTGCCAGACTCCCTGCTCTGCTTGGGAGTTGCAGGGAGGCCAGACGGCTCCTGGCTCTGCAGCAGGGTTCCTAGAGGCAGCCCCAGCTCCCAGGGCCAGCGCCGGCTGCGTGACTGAGGCTCACGCGGCGGCAGCAGCCAGCCGGGGAGCAGAGCCGGGAAATGGGGTTGGCATTTCCCAAATGTTCCCAGCTGGGGAAACTGAGTCATGAGCCGTGCTCAACTGGGTTATCAGGAGCCCTGGCACCTGTCGTTGCGCTGCTGGGGGCAGGTTTGGGTGACTGAGCACACAGGGAGGTTGCCACTGAGCCAGGGAGAGAAGCCAGAATCCAGGCTCCCTCAGGGCCGGCAGGACTGGCCAGGGCGGTGGAGCCCAGCCGTCGTCCCACCCCCTCCCAGCCTCGGCCTGCCGGTGCATTCAGCCAGTCACTGCCACGACAGCTTTCCCCGGCTCTCCCCGCACAGCGGCCCCTGGACCAGTTCATCATCCAGTCGCAGGCCTGGTTCAACGTCTCCGCCCTGCCCTACCACATCCAGCCCGACACGCTGCCCAGCGGCCACGCCACGGTACAGCCCGAGGGGGCGTAGGAGCTTCAAAGGGGCGGGCCCGTGGCCAGTGGGAGGGGCCATCAGTGGTTCTGCTAGCCTGGCTGGTGCGGGCCCCAGGCAGGGGTCCCTATGCCAGGACCTGGCTCCTGGCAGTCAGACCAAAGGCGGGCCCTGGGCACCCGCCCCCAGAGCTGCCATGGGCAGTCGGGTCACAGCCAGGCCGGTCCTTGGGGGGCGGCCTGGTGCTGCCAGGGTGGCCCCATGGGGGGAGAGCCCAGCGCATGGTGCCCTTGCAGTGCCATGGACTGGCCCCAGGGCACAAAGGCTGTGAGCTGCCTGAACCAGCTGCAGCTCCCTAGCGCCTTGGTCCAGTGGGTGACACTGGGGACCCCTGGTCCCACTTGCAGCTCCCACCCTGGAGCAGGGTTCTGGCTCTGCAGCAGGGTTCCTGGAGGCAGCCCCACCTCTCTGCCCCCGAGCAGGCGCTGACCTGGCTGTCCCTCCCCAGGCCCACACGGAGGTGATGAGGGTGAGCCCGGATGCCAGGAGGGAGATCCCCACCCGGTGGGTCGTGCTGGCCGTGCTGGCCGGGCTCCTGCTCCTGGCCCTTTTCATCTGCGCCATGTGGAAGGTGAGGCTCCCTGGCACAGACCGGCCAGCCACGCCGATGTGGGCACAGCAGGGGCAGGCCTGAGGCTCATGGGGGGGAGGTTGGTAGCCAGGTTCCAGGCCAGGGAGGGTGCCAAGAGCCAGGGGCTGAGTCGGTTTCAGGGTCTGGACCAGGAGGAGATATTGGAGAAGGCTGGAAAAGGACACATCTCATGCTCAGCTGGGAAGGGGGAAATAGGAACAACCCGGGAAATGACCCATCAGCCTCAGGATAATGGAGCCAGTCCTTAAGGAATCCATCCGTAAACATCTGGAAGACAGTAGGGTGCTAGGTAGCTGCCAGCATGGACGGGTCAAGAACAAGTCAAACCAGGGGTAGGGTTACCAGGTGTCCGGTTTTCTACTGGACAGTCCGGTTTTTGTGCCATCTGTCCAGTAAAAAAATTCAGAAAATATCCGATGTGCAATGTCCGCTATTTTCTGTTTTTCTGGCTGGGCGGGGGCGGGGCAGTGGCTGGGGGGCAGGGCATGATTGGCGCTGGGAGCCTGTGGTTGGGTGCAGAAGCCGGGCGGGGGCGGGGCAGTGGCTGGGAGGCGGGGCGCGGTCGGCGCTGGGAGCCCTGGTTGGGTGCAGAAGCCGGGCGGGGGCGGGGCAGTGGCTGGGGGGCGGGGCGCGGTCGGCGCTGGGAGCCCTGGTTGGGTGCAGAAGCCGGGCGGGGGCGGGGCAGTGGCTGGGGGGCGGGGCGCGGTCGGCGCTGGGAGCCCTGGTTGGGTGCAGAAGCCGGGCGGGGGCGGGGCAGTGGCTGGGGTGGGGCGCAGTCGGTGCTGGGAGCTCTCAGTGGATTGCGTCGGAGGAGGGGTGACGCCGTGGGGAGGGGGAGAAGCCCCGTCCCTGCCCCGGGCGCTGTTCCAGCGCGTTGCGGCGCCGTGGTCCAGGAGAGACGCCTGCGGTGCTTTGTGGTTGTGTTTAGGCGCCTTCCAGGGGCTTTCAGCCAAAACTGACTGGGGTGGAATTTCTGCTTCTTCCCACCGGGACACCCAAAGACCTGGCCATGGGGGAGTCACCTTCCTGCCCATGGTCGCCCCCCCCCCCGCGCCCTGCCATTGTGTTGCCCTGGGGTCTGCCTCTCTCTGCTTTGGGTAGCAGGTTCTGCTGCCGCCCCCTTTGTTCCCAGCTTGGTGGCTCTTGGCAGTAGCCACAGGGTGTGTGTTCGGGGTGGGGTGGGGTGGGGGTGGGGAGCTTTTTTTTTTTTTTGCTCGACAAATTTTTAGCCTGTGTGTTTGGTATTTTTTGGGGAGACCATCTGGCAACCCTAGCCAGGGGTGGGCAATAATTTGTAATGGTGGGGCCACTCCAAAATTTCGGTTAGTGGGCAAGGGCAGCACTGTCAATGGAGGGGTGCGGGGTCTGGGACGGAGGTTGGGTGCAGAAGGGAGCTTGGGATAGAGGACTGGGGTGCAGGGGGTGTGGGGCCTGAGAGGAAGTTTCAGTGAAGGAGGGGGCTGTGACCTGGAGCAGGGCTAGGGGTGCGGGGTGCAGGGTGCAGGAGAGGATTCTAGCCTGGGGGAGAGGGCTAAGAGGGGGTGCAGGGTCTGGGAGGGAGTTGTGACCTGAAGGAGGTGGGGAGAGAGGATATGGGGGGTTCGATAGTGATCTGGGGCGAGGGGGGGTGGCAGAGGCAGGCAGTGGCTGGGAGGCGCTTACCTCGGTGGCTCCCAGCCAGCAGCCCTGCAGGAACCTGAGACGGGCTCCCTGCCTGTGTGCTGGGAAGGCTGCTCCACGTGGCTCTGCTCCAGCATGAGGAGGGGGAAGTGAGGAGGCTTCATTCGCTGCCCCTGCTTCCAGCAAAATTTCTCAGCTCCTATTGACCGAAAACTGGCCAATGGAAGCTCAGGGATTTTGCTGGGGGTGGGGACAGTGCACAAATTCTCCTGTCCCTCCCCAGCTTGCAGAGCAATTAGCAACCAACTGTTTTAAACAGCTGTGAGCTGCTCTGCAATAAGGGTGCCAGTGAGGTGGCCATGGGCCAGATCCAGCTGCTAGCCGCCCCTTGCCCACCCCTGTGTCAAAGCCATCGGATCGCTTTCCTTGGTAGGGTATCGGGCCTTGTGGCTAAGGGGGAAGCGGTGGACGTGGGATACCTAGACCTCAGTGAGGCATTTGACACAGTCTCGCATGATCTTCTTATTGATAAACTAGGCAAATGCAACCCAGATGGGGCTACTGTAAGGTGGGTGCGTAACTGGCTGGAGAACCGTTCTTGTTAATAGTTATTAGGAGCAGAGGAGTCAGGCCGGGCTGCCCTGGGCTCAGACAGTGCCCGGCCCACAGAATGGCTGTTCCCATCTCTGATGGGCATGCCCTGTCTATTCGTTGCCTGGGGCAAGAGCTGCCATGACTGTAAGATGCTCTCTGCGTGGTCTTTGAAAGCGAGAGCCCTCCAGTTAAAACACCTGGTGATGGAGAAGGTAGGGAGGCCAGCTCTGGAACCGGGATCTCAGGCCTCTCCACCCCGAACCTCACGGACAGCCAAGGGAGCCTCCTGCCAAGACAACAGCGAAGAGGAAGCCTGCCTTACCCTGGGCAGACAGGCCACCCAAGGGACTATGCCCACGGCAGAAGCCAACCTCGGTACCCAAGGTAGAGGCTTCAGGTTGCACGGGCACTGGAGAAGTCCAGTACGGACAAACCCTGAGGGGCAGTGTCCGCAAAAGATACACGCCCTGTGGTCTCGGTACTGAAGCCCAAGAAGACGGCCCCTGCGCTGTTGGTGCTAACAACATTGGTGCCGCCACAGCAGCCCACAGCTAAGGGCCGACAGGAACCCTCGGTACCGACACTGTGTACCGAGGTTTCCCCAGGACCGACCCCATGGATGGCACAGGGCGACGCAGTACTGCAATGGATCCAGCCCTCCATGCCAACGGCACTGGCCTTTCCTCCCCAAGAGTTGGTGGCCGCATCGGTGCTGGGCACGCCATTGCTCGGTACCACCACCACACCTGCCTGAGAGGGCCCAAGCAGACTAGTGACTCCACCAAGCTCGGCCCCTCCTCTCTGACCCTGAGGATGAGAAAGAAATCTCCTTCACCCCACGACACTTGTCCCGAAGCAGCAGCAGAGCCGGCCCCAGATGTGGCATGTCCCACAGTTCCTGCCTTGGCAGGGAAGGGGCCCCTGGGCTCGGTAGGAGCTCAGGCCCCAGCACGGCAGCGGCAGTGCTGCCTCGGGCGGTGGTTCCCAAACCACCTGCCTCCAGCGGATCCGATGCTGCCCGGGAGGGGGTGGAAGGTCCGGAGGACACGCAGGAGGAAGACACCTGCCGAGTCGGGATACCCCCTCCGCCAACGGCGGGCAGCAACCGCAAACACGAGTTGACCGACATTTTACAGGCTTCCCCGCCATCTAAAACAGCCTTGCCAGCAGGCGAGGCCATGCTGGACCCTGCAGAGGGTTTGTGGCAAACACCAGCCTCGATTCCTACCCCCAGAAAGGGCTGACAGGAAGTATCATCTTCCTGCCCCAGGGGCTGAATGTTTACCTGCCTGGCAGCAAACTCCCCCGTGGTGGGTGCAGCCCATAGCAGGGGCAAGCAGGCCCAGTATAAATCCACTCCCTGCAACAAAGAAAGGAAGAGACCAGACATCTGGGGAGGAAATCAAACTCCTCAGCACCCCTCCCGATCCGGCCGGCCGGTTATTCAGCACAGCTAGCGAAGGCCTGGGAGAAAATGAAACCAGCGGTCCGAGGACGGTAAATCTTCCAAGTCCAGCACAGATGGCGGAGCCCTCACAGCACAAAGGGCACAGCAGGTTCCCGCGCCACCTCCAGGTCTTGGGCCCACCAGACGTCATGTGCTGGGTCTCTGGATTCCCGCGGCCGGCGCAGGACTCGGTTCAGGACCTGCCCGTGGAGGGACAGAGGCTTTTTCCTGCCACACCAGACAGATGCTTCAGTGCACTCGCTCAAGGACGTGGGTGCTACATTAAGAAACTGAAAGAAAGAAACTGAACGGCCTCTCCACGCCCGGAGTTACTGCCTCGGGCGAGGCAGCAGAAGCGCAGGCAGCCTCAGGAGCTACCCACCACGTCCCAGTGCCCCGCGGCAGGCAGATGTTTTGAACAGCTGGCCGACGGTTCCATGTGGTTTCCACCAGCCACTCTGTACCGGTTCAGCCTTCAACCTTGCCACCATGCATGGCCAGGATTGCCACAGAGCGATGGGCCTTTGAAGTCTTAGCAAGAGGCCTCACGATTCCCTTCCTCACCTTTCCTCCAACCTACCCCCCCCCCCGCCCCTCTTCAGGGACCCCTCCCGAGTCTCTGTTCCAGATGGCAATAGTTCACGCGCCAGCACGTCGGAGGGGAAAAGGCTTTTTACTCCAGATACTTTCTCAAGCTACGTCTACTCTACACTGATCTACTGGAAAAAGGTTCCCAAAATGCACCCCGCACTTCGCGCACCTTTTTCCGATTGTTTTGTCAGAAGAGTCTTTTCCGAACTTGGCCCGTCTACACTGGGCCAATTTTTGGAAAAAACCCTCTTTTGGAAGAGCCCTTCTTCCTCGTGGGGCTTCCGAAAAATCGCATCTGCTCTTCTGCAAAAAAAAAAGCGGAAGAGCAGACGCGTTCCCTGGACGCGACAGAATTTTTCCAGGATACTGCTGGTATCCCAGAAAACCCCATCGTGTAGACATAGCCCCTCTCCAGAAAGGTCCGGGGGTTGGAGACCCATCCTGGACCTGCGCAGGCTGAACAAGTACTTAGAAAGACATCGAGTCACCTTGGGAGCCCCGGCAAAGATCATCCCGGCCTTGGAAAAAGGAAACTGGAGGTTGTCCCTCGCCTGCAGGATGCTTCTTTCCACATGGCAATTCGGCCTTCACACTGACAGTGCCTCAGGTTATTCTAAGTCCTGCCCTTTGGCCTCTCCTCACCGCCAAGTTTTCTCCAAGGCCCTGGCCGTGGCAGTGGCCCATCTAAGAAAATCAGGGATAGGAATTTCCCCTTCGCTGGGCGACTCCCTGCTCATAGCTCCCGCGGAGCTAGAGGCCAGGCGAGGGCCACAGCAGCAACCCAGCCGTTCCCACTGTGCGCACGCGCCTTGCGCCTCACCCACCACAGGAGCTGGAGCCAGGCTGGAGTGCAGCGCGCAGCCCGACTGCCAGTACTAAGGCACCATGTATCAGACACATGAGCAGAGACGGGCACGGGCTGCCCCGTGACACCTGCCAGCCAGCGCCTGCCGCTGCTCAGGCTGCGTGTCTGCCAGCGCAGATGTCGTCCCTCACGCCAGGCTGCACGCGTGGTGCCTGCAAGCGTCGCCTCTCATGGGCTTCCAGCCCCATGCACACCCTTCGCGCCAACGGCCGCGTCTTGCATACAAGGCCAGGGAACCCCCCTAACAATGTCTGCTCCCGAATCCCCTTCCGACAGACAACCCACGGCCGCTGCCCTAGAGGGCTGGGTGCACGTGCCAGCGGCTCCAGCACCCTCCGGAACGAGGCCAGCACAGCAGCCCCCAGAGGAGCCTGCATGCTCTCTTCCCACAGCTGAGAATTCTCCCAGACTGCGCCGGCCAGCCATCGCGGCAAGGGAGCCCAGCGCTTTGGCCGTGCCACACTTGCCACTGGATCGCCATGCAGCGGCTGTCTCCCAGGAAAGCACGACGCCTGCGCAGCCCACGGGGGCCACGGATTTCATCACGGGCCCGATTGGAGACCCCCCAGCCCTGCGCACCCTCTCCCCGAGGGGGCTTTGCGCAAACAGACGTCTTGGCCACATGTCCAGTGCTGCTCCAGGGCAGGGCAGGGCACGAGCTCCGTGGGAGAGATCAGCTGCTCTCACAATCTCCTCCAGGCCATCCCACCCATTCCCCTCCTCAGCAGAGTCACACAGGCCAGAGTCACCATGAGAGCACCTGCATGGCCCAGGCATCCTGGTGCCCTGGCCTGTCCAAGCTCTCAGTGGCTCCTCCGAGTCCTCCACATCCTGCCTCAGGCCAGGACCGCCGTCCACAAGCGCCACTGCGAGGCCTGGCTCCTCCGCGGCAGATCGCGCGGGACCTCCCTCTTCGGATGGCTCGGCATGCCAGTCAGCAGCTGCCGCAAGGCAAGCCCAAGGGCCGATTTGCAGAAGTGGTGCCGTGTCTCTAAGCACCACCCCACACGTCGGCCTCCTGCCATGCTGGGCTTGGAGTTCCTCCTTTCCCTGAGGAAACAGAACCCTCTGAATTCATCGGTAACGGGCCACTGAGGCTTAGTCTACACTGCAGGGTTTTTGTGCAAGAAGCCGTTTGCGCAAGAGTTTTTGTGCAAAAACACGTCCAGACCTCAAAGTGCATTGCAAAAGCCATGTGCTTTTGTGCAAGAGAGCGTCCACACTGCATGGACACTCTTGCGCAAGAAAGCTCTGATGGCCATTCACAGAACGGCCATCAGAGCACCTGTGCTTTTCCTGATAAGGGCTTTCTTGTGCAAAGACCCCTCTGGAGCGTCCACACCTGCCTTCTTGCGCAAGAGCTATAGTGCAAAAAGGAGTTAGTCCTTGTGGGGAAGGGAATAACTCTACCGGCAAGAGCCCTCTGGTCTGCAAAAACGCACTTGAGGTGTGGACGCTCTGCCGATTTTTGCACAAAAACCTTGTAGTGTAGATGTAGCCTGAGTGGCTCCTTCTAGTCAGCCCGGTGTCAAAGACGGCCACGTGAGATTTTCACACCTGACCACCAAGACTCTGGTAAAGGAGCTTAGTCCCACCTTCCCCCAGTAAGGCCGACAGTGCCATCTTGGGATCTCAGCCTTGTCCGTGACACCTTGACCTACTCTCCGTGGGAGCCAATGGCGACGTGATCCTTTCTGCGCCCTTCCATGGACGTGGCTTTCTTGCTCGCACTCCCGGCCACCAGAAGGGTCAGCGAGTGGCAGCGCTCGTGGCGGATCCGCCATTCACGATCTTCTACAAAGTTGTGCTAAGACCACAGCCGAAATTTCTCCCCGGTAGTGTCTCCGGTCCACCTCGGTGAGCCTGGTTCCAGCAAGCGCCCCGTCCGCACTCCACGCTGGATGTTCACCGGGCAATTGCTTTCTACCTAGCTAGAGCGTAGTGCTGCCGAGGCTCTCCCAGACTGCTCACTGCCATAGCAGGCTGCTCCAACGGACAGGCCATTTCCAGACTGGATAACGAATTGTATTAAAGCTCGCCCTGACATCAATAAGGTGGCACTGCCACCCCAGCTGCGGGCGCACTCCACCAGGGCGATGGCCGCCTCCACGGCCTTCCCCCACCACATGCCCGTTATGGGCATTTGTAGGGCAGCACCACGGGCCTCCGCACACAGCTTTACAAAACCCTGCTCAATGGGCACTTGCACATCACGGTCCTCTCCGCCCCCCCCTCCCTCCGGACGCCCAGGGCACTGCTCCGTGATCGATCCTGTCGCCCATTCCCAGCCTCTGACATACAGACGCTGGGGACACCATCACTGCCCACCCTGGCTAACAGCCATTGATGGACCTACCCTCCACGAATTTATCTAGCTCTTTTTTTGAACCCTGTTAAAGTCCTGGCCTTCACAACATCACCTGGCAAGGAGTTCCACAAGTGGAATGTGCTGCATGAAGAAAAACTTCCTTTTGGTTGTTTTAAACCCACTGCCTATTCATTTCATTTGGTGACCCCTAGTTCTTATATTGTGGGAATGAATAAATAACTTTTCCTTATTCACTTTTTCCACACCCGTCATAGACCTCTATCGTATCCCCCCTTAGTCTCCTCTTTTCTAAGCTGAAAAGTCCCCGACTTTTTAATCTCTCTTCATATGGGACCCGTTCCAACCCCCTAAAAGACCTGCTGGGCCTTATGTCCCACGGCCACCTCCCATAGGGGTGCCCCTGCTGCCCAGGGGCTGCAGGAAGGCAGGTTCGGGGCCCGGGCTGTGGGCTCCCAACGTCGCTCCTGTCAGACTCGGCCCAACAAAGCACCGGAGGCTCCTTGTCCTGGGCCCACACCGGAGAGGCCAGCATGTGTGTCAGTGCAGGGTCTCAGCGAGACCTGGGCGTGCTTGTGGGACTGGGCTGAGGAATGTGGCGGGAGGCACCACTGATTCCAGCTCCCGACGCGGTCGCTGGGGTGGGGGCTCTGGGCACAGCAAGACTTTGTGCCCAGTGGCAAGTGCCAGGCCTTCCCAAGACCGGTGGCAGCGTATCGCAGCTCGTCCCGCTGGCCTGACGCTCTGCTTGCCCCCAGGGCTCAGAAGGTCACTTTGGGGGGATGTCAGCACATAGGGTGCTGGGCGCAGCACCTTGCTGTGGTCTCCCTCCTAAGCTGGGCTGCAGGTTGCTTTGCTGGCTCCTTGCAGCCCCGCTGCACACAGGGTCCCAGCACTCCTGGCTTGGCCACGCTGCTCGGCCTTGAAGGGCGGGGAGCTCCTGGGAGAGGCCAGCCCCTTCAGGTATCTCTAGGGCCCTGTGGGGCAGGCCGATGAGCAGGCCTAGGTTAGGCCTTGGCCACAGGCCAGGCGGGTCCAGGCAAGCCGTCAGCGTCCCGGCAGGGCAGACAGGCCCAAAGGGCGAGCAGGGGGTGGTGGAGGAGTTGGTAGTCAGGTCCCAGGCTTCCTGGGTTTCAGGGCCTGGGTCCAAGCCCAGCCGAGGTGGAAGCCGAGAGTTCAGGGACTGCGGTGGGCAGCGCAGCCACTATGGAAGGTTAATGCTGCTGCCTCAAACACCCCTTGGTTTTATATGCAGTGGGGAGCCAATCAGGAGGCATGAGGCTTCTGCCTGTCAAACCCTTGAGGCGGGACTTCCCATAACCTGTGGCCACAGCAGGTAGCTGGCCATAGGGCGCAGGCTGGTTACGGCTGCCAGGCAGCTCTGCTGGCTCAGGCTCTAGGAGCGTGGCTCAGCCAGGGGAGAGGGGTCCAGCCAGTGGGGGGCACCAGTCAGTGCAGGGGTGCCCTGGTGGGAGGAGGCACTTCTGCTGCCCCCATCCCCTGCCCCAGCCGTTGGACTGCAGCTCAGTGGGAGGAGGGGCAAAATCACCCTCCTGTTCCTAGTGCTCGGGGGGAGGGGACTCCACCTGCCACAGCCCTGATTGGCAGCTCTTCCCCAGGAGGCGGGGCAGTGAGGAAGGCAGCCAATCAGAGGAGGTTTCAGGCCCCCCGCCCCCAGCAGAGCTGACCTGTGGGGCTGCAGCTCTGAGCTGGAGCACTCGGAGCCCTGCCACCGGGGCAGTGCTGGGGGCTGCTGTGGGAGAGGCGTTTGCCGGGAACGGGCCGTTCTAGGGGGCTCCTTGGGATCATTGTTTCCCTCTCTCACAGATGGGGTTTTTCAAGAGGACCCGGCCCCCCATGGACGAGGAGGAGGAGCTAACGAGTGACGAGACAGGGGAGCCATGCACAGGGAGGGGCCACTAGGGAGCACCCCAACCTGGTCACCCTCTTATGCTCCCATCTCTGCCACTGCCTGTGCAGCCCTCGAGCCATGCCTGTGCCAGCCAGACACCTCCTGCCCCCCAGCCCTCGCCAGCTGCAGCCATCACCTTTCCCAGCCGCCGTGCGCTGCCAGGAGCTGCCCCTCCCAGCCCAGGGCACGTCCTGGCACCAGAGCAGATGTGGGTAGGGTTGGCGAGAGAAAAGTGCCCACGGCTGCCAGCTGTTCAGCCCCGGGATCTCAGTCCTGCCCCCCCCCGCACTCAAGGCAGAGGCCAAGACCCTGTTTGATCAGCTCACCTGCCCCCTCTAGAGCCCAGGTCCCTACATGTCACCCCAGCCCCCAGGCCAAGCCCAGAGCTGGTAGAGACCAGAGGCCCCCAGGCAGGGAATTGACGAGGTGACAGATCCACCTGCCCCTGCTGCAGAGGAAGGTGGAGACCTCCCCCCGCCCCCCGGTTCCTGCCCATATGTCCTGGGGCAAATTCCTTCCTGACCCCAAACCTGGCTGAGCAGCTGGCCCCAGAGCTGGGAGCCCACGAGTGTGGTGGCTGGCGCTGTGCCCGGCCCTGCTGCTTGGTGCCACATGTCGATTTCCACCCCGGCCTAGGAGGGCAAAGCAGCTGCTGAACCCCAGGCCCCAGCTGCTCCTTGGAGAAATCTCCCCCACTCCTGTGCCGCAGGCCCAGCCGGCAGCAGGGAATTGTAGCCTCCCTCCGACTGCTGTGCAATAAACATGCTGCCAGTGCCCTGTGTGGGGTCTGTTCCTGGCCCAGATGGGGTGGGGGGCGTGGAGGCGGCAGCGGGATCCGCACCTGGGGGGGCAGCGGTTTTGCAGCGCCCGCTCCCCGGCTTTGCTCCCAGGGCTGGCAAGGTGGCTGAGGGGGTGTGTGGCAGGTGGGGGAGCAGGGTGTGAGTGGCTAGGGGGTGTGGGCAGCTGAGGGGTGTGTGTGGCAGGTTGAGTGTGGGTGGCTGAGGGTGTGTGGGTGGCAGGCGGGGGTGGGCTGGCCGGCTGAGGGTGTGTGTAGACGGCTGAGGGGGGGATGGCAGCCAGGGGGTGGGGTGGGCGGCTGAGGGGTGTGTGGCAGGCTGAGGTGGGTGTCAGCAGCTGAGGGGGGGTGTGGGTGGCAGGCAGGGGGGCGGCTGAGGGGGTGTGCACTGTGCAGCCGGTTGGAAACATGCAGACTAACCCCGCTCCCACCCACCCCACAAGCGCGGATTGGGCCCAGCCTGGCCTAGCCCCCCCGCCTGCCCTCTCTGCTGCACTGCGGCAGGCGCAGGTGAGGTGCTCAGAAGGAAGGAGGCCCTGGAGCTAGTGGGGGTTGGCCCCAGCCCCTCTGCTGGCCAGTGGGCAGGCGGGTGGAGTCGCCATGGCCCCCCCCACTGCTGCACGAGGCCCTGGTCTGCTCAGCCCTGGGGCAGCTAGTGTAGACAGGCACCTGCCACGTGGCCTCCTGGGGATGGCAACCCGGCATCCACAGGGTCACTGCTCTGCCCGCACCGGAGCCCTCCCTCCAGAGCTGGCAGTCCCCCGGCGGCCAATGCCAGGGCAGTGCTGTCTGGCGGGCTGTGACCCATCCCGCCCGCCTGGCTTGGAGCCAGTCCAGATTTGGGGGGCTGGGTTCGGTGCCTTTATCCTGAGCTGCGGTGGTTTGTGCGTGGGTGGCTAGAAGGGAGTCCTGCTGCCTCTGGAGGGGGAAACCGGGGCAAGTAAGGAGGTGGCTGGGGAGGGGCCTCAGGAGGGAACTGGAGGGGGAAGCAGGGGGGATGGAGCTGGATGGGGTGGTGAGGGAGCTGGGAAGCAGGTTGTGGGGGTGGAGTGGGGGGCGGGGAGTGATGGGCTGGCGGACCTGGGGGGGGCAGCTAGCAGAGTGGGGGCGGGAGCGAGGGGGGAGAAGAAGGGGGCAGGGAATGAAGGGGGGCTAGTGGAGTGGAGGTGGAGAGCGAAGGGGGGCTGGTGAAGCGGGGGCTGGCTGAGGTTGGGGGCAGCTAGTGAAGGGGAGATGGTAGAGATGGGTTGGCGGAGTGGGGGTGGGGAGCAAATGGGGGGGTGGCGGAGTGGGGGCGGGGAGCAAATGGGGGGCTGGTGGAGTGGGGGCTGGCAGAGCTGGGGGGGCAGGAAGGAGCGAAGGGGGGTGGAGGAGCAGGGGCAGATGCGAAGGGGGGGCTGGCAGAGTTGGAGGGGCTGGTGGAGTGGGGGCAGGAGCGAAGGGAGAGCTGGGGGGCTGGCGGAGAGGGGCCGGGAGCGAAGGGGGAGCTGGGGAGCTGGCGGAGTGGGGCCAGGAGTGAAGGGGGAGCTGGGGGGCTGGCGGAGTGGGGCCGGGAGCGAAGGGGGAGCTGGGGGGCTGGCGGAGTGGGGGTGGGAGCGAAGGGGGAGGTGGGGGGCTGGCGGCACTGAGAGTGGGAGCGAAGGGGGAGCTGGGGGCTGGCGGAGTGGGGCTGGGAGCGAAGAGGGAGCTGGGGGGCTGGCGGAGTGGGGGCGGGAGCGAAGGGGGAGCTGGGGGGCTGGCGGCACTGAGAGTGGGAGCGAAGGGGGAGCTGGGGGGCTGGCAGCACTGAGAGTGGGAGCGAAGGGGGAGCTGGGGGGCTGGCGGAGTGGGGCCGGGAGCGAAGGGGGAGCTGGGGGGCTGGCGGCACTGAGAGTGGGAGCGAAGGGGGAGCTGGGGGGCTGGCGGCACTGGAGTGGGAGCGAAGGGGGAGCTGGGGGGCTGGCGGAGTGGGGCCGGGAGCGAAGGGGGAGCTGGGGAGCTGGCGGAGTGGGGCCGGGAGCGAAGGGGGAGCTGGGGGGCTGGCGGAGTGGGGCCGGGAGCGAAGGGGGAGCTGGGGGGCTGGCGGAGTGGGGCCGGGAGCGAAGGGGGAGCTGGGGGGCTGGCGGCACTGAGAGTGGGAGCGAAGGGGGAGCTGGGGGGCTGGCGGAGTGGGGGTGGGAGCGAAGAGGGAGCTGGGGGGCTGGCGGAGTGGGGCCGGGAGCGAAGGGGGAGCTGGGGGGCTGGCGGCACTGAGAGTGGGAGCGAAGGGGGAGCTGGGGGGCTGGCGGAGTGGGGGTGGGAGCGAAGGGGGAGCTGGGGGGCTGGCGGCACTGAGAGTGGGAGCGAAGGGGGAGCTGGGGGGCTGGCGGAGTGGGGGTGGGAGCGAAGGGGGAGCTGGGGGGCTGGCGGAGTGGGGGTGGGAGCGAAGGGGGAGCTGGGGGGCTGGCGGAGTGGGGCCGGGAGCGAAGGGGGAGCTGGGGGGCTGGCGGCACTGAGAGTGGGAGCGAAGGGGGAGCTGGGGGGCTGGCGGCACTGAGAGTGGGAGCGAAGGGGGAGCTGGGGGGCTGGCGGAGTGGGGGTGGGAGCGAAGAGGGAGCTGGGGGGCTGGCGGAGTGGGGCCGGGAGCGAAGGGGGAGCTGGGGGGCTGGCGGCACTGAGAGTGGGAGCGACGGGGGCGCTGGGGGGCTGGCGGCACTGAGAGTGGGAGCGAAGGGGGAGCTGGGGGGCTGGCGGAGTGGGGGTGGGAGCGAAGGGGGAGCTGGGGGGCTGGCGGCACTGAGAGTGGGAGCGAAGGGGGAGCTGGGGGGCTGGCGGAGTGGGGCCGGGAGCGAAGGGGGAGCTGGGGGGCTGGCGGCACTGAGAGTGGGAGCGAAGGGGGAGCTGGGGGGCTGGCGGAGTGGGGCCGGGAGCGAAGGGGGAGCTGGGGGGCTGGCGGCACTGAGAGTGGGAGCGAAGGGGGAGCTGGGGGGCTGGCGGCACTGGAGAGTGGGAGCGAAGGGGAGCTGGGGAGCTGGCGGAGTGGGGCCAGGAGCGAAGGGGGAGCTGGGGGCTGGCGGAGTGGGGCCGGGAGCGAAGGGGGAGCTGGGGAGCTGGCGGAGTGGGGCCAGGAGCGAAGGGGGAGCTGGGGGCTGGCGGAGTGGGGCCGGGAGCGAAGGGGGAGCTGGGGGGCTGGCGGAGTGGGGCCGGGAGCGAAGGGGGAGCTGGGGGGCTGGCGGCACTGAGAGTGGGAGCGAAGGGGAGCTGGGGGGCTGGCGGCACTGAGAGTGGGAGCGAAGGGGGAGCTGGGGGGCTGGCGGAGTGGGGCCGGGAGCGAAGGGGGAGCTGGGGGGCTGGCGGAGTGGGGGCGGGAGCGAAGAGGGAGCTGGGGGGCTGGTGGAGTGGGGCCGGGAGCGAAGAGGGAGCTGGGGGGCTGGTGGAGTGGGGCCGGGAGCGAAGGGGGAGCTGGGGGGCTGGCGGAGTGGGGGCGGGAGCGAAGAGGGAGCTGGGGGGCTGGCGGAGTGGGGCCGGGAGCGGGGGGGGGGAAGGGGGAGCTGGGGGGGCTGGCGGCACTGAGAGTGGGAGCGAAGGGGGAGCTGGGGGGCTGGCGGAGTGGGGCCGGGAGCGAAGGGGGAGCTGGGGGGCTGGCGGAGTGGGGGCGGGAGCGAAGAGGGAGCTGGGGGGCTGGCGGAGTGGGGGCGGGAGCGAAGGGGGCGGAGGAGCGGGGAGCGCCGCGCCCGCAGCCCGGCAGAGGGAGCCCGGCCGCTCGGGCAGGGGGCGGCGCGGCGCGGCGGGCGCTGGAACAATCGCGCCGGAGCGGATCCGGAGCGGGTCCCACCCAGCAGGCGGCGCGGCCGGGCCAGTGTCTGTGCGGGCCGGGGCGGGAGCGCCCGGCCGGGCGGATACTGCGGCTCAGGCTCCCACGATGCCGCCCCGGCGCCGCCTCCCGCTGCTGCTCCTGCAGCTCCTGCTCGCGGGCCGCATCGGGCTGGCGCCGGGCAGGTCTACGGGGGAGCCGCCCAGCCCGCAGGGTGAGCGCTGGGGGTCCCTGCCCCGGGAGGGGGCGCGCTGGGGGGGTCCCTGCCCCGGGAGGGGGCGCGCTGGGGGGGTCCCTGCCCCGGGAGGGGGCGTGCTGGGGGGGTCCCTGCCCCGGGAGGGGGCGCGCTGGGGGGGTCCCTGCCCCGGGAGAGGGCGCGCTGGGGGCTCCCTGCCCCGGGAGAGGGCGCGCTGGGGGGGTCCCTGCCCCGGGAGAGGGCGCGCTGGGGGTCCCTGCCCCGGGAGAGGGCGCGCTGGGGGTCCCTGCCCCGGGAGGGGGCGCGCTGGGGGGGTCCCTGCCCCGGGAGGGGGCGTGCTGGGGGGGTCCCTGCCCCGGGAGGGGGCGCGCCGGTGACCCGATCTGCAAACCCTGCCGCTGTAGGTGCTGGAACGGGGGGGGCGCGGCCCCCCGGCTTACAGCGGTTTCCATCGCGGGCAGGGTTTGCAGATCGGGTCACTGGCTCTCCACCCCCCACGGCACCATCGCCGCCCTGGGTCTCGGCAGGGTGGGGTCTCGGGCTGGAATCGGGTCAGAGCTGACACGTCTGGCCGATTTCAAAGCATCCCTCACCCCGGCCTCCCCGACATCCCGCAGCCCCTCCCCCGGCTCGCGGGGGGTTCTCCAGTCCCCCCCCCCCCCCGCCGCTGGCGACTTAGCACCTTCTCCCCGTGGCGGGGGGGTTGCGGGTTTGCTGCCGGATTCCGGCCCCAGGGGCGCCCTCATCGCTTTGTGCTGGGGGGACTGGGGGGGGGCTGCGGCTCTGGGAGCCAGTGGATCCGGTACAGGCGGGGGGGGGGCTGGGGAGGACCCCTCCCCCCACCGTTGTTTTTCTCTCCCTTTGCGGCGCTATTTTATGGCCCCATTGTCTGCGCAGACAGCGCCTGGGAGTCGGGGTGGGCCCCGCTGCCGTCCCGGGCACCCGGAGGGGGGGGGGGCTGTGGCCCTCGGGCATCGCTGTGCGGGGGGGGGGGGAGATGATCCCAATTGCTCCGATCACTGCTGCTTGATGAACGTGTCCACCCCCTCCCTGTCCATCCCTCCCCATCCCTCATTCATTCTTCCATCTGTCTCCGTCCTTCTGTCTGTCCCCACCACCCATTCATTTATCCATCCATCCGTTTCCACCCCCCCCATTCATCCATTGGTCCCCATCCTGCCCATCTTCTCTCTGCACATACCCCATCCATCCGTCCGTCCGTCTGTCTGTCCTTGCACAGGCCTCTCTCTCCCTCCATCCATCTGTCCCTTATGTACCCCTTTACCCGTCTGTCCCCAAATAGGCCCGCTGTCTGTCCATCTGTCCCCACACGGGCCTTTCTGTCTGTTGGTCTGTCCCCATGCACACCCCTCTGCCTGTCCCTGTACACAACCATCTGTCCCCAGACACAGTCCTGCATCTGTCTGTCTCCCCACACACCCCTCTGTCCATCTGTCTCCATACACACCCTCTGCCAGCTTCTCACATGTCTGTCTGTCCGTCCATCTCCCTACACACCCTCTGTCTGCTAGCCTTGCACATGTCTGTCTGTCTGTCTGTCTGTCTCCATACACACCCTCTGCCAGCTTCACACGTCTGTCTGTCCGTCCATCTCCATACACACCCTCTGCCAGCTTCACACGTCTGTCTGTCCGTCCATCTCCCTACACACCCTCTGTCTGCTAGCCTCGCACGCGTCTGTCTGTCTGTCCGTCTCCGTACACACCCTCTGACTGCTAGCCTCGCACACGTCTGTCTGTCTGTCTGTCCGTCTCCGTACACACCCTGTGTCTGCCAGCCTCGCACACGTCTGTCTGTCTGTCTGTCCGTCTCCGTACACACCCTCTGTCTGCCATCCTTGCACACAGCTCTCTGTCCCTCCCGAGGTGCCCCCGCTTGCCCCACGTGCTCGGGCCGGGGGAGGCTGGAGCTGCTTGTGCAGCGCCTGGTGCAGTCCTGGCCCGAGGTCAGAGCCAGTTTCCTAGCAGCGGCGCCCTTCAATTCCCAGGGTTCTTCTCCGGGCACCCCCCCAGTGGCTGTGGCTGGAACAAAGACGGGGGGGCAGGGAGCAGCTGGGGCCGGACCTGGAGAACTGGCTCCTTCCCCACTCACACCTGCCACCTGGCCTGGGCCACAGGGGTTCAGGCGCCGCCACGTGGCTGTGTCTGGGTGCTGGAGCCGCACCAGCCAGGAGGGGCTGCTGTGGGGTCTTGGGGTGCGCTGTGCCCAGTGCCCGGGTTCCTGGCAGCAGAAGCCTGGAGGCCTGGGTGATGGGCTGAGCTGGGGGGGAGTGGGAAGGGCCAGGTTGAACCTGCTGAGCTGAGTGGTGCTGGGCTCCAGCGCCTGGGGGCTCTCTACAGGCTCTGGGGACTGATTCCTGCCCAGAAGCAGGGCTGGGCCTTAGCGCGTCTGTGCTGCAGCTGGGAGGGAGGGGCTGGGGTGCAGGCAGCCCTGAGTGATTGGCGGGGGGGGCCAGCCCAAATCATGGCACATGCTGGCCCCACATCCCATGCTCTGCCTCCCCCGGATCTCCCCCCCCCCGCCTTTGGAGGGCACTGGGATGTCTGTTCTGCACCCTCACCTCTGCGCTCCGCTTGCTGGCACACCTTGAAGACGCGTGGTGGGTACATGCCCCGTTCCGGCCCTGCCTGCTGGCACGGCCCTGCTGCTGGCACGGCCCTGGCACCCATGGCGTTGTTGTGGGGAGGATGCTAGCCAGGGTGGCATCTTCTTGCCTGGGAGGAGCTCATGGGCTCCGAGCTGCCAAGGACTTGCTGAGCAGGGGGCGAGAGGCAGGGCCATGTGCGGCCCATGAGCATGGGCAGTTGGGGCATGGTGAAGGAGGGACCCAGCGGTGCCTCTGCCCTCCCCCCACTTCCCTCCAGCCCATGGCTGCCCTGGCACTTTGGTCTGTGCTAGTAGCACCCGAGATGCTGGAGGGGGGCTGGGCCCTGGGCACCAGCAAGTGGAGGGGGCAGAGCAGGGGCAGCTGATGTATTTGGGGGTGACCCTGGCCTGCAAAGGGCTGGGGGGAACATGGATGGGTGGGACTGTAAAGCTCCACTGTTGGCCTTTCCTTGTCTCTGTCCCCCCCCATCTCCCCCCGCTCTGTCCCCTCCCCGCAGTACCCATCTCCCCTGCTCGACTCTAACTCCACCCCGTACCTGCCTCCCCCTGCTCTCCCCCCCCGTACCCCCATCCCCCTGCTCTGCCCCCTCCCCCTGATACCTGCCTTCGCCTGCTCTGCCCACCCCCCCCGCCCCGACCCAGCCTGTTTGCAGATGGGGGGCTGCAGCTGTTTGAATCCCAGTCTGCTGGTCTCTAGGATCCATGGGGAATCCTGTGGCGGGGGGGAGGGGCTGGAATCTGTTGCTGGTGGTGGATTGGGGAGGAGGAATCTGTGGCTTATGGCCAGGATCTGGGGGTGGGGGGGGATCTTTTGTGAGGCTGGGGGGAGCTGGGGACAGGGGGCAGATGTGGGGGGTCTGTGATGAGGATGGGGGTGAGCTGGGGCAGGGGGGGTCTGTGATTGGGGTGGGGAGCAGCTGGGGGAGCAGGAGTGAGGGGGATCTGTGATGGGGTGAGGGGGGCAGGGAGTGGGGTGGGGGGGTCTGTGGTGGGGGTGGGGGAGAGCCGGGGGCGGGGGGGGTATATGATGGGGTTGAGGGGGGAGCCCAGGGCGGGGGGGGTCTGTGGTGGGGATGGCAGCGAGCCGAGGGCGGGGGGGGTCTATGATGGGGTTGAGGGGGGAGCCCAGGGCGGGGGGGTCTGTGGTGGGGATGGCGGCGAGCCGGGGGCGGGGGGGGCTGTGGTGGGGATGGCGGCGAGCCGGGGGCAGGGGGGGTCTATGATGGGGTTGAGGGGGGAGCCCAGGGTGGGGGGGGGTCTGTGGTGGGGATGGAAGCGAACCAGGGGCGGGGGGGGTCTATGATGGGGATGGGGGGAGCCCAGGGCGGGGGGGTCTGTGGTGGGGATGGCGGCGAGCCGGGGGCGGGGGGGTCTGTGGTGGGGATGGCGGTGAGCCGGGGGCGGGGGGCGCTGTGGTGGGGATGGCGGTGAGCCGGGGGCGGGGGGGGTCTATGATGGGGTTGAGGGGGGAGCCCAGGGTGGGGGGGTCTGTGGTGGGGATGGCGGCGAGCCGGGGGCGGGGGGGTCTGTGGTGGGGATGGCGGTGAGCCGGGGGGGGGGGGGCTTGTGGGGAGGGGGAGCGGGGGGGGGCTGTGGTGGGGTGGCGGCGAGCCGGGGCGGGGGGGCTGTGGTGGGGATGGCGGCGAGCCGGGGGCGGGGGGGGCTGTGGTGGGGATGGCGGTGAGCCGGGGGCGGGGGGCGCTGTGGTGGGGATGGCGGCGAGCCGGGGGCGGGGGGGGTCTATGATGGGGTTGAGGGGGGAGCCCAGGGCGGGGGGGCTGTGGTGGGGATGGCGGCGAGCCGGGGGCGGGGGGGGCTGTGGTGGGGATGGCGGCGAGCCGGGGGCGGGGGGGCTGTGGTGGGGATGGCGGCGAGCCGGGGCGGGGGGGGTCTATGATGGGGTTGAGGGGGGAGCCCAGGGCGGGGGGGGGCTGTGGTGGGGATGGCGGCGAGCCGGGGGCGGGGGGGGCTGTGGTGGGGATGGCGGCGAGCCGAGGGCAGGGGGGGGCTGTGATGGGGTTGGCGGGCGAGCCCAGGGTGGGGGGGGGTCTGTGGTGGGGATGGAGCGAGCCAGGGGCGGGGGGGGGTCTATGATGGGGATGGGGGGAGCCCAGGGCGGGGGGAGGTCTGTGGTGGGGATGGCAGCGAGCCGAGGGCGGGGGGGGCTATGATGGGGTTGAGGGGGAGCCCAGGGCGGGGGGGGCTGTGGTGGGGATGGCGGCGAGCCGGGGGCGGGGGGGGCTGTGGTGGGGATGGCGGCGAGCCGGGGGCGGGGGGGGCTGTGGTGGGGATGGCGGCGAGCCGGGGGCGGGGGGGGTGTCCTGGCTCCTTTAGGAGCAGCGTGGGAATCGGGCTTGCCTGGAAGCCTCCCTCGGTTGCCATGGCTCCTGCTCCCCTGCCAGGCTGCCGCGGGCTGCTGGGCCGTGGGCAGAGGAGCCGGAGCCCGGCCCCGTGGAGGCTGCAGGGGCTGTGGCCTCTGTGTGGGGGCACCTCCGGCCTCTCAGTAGGGACCCCCCCCGACGGGCCCCGGGTCTGCTCTGGGCCAGCTCCGGCCCGGGGGAAAGGCCCCTGGCTGGGGGCCGGGCGGGTTACGCTCCCGGGGAGGGCACAGGCTGCCTGGCCACAGGGAGCCCCCTTGGGGGGGTCGGGCTCACTCCAGCTCCCAAACCAAACCCAGTGCTGTCTGGGGGGCCCCCGCCAGCCACACCCAGCCCTGGTGCCAGGCTAGGATCCCAGGAGCTTCCTCCCCCAGCCCTGCCGGTGCCCCCACTCCCACCCCGCAGCCCTGCCCCCCCGAGCCCTGCCGAGGCCCCCACTCCCACCCCGCAGCCCTGCCCCCCCGAGCCCTGCCGGTGCCCCCACTCCCACCCCGCAGCCCTGCCCCCCCGAGCCCTGCCGGTGCCCCCACTCCCACCCCGCAGCCCTGCCCCCCCGAGCCCTGCCGGTGCCCCCACTCCCACCCCGCAGCCCTGCCCCCCCGAGCCCTGCCAGGGCCCCCACTCCCAATCCGCAATCCCTGCCCCCCTCAGCCCTGCCGGTGCCCCTTACTCCCACCCCGCAGTCCCTTGCCCCCCCCCAGCTCTGCCGGGGCCCCCACTCCCAACCCACAATCCTTGCCCCACTCAGCCCTGCCGGTGCCCCTTACTCCCGCCCCTCAGCCCTGCCCCCCCAAGCCCTGCCGAGGCCCCCACTCCCACCCCACAGCCCTGCCCCCCCGAGCCCTGCTGGGGCCCCCACTCCCAACCCGCAATCCCTGCCGCCCTCAGCCCTGCTGGTGCCCCTTACTCCCACCCCGCAGTCCCTTGCCCCCCCCCAGCTCTGCCGGGGCCCCCACTCCCAACCCGCAATCCCTGCCCCACTCAGCCCTGCTGGTGCCCCTTACTCCCACCCCGCAGTCCCTTGCCCCCCCCCAGCTCTGTCGGGGCCCCCACTCCCACCCGCAATCCCTGCCCCACCCAGCCCTGCTGGTGCCCCTCACTCCCGCCCCGCAGCCCCTGCCCCCCCAGCCCTGCTAGTGCCCCTCACTCCCAACCTGCAGTCCCTGCCCCCCCAGCCCTGCCGGGGCCCCTCACTCCCGCCCCGCAGCCTCAGCGTTGCCAGCCCTGGCCCATGCCGGCTCGGCTGATGCCTCTTGTCCCTGTCCTGCTGCCACATCCTTTGTTCTCATTCCACCCAGCCCCGGTGGTGGGGGAGGAGCCCCCGATGCCTCCATGCCCAGCTGCAGAGACGAGGCGCCTTGCCCTGCCCCAGCCCGCCATGCCTTGGCGAGGATTGGCACTTTCCCCTGCAGGGCACGGGGGCTGGGGGCTCCCGGCGTGTACCACCTGGTTCTAGTTTATCAATGTCTCCAGGGGTTCCCGTCCACACTTGGGGGCGACCCAGATGCCCTTCCCCTGAGCTGGCAGCCGTTTGCTAGGTGCCATCTCTGGGCTGGGACTGCCAGACGGGCCACAGCCGCTGACCCAGCGGTTTGCCCCCCCGGCTCCCGCGAGGCCCAGCCAAATTGGCTCCAGGGCGTGAGGCAGCTCCGAGCCCCATTCAATGCTCCGGTTGGCCTTAACGATGCCTCACCCTGGTGCTCTGGGCGAGGGAGGCTCTTGCCCCCCTTCCCTGCCCTGGCCGGGGACCCTGTCCCAGCTCTGGGCCCCAGCCTGCTGTCCTCCCAGATCATGTGACCGGGGCAACACCATGGCCTGCTGGGGTGGGGGGCAGGCTGGGAAAGGAAGGTGCCCCCTGCGGGGAGGGGGCTGGCAAGGGTGTCAGTGGCTGTTAGCTCTCTGGGCAGGAGGGGTGAAGGATGCTTGGACCCCCAGGCCCTTCGGCCCTAGTGAGAGGAGCTTGGGGGTGCTGGGGATGTCAGCAGGATGGCTGTACTGCAGGGGTGGGCAATCATTTTGGATGGGGGCCACTCCAAGAATTTGGTAAGTGACCAAGGGCCTCATTCTTTCATGCTGTTCATGGAGAGGGTGCGGGGTCTGGGATGGAGGTGGGGAGAGGGTTAGGGCCTGGGAGGGGGTATGGGTGCAGGAGCGGTTTGAGTTGTGCCCAGGGGCAGGGAGTTGGGGTGGGGGGCCAGATGCAGGCCCTGGCTGGGAGGCACTTACCTTAGGCGGCCCACTCAAAGGCCCACCGACTGAGGGGGGGAGGGGGGGCACATGTGCTCTCTGCATGCCCCTCGGGGGGCCTCCATGGCTGATTTCCAGCCAGTGGAAGCTGCAAGATTGTGCTGGGGGTGGGGGCAGCGTGCAAAGCCCCCCAGGGCTGTGCAGAGAGCACATGGCAGGCAGGGAGCCTGCCCGGGACTCTCGCTGACTCGCGAGATGGTGCTGGATGGACAGGCGGTATTTTGCCTGCCTCTGCTGTACTGCCTGTGTTGGGGCAGGGGCTCTGCTCCATGTTCCCCTCCACGCAACTGCTCCCGTCCCAGCCTGAATTCAAACCTGTCCCAGTCCTGGGCTGCGTGTGGCTGGGGCGCCCTGGGCCGCCTGCCATCAGCAGCTGCACTGAGCACCAGAGAGCAATGCTCTGGGGAAGGAAGGTGCCTCCTTCCCCGTGGTGGATTGAACATGGGGCTGCGTCTCAGGACTCCTGGGGCCTATGCTGCCAATGTACTGGGAGACCTCAGATGAGCCCCCCTGGGCCTCGGTTTCCTCCCTGTGACATGGGGTGCTGTTCTAGGCTCTGGGGGTGCCGGCTCTGCCGGGGCAGGGCTGGCAGTTCCTGGGCCATCTGGCCTAGGAGGGGCTATTGCTCTGCCAGTTGGGCTCTAGAAGCTGGGATTGAGGGTCAGTCTCCCCACATGGCCGTGGTTTCTACCTGGATGCTCCCCTCAGGGTGGCTTCCTTCTGGGGAGATGCCCTGGGTGTCCCCCCAGGCAGCCCTGGCCCCGTGCATGTGCTGAAATGCAAGCTCCTTTGGCATCAGCCCGGCTCTGCCTTGGGGCGGAGTAACTGGAGCTGGGGGACCCTGCGAGCTTTCAGGTCACCTTCCAAACGGGCTATTGGCCTCCCCATGGCAGAGCACACGGGAGAAGCCAGGACCTGGGCCCGCCCCCTCCCACACTCAGTCCGGCCCCACTGGAAGCCCTGCAGCTTGTGACTTCACTGGGCCAGCATTAGGGGGTGACAGCTCCTTGGCCGGGGGACCCGTGAGGAGGGGAGAGGGAACGAGGTATGGGGAAGGCACTGGGCTAGACTTAGCGGGTCAGGGGTCAGTGTCCGCTTGGGGCCGGGTTTTCAAAGGCTCAGTGTCAGGGATGCATGTTGGGTGCTGAATTCCTGGGAAATTCTGCCTTAAGCTCCCCCGTGCCTTACTTTCCCTAGGACAGTTCATGCTTGGTTCTGCCTTGTCCATTTGCTGGGGCGCCTCCGGGCTCTCGCGGTGCATGTGCTGTGCCCGGTGCCCAGCTCAGCGTCCAGCTTTACTGTTCCCAGTCCCTGTTGTTGGGCTTTTGCCCAGCCTGTTCCTCGGGCCTTGAGGGGCCGGGGCAGGATGGGGGAGCTGGCGCAGGAGCCGGAGCAGCCCGGGCCTGGATGCTGAGTGTGGGAATCTGGCCAGGGCTGCCTGTCTGCCATGCGAGGCCAGGTTCCCCTCCTGGAATGGGCAGCTGCTGGGCCCAGTTCAGAGCAGGGGGGTCCCTGCTGCACCCCCAGAGGAGGGGCAGGTGACTGCTGAGTGGGGCTCCAGCTGGGGAACTCCCTGCCCCCTGTGGGCAGAGCAGTGCCCATTTCTGACCCAGTGGGTGGCCGGCACGTCCCTGGGGATCAGCTTGGTGCTCTGCTGTGGGAGGGCTGGGCAGCCCTGGAGGAGCCTCGGGCCGTGGAGGGGATGGGGGAGAGGGGAAGCAGCACTGTGGGGTGGGGGCAGGAGGCAGGAGGCCGGGGCCCCCAGGGACCTGCAAAATGGGTGTGGGCCCAGGCTGCAGGCTGGTGGCTGGTGCACTTTGGGGCTGCTGTGCTGGGGGGTGCAGGCCACCCCCAGAGTGACCAGGGCTCTGTCCAGACATGTGGCTGGCTTCATTGGGCCCTGGTCTGGCAGGAGGGCAGTGGAGTCCAATGGTGAGAGCCGGGGTGGTGGTCCACTGGTGATTCAACCTGCCTTTGCCCTTCCCTCGCCCACCCTCAGTTTTCCCATCTTGTGAAGGGCCAGAGAGAGGCCTGGGAGCAAGGCTCGGAACAGCAGGAGGAGGGGCCCCCAGAAGGGCCATGCTGGGAGGGGTCTCTGGGCTTCGCCCACTTCACCCTTTGGGTGGGGCCAGATGGCACCGAAAGTGCCGGGTGGGTGATGGGGGTGGGGCAGGGGGGCAATCACTCCCCCAGGGTGCAGGCTCATCTCAGGAGGGGTGGGGGGCTGGCAGCGGGGAATGGGCTTTGTCCTTTCAACGCAGGATTGCCAGATGGCTTCAGTAGAAATCCTGGACACACTGGATGAGACATCACAATCGACATCACGTCTGATTTAGAGACTACCCGACAGTTCGATTTTCTCAGTTTGTTTCCTGAACAGAAAGCTCAAATACTGGACTGTCTGGTTCAAAACCAGACACCTGGCAGCCCTATTCCAGAGCCCAGCAGTGCCATGAGTCTGTGGGGGGAGAACAGGGGAGGGTTAGGGTTAGGGGCAGCCCAGGGGGCTTGCAGTGTGTTCCCAGGCTGTCGAGAGCCCTCCCTGGCTGGTGGGGGAGGCAGGGCCTGGCACTGGGGCAGGTGGGGTGGGGGGCTCTGTGCTTAGGGGAGAGGCTCCCTCCCTGCCCCCCAGATCTTCTTGCTGGGGGAGCGACCTGCTTTGGCCACCTCTGGCTGAGGGTGGCCTGGGCCTGACAGGCTGGGCCAGCTGCCGGCTGTGTGCTCTGTGGCGGCAGGACGGCTGTTCCCTGGCCCGGGGCATTCCACCCCAGCTGCACCCTCGGCCCCCCGCCCACCCCACCCTGCTTTGCAATGCGCCCGTCTGTCCCTGGTATGCGCCCCTCGGGTGCGGCCGCCCCAGCCCCGGCTGCTGGGGACGTGTCGCTAGTGCAGGCTGCTTCAAATTCCTGGGATTGAAGGGCCCGGCCATCTGGGGAACATCTGGGTGCAGGCGCCGCGGGCTGGCTGGCGTGGGGGGCTGGGTGCTGGGCTCTCTGCAGCCCCGCAAGGGACTCACCTCCCCACTCCGATCAGGCGCGGGGGCGACAGAGGATCCACCCAGTGCCTGCTGAGCTGGGCCGGTTCCTAACCGCCCCGCGCCCGCTGGGCCTGTTCTCAGCCCCTCCCGCCCCCGGCGCTGGGCCCCTTCTCAGTGCCCCCCCCCGGACCCGTTCTCAGTCCTCTCCCCTCCCCCCGGCGCTGGGCCCCTTCTCAGCGTCCCCCCCCCCGGACCCGTTCTCAGTCCTCTCCCCTCCCCCTGGCGCTGGGCCCCTTCTCAGTGCCCCCCCCCCGGACCCGTTCTCAGTCTTCTCCCCCCCCCGGTGCTGGGCCCCTTCTCAGTGCCCCCCCCCGGACCCGTTCTCAGTCCTCTCCCCTCCCCCCGGCGCTGGGCCCCTTCTCAGCGTCCCCCCCCCCGGACCCGTTCTCAGTCCTCTCCCCTCCCCCCCCCCCGGTGCTGGGCCCCTTCTCAGCATCCCCCCCCCGGACCCGTTCTCAGTCCTCTCCCCCCCCCCCCGGTGCTGGGCCCCTTCTCAGTGTCCCCCCCACCGGACCCGTTCTCAGTCCTCTCCCCTCCCCCCGGTGCTGGGCCCCTTCTCAGCGTCCCCCCCCCCCCGGACCTGTTCTCAGTCCTCTCCCCCCCCCCCCCCCGGTGCTGGGCCCCTTCTCAGTGTCCCCCCCACCGGACCCGTTCTCAGTCCTCTCCCCCCCCCCCCCGGTGCTGGGCCCCTTCTCAGTGTCCCCCCCACCGGACCCGTTCTCAGTCCTCTCCCCTCCCCCCGGTGCTGGGCCCCTTCTCAGTGTCCCCCCCACCGGACCCGTTCTCAGTCCTCTCCCCCCCCCCCCGGTGCTGGGCCCCTTCTCAGCGTCCCCCCCACCGGACCCGTTCTCAGTCCTCTCCCCCCCCCCCCCGGTGCTGGGCCCCTTCTCAGTGTCCCCCCCACCGGACCCGTTCTCAGTCCTCTCCCCCCCCCCCGGTGCTGGGCCCCTTCTCAGTGTCCCCCCCACCGGACCCGTTCTCAGTCCTCTCCCCTCCCCCCGGTGCTGGGCCCATTCTCAGCCCCTCCCTCCCCCGGCACTGGGCCCGTTCTCAGCCTTCCCCCGCCCCCGGTGCTGGGCCCCTTCTCAGTGCCCCCCCCAGACCCATTCTCAGCCCTCCCCTGCCACCTGGAGCTGGGCCCGTTCTCAGCCCCTCCCTCCCCCGGTGCTGGGCTCCTTCTCAGCGCCCCCCCTGGACCCGTTCTCAGTCCTCCCTTCCCCCCCTCCCCGGCACTGGGCCCGTTCTCAGCCCTCCCCCGCCCCCTGGTGCTGGACTTGTTCTCAGCCCCCCCCCCCCCCATCCCCAGCACTGGGCCCGTTCTCAGAACCCCTCTGGCCCCCAGAGCTGGGCCAGTGCAGGGCTGAGGTGTGAGCCGCTGCGCTCGGAGTAGTCTCCCCCCTCCCCACAGGTCAGAATGGCCCCGAGGGCTCCCTCTAGCCCTCAGTGGAGAGGTCTTTTCCCGGCTGCAGCCAGTGCTGGGGGCAGCGGCGAGAGGCGCCCGGGGCGGTGGATGGGCTGAGAGCACGGAGCGAACCCGGCTGCAGTGAGTCGCGCTGTCCTGGGCGAGCAGGGCTCACAGCCGGGCTGGGGCTTGGTTAGAGGCTCTTAGAATCATAGAACCACAGAGCTGGAAGAGACCTCAGGAGGCATCAAGTCCAGCCCCCTGCTCTAGGCAGGACCAACCCCAACTAAACCAACCCAGCCAGGGCTTTGTCAAGCCGAGACTTAAACACCTCTAGGGATGGAGACTCCACTACTTCCCTAGGGAACCCATCCCAGTGCTTCCCCACCCTCCTAGGGAAATAGTTTTTCCTAATATCCAACCTGGACCTCTCCCACCACAACTTGAGACCATTGCTCCTTGTTCTGCCATCCGTCACTACTGAGAACAGCCTCTCTCCAGCCTCTTTGGAACCTCCCTTCAGGGAGTTGAAGGCTGCTACCAAATCCCCCCTCACTCTTCTCTTCTGCAGACTAAGTAGACCCAACTCCCTCAGCCTCTCCTTGTAGGCCATGTGCTCCAGCCCCCTAATCATTTTGGTTGCCCTCCGCTGGACCCTCTCCAATGCGTCCACATCCTTTTTGTAGTGGGGGGCCTAGAACTGGACACAATACTCCAGATGTGGCCTCACCAGAGCCGAATAAAGGGGAATAATCACTTCTCTGGATCTGCTGGCAACGCTCCTCTTAATGCACCCTAATATGCCATTAGCCTTCTTGGCTACAAGGGCGCCCTGTTGACTCATCTCCAGCTTCTCATCCACTGTAACCCCCAGGTCCTTTTCTACAGAACTACTACTTAGCCAGTCGGTCCCCAGCCTGTAACAATGCTTGTGATTCTTCCGTCCCAAGGGCAGGAATCTGCACGTGTCCTTGTTGAACCTCATCAGATTTCTTGTGGCCCAATCCTCCAATTTGTTTAAGTCACTCTGGACTCTATCCCTGCCCTCCAGCGTATCTACCTCTCCCCCTAGCTTAGTGTCATCTGCAAGCTTGCTGAGGGTGCAATCCATCCCCTCATCCAGGTCATTAATGAAGATATTGAACAAAACTTGTCCCAGAACCGAACCTTGGGGCACTCCGCTAGAAACCGACCGCCATCCTGACATCGAGCCGTTGATCGCTACCCGCTGGGCCCGGCCTTCTAGCCAGCTTTCTGTCCATCTTACCGTCCATTTATCCAATCCACATTCCCTTAACTTGCTGGCAAGAATATTGTGGGAGACCGTATCAAAAGCCTTGCTGCATTGGGGTCAAACATCCACTGACTTTCCCATGTCCACAGAGCCAGTTACCTCATCACAGAAGCTAATCAGATTGGCCCTTGTGGTGTCAGGCCTGGTGGTGCTGCCAGGAATACAACCCAGGGTCCCCAGCCTTCTGCTCTAACCCTCTGGACCCTCCCCCAGAACTGGGCTGGGCATCCTGCCTCTCAGTCCCCCTTGCTGCATTGGGGTGAAAGGGCTTTTCCTAGCCCCTCAACCTCTGAGTCGGGGGGTAGATGGTCACCCATTGAAAATGGGGTGCAAATACAGGGCTACATGGGGAGCCCTGCAGCAGGGCTGGTGCCAGTGAGAGCCCCTGGCTGGTACAGGCTGGAGACCTGCCCTGGAATAACCCCCAGAGCAGCCTGGCGTGAGGAACCATGGCCGGGGGGTTCTTGCGCCCTTGTGGCGGCTGGGGACAGGCCCCCCTGTGCTGCCTGGTTCTCGGCGCTGCAGGGCCCAGCTGCGCGCAGGCTGTGCGACAGGGGCAGGTGGCCTGCGTGCTCCAGGCGGGTGTAGCTGGAGCAGCGCTGGGAAGCGATTGGCACTTGGGTTGCTCCTGGGCCCTCGTGTCCAGGCCCCGTGCCTGGGGGAGGCGGGCACGGAGTGATGCTCTGCTGGGGGGGGCTTGCTGCTCGCAGGCTGGGATGGCTGCCAAGGTGCCAGGCTCTGATCCGGCGATGGGGGCTCGTAGCCTCACAGGGGCTGGTTTATGAGAGCTGGCGGAGAGCCCCCCCTCCCATATGCGCCCTTGGAGCTGGCATGGCCGGGCTGTGACCAGGGGCGCCCCAGTGGCATCTCCAGCCCTTCCCTTAAAGAGATGCAGGACATTCTGCAAACTAATTAATTTGGTCTAAGCTCCGCCCAGGGTTCTGCTTTGACGAAGGGGGAAACCGAGGCACTGAGCAGGCCGTGACTCTCCCAAAGTGACCCAGGACATCAGTGGCCAGGGTGGTTAACCCTGGCAGCCAGCAGAGCACATGCCTGCATGCTGCCACGCTGCTCCGACACTAGGCCTGCGGAGCGCGTCATGAGGGGCTCCCTGTTGGATTGACCGGCCAGGAGCGGTGCTGTGGGGCTGGGCCAGGGGCCGGGGCTTTGACTGCAGAGCCCTGCGTTGCAGCCGGCCCTGGCTGGGTGGGGATGCCCGGCTGCCATGTCCCTGCAGCGCCCTAGCCCCCAGACGGGGCCTGCTGCCGCCCTGTGGCTGCCATGGCAACTCCTGGCAGTGGGGCGGCCGGGCCCGGGAAGCTGCTTCCTGCTGACAGTGCCGTGCTGGGCCTGGTGCCATCGGCCCCGGGCCTTGCCAGGGTGAACGGGGCCATTGCCGGGGTGACAGGAACAGACCCAGCGGCCTGAGGCTGCAGCCAGAAGGTGCCAGGCAGCTGGCGGGGACTGGCTGGGGATGTGCAAGGGCTGCTTGCAGCGGGGCCATGGGGGAGCGGAGAGACCCGGGGCTCCCATCTGGTGACCCCTTTCCCAGCACCCAGCTCGGCCTGGCCAGCTCGCTCAGCGGCTTGGGCACAGCTCGGCTGCACTCGGGCTCCGGGTCCATCTGGAGAGGCCGCCTCCACCTGGCAATGCCCCTCTCTGGCCTGGTAACTGGGCATTGGGCAGCGGGCCAGGCTGGGGGGCTGTCACGGTTGTGCCCACACTTGGCTCCTGGGCGGATCCCCCCTCTCTAGTGCAGCAGTGAGACAGCCCTTTTTCAGGGGTCCACTCCAGTGCGGTGACCCTCTCTTGGGGGGCCCACTCTCACCTGGGGGGTCAGCCCCTCCACCTCCGGGACGGTGCCTCTCAGGGCTTCAGCCGCCTGCCTCTGCCATGAGCCCCCACAGGGGGTCCCCTCCCTCCGGACCCCTGGGGCCTCCCCCCCGGAGGGAATAGTGGAGCCCTGTTCTCTAGACTCCCAGCCAGCCCCAAACAGGAGGGTTTATTGAGCTTTGAACCCAGCAACGGATCCCTCAGGCCAGTCGGCCTGGGCCCCCAGCCCCACGTCAGCCTCCCCTGCAGCCAGCTGAGCCCTGCCTGCTCTGCCCTCGGTCCCCAGAAACAGCCCCCGTCTCCCAGCAGAGCCTCCAATACCCCCGCAACAGCCCCTCCCCCGGCCATTGTCTTCTCCCCAGGTGAGAGGGTCACTTGGGCCCCTCTTCTCCGCCTCCCTCCCCGTCCAATATTCCCCCTCGCTGGGGCCAGCTGGGCTGGTCGCTGGGGTCTCCCCTCTGCCGCCCCTTGTCTGTACCAGACGCCGTGGCTGTTCTCTGTGTCCCCCCTTTGAAGCCCCCCAACTCCCCACTTCCTCACAGGTGCAGCCCCTGCGCATGGCATGGTGCCCTGGGAGCCCCCATGTGTAGGGCATGTGGGTGGCAGAGGAAGCCCTGCTGGCACTGGACTCCAGGGGACCCGAGACTATTGACGCAGCCAGTGGCTGGGGCAGTGCCCATGGCCAAGTGCCTGGCAGTTGGCACTGATGGACCAGCCAGTGGGGGTGGGCACTGCCCTCTGCTCTTGGCCCTGGCACCTCCCGCTAGCACTGATCTGTGTGCCCAGGAGCATCAGCACCCAGATGATTTGCACTCAGAGTGTGGCTGCATGGGGACCCCACGGACCCTGGCGGCAAAGCACCCCCGTTTGGCACCCCAGTAGACCCAGCATCTGTACCAAGGCTCCAGCCACACTCAAGGGCACCGTGTGTCCAGCTCCTAGCAGCCGAGCCTCGCAGGCCCTGGCATGGCCCCCGGGTGCTCTCTGGTCGCTCTGGGCCGTCCCACTCGGGCTTGCTCCTGGCTGGGGGGCAGCATGTCCCAGGGTCCCAGGCCGAGGTGGCTGCAGGCCAGGGTCCACGGCCCCCTCCCTGCTGCGGGAGCTGGGGTCCGGAGCCAGGCAGGCCGGGCTGCAGCTGGTCCCAGCGTTTACCAGGTCTGGCTGTAAGGATTCCTGGAGAGCTGCTGGGCCGTGCTGCTTGGTTCCCCTCGTGGCTGGGCGAGCGTCCAAGGGGTCACTGGAGCTGGCCAGGGGCTGGGAGGGAGATACCCTGCATGCCATGGGGCAGCCTCAGCTGCGGGCATCTGGGGGTGCTGCTCGTGGACCTGGCTTCTCTCTAGCAAGGGTTCAAGGGGCTCTGGCCTGTGCTTGGAGTGGCGGGGGGCTGGGCCTGCCGGGGGGCCCTGCGGGCTCTGGGCAGGCTCTTGTGACAGCCCCTGCCCCCTAACTCCTCTCCCCCCAGAGATGCTGATCAAGGTGCAGGTGTACGAGAGCAGCGACCTCTCCCCGCTGGCCCAGGCAGCTGTGGAGGTGCATGGGAACCAGACCTCGCTGGCGTCGGGCGCCACGGACCACGAGGGTGTTGGGATGCTGCCCATCAGCTACCGCCTGGGCACCTGGATCCTGGTCACCGCTGCCAAGCGCGGCTTCGTCACCAACTCCGTGCCCTGGCGGGTCGACAAGCTGCCCTGTGAGTGCGGCCCGATGCCAGGGGACACTCCCTTTGGGGGTGGGTGGGGTGCAGGTAGCCTGGGATTTGGGGTCACCCTCTTCCTGGGCTGGACATTTGCAGATGGTCCCTTAGCGGCCCCCCCTTTCTGCCAACAGACTGAGGAGGGAGCCCGGGCAGTGGGCACATCCCTGGCCCTAGGTTGGCCCCAGGGGGTGATGGTGCTAAGGGGGCAGAGCCACCCCCGGGAGTGCAGGGGCTGGGCAGCAGAGACCTGCTCCCCAAGTGGGGCTCTGGGGGTGGGGCAGAGACACCGCATGGCGGGCTGCGGGGGGTTGTTCCAGTGCCTGACACTGCCCCGTGGTGGTGTCCAGGCCCCCCCTGGCCTGTCCCCACTGAAGATCCCTCCCCCGATCCCTCCGTTCATGTGGGGGCCGGGGGCAGTGTTGGCCTGGGCTCTGCGCCAGGCAGTGGCTGCCTGAGGCCACATGCTGATGAGGTGCAGACGGTCGATGGGGTGACCTTGCTGCGGGTGGCAGGATGCCCTCACGTGGGCATCGGAGCCCCCCAGCTCTGTGTGCGGGGGCAGGGGTGTCCGCACGGCCTGGGGGAGGAGTGACGGGGTCAGTGTGTGCAGGTGAGGGGAGGGGTCTGTGTGTCTGGGGAGGAGTGCGCGGGGTGCAGAGGGATTACATGGCTGTGGAGGAGAGGATGGGGGTTGTATGCGCTGGGAGTCAGTGGGTGATGGCCAGGGAGGAGTGCATGGGGGCACATAGGGGGCGGGGGTCATGTGTGCTGTGCAGTGGGTGAGGGGTGGGGAATTACGTGGCTGGAGAGGAGGGGGCAGAGGGTAGGGGTCATGTGTGCTGGGGGTCAGTGGGTGATGAGCAGGGAGGAGTGTGTGGGCGACACATGGGGGGCAGGAGGCAGGGGTCGTGTGTGCTGGGGGGCAGTGGGTGATGGGCAGGGAGGAGTGTGTGGGCGACACATAGGGGGCAGGAGGCAGGGGTCGTGTTTGCTGGGGGGCAGTGGGCGAGGGGCAGGGGGAATTACCTGGCTGGGGAGGAGGGGGTAGGGGGTGGGGGTCGTGTGTACTGGGGGGCAGTGGGTGATGGGCAGGGAGGAGTGTGTGGGCGACACATGGGGGGCAGGAGGCAGGGGTCGTGTGTGCTGGGGGGCAGTGGGTGATGGGCAGGGAGGAGTGTGTGGGCGACACATAGGGGGCAGGAGGCAGGGGTCGTGTTTGCTGGGGGGCAGTGGGCGAGGGGCAGGGGGAATTACCTGGCTGGGGAGGAGGGGGTAGGGGGTGGGGGTCGTGTGTACTGGGGGGCAGTGGTGATGGGCAGGGAGGAGTGTGTGGGCGACACATGGGGGGCAGGAGGCAGGGGTCGTGTGTGCTGGGGGGCAGTGGGTGATGGGCAGGGAGGAGTGTGTGGGCGACACATAGGGGGCAGGAGGCAGGGGTCGTGTTTGCTGGGGGGCAGTGGGCGAGGGGCAGGGGGAATTACCTGGCTGGGGAGGAGAGGGTAGGGGGTGGGGGTCGTGTGTACTGGGGGGCAGTGGGTGATGGGCAGGGAGGAGTGTGTGGGCGACACATGGGGGGCAGGAGGCAGGGGTCGTGTGTGCTGGGGGGCAGTCGGTGAGGGGCAGGAGGGAGAGCGCAGAGGACACATGGGGGCAGGAGTGTGTGTGTGTGCGGAGGGCTGACCCCTGGTGCTCTGGTCTAATAGACCCATGCTCGTGGCCCTGCGGCGTGGGGGCACAGCCAGAGGGTCTGTGCTGCCCAGGCCGTGGCAGGGTGTCCCCCAGGCGGGCACAGTGGTGGGGGTGGGCATCAGTGCAGGGCGGACTGCGAACAAGATGGTTGTGCCCTGCCCCCCCGCCCAGCCCCCAGTACCAGCCACCAGCCCAGCTGGCTGCCGGAGAGCAGGGTGGGGCAGGGCCATGGCTGTAGGGCTGGGGGTGGGAATTCCTGGGCACAGCTGCACCCCGCGACTGACGCCCTCCCTGCGCCTGGCAGCCCCCAGCTGCTGCTGCCGCTATTTTCGGAAGAGCTGCAGGAGCAACTGGGGGAGCATGGCTGCGGGGGAGGGGCAGAGGTCAACCCAGGGGAGCTCCCTGCCCTCGCCCTGCCCTGCCAGGGACTGGCTGGGGCACCCCTGTTTCTGGGGGGTGTCTGGGTTTCCTTTAGGCCATGCCTGCCCTATGGTGTGAGTCTGACAGGGGCTTCCCTCTCGCCAGCCCCCCCAGCAGTGCCACCCTGCGGGGAGCCCCAGGCACAGCCCAGAGCTGGGACTGGCTGCCCCCTCTGGGCATGCTGAAATGCTGCCGAAGGGCAGGAGGGACACACAAGGGCAGGCGGGTGCCCCAGGTGTGCAGCCCTGGCAGCGGCTGGCAGGGAGGTGGGGGGGGCCCGGCAGGGAGGCAGGCTGGCTCTAGTGCAGTGCACCAGGGCTTGAATCCCTCCGCCTGGGCCCCCCAGCCTGCCTCACTCTGCCGGCACGTGCCCCAAGTGCCAGGCATGGGTCTGTGGCAGGTGCCCTGTCCCCTTCCCGGGACCCCTACGGGTGCTCTGCCCTAAGCCCGGCCTTGGGGGTCGCTACCCCGAGGTGAGCGTGGGGGGGGGGGGTCTGGAGCAGCCTGTGGGCCGGTGACTTGCCCGCAAATGGGCTTCTCCCACCCCAGCCCCTTAGACTCCAGCCAGCGGGGGGGCGGGGGGCTGAGATTGGAAACCCGCACTCAGCGCCCTGCATGTCGGCTCCCAGCCTGGCCACACAATTGCCTGAGGCGGGGGTAGCCAGAGTTCCCCCAGCCAGCGCCCTCCCCCCTCCCCCCAGTGCCCCCTGCTGGGAGAGGCGGGGCCTGGGGTATCTGGGAGCTCCCCCAGCCAGCGCCCTGCCCCCTCCCCCCAGTGCCCCCTGCTGGGAGAGGCGGGGCCTGGGGTATCTGGGAGCTCCCCCAGCCAGCGCCCTGCCTGCCCCCCCAGCACCTCCTGCTGGGAGAGATGGGGCCTGGGGTAGCTGGGAGCTCCCTCAGCCAGCACCCTGCCTGCCCCCCCAGCGCCCCCTGCTGGGAGAGGCGGGGCCTGGGGTAGCCAGAGTTCCCCCAGCCAGCGCCCTGCCTGCCCCCCCAGCGCCCCCTGCTGGGAGAGGCGGGGCCTGGGGTAGCCAGAGTTCCCCCAGCCAGCGCCCTGCCCCCTCCCCCCCAGCGCCCCCTGCTGGGAGAGACGGGGCCTGGGGTAGCCAGAGTTCCCCCAGCCAGCGCCCTGCCTGCCCCCCCAGCGCCCCCTGCTGGGAGAGGCGGGGCCTGGGGTTTCTGGGAGCTCCCCCAGCCAGCGCCCTGCCTGCCCCCCCAGCGCCCCCTGCTGGGAGAGACGGGGCCTGGGGTAGCCAGAGTTCCCCCAGCCAGCGCCCTGCCCCCTCCCCCCCAGTGCCCCCTGCTGGGAGAGATGGGGCCTGGGGTAGCCAGAGTTCCCCCAGCCAGTGCCCTGCCTGCCCCCCCAGCGCCCCCTGCTGGGAGAGGCGGGGCCTGGGGTATCTGGGAGCTCCCCCAGCCAGCGCCCTGCCTGCCCCCCCAGCACCTCCTGCTGGGAGAGATGGGGCCTGGGGTAGCTGGGAGCTCCCTCAGCCAGCACCCTGCCTGCCCCCCCAGCGCCCCCTGCTGGGAGAGGCGGGGCCTGGGGTAGCCAGAGTTCCCCCAGCCAGCGCCCTGCCTGCCCCCCCAGCGCCCCCTGCTGGGAGAGGCGGGGCCTGGGGTAGCCAGAGTTCCCCCAGCCAGCGCCCTGCCCCCTCCCCCCCAGCGCCCCCTGCTGGGAGAGACGGGGCCTGGGGTAGCCAGAGTTCCCCCAGCCAGCACCCTGCCTGCCCCCCCAGCGCCCCCTGCTGGGAGAGGCGGGGCCTGGGGTTTCTGGGAGCTCCCCCAGCCAGCGCCCTGCCTGCCCCCCCAGCGCCCCCTGCTGGGAGAGACGGGGCCTGGGGTAGCCAGAGTTCCCCCAGCCAGCGCCCTGCCCCCTCCCCCCCAGTGCCCCCTGCTGGGAGAGATGGGGCCTGGGGTAGCCAGAGTTCCCCCAGCCAGTGCCCTGCCTGCCCCCCCAGCGCCCCCTGCTGGGAGAGGCGGGGCCTGGGGTAGCCGGCACTGCCTTTCGCTGGCTCTCCCCGTCTCGGTGCCAGGCTTAGGAGCGGCAGCCTGCCGGGTCTCTGCTCTGTGCCAGCTTCCATGGGTGGTTGCCCCCCTCGCCCTGCGGCACACGCCCCATTCCCCGCGCACTCCCCGCTGCCCGGCAGCTCATGCCTGGTCCCTCTGCAGTGTACGCCTCCGTCAGCCTGTACCTGCTCCCGGAGCGGCCCGCCACCCTCATTCTCTACGAGGACTTGGTGCAGATCTTGCTGGGATCCCCAGGTGAGGCCGCGACCCGCCAGCTCCGTCGCCGTCGCGGTTAGAGCCAGACCC
Organism: Pelochelys cantorii; assembly: GCA_032595735.1. Taxonomy (NCBI): domain Eukaryota; kingdom Metazoa; phylum Chordata; order Testudines; family Trionychidae; genus Pelochelys; species Pelochelys cantorii. The sequence continues at coordinate 17,700,235 of CM064354.1, read as the reverse complement.
CCGAGTTCTGGTCCTCGCTGTGCCCCTGCAACAGGGGGACCCCGGGGAGAGGTGCTGCTGCACCAGCCCTCACCCACACCCTGGTCTTGTGCTGGGAGCTGGGTCCCCTGCAGGAACACGAGGAGTGATGGGGGCAGTGCGTACCGGGGGGGGGGCAGCGCGTGTGTAGGGGGGCAGCGCGTACCGGGGGGGGGGCAGCGTGTGCATGGTAGGCAGTGTGCCTGCCCCCGAGCCATCGTGAGAGTGTGGGCAGGCACTGGAGTCCGGTCCCCAGTCCTGGAGGGCCCCCGTTTGGGGCAGATCTTTGTGGAGACCCCGCGCAGGGCGGGTGTTTGGGTCCCTACAGCAAGGCAGGGACCCCGGGTGAGGGGCATGCACAGGGGAGGGCTGCCGGGGATCCCTGGCCGGGGCCCTTGGCACCCGTGGGTGGGGACCAGCGGGGCGAGGCTGGTGCCCGATGCCCGTTGTCGTTGCAGGAGCCAGGAGCCAGCCGTGGGTGCAGTTCCAGCGCAAGGCAGCCCGCCTGCCCCGCAGCTCCACGTACAGCCAGCTCTCCGCCTCCCTGACGGCTGCCAGCGGGGCCCACGACATGCGGGGCTTCCCCTCCTTCATCGGGGCCGAGAGCAACGGCAGCGGTACCGGGCGGGCGGGGGCGAGGGGGCGGGGGATGGGAGAGTGGGGGCTGGGGAAGGGCTGGGGAGGAATGAGAGGGAGGGGGACTTAGGGGGAGGGGCTGGAGAAGGAATGGGAAGGGGGGAGGGGCCAGTTGAGGGATGGGAGGGAGGGGGCTGGGGAAGGAATGGGACTGAGGGGGGCTGGGGATGGGAGGGAGGGGCCAGTTGAGGAATGGGACTGAGGGGGTGGGGATGGGAGGGAGGGGGCTGGGGAAGGGTTAGGAGGGGGGCCAGGGAGGGAAGGCATGGGGGGGGAGCAAAGACCCCTCTGACGCCCCCTGCCCACCCCAGCCAATAGCACCTGGCTGGAGCTGGTACCCATCGCCGCTGTCAGCGTCCACCTCTTCACGGGCAACGGCACCGAGGTGCAGCTGTCGGGCCCCGTGCATCTGTCCATCCCGCTGCCTCCCGACAGCAGCGCCAGCAGTGCCAGCAGCGTGCCAGCCTGGCGCTTCGACGCCAAGAGCGGTAAGTGCCAGCAGGCCGGGCACCCGGCTGATGTGGGGATTGGGGTGCAGGGCGGGGCTGGGCACTCTGGAAATGTGGGGGGAGTTTGGGAGGTCTCAGCCTGGCTCCCAGCAGGACTCCCCAGTACACTTGCTGGCCCGGGGAGGTGCTGGGGTCCCCCGTGGCCCTTTGAAGCAGGGGTGAACGGGATGCAGGCATGGTGCCAGGCTGGCGCAGCCTTGCCCTCCGGAGGAGATGCTGCCGTCCGGGGGGGGGCCGGTGCTGGGATCACAGGCTGCAGCTGGAGAGCATGGAGATGGGAGCATGGAGAGCCCCAGTCCCCTCCAGGGTGGATTCGGATCAAGTTACTAAAGAAGCTCAGACTGACTGTGCTTAGCGCCCACTCAGCTTGGAGTAAGCCCCATTGGACTCCCTGGCACGTCTGTCTTTGGAATGAGGCTCCCTTGGAAAAGCTGATATAAATTAGGGAGCAGATTTGTGGCATCCCCGTTAGTCTGTGGCCATGAGTTTCCAAAATAAGGGGCATATATTGTATAATAAGAAATTGACACTCAGTGGCAACTAGCAACTCTAGCTCTTACTGCAGCTTTCTGAATTGTAGACTTGAGTGAGAGATTTGAAACCTATTGAACTCATTAAACAAGCCATACGGATTAGCGAAGCTAAATGGGTTTTTCTAGCAACATCCAACGCCATAAACATTTTGGGAATTCACTTGTCCAGTCGCACTTCTGCTGGAAGGCAGAGAGAAGAATGATGATTGCAAAGTGAATTAGTTACATTACTAACCAGTTGATTCACTCAGCCATAGCCACAGGTGCATCCACATCATGTTCTCCCAATAAGCAGTTTTCCTTGTGATACATAAGAACAGCCAGGCTGGGTCAGACCTAAGGTCCATCTAGCCCAGTGTCCTGTCTGCCGACAGTGGCCAGTGCCAGGTGTCCTGGACGGAGTGAACGGAACAGGGAATCATCCAGTGATTCCTCTCTTGTCATCCGTTTCCAGACAAACACAGGCTAGGGACGCCTTTCCTACCCATCCTGGCTAATAGACATTGATGGACCTATCCTCCATGAATTTATCTAGCTCTTTTTGAACGCTGTTAAAGTCCTACTCTTCACAACATCCTCTGGCAAGGAGTTCCACAGGTTGACTGTGCAATGTGTGAAGAAAAACTTCCTTTTGTTTGTTTTAAACTTGCTACCTATTAGTTTCATTTGGTGACCCCCCTAGTTCTTGTGTTATGAGAACAAGTAAATAACTGCTGTTTTATTTTTGCAAGGCCCTGTATCATCTTGTCCTGCTCACACTTGGCACGTTTTCCTTTTTTACTCAGGGAATGAAGTTCTTCAAAATATTCCTAAATAGGGTCTCTCTTACACCCAGAAGCCAGGACAGGTTTTCCATGGCAGAAGTGCAGGGGGCGTATAGAAAGTTCTGTGTGCTGAATATCTTCCCTTTTCCTTTCCAGTGCATTCCACAGTTCCTTTCTATGCTGCCTTCATCCTTTCCTGTCGATTGTCTAAGACAATGTCTTAACTGACTCCTGTCATGCTTGGCTCAGGTCCACCACTACATAAGCACAAAACAAAAACAATCTGGTTCAGCTCGTGTCTGTCTTTGCACATGTTACTGCTTAGTCTGCTGACAAACAGGAACGGAAAGCCCAGAGCTTTTGAGAGGGACGAGTTAGTAGTTAGACCGGACAGACTAGAGCCATTAAGTCATTGTGAGGAGGATGTAAGTGTTTGTGTAACGTGGTTGTGGGGGAATTTAATGTAGCTGTAAATTTTACAATATATAAAATATAAATGTTTAGTTGATGATTTAACCTTCCCCCAAAAAATCTGATTTTTAAATGTTTTTTCATCACTGATTTTTTATCCACCCTTGGAGGAAGGGGGTGTGTGAATGGCAGAAGATCTGGGGGGGGAATAGGGGCAGGGGCCTCTGCCAGCCCCATATCCTCCCCTCCCAAGCATGTGGCCTGGCTTGGGGCTCTAGCCATCCCAAGGGGTGTGACAGACCGGGCCAGGTCTGGGCACAGCTGAGGGCGTCCACTCAGGGTGAATTGCTCAAACTTGGGGCTCCGTACATTCCCAGACTGGAGACCTTCCCAAATAGCCCACAAACCAGTCACACCGAGCGCTTCAGCTGCCAGCCTGGCCAGGCAGAAGCCTCACGAGCAAAACCCCTCGGACACCTCAGCTCTTCCTATGCCCCAGTCAGCCCTGGGCCTAACACACAGGTGAGGCGTTCTAGAACCCAAACCCATCTACCCCGAACGGGTTTTTCTGGTCCCAAGAAGCCAGCCACAGTTCCCAGGTCAATTTACACTCTGGATCTCACCCACAACATCATGCTGAGCCAATCCTTTAGAGTCTAAACTCTAAGGCTACGTCTACACTGGAGCTTTCTCATGCAAAAACTCTTCCAGAAGAGAGTGTCTACACCGGCATGTGCTTTTGCACAAGAGCATCCATGCCAGTGTAGACGCTCTCTTGTGCAAGAAAGCTCTGATGGCCATTTTAACCATAGGGCTTTCTTGCGCAAGAAATTCATGTTGCCTGTCTACACTGGCCTCTTCTGGAAGAGCTCTTGCGCAAAAGGGCTTATTCCTGAGCGGGAGCGTCAGAGTTCTTGCGCAAGAAGCCCTGATTTTATACATTAGAACGTCAGTTTACTTGCGCAAGAACACGCGGCCAGTGTAGACAGGCAGCAAGTTTCTGCGCAAGAGCGGCCGCTTATGCGCAAGAGCGCGCCAGTGTAGACACAGCCTAAAGGTTTATTAATAAAAGAAAGAAACATGAGCGTAAGGGTGTTAAGGAGAATACATTACATGCATCGAATCGCCCAGTTCTTGATGCAGGCTCTTAGCAGAGCTATTATAACTGCTATCTTATAAATCTTTGGTGTACATCCTATGTCAGGATGGGTCCACAGTTCTTTACGGCTCGTTGTTCCCTGCAAGGCTGCATCTGGGATCAAGCGCTAAACTGAAGACCAAGATGGAGGGTGCCACCTGGCACTTATATACCTCTCCTGGTGTCCTCCTGGCCAGAGCAGGTCACATGGTCGAGTGACCGATCTCTGGTTCACATGCTGGCAGCCATTATGCCCTGGCTGGTTTGCAGGTATCAGTCACATTCCTCCGGTGTGTATTGGCACCTAGAGATTCATTGGCTCCTTGCTAATTAGCTTAGCCACTGGCTGAACATTGGTTGCCTATTGCTCTGTCTCAGACAGAGAATTTTCCAGCATCCACACAGAGTACATATTTATAACTCCACATGCAGACATCATACAAGTACATGAATAGCACACACAGAATCAGTAGAACAGAAGCTTTCATGTGACACCTCACACAGCCCCCTTTGTACCGACTTTTGGGGCAAACACCGCCCCCCCCCCCATGGGTGCAGCAGTGAGCGTTAGAATCCAATAACATGACAAGGGGGTGTGCCCCTCTCCCCAGGAAAGGAAAGAAGCCGGCCATGCCCTGCTCCCTGTGTTCTCCAAGGGATGCAGGAGCCCGCGAGTGTCGGCAGGGCAGTCGGTGCGCCAGGGCCCCACGCTGCATGGCACGGGAGCGGCGCCCAGGCATATTCAAGGCATGGCTGCCCTGCTCCTCTGGCAGTGGCCATGTGCGCTTTAGCAGGGCAGCACGGGGCTGTGGGAGTAGGTGGTGGCACAGTGTGTACGAGGGAATGGAGGCAGCATCCCGGACTTGTGCAAGGCTTACAGGTTGCTCTGGGGTTAGCTCGTGGTCTGTTTTTTTTCCAGGGGTCTGGCTCCATCTGAGTCTTGGGGGGGCTCCACTCCCCAGGGTGCGGGATGGGCTGCAAATGAATGAGGGGCAGAGTTAAGGGTGCATTGATGAAGGAGGGCAGAGTTAAGGTTACATCAACAGCCTTACTGCCTCAGTCCCTGCTATTCAGCCATCAGAGTTGGGCTTGGCTCAGCATCCTGCCATCATAGTGAAGTTCTCACTGAATTTCTCTTCAGCTCCAGCCTGGGGTGCAGAGGGAAGCCTCCCGGGCACAGCATTGTGTGGGGCTCATTCCCACGGCAGCTGGGGCCCTGGAGTAGCTAAGGTAAAGGGGGTGTAGCCTGGGGAACTCTCTGCTGCAGGATATTGCTGGCTCCAGTAGTGGGACATGGTTCGAACCAGGACGCAGATGCATAGGGAAACAGGAATCCCCTCAGCAAGGCTATCCACCCTCATGCCCCAGGGTCCTGGGACAGGAAGAACAGGCCCGCCATAACCCAAACTTCTGGGCCAGCTGGTAGAGGCTGCTGGCAGAGGCAGGAGAGTGGTGTGGGGCGAGGTGGGCGGGGGAGCGGCACCGGTGGCCTGGCATGGTGGGATGCTATTTTAGATTTGGTTTTGGTGAGTAGCGAGGACCTCATAGATGAAATGGTTGTAGGGGACAATCTTGGCTCGAGTGATCATGAGCTAATTCAGTTCAAATTAAATGGAAGGATAAACAAAAATAAATCTGAGACTAGGGTTTTTGATTTCAAAAGGGCTAACTTTAATAAATTAAGGAAATTAGTTAGGGAAGTTGATTGGACTAAAGAAATTATGGATCTTGAGGTGGAGGAGGCCTGGGATTATTTTAAGTTAAAGTTGCAGAAGCTGTCAGAAGCCTGTATCCCAAGAAAAGGGAAAAAAATTATAGGCAGGTGTGTTAGACCAAGCTGGATGAGCAAGTATCTCAGCGAGGTGATTAAGAAAAAGCAGAAAGCATATAAGGAGTGGAAGATGGGAGGGATCAGTAAAGAAAGTTACCTTATTGAGGTTAGAGCATGTAGGGACAAAGTGAGAGAGGCTAAAAGCCAGGTAGAGTTGGACCTTGCAAAGGGAATTAAAACCAATAGTAAAAGGTTTTATAGCCATATAAATAGGAAAAAAACGAAGTAGTAGGACCGCTAATTACTAAGGATGGAGTGGAGGTTAAGGATAATCTAGGAATGGCCCAATATCTAAACAAATACTTTGCTTCAGTCTTTAATGAGGCTAATGAAGAGCTTAGGGATAATGGCAACATAACAAATGGGACTAAGGATATGGAGGTGGATATTACCATATCCGAGGTAAAAGCCAAACTTGAACAGCTTAATGGGAGTAAATCAGGGGGCCCAGATAATCTTCATCCAAGAATATTAAAGGAATTGGCACATGAAATTGCAAGTCCATTAGCAAAAATTTTTAATAAATCTCTAAACTCAGGGGTTGTACCATTTGACTGGAGAATTGCTAATATAGTTCCTATTTTTAAGAAAGGGAAAAAAAGCAACCCGGGTAACTATAGGCCTGTTAGTTTGACATCTGTAGTATGCAAGATCTTGGAAAAAATTTTGACGGAGAAAGTAGTTAGAGACATTGAGGCTAATGGCAATTGGGACAAATTACAATATGGTTTTACAAAAGGTAGATCGTGCCAAACCAACCTGATCTCCTTTTTTGAGAAAGTAACAGATTTTTTTTTAGATAAAGGAAATGCAGTGGATCTAATCTACCTCGACTTTAGTAAGGCATTTGATACAGTACCACATGGAGAATTATTGGTTAAATTGGAAAAAAATAGGGATTCATATGAAAGTTGAGAGGTGGATAAGCAACTGGTTAAAGGGGAGACTACAGCGGGTCATATTGAAAGGTGAACTGTCAGGTTGGAGGACTGTTACTAGCGGAGTTCCTCAGGGATCAGTTTTGGGGCCAATTTTATTTAATCTTTTTATCGCTGACCTTGGCACCAAAAGTGGAAGTGTTCTGATAAACTTTGCGGATGACACAAAGTTGGGAGGTATTGCCAATTCAGAAAAGGATCGGGATATCATACAGGAAGTTCTGGATGACCTTGTAAATTGGAGTGATAGCAATAGGATGAAATTTAATAGTGAGAAGTGTAAGGTTATGCATTTAAGGATTAATAACAAGAATTTTAGTTATAAGCTGGGGACACATCAGTTGGAAGTAACGGAGGAGGAGAAGGACCTTGGAGTCCTGGTTGATTATAGGATGACTATGAGCCGCCATTGTGACATGGCCGTGAAAAAGGCTAATATGGTCTTGGGATGTATTAGGCGAGCTATTTCCAGTAGGGATAAGGAGGTGTTAGTGCCGTTATACAAGGCATTGGTGAGACCTCATTTGGAATAGTGTGTGCAGTTCTGGTCTCCCATGTTTAAGAAGGATGAATTCAAACTGGAACAGGTACAAAGAAGGGCCACGAGGATGATCCGAGGAATGGAAAACCTGTCTTATGAAAGGAGACTCAAGGAGCTTGGCTTGTTTACCTTAACCAAAAGAAGGCCGAGGGGGAACATGATTGCATTCTTTAAATATATTAGAGGGATAAATACCAGGGAGGGAGAGGAATTATTTAAGCTTAATACCAGTGTGGACACAAGAACAAATGGATATAAGCTGGCTAGTAGGAAGTTTAGACTAGATGAAGGTTTCTAACCATTAGAGGAGTGAGATTCTGGAACGGCCTTCCAAGGGAAGTAGTGGGGGCAAAAGATCTATCTGGCTTCAAGATTAAACTAGATGGGTTTATGAAGGGGATGGTTTGATGAGATAACATGGTCTTGGTAACTAATTGATCATTCATTATCAGTGGTAAATAGGTCAATGGAGGGATGATAGGAGTTACTAGAGAGAACTTTCTGGGTGGTCTGGTTGGTGAGTCTTGCCCACATGCTCAGGGTTCAGCTGATCGCCATATTTGGGGTCGGGAAGGAATTTTCCTCCAGGGTAGATTGGCAGAGGCCCTGGAGGTTTTTCACCTTCCTCTGTAGCATGGGGTACAGATCACAGCTGGAGGATTCTCTGCATCTTGGGGTCTTCAAAGTTTTTGAAGGCTTCAATAGCTGAGATATAGGTGAGAGGATTATTCTAGGAGAGGGTGGGTGGGACTCTGTGGCCTGCATTGTGCAGGGGGTCAGACGAGATGATCATAATGGTCCCTTCTGACCTTAGAATCTATGCGTCTATGTCTGGCACTGCGCCAGAGGGGCAGTTTGCGTCTGGCTCAGCTAACTGTCTTGTTGCCCCCAGGCCTGTGGCTCCGGAACGGGACAGGGCTGATCCGGAAAGAGGGGCGCCAGCTGTACTGGACCTTTGTCTCGCCCCAGCTGGGGTACTGGGCTGCAGCCCTGCCCTCCCCCAGCACAGGTGAAGCAGCAGCCCTGCATCCCGGCTGCCTGGTCCGTGGGGGGGGCAGCCCCCAGCGACGGGATCCTGGGGTGGGTCTGTCCTGGCCCTGGCCCCCCACTAGAGTGGCCAGCGCCCCTGGCTGGCACCATGGGAGTGTCCTGGCCCAGGGGGCAGAGCAGCAGGGGGATGGAAGTGCTGGGAAAGGAAGCGCTCCCCTGGGAGTGCTGGTCTGAATCACAGTGTGGCTTGGGCAGCAGCTGGGCACGCAGAATGGCTCAGTGCCCGGGGGGGGAGCATGGGGGATGGGGCTCCCACCTGTGAAATGGGGGGGCCTGTGCCTGGCCCATTGGGCAGGGAGGCCTCAGCATATGGCCCCGGGGCTGGCACTGGGCGAGCGGCTGCTCAGTGTTGCTGGCAGAGCGGTGCCTGGAGCTTGCGGCTGGGCACTGAGGCTGCCGTGCTGACCGCTGTGGGGGCACGGGCCCTGCCCCCCTGAGCACAAGAGGGAGAAGGGAGGGGGAACTTGTCCAAGGGCCCCCAGAGTGGGTCTAGAACCCAGGAGCTCCTGCGTCCTGGCTGCGGCGGGAGGGGACCAGCTGCTGGCTGGCCTGGTGCCTGGTGGGGGTGGCCCTGACAAGCCAGGCGCCCGTCCCGCTCTGACCCCCTGCTGCCTTGCTAGGGCTGGTGGCGCTGGCGTCGGGGATGAGGGACATCGCGGCGTACCACACCGTCTTCCTGCTCACCATCCTGGGCGCGCTGGCGCTGCTGGTCCTGAGCCTGCTCTGCCTGCTCATCTACTACTGCAGGTGAGGCCGGGGGGTCCCAGAGGAGCAGCACGGGTGGGGGGGGAGGCAGCTCCAGGCGGCGGGGCGGGGTGGGGCAGGGCAGCAAGGGCCAGCCCCGCCCAGCGCTAGTCTGGGCCTGTCCCTCCCCTGCCCAGGGCAGTTCCCACCCTCAGCGTTGTGGCCTGGGGCCCCCTAACCGGGCCTGTCTCCCCAGGCGGAAGTGTCTGAAACCCCGGCAGCAGCACCGGAAGCTGCAGCCCTCCGGGCCCTTGGACCCCTTGAAGCGAGACCAGGCCACCTCTATGTCCCAGCTCAACCTGATCTGCACCAGCCACCTGGAGACGGCCTCGTCCGCCGGCGACACCGAGGCGCACACGCCCATCCTCAAGTCGGCCTTCTCCAGCACCCGTGAGCTGGGCGGCTCCCGCGAGGACTTCTTCCGTCACAAGGGCCGGCCCGGCACCAGGGCCCCCGCGGACACGCTGAGCCAGCGGGGCGCCCCCAAGCCTGAGTTCCCGCGCCCTGGGGAGAGCTTCCCGCTCAAGGCTGCGCGCTCCGTGGAAGGGCCGGGTGCGCTCGAGCCCCCGCTGCTGGAGGACTACAAGCGCAAGCACACCCGGCCCGAGAGCAAGCCCTACCTCCAGGAGCCGCCCTCGCCGCCACCCCTGCCGCCCCCCTTCGAGCACTATGGGGGCCACAAGGTGGAGCCCAAGGCCTCCGACTTCATGCTCTCGCAGTCGGCCGACCACCTGGCCCGGCCCAGCTCGCTCACCCAGCCGGGCCAGCTCATCTTCTGCGGCTCCATCGACCACGTGAAGGACAGCGTGTACCGCAGCGTCATGCCCACCCTGGTCATCCCGGCCCACTACATGCGCCTGGCGCCCGACTACCCCTCTGGCGAGCAGGCCCCGGGCGGCCCGGCCGAGGGCCAGCCCGAGGCGGAGGGGCTGCCCGGCCAGGCTGGCCTGAGCGGGCCGCAGGACCAGCCGCGACCGCAGGGCGAGGACTCGGAGGGCCAGAGCTGGGGGGCGCACTCCTCCTCGGTCAGCGGCTCCGTCACCATCCCGGTGCTCTTCAACGAGTCCACCATGGCCCAGCTGAACGGGGAGCTGCAGGCGCTGACGGAGAAGAAGCTGCTGGAGCTGGGGGTGAAGCCGCACCCACGGGCCTGGTTCGTCTCGCTGGACGGGCGCTCCTCCCAGGTGCGCCACTCCTACATCGACCTGCAGGGCGGCGAGCGGAGCCGCAGCAACGACGCCAGCCTGGACTCGGGCGTGGACCTGCCCGAGGCCAGGCCCCACAGGCGGGCCAAGGAGGAGCGGCTCCCCGCCCCCGCCGCCTACGCCAAGCTGGCCTTCCCCGAGGACGCGGAGCAGAGCAGCAGCGAGAGCCGCACGGCCATCTGCTCTCCCGAGGACAACTCCCTGACGCCCCTGCTGGACGAGGCGGCCGAGGCCCGGGCCGCCACCATCCCGCGCCGGGGCCGCAGCCGGGGCGCCAGCTCCCGCAGCAGCGCCAGCGAGCTGCGCCGGGACTCCATGACCAGCCCTGAGGACGAGCTGACTGACCCGGGCGAGGGCACCGACGAGCTGGGCGACAAGAAGAGCCCCTGGCAGAAGCGGGAGGAGCGGCCGCTCATGGTCTTCAACGTCAAGTAAGCAGGGGGGCTGGTGCCCCGGCCCCTCGGAGCCAGCGCCGGCCCCCAGTGGGCGGAGGAGGGGCTGGGGCTGGATGCCAGTGCCCAACTGGACAGCTCCACACCACGGGGCGACTCCCCGCCAGGCCCCCAGCTCTGCGCGGCCCTGGGGAGGCGGGGGGGGGGGAGTCTAGCCTGGGAACCAGGGACATGCTCGGTTGCCACCGGGCCGATCTCCCCGGGACGTGCACTGTAGACCGGTGGGATGCTGAGGGTTTGTCGGGGAGGGGGGCAGCCCCCCGCCTTGTGTCAGCAGCCAGGAGCAGCCCTACCCTGTTTCCAAACGCGCTGTCCGGGGGGTTGTGGGGGGGGTGGGAGAATGGTGGAGCCGAGCTGAGCAGAACACGGAGCCAGAAGCAGTGGCTGGAAGGGATGAACAGTGTCCCATTGCCAGCTGGGCAGCTCCAGGGGCCCTAGGTGTCTGTGGCTGGGGCCTATCGGCTGGCACCTTACTGGGCCAGGCAGCTGCCCGCCCCTGCCCCAGGGCCCCCGGAGCCTGAGACTCGACTAATGTTCTTGCCGAACACGCTGGGGCCTGGGTGGAGCTCCCCCAGCCACAGCCCAGCCAGCAGCCGGCCCCGTGCCGCTCCCCCCTCCAAGTGCCTTTGTGCCCCGCGCAGGTCGAGCCGCACAGCTGGGAGCCAGCCTGATCCTCCCTGCTCCTAAGCGGCTTTCCCCAGGCTGGCTGCTGCCTCTGGCAAGGGGGGGACCCCACCGCACAGCCCTCGAGCAGGCCAGGACCCAGCTGTGTAATGGGGGGCTCTAGGGGGTGGCAGGCTGTATCCCCTGGGGGGGCTGGAGGAGGTTGGGCCCCTAAGGGAATAAAACAGCCGCCGGTGGCATCTACTTTCACCTCTTAGTGTCTTTTTGCCCTCTGTGTGCTGCGGCCCCGGGGCCCTGTACCTCCACTGGCACCTGCCCAGTGTGTTTCCATGTTCCCCAAGGACTACGTTTCAGGGGTGCATTTGCCTGTGGAACTCCTTGCCCCTAGGTGTGAGCAGGAAGCAGTTCTACAGCTGCCCGTTGCATCCCTGCAGCTGTATGTCACGCTGGCCTGCCTAGGGGTGGGGGAAGCTCTGTTCCCCCCCCCCCAGGCCATGGCTGCCTGGGGAGGTGAGGGGGGTATAGGATCCTGCCCTGTGGGGGAGGGGGAAGGGCAGTTGGTGCCTCCACATGTCAAGCTGCAGGGAACTAACATCGGCAGCACCGCCCCTTGTGTCAGCCAGGATGTGGGGGCTTGGCCGGGGGGGGGCGGGGGAAGATGACAACTCAGCATGGCATACACCCCCACCCCTTTTAGGACAGAGGCTGGAGCTGGGCAGGACCGACCACCCCCCGCCCCGCCCCGCTGCAGAGCAGTGCCTGGCCTCAGGCAGCCAGCCCAGGGCAGCATCAGGACACCGCCCCCCCCCCCCCCCGTCCCCACCCCAAACACACACAGCTGCCTGGGGCTTGCTGGGGTTTTCCTGCTGGTATTTCTAAAGGTGGAGGCCGGGGGTGGGGTGGGGGGGGGAAGGTGACACGACACGCCTGGAACATGGGCTGGGCCAGGAGCCCCAGCCCCCTCCTGCAGGCAGAGGGCCAGGCCCAGAGCTGTGTGAAACCCCCTTTGATCCTGGGAGGGGAGCTGTGGCCCCCCTGCTGCTGTGGGCTCTAGAATGGCATTAATACAGAAACCCTTTGACCCTCACCTGTGTTGTCTGATTCCTCCACGTGTGGGCCGTGCTTCTGTGCCCCTCCTGAGCTGGGCATGTGCCCAGTGCAGATGGCTCCATTCCGGGGGTCGCGGCAAAGCTCCCTGTGGGCAGCTGGGGCCAGGGACCTCCCAGGGGTAAGTTGGCAGGGCAGGCTCCCGGGCCACGGGTGTGCAGTGCTGCTTGGGCACAAGGAGCAGGTGCCCAGCCTGCCCCCCTGCCCAGTTAGCCCAGGGCTGAGGGCAGGTTTGTGCCAAGGGCCTGCTCCTGCCACCCAGGGGGGCTGGACCCCAAGCCGGAGGAGAGGGAAGCTTTACAGAGAAGGATATCAGGCCAGCACCACAACCATCCATTTATTGGGTCTTGCACTCCCCGACTCTGGGGGGGCAATGGGAGGACGGCTCCAGTCCAAGGCCAGGGGGTGTGGGATAGGAGGCCGAGGCTGGGCCGTGCCAGGGCCGCACTCTGCCTGCCCCCTTCCAGGCCCTGGTGCAGGGGCTACAAAGCAAAGCGGCTCAGCCCCCTGGTGCCGGCCATGCAGGGGGGTCCCTGCCCCCATGGCTCTGGGCTGGTGCAGTGGGAAAGGACATGCAGCGGGCGGGGGGGCTCTCCCATGGCCTTAGCCCCAGAGGAGGGGGTGGGGCAGCCCTGGGGCAGCCAGAGGAAAGGGCTCTGACCGTAGGGAGACCCAGGGGCCCGAGCAACGCCCCCCCCTCAGCTCTGCAGTGGCTGGGCTCCCCCTGGCGCCTCACAGCTGGGGGCGCGGGGCGCGTGCGTCCCAGCGTGGGAGCCAGCGCCGGATGCAGTCCAGGCCGGAGCTGGAGCAGCGGTAGGCCCAGGGGCAGCAGTGGCGCTGGTCGGCACAGCAGGAGCCCTGTGGAGAGACGAGAGGCGGCTGAGGGGGCTGCAGTGGGGGCAGGAAAGAGCCCCCAACCCGCTCGGCTCCTCAGCCCGAGGGGGCAGGCGGCAAGCGCCCGGCACTCACCCAGCGGTAGGGGCAGCATGCCCAGGCGCCCGCGGGGGCCTTGCAGCAGATCTGGTGGCTGTGGCAGTAGTGCTGGGCGTCGCAGGCCACGTCGTTGCTGGGCTCGGGGCTGGCGGGCAGCAGGGAGGCCGCAGGGCTCAGGTCCCCAGGCAGCCCCCGCCCGGCCTCCTGCTTCTCACAGCTCTGCGCCGCCAGGTTGCAGGTGTAGCCCCAGGGGCAGCAGTGCTGGTGGTCCTCACAACACACGGCCTGTGGAGACAGGGGTCAGCCATCCCCCGCGCCGGGAGAAAACCCAGGAGTCCTGCCCCCCCCTCCCCTGAGCTGGGAGAGGACCCAGGAGGGGCAGCCTAGCCAGCCTGAGGGGTAGAGCCCACGAGGATAAGAACTTGGTATCTGCAGCCACATGGGTATTGGCAGAAATGAGCTGGGCCTGGCCCAGCCCCCCTACACCCCACCACCCCAGTGGAGATGGGGGCCTGGCAGGGCTCTGTGCGGAGGGTACACCCATGGCTATGAGCCCGACTCCCCCGGGCACTGAAGCAGCCTGGCGGGGCCCCCCCTACGTTTGGCAGGTGGCAGCAGGCCCAGGCGCCGGTCTCGCTCCTGCAGCAGGTCTGCCCGTCCTCGCAGCTGGCGCTCTGGTTGCAGGGCACGGCACGGCGCGGCGCGGCGCTCACCAGGCGGGCAGGAACCTGGGGTGCCCAGGGGAGGGAGAGCAGGGCCTGCTGGCAGCTGCCCTCGGGGTTGCACGTGTAGCCCTTGGGGCAGCAGTGGACGTGGTCTGGGCAGCACACCGCCTGTGGGGAGAGGGGAAGAGATTCAGCAGGTGCATCAGAAACACGCACCCCCCCCCACTTCTCGAGCCACAGACCCCCCCCTCCACCACACACACACTAGAGTACAGCCCCAGGGCCCCCTGCTCTTCCAGTCCTAGACTGTCTGCACCCCCCATCCCAAACCACAGCCCCCAGGTTTAGAGTGGGGTGCCCCCCCCCCCATAGGCTGGATTGTGCAGAGAAAGCCCCAGCCCTGCTCTCCATTCTGGGGGGGGGGGGGGGGGGGAAACAAGAGCAACTCCAAGAAGGATGCCCCTGCACGTTGCGCAGCTGTTCCCTGAAACACACTCGGTCAGCCCCCCGGCCGCGCTCCCACCCACCTCCACCAGGGGGCAGCCCCCCCCCGGCCGCGCTCCCACCCACCTCCACCAGGGGGCAGCCCCCCCCCGGCCGCGCTCCCACCCACCTCCACCAGGGGGCAGCCCCCCCCCGGCCGCACTCCCACCCGCCTCCACCAGGGGGCAGCCCCCCCCGGCCACGCTCCCACCCACCTCCACCAGGGGCAGCCCCCCCCCCCGGCCACGCTCCCACCCACCTCCACCAGGGGGCAGCAGCCCCAGGCCCCAGTACTCAGCCGGCAGCAGGTGCTGCCATCGGGGCAGCTGGTCTGCTCGTCACAGCGCACGTCCCGCTCCCTGGAGGGCGCCCCCAGGCGCGCCGGGGTTTTCTCCAGCCAGGAGATGGAGGCGCTGGGAGGGTGGCAGCTGCCCCCGGCCGGATCACACGTGTAGCCCTTGGGGCAGCAGTGCATGTGGTCTGGGCAGCACACCGCCTGGGGGGGCAGGAGGGGGGAGAAGGGAAGACTCAGGAGGCGCATCAAAAACAGCCACCCCCCAGGCGACTCCAGAGGGACCCTCTGCAGCCACAGACTCCCCCAGGGGCCCCTCTCCGCAGTCACGCTCCCACCCACGTCCACCAGGGGGCAGCCCCCCCCCCCCCGGCCGCGCTCCCACCCACCTCCACCAGGGGGCAGCCCCCCCCCCGGCCGCGCTCCCACCAACCTCCACCAGGGGGCAGCCCCCCCCCAGCCACACGCCCACCCACCTCCACCAGGGGGCAGCCCCCCCCGGCCGCGCTCCCACCACCTCCACCAGGGGGCAGCCCCCCCCGGCCGCGCTCCCACCCGCCTCCACCAGGGGGCAGCCCCCCCCCCCGGCCGCGCTCCCACCAACCTCCACCAGGGGGCAGCCCCCCCCCAGCCACACGCCCACCCACCTCCACCAGGGGGCAGCCCCCCCGGCCGCGCTCCCACCCACCTCCACCAGGGGGCAGCCCCCCCCCCCCCCGGCGCGCTCCCACCCCCTCCACCAGGGGGCAGCCCCCTCCCCCCCGGCCGCGCGCTCCCCACCCACCTCCACCAGGGGGCAGCCCCCCCCCCCCCGCCCCCCCCCCGCCGCGCTCCCACCCACCTCCACCAGGGGGCAGCCCCCCCCCCCCCGGCCGCGCTCCCACCAACCTCCACCAGGGGGCAGCCCCCCCCCACCCCGCCCACCCACCTCCACCAGGGGGCAGCCCCCCCCCCCCGGCCGCGCTCCCACCCACCTCCACCAGGGGGCAGCCCCCCCCCCCCGGCCGCGCTCCCACCCACCTCCACCAGGGGGCAGCCCCCCCCCCCCGGCCGCGCTCCCACCCACCTCCACCAGGGGGCAGCCCTCCCCCCCGCCCCCCACGCTGCTCCCACCCACCTCCACCAGGGGGCAGCCCCCCCCCCCGGCCACGCTCCCACCCACCTCCACCAGGGGGCACCCCCCGCGCCCCCCCCCCCCCCGGCCGCTTGCTCCCACCCACCTCCACCAGGGGGCAGCCCCCCCCCCGGCCACGCTCCCACCCACCTCCACCAGGGGGCAGCCCCCCCCCGGCCGCGCTCCCACCCACCTCCACCAGGGGGCAGCCCCCCCCCCCGGCCGCGCTCCCACCAACCTCCACCAGGGGGCAGCCCCCCCCCCAGCCGACACGCCCACCCACCTCCACCAGGGGGCAGCCCCCCCCCGGCCGCGCTCCCACCCACCTCCACCAGGGGGCAGCCCCCCCCCCCCCGGCCGCGCTCCCACCCACCTCCACCAGGGGGCAGCCCCCCCCCCCCCCCGGCCGCGCTCCCACCCACCTCCACCAGGGGGCAGCCCTTCCCCCCCGGCCGCGCTCCCACCCGCCTCCACCAGGGGGCAGCCCCCCCCCGGCCGCGCTCCCACCCGACCTCCACCAGGGGGCAGCCCCCCCCCCCCCGGCCGCGCTCCCACCCACCTCCACCAGGGGGCAGCCCCCCCCCGCGCGCCACGCTCCCCACCCACCTCCACCAGGGGGCAGCCCCCCCCCCCGGCCGCGCTCCCACCCACCTCCACCAGGGGGCAGCCCCCCCCCCCCGGCCGCGCTCCCACCCACCTCCACCAGGGGGCAGCCCCCCCCCAGCCACACTCCCACCCACCTCCACCAGGGGGCAGCCCCCCCCCCCGGCCGCGCTCCCACCCACCTCCACCAGGGGGCAGCCCCCCCCCCCCGGGCGCGCTCCCACCCACCTCCACCAGGGGCAGCCCCCCCCCCCCCCGGCCGCGCTCCCACCCCGCCTCCACCAGGGGGCAGCCCCCCCCCCCCGGCCGCGCTCCCACCCGCCTCCACCAGGGGGCAGCCCCCCCCCCCGGCCACGCTCCCACCCACCTCCACCAGGGGAGCAGCCCCCCCGCCCCGGCCGCGCTCCCACCCACACTCCACCAGGGGGCAGCCCCGCCGCCCCAGCGCACGCGCTCCCACCCACCTCCACCAGGGGGCAGCCCCCCCCCGGCCGCGCTCCCACCCACCTCCACCAGGGGGGGGCACGCCCCCCCCCCCCCCGGGCTGCGCTCCCACCCACCTCCACCAGGGGGCAGCCCCCCCCGGCCGCGCTCCCACCCACCTCCACCAGGGGGCAGCCCCCCCCCCCCGGCCGCGCTCCCACCCACCTCCACCAGGGGGCAGCCCCCCCCCCGGCCACGCTCCCACCCACCTCCACCAGGGGGCAGCCCCCCCCCCCCGGCCGCGCTCCCACCCACCTCCACCAGGGGGCAGCCCCCCCCGGCCACGCTCCCACCCACCTCCACCAGGGGGCAGCCCCCCCCCCCGGCCACGCTCCCACCCACCTCCACCAGGGGGCAGCGCCCCGCCCCACCAGCCGGCAGCTCCCACCCACCTCCACAGGGGGCACCCCCTCCCGGAGGGCGCTCCCCACCCACCTCCACCAGGGGGCAGCCGGGGGCGCCCCCCGGCCGGCGTCCCACCCACCTCCAGCAGGGGGCAGCCCCCCCCGGGGCACGGAGCGGGGTCCCACCCAACCTCCACAGGGGGCACCCCCCCCCCAGGCACTCCAGGGGACCCCTCCCCACCCCCGCCTCCACCAGGGGGCAGCCCCCCCCCCCCGGCCGCCTCCCACCCACCTCCACCAGGGGGCAGCCCCCCCCCCCGGCCGCGCTCCCACCCACCTCCACCAGGGGGCAGCCCCCCCCCAGACCGGCCGCGCTCCCACCCGCCTCCACCAGGGGGCAGCCCCCGCCCCGGTCCAGCGCTCCCACGCCACGCTCCACCAGGAGGGCAGCCCCCAGGCGCGCCGGCCGGTTTCTCCAGCCAGGAGATCCAGGCGCTGGGAGGGTGGCAGCTGCCCCCGGCCGGGTCACACGTGTAGCCCTGGGGCAGCAGTGCATGTGGTCTGGGCAGCACACGCCTGGGGGCAGGAGGGGGGGAAAGGAAGACTCAGGAGGCGCATCAAAAACAGCCACCTCCCAGGGGGCGACCCCAGAGGGACCCTCTGCAGCCACAGACTCCCCCAGGGGGCAGCCCCCCGCAGTCACGCTCCCACCCACCGTCCACCAGGGGGCAGCCCCCCCCCCCCGGCCGCGCTCCCACCAACCTCCACCAGGGGGCAGCCCCCCCCCCCCAGGCCCCTCCACCACCTCCCCAGGGGCCCCCCCGCCACGCCCCACCCACTCCACCAGGGGGCAGCCCCCCCCGGCCCCTCCCACCACCTCCACCAGGGGGCAGCCCCCCCCGCCGCGCTCCCACCCACCTCCACCAGGGGGCAGCCCCCCCGGCCCCGTCTCACCGCTCCCACCCACCTCCACAGGGGGCACGCCGCCGCACAGCGCACCCAGCTCACCGGAGGGCGCCCTCCACGGCGCGCCCGGCCGCTCTCCAGCCACGTCCGCTCCCTGGAGGGCAGCCCCCCGGCCGGGTCCCACCGGAGACCTGGGGCGCAGGCAGGGTGGCAGCCCCCCGGCCGGTCCACCACGTCAGAGCTTGGGGCAGCCCAGTGCATAGACTCCACCAGGTCTGGGCAGCACAACCCGCCTGGGGGGCCCCCCAGGCGCACTCACAGGAGGGAGCCCCTGGCAGGCCAGGCAGACTCCCCCAGGGGGCACCCTCCCGGCGCAGTCAGGCTCCCACCCACGTCCACCAGGGGGCAGGCCCCTCCCCCCCGGCCGCGGCCGCACTCCACCCTCCACCAGGGGGCAGCCCCCACCCCCCGGCCACGCTCCCACCCACCTCCACCAGGGGGCAGCCCCCCCCCCCGGCCACCTCCCACCCACCTCCACCAGGGGGCAGCCCCCCCAGGCCCAGCTCCGCACCAGCCTCCACCAGGGGGCAGCTGCCCCCCCGGCCAGCGCTCCCACCCGCCTCCACCAGGGGGCAGCCCCCCCGGCCGCGCCGCCCCCTCCAGCCGGCTGCTCCCACCCACCTCCACAGGGGGCAGCGCCCCCGGCCAGACTCCACCCACGTGCTAGCCTGGGGCAGCGCCTCCCCCCCCGCATCGTCTGGCACGCACCCCCTGGGGGCCAGGAGGGGGCAGACCCCAGGCGCGCGCTCAAAACAGCCACCTCCACCAGGGGGCAGCTCCGGCCCCCAGCCACACGCCCCACCTCCACCAGGGGGCAGCCCCCCGCGTCACAGCTCCCACCCACGTCCACCAGGGGGCAGCCCCCCCCCCCGGCCGCGCTCCCAGGGCCCACCTCCACCAGGGGGCAGCCCCCCGGCGGCCCCCCCCCCGCCGGCTTGCTCCCACCCACCTCCACAGGGGGCACCTCCCCCCCGGCCACGCTCCCACCCACCTCCACCAGGGGGCAGCCCTCCCCCCCCCGGCCGCGCTGGCCCACCCGCCTCCACCAGGGGGCAGCAGCCCCAGGCCCGCTCCCAGCCGCACCTCCCCAGTCGGGGCAGCCCCGCTGCTCGGCCACGCCCCACCCACCTCCACCAGGGGGCAGCAGCCCCAGGCCCCGGTTCTCCAGCCGGCAGCAGGTGCTGCCATCGGGGCAGCTGCCCCGCGGTCACACGCGCACGTCCTGGGCGCTCACCTGGAGGGCAGCCCCCAGGCGCGCCGGGGTGGGGGCTTTCTCCAGCCAGGAGATGGAGGCGCTGGGAGGGTGGCAGCTGCCCCCGGCCGGGTCACACGTGTAGCCCTTGGGGCAGCAGTGCACGTGGTCTGGGCAGCACACCGCCTGGGGGGGTGGGGAGGAGGCTTGTTAGACAGTGTACAGGAGTCAGTGATATGGGCCCCTGGCTGGCTCCCAAGGGGGCAGTACCAGGGGGCAAAAAAGGGGGGCTGGCCAGCCCCTGTGGGTGGGAGCAGGGCTGCAGAAGGCAGGGGGTACATATGGGCAGGAGAGGTGGCTGGGCAGCCCTGTGGGGGCAATGCGCAGTGGGGGCAGAGCAGTTGGCCAGCCCTGCGGGGTGGGGGCAGGGCTGTAGGGAGGGGGTTGCGTATGGGCAAGGGGGGGCCATCTAGCATGGGGGGGCTCTAGGCAGGGTCCCTTCTCTCCCCGTCATGTGGCAGCAGGATATTGCAAGACCTAGACTCTGGCCAGCACTGCCAGGGACCCCCCCCTCCCCCCACCAGGGGGCAACTCCCTCCCCCCAGCAACCCACATCTCCTTCATCCCAGCCCTGCCCCCCCCCCCCATCGGCTCCTTCATCTGAGCCCCACGCCCCCCCGCCCCAGCAACCCACGCCCCCCTATCCCAGCCCTGCCCCCCGGCCTGGGACCCCTGCAGCCGCTTCCGGAGCCTCTTGTGCTGCCTGGTACCTGTGGCATGGGGCAGCACCCCCAGGAGCCGGTGGGCATCATGCAGCAGGTGGATTCACTGGGGCATTCGGATTCGCCGTCGGGGCACTGGACGGCCCCTGCCGCCGGGAGACCTGCCAAAAGCAGGGCCAGCGCCTGGTGCTCAGCAGGGAGAAGCCCAGCCGCTCCGCCCACTAGTCAACAGTGCCAGCTGCTTGCCCAGGGGTGTCCCAAGCCCACTGGGGTCTAGGGAGAACCCTGCCCCCAAAGCTACAGCCAAGCCCTTCCGCACCAGTGCAGCCAGGCCGCTGGGCAGGGCTCCTGGCACTGGGCACAGCCCTGGTGCCCAGAGCAGGGCCACAGGCGGAGGGTGGCAGGACCGACAGGGCCCAGGGCAGCCGGTGCCCCTGCCATACCTGGGAGCACGAAGCAGGATCTGCCATCGGCGCTGCAGTGGGCCCCCCGGGGGCAGCAGTGACGCCCGTCGGCGCAGGCCACGGCCTGAGGAGAGACAGGAGATGGCTCTGGGCACGGCCAGCTCGGGGCAGGCAGCGGGAACGCGCCTGAGGTGGACGGACGCTGGCACCAAGTGGCTGACCTCTCAAGCCCAGCGTAAGAGCATGAGAGCGGCCAGGCCGGGCCAGGCCAAAGGTCCATCCAGCCCTGGGTCCCGTCTGCCCACAGCGGCCAACGCCGGGCGCTCCAGAGGGAGGGACCAGACCAGGGAACCCTCCCGCCACCCATTCCCAGGCCTGGCACACAGAGGCTCTGCCCAGCCTGGCTAACAGCCGCTGCTGGACCGGTCCTCCAGGAATTCATCTGCTTTTTTTCTTGTTAACCTTGTTGAAGTCCTGGTCCTCACAACATCCTCTGGCAAGGAGTTCCACGAGTTGACTGCTCAGTATTAGCCCCATCTCCATGGAAATGGAGGCACTGGGAGGGGCCAGAACTCAGCAGCAGAGGCTGGGGAACAGAACCCAGGGGGCCCCCAGTTCTAAGCCCTGGAGAACGCTGCTTCCCCAGGCCAGAGCAGCGCCCGTGCCGACGCAGGAAGGCATCCCAGCCAGGCAGCACCAAGCTGGGCTGGGCACCCAGAGGAAAACACCAGCCCTTGGCCAAGCAGTTCAGGGCAGGGGGAGAGCCCCAGACATGCCCTACAATCCAGCCTGCACCGTAAACCCTGGCACCGTACTGCCCCCAGACCTTCCACTCTCACGTGGGCACCAGGGGCCAGCCAGCCCCATGGCCAGTCTCCAGCAGGGGTCAGCCCCAGGGGAACCAAAAAGCCCCAAGGTAGCAAATGTGGGGTAATTCGTCCCCCAAGAAGGCCTCATCCTGACCATAGAGGCTCAAGCCCCAAAGGAGGAGGTCTGAACACCCATCTGTGTGAGCAGCAGTGGGGACAACTCAGCATGTCCCTGGAATGCTTCTGTGGCATCCTGCAGCAGGAAGTTCCACAGGCGGAAGGGATTTCCATTAGCTCCAGGGGAAGCCTACGGGAAGGGCCCCAACCCACCCGCAGCTGGCCAGGAAGCTCTCTGGGGAGAACAGCCCCAGCCCAACACCCTGAGGGGACACCAAACCCACAGGCCCTGCCCCTGCCCGGCACTTACCTCCGCCAAGGGACAACAGCCGAAGGAGCCGGCCGACGTGCGCAGGCAGCTGTACTCCACTGGACACTGCCGGCCATCGGGGCACACGGTGCCAGCTGGCTCGGCCACGCTGCCAGTCTGGGTCATGGGCAGGGAGCCCTGGGGAGGAGGCAGACGGTGAAGGGGATGTAGGGCAGGGAGATCGGAGCAGGCAGGGAGCAGAGACACAGCTTGGGGGGCAGGCACTCTACCTGCTCCGACACAGCTTGGGGGGCGGGGGGGGGGGGGGGGAGGCAGGAAGTAAATCACGGGCAGGCTCTGCAACAGGCTTCCGCCGGGGACCTGGGCTGTGCCAATAACAGCGCTCCCCAGGGACACGGCCTGGGCGGCCGCCAAGCCCCCGCCCCCCTCCCCACGCAGCTCCGGCCCCCCCAGTGCAGCTCCCGCCCGGAGCCGCCCCCGCCCCAGCCACGCCCCCTCCCAGTGCAGCTCCCACCCCAGTACAGCTCCCCCCGAGCCACCCCCACCCCGGCGCAGCTCCCGCCCCCCCAGCTCAGCTCCCGCCCCAAGCTGCCCCCACCCCAAGCCGTGCTCCCCTTCCACCCCCAGCGCAGCTCCCGCCCCTGCCACGCCCCCCTCCCGGCCCAACCCCCCCCAGCGCAGCTCCCGCCCCTGGTACAGCTCCCCCCGAGCCACCCCCCCGACACAGCTCCTGCCCCCCCAGCGCAGCTCCCGCCCTGAGTCGCCCCTGCCCCAGCCATGCCCCCCTCCTGACCCAAGCCCCCCTTCAAGCGCAACTCCCCCCCAGCGCAGCTCCCACCCCGAGCTGCCCCCACCCTAGCCGTGCCCCCCTTCCACTCCCAGCGCAGCTCCTGCCCTGCAGTCTCCCGGCAGAGCCCCAGCACGCTCGCTGCACGCGGGCCTGCTGGGACAGGTTCAGCTGTCAGCTCCCCTGCACACGGGCCCAGCCCCACGCTCCTGGCTCTCGCGGCAGCGAGCCCAGCGGGTTGGAGGGGCGAGTGCCAGGCAGGGACCTCTCTCGCCTGTAGCTCCTCCCGGTCACTGGGGCCGTGAAAGAGACACTCACCAGAGCCGGGGGGCAGCAGGCGTAGCCGCCCCCTCGTGGGTCCCGGCAGCAGACGTCCCACCCGGGGCACAGCCGCCCGTCTGGGCACCGCAGGGAGGCCACCGCTCCGAACAGCGCCAGCCACACGAGCGACCACATCCTCGGGCACAGCACCTGCAAGGGAGCAGCCCTCTGCTCAGCCGCCGTGCCCCGGCTCCCGCCCTGCCCCCCGGCTCCTGCCCATGCCCCCCCCTGTGTCTCCTGCCCTGCCATCCCCCCAGCCCTGCCCGTCTCCTGGGGCACCTGGCTGGGGACTAGCAGGGGCAGCCGGGGACCAGTGGAGTCAGTACCCTGCCTCCGTTTCCCCATCTGTAAAATGGGGGTAAGGTCTTCCCGTCGCCCCCCTCCCAGGAGCCCAGGCCCCCAGTTGGCCCCACAGGCCACTTCCCCAGCCAGGGCCCCCGGCCCCCAGCCCCCGCCAAGCCCTTGTCTGGCCCCAGCTGAGGGCCCAGCCTGTGCACGTCACACCAGCGGGTCCCACTGCCTCACTGGGGGAGTCTCCTGCAGGCTGGGGAGAGGGCCAGGCCCTGGCCTGCTGCTGGGAACCAGCCCTAGGAGGGGGCCAGAGTCCAGGCCAATAAGAGCTTCCGCCTCCCGGCTCCAGCAGGGATCTGGCCGCAGGCCAGGCCAGGCAGTTGCGGCAGGGGCGGAAATGCCAGCAGGGTATCAGGGTGCAGCAGCTGGGCCTGTTGGAGCTGCCTGAGGCCCCTCCAAGTGAGAGCAGCGGAGCCCAGTGGTTAGAACACCAGGCCAGGCCCTGCAGCGAGCCGGGCGAGACCCAGGACCCGGCCGGGCCGGGCTGACTACGCGCCCTGCCTGCTGCCGGGGGCTGGAGGAGTCACCCTGGGGGGCCCGGCCCCACCTCCCTCAGCCTCGGCCTGCTGGGCTGGCTCCCCAAGTAAGCAGGGCAGGGCCTTTGCACAGAGGGCAGGTGGGGGTGGGCAGGGGGCAGCTGTGTGCTGCAGAGAACCCCTGGGAAACCACAGCCCCCCACCTCCCATGGCACAGGCAGTGCCCCCGCCCCCCCAGGGCTCAGGCAGCCCCCCCCCATTGCAGAGGCAGCGCCCCCGCCCCCCCAGGGCTCAGGCAGCCCCCCCCATTGCAGAGGCTGCGCCCCCGCTCCCCAGGGCTCAGGCAGCCCCCCCCCAGGGCTCAGGCAGTGCCCCACCTCCCATGGCACAGGCAGTGCCCCCGCTCCCCCAGGGCTCAGGCAGCCCCCCCCATTGCAGAGGCTGCGCCCCCGCCCCCCATGGCTCAGGCAGCCCCCCCCATGGCTCAGGCGGCACCCCCGGCCTGTGGTGGGGGCAAGGGGGTCTCACCCTGTCCCCCTACGGGGAGGGAGATGCACCCGCCTCTCCGGGCCCCACGGCTGCACGTGCCTCCAGCTGCTTTCACTTCCTGCGCTCGAGCCGCCGCCCCGATAGCATCGCCCAGCGGCGCAGCCACGGCGGCCACCGCGCCACCAAGCAGACAGCTCGGGGCACACGGCTCAGAGCCCCACCGCCCCACGGGCCCTGGAGAGCTGCACCCAAGCCAGCCCCAGGCCTGCTCCGCGCAGGCACCAGCGCAGCTGGGAGTCAGCTGCCTCCCGCTCTGGCAGCCAGGCCAGGGGGCCCGGCTCCGGCCCCCCCACCCTCAGCAGGTGGCAGAGGCCGGGCCGAGGCACTGGTGGGAGAGCAGCCGCCACTAGGACACCTGCGGCCTGGGTGCCGCTGTGGTTAACCCCACCCCCTGCCACTGCCCGGCCTGGGCCCGGCTCTTCACGGCACTTCTCACCGCGGAGCAAACAGCAGCCCCGGCCTGAGGAGGGGGAGGACCCTTTTACACATGGAGAAACTGAGGCACGGTGAGGGTCAGGGCAAAGCTGGGAACTGGAGCGGCTCCCTGTCCAGCCAACAGAGGCTTGGGAAGGGGAAGCAGAGAGGGATCCAGGCTCGACTCCGTGCAATCCTCAGGCCTCTCCCCATGGCTCCAGCTGGAAGGACGCCGGCCCTGCCCGAGTGGGGTGCCCCCACGGCCAGCCCCAAACTGACCGGCCAGGCCTCAGGCTCCGCACCGGGCAGGGAGAACGGCTCCCCGGGGCACGGCGCCCATGTCGGCCTGCCCAGGCTCAGATGATGGAGGCAAGCCACAGGCCTGCCCTCCCAGCCCTGGATCCCCCCCACTGTGCAAAGGAGCCCCAGGGTGCCCCCCAGGAGCACGCACAGCAAAGCAGGGCAGGGCCATGCCGGGGCAGCAGGCACAACTCACCTGGTGTGCGTGCACGGGGGGGGGGGGGCTACACCAGTTCCTCTTCTCTCTCACGCCTGCGTTTGCACTGGATTTCTCCCCACTGTGAAGGAAGCCAACCCCATGGGGGGGGGGGGCAGCCAGGGAGGAAACCCAGGAAGAGGGAAGTCAGGACCCAGAGCAGACAGCTGGGCCCCAGGACACCCACCCACGCAGGGGCTCTCCACAGGCAAAGCCGCGCGGGGGCAGCAGGTGGGGGTCCAGCCACACCCTGCAGCCCAGCCCGGTGTCACTGGGAGCGCAGGCGGCACTGCAGGCCGCAGCCCGGTTTGGGGAGATGGCACCACCCAGCCCACGGACATGCAATGCTTCTCAGCTGTGCTGGAGCTGAGCCCCGGAATGGAGCCAGGGCAGGGGTGCAGCAAGCAGGGGACAGCTGCCCCCCAGCCACCCTCATGGGCCTCTTGCTACTGAACCAGGGCAGAGCCCAGCCGGCAGCACCAGGACACGGCCCCAAACCCCAGCCGTCCCAGGAGAGCCCCCGCATGCGCAGAGGAACCGACACCAGACAGACCCAGCTGCCTGGTGCTGGGCTCGCAGAGGGCTCCAGGGCCCTGCCCTGAGGCAGGGCCATCTCCCAGAAGGGCAGTGCCAAAGTGAAGCGGAGGTGCCCACCGCCCCCATGCCAGGGACAAGGAAATGAAACTGCAGCGTCAGGCCACGGGCGCGCGCTGGCCTAGGGAACAGGTTCCAGAAAACGGCGGCCACATGGTTCAGCTCCACAGCAGCCTGCCTGCCGGGCACGGCCACCAGCGGGGAAGGGTCGCCCTCAGCGGGCACGGCTGTACCAGGAGAAAGCCGACACATTGGCTCAGTCTCTGGGCAGGGAAGCAGCAAGGGGACCCCCGGGCGTGGGAGGACAGAGCATCCCTCCCCCAGCCTGGCATGCTCGAAACCCCAAGGTGCCTGGCACAATAGGTCGAGGGCTCGTCTGCCTGCTGCACAGCTCCCTCCTTTGGCCAGAGACCCAGCCAGGCCACAGGCCCTCAGGAAGGGGGCTAGCCCCCACCATCCCCCAGGGACACCGGCAGACCCACCCCAGGCCGAGTGAGGCAGACCCTGCTGGGGAAAGGCCAGTTTCGGCAGAGCGTGCCTGCTTGGGGAGTGCCCATCTCAGGCCATCTCTAGCAGCCAGTGTCTGCCTAGGGCAGGAGACGCCAGGCAGGTCCTTCATGGCCTGCTAGGGACCAGGCAGCATGGCTGGGCTGGTCACACGAGCCCGGCTCACTCGCGCCTCACGCGCCGAGCAGCACCACCTTGTAGGCCACACAGACCTGGGGAGGACAGCACCCAACACCACTACAGACAGGGAAACTGAGGCACGGGGCTGGCCCGCCAAGGTGCCACAGCAGCTCAGAGGCAGAGCCAGGAACAGAAGAGTCCAGGCTCAGAGTCCTGAGCATGGGCCGTGACAGCAGCCTTCCCCCTCCGGCAAAGAGCTGGCCTAGCGGGGCAGCAGCCGGCCACGGGCACCTCCCTCTCAGCGCAGGGCGATGCCACTGGGGCTCCCTGGCCAGTCACTCAGCACCATGGGTCACGCTCGGCTCTGGAGCAAACTGCCCCAAACTCCGCCAACTACCTCCCCCCTCGCGCCACGGCCACCAAGCACCCTGAGGCACAAGGAGACCCTGGTCCATGCCAAAGGGGAGGGGGGCTCACCATGCCACTCCCCCCGTGCTTTGCCAGCAGAACTCTCAGACTCCTGGCTCCAACCCACCCCCAGCCATGGGGCGCCACGTGCCAGCCCCCCATCCGAAGCCACGAGGGCCCAACACCCCCCCGCACCACCAGGCCCCCGCACCTAGGGCAGCAAGTCACATAGGCTGCCCCCAGCCTGGCAGCGCCCCCCCCAGCACCTCCCCAGGCTGGCAGCGCCCCCTCCCCCCAGCGACCCCCCCAGCCTGGCAGCGCCCCCTCTGCGTCCCCCCCCTTCTCCACCCCCCAGCCTGGCAGCGCCCCCTCCCCCCAGCACCCCCCCAGCCTGGCAGCGCCCCCTCCCCCCAGCCTCCTCTGCGTCCCCCCCCCCAGCCTGGCAGCGCCCCCTCCCCCCAGCACCCCCCCAGCCTGGCAGCGCCCCCCCCGCACCTGAGGCTGCTCCGCTCCGGCCCCGGCAGCTCCCGACCGGCGACAGCCCAAAGGTCCCTCCAGGAGGGAGTCCCGCCCCCTGCTTCTGATTGGCCAGGGGCGGGGCTTTCCTGGCTCCTACTGGTTGTTGCCCTCAAAGGGGTGGGGCGTGGTGGTAAGAGCCGCCCGCGGGAATCCCCGCTAGTCATGTGACGGGTTCGTCACATGACCCAGACTCCAGCGGCTCAGAGCACGTGGTGGGACGGGTTGCGCCCTCTCCACCCCAGCCCAGGCATCTGCAGCTCTGGGGGGAGGGGCTGGGAGATCCTAGCCTGTGCCCCCCCCCGGCCTGGGGCTGCCCTGTCCCTCGCCCGCCTACCTGGGTGGGGGCTCCCTGCCTGCCATGTGCCCCTGACCCACGGTCTTGGGTCTAGGGTTGCCAGATCGTTTAACAAAAAATACCGAAACCCCCCCCCCAAAAAAAACACCGGGGAAAAAATTCTATTGAGGGGAAAAAAAAGGGGGGAGACCAAAGTTATTAAGAAAAAAAAGGGGGGCACTGCGCCTTTAAATGGCCCCGCGCTCCTCTCTCCTGCACGCCTGCCAGATGCATCAGGGGAAAATTGTCCCCACCGGGTTTCCGTCCAAGGGAAACAGGAATTTTCTGTTTTTTTTTACCAGATGGGGACCCGAATAACGGACAGTCCGGGCGAAAACCGGCCAGCTGGCAACCCTGCTTGGGTCAGTGCCAGGGGCAACAGGAACTCACATTTCTCAGGGCCCTGGCCCGTTCCGGTCAATCGCTCCCTGCTGTTCTTGCCAGAACTGTGCCCTGGGGTGCCCCGCTTCCTGCCCCCTCTGCTCAGCTCCCAGCTGTTGCCCGACACATGGCCATGCCAAGAGGCAGGCAGCTGCCCCAATAAACAGGCTGTGCACTAGGGTTGCCAGATGGTTTCAACAAAAATACTGGACACACTTGACATTACGTCACAATCTACATTACAGCTTATTTAGAAAATACCCAACATTTCTATTTTCTTATTTATAGTTTCTCAATTTGTTTCCCGAACAGAAAGCTCAAATACTGGACTGGACTGTCCAGTTCACCTGGCAATCCTAGCTGTGCCTGGCACACCCATGTATCTTGAGCCTTGCAGTGCACTCAGATGGCACAAGGAAATCCCCTCCTGCAGCAGAACAGGGTCCTACTCAGCAGGGAACCTGGGAGAGCCCAGCCAAGTACAGTCCAACCTCCCCGTTACAGACAGACGGGCCTGCCACACATCTTATTGCAACTGGGCACAAGCGGTCAGGCAGCAGCAGAGCTAGAGCAAAGCCCCAGTGTGGAACAGACTGTGTTAAATGCAAATTACGAACCAAAAGGGGGGAGGGAGGGTTGACATGGTTTCACTGCTGAGCTTGTGGCATGTGAATTAGGACCGTTAAAAGCCACTTTTGCTTTCACAGTAAAGTCTCAAAGCTGGAGCAAGTCAGTGAAAAGAGAGCAGGTGTCTTGTACCCTTGTGAACATTTATCAGTTCTGACCAGCCTCCATTCCCGGGGTTTTGGCACGTCTGCCTTTCTGGTTGGGTGGGGGGGGGGGAGAGAGGGAGAGTGTGTGTGAGTGTGTGAAGTTAGCACAAGGGTTGCAGTTTTGGGAGCCAAACCTCTGTTTCATGTGACTGGAAGGGAACAGGATGGGAACCACATGCCTTGTCTCTGCCCTGCACTAGCACCCTGGGGGCGGGGGAGCAGGCAGGGAGACTATCAGTCTCCTGTTCTGCAGTTAGCTAAGGTCCTGCATGGTGTCACTGCGAGCAGGGTTAGGAACAGAGCCCAGTTGGCTAAAATAGCATAGTGAAGCCAAACAGGACTGGTACAGTGCCCCCCCCCCAACTCCCAGGGCTGGTACAGTGCCCCCCGCCCCCAACTCCCAGGGCTGGTACAGTGCTCCATACCCTCCTGGCTGGTGCCCATTGCCACTGCAAGGTGCCCCCATTAACCTCCCACTTACTCCCCACCCTGCCAGTTGCCTGATTCTCATGGGCTTTCCCCTCAGAGCAGCTCCTGTTGGGTGCTTCCCCTTTTGCCACCTGGCCTGGGGACTGTCATGGTGAGTCGGGGACTCCCCGACCCTGCCCCCCCTCCGCAGCCTGATGGGACTCTCAGCCAGTCAGTAGAACAGAAGGGTTATTGGTTCACAGAGACCCAGCGCAGCAGAAGATCGATGTTAGCACAGGGTCCAAGAGCAGGCGGCCTTATTCCTCTTGGGGAGAAGGTGTCCTGGGCCCTTCTCCCCCCTTTCCTGCTCCAAGCCCCTTCTCAAATCCTAGCCCAGATGAGACATACCCACCCCCCCAGCCTGGTGTCAGCCCCGCCTGCCCTTTGTCCTCCTTCCAGGCCCAAGGTGTTATTGGCTGTCACCTGGGCCTCAGGACATGAGAAACTGAACATACTTCCCCAGTGAGTCACACCCAGCCCACCCCCCCTCATGCAGACAGTGCTGTAGTGCCCGGAGGAAACTGAGGCGCGCACACACACACACAATACAGCAAACCGTAAATGTAACAACAGAGTGAACACAGGGCTACAACACCCCCACAACATCACAGGGACTGGCCCCCTCCCTCCCGTGGCCTGGCTCTTTCGCTTGCTCAGCTTCCTTCTCCTTGCCTTGAGCAGAACGTTTGGCCTCCCTCCCCCCAGGGAACCCGTGGGCGTTCGGCTTGGCAGGTGCTGCAATCTCGGTGAGAAAGCAGAAGTGCCGGAGGCCGCGGGGGCACTCAGCTAAGGATTTCATGGCTTCCTGGCGCTGGAGGGAGGCCAAAGGGAACCGGTGCCCTTCTCTGCAGCCGCAGACAAACCTTCCTGCAGAACGGTCCTGGGTGGGGCTGGTCCCAAGCAGGAGAGGGGTCAGCGCTCCCCCCGGGCAGGGTACGGAAGAGCCTCCCCCCCCCCCGGAGGGATTTCAAAAGGGGAATCTGATTTTCCTGTGAGGGCCCTTGTGTAACTAGGATGATGGGGACAGGGATCACATGTAAGTAGCATGATGGGGGATAGCGGGGTGCTGTTCTGAGTGGCCCATGACCATGAGCGCCTGCCTCAGAACACAGGGTAGACACCCCCAGCTGGTGGGTTGGGCCACAATTAGATTTCACCGAGCCAGTAGCAAATGCAACCTCCTGAATCATAAGCCAGCCTGGCCAGGGAATCCAACGTTCCCCCAGACGTTCCCCCAGCCCGCCAAGCCACCGGATCCGGCCCGCGGAGGCAGCAGGGAGCCCCAGGCAGGCTCCGGCGCAGCTCCAGCCGTGCAAAATCAGGGCTGCAGGGCTCCCTTTCTGTGTTAAAACTGGAGGGAAGGAGGGAAGTTTCAGGAGCCCCCAGCACATTCCCATTGGCCGGTTTCTGGCAGAAACCGGCCAATAGGAGCTGCTTGTTGGAGTAATAGGCAGCAAGGAAGAACCACGCCCCTCTCCTGGCTCAGTTATCATGAAGCACGTGGCCAGGCAGGCTGGCTGGGAAACATTTTAAGCTCTGCAGGCCGGCGGGCTAGTTTGGCAGCTGGCAAGTCTGTCTCTTGGCCACAGCCTGCTTCTGGCACCGCAGCCCTTTCCTGCCCCAACTCTCTGCCCCCCCTCAACGTACCCAAACCTTCTGTCCCCCTCTTACACCTACACCCCCTCCCAGATCTGGCCCCCCAATCTCCTGCCCCAGATCACAGTCCCCTCCTACCCAGGTCACATTGCAACCCCTGCACTCCAGTCCCCTGCCCTAGGTCACAACCACCTGCCGCATCCCAGCTCCCTCCCAGACTCCAGTCTCCCTCCTGCACCGCAGTCCCTTCCCCAAGCTCCCCTGTGCACCCAGCCTCCACCCCAGACCCTGCATCTCCATTAATAGCATGGAAGAGCGCGGCCCTCGACCACTTTCCAAAATGATTGCCCAGCCCTGCACTACCGCGAGGCCGTGGCTCTGCCCTCGATGGAGGCAGGCGCGGTGGCAGACGTGGACCATTCTCAGCAGGGTGGGGTTCCCCAAGGAGTTCCTTACAGACCGGGGGCCAGCTTCATGTCGGCCCTGCGCCAGTCCTTGTGGGAGGAGTGTGAGGTCCGGTATCACCCCCAGTCCAATGGGCTGATGGAGCAGTTCAATGGGATGCTGAAGCAAATGCTAAAATCTTTATGGCCCAGCACCCACCTGGGACAAGGACTTACCCCACCTACTGTTGGCATGCAGGGACGGGAGAACGGTGAGGGGCCCTAGACCTGACGAGGGAGAAATGGGAGGGGGAGGCCTCTCTGGATGGCGTGTTGGTGGTGGAGAATGTCCTGACCTTCTGGGAAAAGCTCCCTGAGCTCATGGGCCTGGCCAGGGCGCGAAGAGGCAGTAAGCCTGGTACGCAAGGGGGAGCGACACCCTGTCGTGTACCTGAGCAAGAAGCTGCTGCCCGGGAGCAGCACGATGCGGCCAGAGACCAGGATACCTGGCCCGGGAGGGGGAGGGGGGAACCCTTTGAAAGCTGCATCCATATCGATTTGGGCGGCGTTTCACGGTGTAACCAACCCCTCCCCCCGACCCGGCTGCACCAGATGAAGGGACCAACGCCAAGCTGCTGAGATGGAGCCTGCTCCTGCAGGACGATGCCAAGGAGGCTCCATGTTAAGGGGAAGGCCAATGTCACAGCCGATGCCCTATCCCATAGCGGGGGGCCTGAACTTCCCCAGGCCACAGGCTGAGTGACCCTGCTCAGTTCGGTCTCGAAGGGCGGGAGGTGTGAGCAAGGGGGGAGTTTTGGGGGTTGAGGGGGGCTGCATGCAGAGGGGGGGCGCTCAGTGCCCTGGGATGTTACTGGTTAAATGTGACAAGGGGAGGGGGAGTTTGTTGTTGCAGGGAACAGCCCAGAACTGGAGCCCTGGTGCCCGGCAGCCCCAGCTTGGAGGACACTGCTGGGTCTGGCTGGAGGGAGGCTGGGTCAGGTCTGGGCACCGCTGGGGGCATCCACTCAGGGTGAATTAGAATCATAGAATCCCAGGGCTGGAAGAGACCTCAAGAGTCATCAAGTCCAGCCCCCTGCCCAAGGCAGGACCAACCCAACTAAATCAGCCCAGCCAGGGCTTTGTCAAGCCGGGACTTAAACACCTCTAGGGATGGAGACTCCACCCCCCTCCCTAGGGAACCCATCCCAGTGCCTCACCACCCGCCTAGGGAAATAGCTTTTCCTAATATCCAACCTAGACCTCCCCGCTGTAACTTGAGACCGTTGCTTCTTGTTCTGCCACCTGCCACCACTGAGACCAGCCTCTCTCCAGCCTCTTTGGAACCTCACTTCAGGAAGCTGAAGGCTGCTATCAAATCCCCCCTCACTTTTCTCTTCTGCAGACTAAACAGACCCAAATCCCTCAGTCTCTCCCCTCATAGGTCATGCGTTTGAGCCCCCTAATCATTTTGGTCGCCCTCCGCTGGACCCTCTCCAATGCGTCCACATCCTTTCTATAGTGGGGGGCCCAGAACTGGACACAATACTCCAGATGTGGCCTCACCAGAGCCGAATAAAGGGGAATAATCACTTCCCTAGATCTGCTGGCAATGCTCCTCCTAATGCACCCTAATATTCCACTAGCCTTCTTGGCTACAAGGGCACACTGTTGACTCATCTCCAGCTTCTCATCCACTGTAACCCCCAGGTCCTTTTCTGCAGAACTACTACTTAGCCAGTCGGTCCCCAGCCTGTTAACAATGCTTGGGATTCTTCCGTCCCAAGTGCAGGACTCTGCACTTGTCCTTGTTGAACCTCATCAGATTTCTTTTGGCCCAATCCTCTAATCAGTCCAGGTCACTCTGGACCCTCTCCCTGTCCTCCAGCGTATCTACCTCCCCCCCTCGCTTAGTGTCATCTGCAAACTTGCTGAGGGTTCAATCCATCCCCTCATCCAGGTCATTAATAAAGATGTTGAACAAAACCGTCCCTAGAACCGAACCTTGGGGCACTCCGCTAGAAACTGACCGGCAACCTGACACCGAGCCATTGATCACTACCCGCTGGGCCCAACAGTCTAGCCAGGACCAATCCTATTCAGCTTATTCATAAACTAGCCAATAGCCTGTCATAAGACGGGATTTATGGGTCTCTCCTCCACGTCCTATTCCCTTTCTATCTCACACTTCTCTCCTGAGCCTCCGGTCTCTCATTCCGTCTCTCTCTCTCTCTCTCTCTCTCTCTCCCTCCTCCTCCTCCTGCCTCCCCCCCCCTCTCAGCTCTCCTCCGCCTTCTGCCTCTCTCTCCGTCTCTCTCTTTCTCTTCTCCCCCTCCTGCCTCTCAATCTCTCTTTCTCTTCTCCTCCTCCTCGTGCATGGAGAGCGCGGAGCCCAAATGGCCGCTTGCGTCACTTGCTCCCGCACAGTGGCCCGGCTAAACGGTGCAGAAGTCAGCCAAGTGCTACTGCGGGAGGCGAAGGGTGGTGACATTCATGGCCAGGAGGCGGGGCCTGGAGCCGCTGTCACACCGCACGTCACTGCCCCGCCCTGCCCCCGTTCCCTTCCTGCCGTGGTGCTCGGCTGACTTCTGCGCCACTCAGCTGGGCCGCCGCGGGGGAGCAAGCAGCGCAAGCGGCCGTTTGGGTCCCACGCTCCCCATGCAGCATGGGGGTGCTGCATGGGGACCACGGCTCCCAAATGGCCGCTTGTGCCGCTTGCTCCCCCGCAGCGGCCCAGCTGAGTGGCGCAGAAGTCAGCCGAGCGCCACGGTGGGAGGCGAAGGACGTGACTCAGGCAACAGCGCCGCCCAGAGGCAACAGGCAGCATTTCAGCGTTACAGAGTCACAGACACTGGGCTACTATATATATGATGATCTAGAGAAAGGGGCAAGCAGTGAGGTAGTAAAGTTTGCGGGTGATACTAAACTGTTCAAGATAGTCAAGACAGAAGCAGACTGTGAAGAACTTCAAAAAGATCTCACAAAACTGAGTGATTGGGCAACAAAATGACAAATGACGTTTAATGTGGATAAGTGTAAAGTAATTCACATTGGGAAAAATAACCCCAACTATACGTACAGTATGATGGGCGCTAATTTGGCTACGACAAATCAGGAAAGAGATCTTGGAGTTATCATGGACAGTTCTCTGAAAACGTCCACGCAGTGTGCAGCGGCGGTCAAAAAGGCAAATAGGATGTTAGGAATTATTAAGAAAGGGATAGAAAATAAGACCCAGAATATCTTACTGCCCCTGTATAAAACTATGGTACGCCCACATCTTGAATACTGTGTACAGATGTGGTCTCCTCACCTCAAAAAAGATATTTTGGCCTCGGAAAGGGTTCAGAAAAGGGCAACTAAAATGATTAGGGGTTTGGAACGGGTCCCATATGAGGAGAGGTTAAAGCGACTGGGACTTTTCAGTTTGGAAAAGAGGAGACTGAGGGGGGATATGATAGAGGTCTATAAAATCATGAGTGGTGTGGAGGTGGTGAATAAAGAAAAGTTATTCATTAGTTCCCATAATATAAGGACTAGAGAACACCAAATGAAATTAATGGGTAGCAGGTTTAAAACTAATAAGTGAAAGTTCTTCTTCACACAGCGCATAGTCAACCTGTGGAACTCCTTGCCAGAGGAGGCTGTGAAGGCTAGAACTATAACAGAGTTTAAAGAGAAGCTAGATAAATTCATGGAGGTTAGGTCCATAAAAGGCTATTAGCCAGGGGATAGAAATGGTGTTCCTGGCCTCTGTTTGTCAGAGGCTGGAGAGGGATGGCAGGAGACAAATCGCTTGATCATTGTCTTCGGTCCACCCTCTCTGGGGCACCTGGTGCTGGCCACTGTCGGCAGACAGGCTACTGGGCTAGATGGACCTTTGGTCTGACCCAGTATGGCCATTCTTATATTCTTATGTTATAACTCCCCGGCATTCTCGAGCAATATATTTATACTCCTCTCTCATCATCTGTCCAAGTTTCTACTTCTTGTCAGCTTCCATTTTGTGTTTAAGCTCACAAAGGATGTCCCCGTTAAGCCAATCCGGTCGCCTACCATAATTGCTTTTCTTGCTGCACATCGGGATGGTTTCTTCCTGTGCCTTTAATAAGGATTCTATAAAATAACTGCCAGCTCTCCTGGACTCCTTTCCAGGGCTTACAGCCCTCGAATGGAGACCTTTCCCAAACAGGCCACAACCCAGTCACACCAAGCACTCCAGCTGCCAATCCAGCCAGCAGGAAGCCTCACGAGCAAAACCCCTCAGACACCCCAGCTCTCCCTGTGCCACAATCAGCCCCAGGCCTGCACACAGATGAGGGGTTATAGAACCCGATCTCACCTACCCCGAATGGGTCCTCCCGGTCCCAAAGAACCAGCCACAGATCCCCGGTCAGTTTACACTTTAGATCTTACCCACAAGAGCACGCTGGGCCAATCCTTTAGCATCTAAAATCTAAAGGTTTATTAAAGAAAGAAAAGGTGCAGAGTGAGGTTGTTAAGGAGAATACATTACATGCACCAATCACCAAGTTCTTGATGCAGGCTCTCAGCAGAGATGTTCCAAATTGCTAGAAGTCTCTGGTGCACATCCTATGTCAGGATGGGTCAGCAATCCTTCCCGGTTCTCTGTCCCTCTCAAGGCTGCTTCTGGGATCAGTAGCAAGACTGGAGACAAGATGGAGATAGCCTCATGGCACTTTATATCTCTAGTGTCTCCCAGACTGGAGCTGGTCACATGATCAAGTGACCTATCTCTGTGTCACATGCAAGTAGCCATTAGGCACTGGCCGGTCTGCAGGTTTCCAGATGCATTCCTCAGGTGTGTATTGGCCACTCTGAGAGCCACTAACAATGGAGCAGTGCGAGTTGGCACAGCCAATCACTGAACAATCCTTCCTCACAATAGGCAGTCCAGGCCCATGGCTCCCCCCCAACAGAGAACATTCCCAGTACAAGCACAGAGCCCATGTTCAGAACTCCACATACAGACATCACACAAGTACACAAGTGTCATACACAGGATCAGTAGAACATAAGCTTACGTTTGACACCTCCCATGGCCTCCTTTGTTCAGAATTTGGGGCAACCCCCCCCCCCGTGGATGCAGCAGTGATCTGTCTGCTCCCCTTAAAATCCAGTAATGTGACAGAGGCCAATGGGCTGTGGAGGGGAGACCTCAGTGACCAACCCAGCTGGTTTCAGCGAGGGGGGACAATGGACCGGGGTGGGGGAGAGCAGAGGGGCCCAGGCGACCCTGGTTACAGGGACAGAAGACAATGGTCAGTGTGGGGCTGCGGGGGGGGGGGATATTGGAGGCTTGGCTGGAAGACGGGGGCGCTGATTGGGACAGAGAGATCAGGCAGAGCACACTTGGCTGTAGGGGTGACTCGGACTTGCTGGGATGGGGGGTGCAGGCCTATAGGCAGGGCCAGCTCTAGGTTTTTTGGTGCCCCAAGCGAAAAATTTTTTGGCCGCCCCCCCTTTTTTTTTGTCCGGGGAAGGTCCGCGTGCAAATGCAGCTTGCACAGCTTGCTGGGGGGTGTGCGTGCAAATGCAGCTTGTGCAGCTTCCTGCGGGGTGGGGTGCGCACTTCAGGGGAAGCCCAAACCCTGGGGCATTTTCATCTCCTAGGAGAGCGCCAGGGACTCCTCATGTGAGGCCAATGGGAGGGCAGGTTCATCTACAGCAAGCCAGTTAAAGACTTCCAAAGCATGCAGCTGTTCACATCACCTAGTGCTGGAGTCCTGGTCCCACTCCTCACTCTGCAAAGGGATTTTATTATTAGAAGCCTTATAATCACTCAGACTCCAACCCCAACACATAAGCTGTCCAACTCTTGGTGTCCATGGACAAGAATCAGCCTCACTATACAATGAAACAGTTCAAAGGGATTAAGAGAACTTTTGTTTCAACTCCCCAGCTCAACTGTCCAGAACAAGACAGGCACCAGACAACAAAACCCCACTAGCCTAGGACCTATTCCATGAATGCAGCCCTGTGCTTTCTTCTTCAGGGATGGACCAAACAGCCTCTGAAGCAGGGTGGATTGATTTAAATAGCTTTGATTTAAATCTCTAATTTTAATCATGATTGAAACCAGGAAGCAGAAAACCTAGGTTTAAATGAGCAATTAAACATTTAAATTATACTTTTAAAATATTTTCCTAAAGGATGGTTGAGTCTTATTGATTAGCAACCTTTAAAACATGTTGATTTACATCTAAATATAACTTTTATGCCAAATTTGATGCTTCTATTTACTAACCAGGAGAATACACGCAGTACAGCTACCAACTAAATAAATGCCCAAATAATTGTGTAACTTAGATGTAATCAGATTCTTAATTTTTACATTTTTATTCTATTACAAAATGGTGTGTAATAGGAACACTTAAGAGACAGGTTTTTATCCCATTTATTGTTTGCTAAGTGGTGGCTACTTTTTAAAAAAACACATGATTTGCATCTACTTCTGTCTGGACGGAAATTTTATTTAAAATAAACAAAACCAGCATTTAATTTTTGTATGAAATAAAACTACCTTGAATGTGAAGGACACATAACAAAAAAGTATCCAAACACATTTTGCATCTAAAATTCATTTATTAAACAAAGGAAATATCCATAGTGAATTTAACAGATCAGTTCTAGTCATCATGTTCTTCAAGATGTTAGAACGCTCTCATAACCAATTTTTTACTGAGAACAAGTTTTTCTGCTTCGTCAACACTCGGTTTTGCAAAGGTGAATGAACTAATCATTGAATTGAACTAGCTGAATAAAGCAAAGTAATAAAAACATTCTCTCTTCACCTGCAGAAGAAGCTACTGCTGATGTAAACACTGGTTCTGGGTACTTACACTAGCGAACTGATAGAATTTCTTTAAAAGTTGACAGGAGACATGTTCTATTTAATTTTTAAATTTAATTCATAAGTTATTTAACTAGGTTATGATAAATTTAGGCCATAACAATTTTTAATTTAATTGTAAAGGTATATTATTTAAAACAAAGCCTATTTAAATGGGATCACAATTCCAATTTTAATAAAGCTCTCCTGCCCCAGACAGGAAGGGACTTGGGGACATGGGCACTGGGAACACCAGAGTTCCCCTTCCTCAGACAAAGGGGGAGGGAGAATCACCTGGGTCCCAGGCAGGGGTGAGGTTGTCAGGACACAGCACAAGGGGACTGGGTTCCTGGGCAGGTGTGTGTGGGGGGGGGGGGGAGGGTTCAGGGCCCAGAGAATAGGGGGAGAGGGGATTGTTTAGAGAGCCAGACAGGAGATGGGGATCCAGGTGGGAGGCGGGGGAGAAGAGGAGACGGGGTCCCAGCAGGGTTTCAGTGGGCCAGGAGGTGGGGTTGCTGGGCAGAAGCCGAGCCAGGGGAGGCGAAGAGAGGTGGGAGGTAGCGGGGGGTGGGGGTCACGGGACAGTGGGCAGGGGCACACAGGCCGGGGGGGGATAGCCAGGCCAGGGGGGTTCACAGGCAGGGGAATTGCAGGGGAGAGAACACAGGCGGGGGGGCTGGGGGAGGGGGAGTTCCGGGGAGGGCGCACGGGAGGGGGGGTGGCCGGCCGGCCGGCCGGGGGGGCACACGGGCGGGGGGGCTGCACTCACGAAGGCGAAGAAGAGGCCGCTGGGCTCAGCCTCACCAGCCACGGCCACCCCACGCCGCCCTCCCAGCAGGGGCTGCACCCAGGGGCTGCCCACGCAGAGCTCCCAGCACCCCGGGGCCAGGTGCAGGCTCCGAGCAGCTGGGCACGGGGCTCCTAGCTCGGGGCAGCCTCTGTGGGGCTCCCCACTCGGGGGATGGGGCCCCTCCGTGGCTAAGCCCCAGCGCCCGCCGAGCCCCTGAACTCCTTTCCAGTGAGCCAGGAGCAGCCACCATGGCCGCGGCCTGCCCCGCCGGGGTCAGCGTCACCAGCTGCGGCCGCCCTGCACTGGGACCAGGTGCGCCGCCCTCCCAGCGCCCTGCCCCGAGGTGCAGGCTCCGAGCAGACGGGCGCGGGGCTCCCAGCTTGGGGCAGCTTCCAGGGGGCTCCCCTCTGCCCTGCTCCTCCTGCGGGCGGGAATGCCGCCCCTGGCAATGTGCTGCCCCATGCACCTGCTTGTTTTGCTGGTGCCTTGAGCCAGCCCCTGCTATAGGCCTGAGGGATCCTTTGCTGCCTTCAAAGCTCAATAGACCCAGTTCAGTGCTGGCTGGGAGTTGCTCTGGGCTGGAGAACTGGGCTGTGCTAGTCCCTCTGGGAGTGGAGGCCCGGGGGGGTCCAGAGGGAGGGGACCCCCTGAGGGGGCTCATGGCAGAGACAGGCTGAAAGCCCAGAGGCAGAAGAATGAACCCCCAGGAGAGAGTGGACTCCCCAAGAAGGGGTTGTGGCACTGGAGGAGTGTCCCCGAGAAGGGGCTGTCACAGTGGAGGGGGGTCCCTGGGAAATGGCTGTGGCACTGGAGAGGGGTCTTGGGGCTCCCTTGCTGTGAGGGCCAAGGATGCCTGTTGCTACACTGGCAGCTGAAGGGACAGACCCAGGGCAATTTTCCACTGTCCCAGCTCACGGGTCATGCCCACGCGGGCCCTGGGCAGAGACGCCCCTTCAGTGTCACGGTCCCTTGTGGGGACCCCCCTCCAGTGCCACAGCCCCTTCTTGAGGTTCCCCCCTCCAGTGCCACTGCCCCTTCTGGGGACTCCTGTAAAATCTCCTCAGGCGGCATGATCCCCACGACCCTGCCCTGCAGCTCAGTGCCAGGACAGCAGGATGCTGGCGCGCCCCACCTTCCCTCTCCCGCACCCCATCTGTGTTTTGCAGGAACCCCCCGCCCGCTGTTCCCGCTACCCGCAGAGCCCCTGCCCCCAGCGCCCTCGGCTGCGCTCAGTGTCCTCCCCCTGCTGGCAGGGTGGCGCTTGCTGCCCTCCCCCACTGTCCCTGCCAAAGCCAAGAGTGGGTGACCCAGGAGCTGTCAGGCACGTCCAGAACCGAGCGCTCCGGGCTGCTCCGTACAAACAGGAGCAGCAGGGGGGCTGCAGCCCCGCCCCGCCCCTCCCATGGCCCCGCCCATTGCCCCCCCGGCCTCCGGCCGCTTGAACCCGCAGCCGCTAGGAAGCTCCTGAGCTCAGGGCAGGGAGCCGGTGCTGGAGACCCTGTTTGTGCTGCCCCCTGGTGGACAGAGCGTGAACAGACTCACGGGCGCGGGCTCCCAGGCACTTGCTCAAAGCATCCCCTCCCCCACGCGCACTGGCCAGAGGGTTGCCTGCCTGGCCCCTTCCACCCCAGAAGTGGCTGCACTCTCCTGAGGGCAGCTCTCGGGACCCCTGCCCTTGCTTTCTGGATCCCTGGGCTCCTGGCAAATCCCCAGCCAGGAGGAAACCCAGCGACCCCCAGGGGTGTGGAACCCTCACGCCCCACCCCCGCATGGGCTGGGTGCTCGGGAGAGGGCCCCGCCTGGCAGCAGTGCTGCAGGTGCATGAAACCGACGGGCAGGCTGCACGCCCCTTGTGTTTGCACGTGTCACACGCTCACCGGCCCCACCGCCTGGGTTAGAGGAGCGCGGCCTAGCCAGAGGCGGGCTGAGGGTCCCGGGGCCCTGCGCACAGTAGAGAACAGCCCCCATTTTTATCAGGGGCGTGGTAGCCTCAGGCAGGCTCCCCCCGCTAGTACTGCCAGTCTCGGGGGAGCCTTTAGCCCCCCCTTTCCAGGAGGCCCTGCCCCCTGCTCTGCCTCATCCCCAAAGCCCTGCCTGGGATGTTACTGGGGTTTGATGTGAACCTGCAGAACAGTATTGCGCCCCCCTCCTGTGGGTGGGCCCCAAGTTTGGGCCGAGGGAGGCGGATGCTTTGCTGGTTCTGTTCATGCTGCTCACGGGCTGGCCGGATCTGCGTGGGTGACACTGAGTTGGCTCTGGCTGGTGTTTTAAATGTTTGGCCCTGGGAGACAGCGCCTGGTGCCGTCCCGGCTGTGAGGGGGCTACGCGAGTGGACAATGCACCTGGCGTGATGCTGGTCGGCGCCCGAGCAATCCTGCTGCAAACCTGCAGGCAGGCCGGTGCCCCCGGGCCGCGTGACTGCAAAGGGCCTGGGCAGGTGTCTTGCTCTTGGGACAAACGCCAATCTGGGAGGTACCTGCCCACAGCGAGCACATGGGGTTCCCTCTGCACACGCCAGGGTCCTGGGGGCCCCTCCGCCCTTGTCTTCACTCCAGCTCCCCACTTCAGACGCGGCTTTGCTGTGGACTTGGGCCCGGAAGGACCGGTCCCATCCTAAGCAAGGAGTTCCAGAGACCTTTCAGCCGGCAATTTATTCCATCTCTGCCAAGAGCCTGCACCAGGAACGTGGTGATTGGTGGATGCAACGTGTTTCCTTGTTAACTTACTACCGACCGACCAACCAACCAACCTTGCTCTCTTGCTTTCTTTCTAACGCAGGGGTGGGCAAAGGGGCCTCCTCGGGCCAGATCCGGCCTGCCAAGCCAATGGATCCGGCTCCCGCCTGCCCTGCTGCTCCTCTGACCATTGAGCCTTGGGGACGGGAGCGTGAGGAGTCTCCTTCCCCTGCCAAGGGACACTGGCTTTTTGAAAACAGTCTCTGGTTCTCTCTAGCCGCTGCGTGCCCCGGCAGGGTGGGGGCAGAGACTTTGCGCACTCCCCCCACCCCGAGACCCTGATTAGCTTGCCTGAGGTCTCCTGCTGCTGCGGTGCCTAGAGGGAAATCCTGGCTCTTTAAAACAGCTGGTGATTCTCGCTAGGCACCCGGGGGTGGGGGTGGGTGCTTCAGATGCACCCCCATCCCCCAGGCCAATCAGGGTTTGTGGGGGGGGGGCACGAGAAGTCTCCTGGCCCCGCCCCTTCTGTATCAGAAATTTATGAAGTGACCCCATTTTAAAAATTATTGCCCACCCCTATTATAAAGGATCAGCCCAGAGAGCTCTTTTGGGTAAGATCCGAGGTATAAATTCCCCTGGGGCTGGTCCTTTGGGATTAGGAGAACCTGTTCGGAGTTGGTGAGATGGGTTATAACCTCTCCCCTGTGGGAGGGGGTTGGGGGGGGCACAGGGAGCGCTGGGGTGTCCGAGGGGAGGTGGGGGATGGGTTATAACCTCTCTCCTGTGAGGTGGGGCTGGGGGGGCACAGGGAACACTGGGGTGTGTGAGGGGAGGTGGGGGATGGGTTATAACCTCTCCCCTGTGGGAGGGGGCTGGGGGGGGGCACAGGGAGCACTGGGGTGTCTGAGGGGAGGTGGGGGGATGGGTTATAACCTCTCCCCTGTGTGGGGGCGCTGGGGGGCACAGGGAGCGCTGGGGTGTCCGAGGGGAGGTGGGGGATGGGTTATAACCTCTCCCCTGTGGGAGGGGGCTGGGGGGGGGCACAGGGAGCGCTGGGGTGTCCGAGGGGAGGTGGGGGATGGGTTATAACCTCTCCCCTGTGTGAGGTGGGGCTGGGGGGCACAGGGAGCGCTGGGCTGTCTGAGGGGATTTGCTTGTGAGGCTGCGTGCTGGCCCGGGGGGCAGCTGACATGCTCTGTGGGGCTGGGCTGGTTTGCCTTTTAGTGGGGGACCCCCAGTCTGGGGCGGTAAGTCGCCCTGGTTCTGAGCAATTCATCTGATTTGACCCTCTCCGCTGTGCCCCTAGAGCACCTTTTATTGCACTGCCCCCTGGCCGGGCCTGAGCCAGGCTGGGGGAAGAGCCACTCCATGAGTCTGGGCTGCTGTGAGGAGCCCCACGCTTGCCAGCTGCCCCGTGGGTGGCTCTTACCACCCTC
This sequence comes from Pelochelys cantorii, assembly GCA_032595735.1. Taxonomy (NCBI): domain Eukaryota; kingdom Metazoa; phylum Chordata; order Testudines; family Trionychidae; genus Pelochelys; species Pelochelys cantorii. The sequence continues at coordinate 17,657,108 of CM064354.1, read as the reverse complement.
GGCCCTCAGTAACATTTTCAGTCTTGCTTCCCCCAGGGGCAGGGGGCCAGGGGCCGGCTGAAGTCAATCCCAGAGTTAGGCCCAGGAATGGGCAAAAGTCAGAAGAGGCACGTTTGTCACATGCTGTTGGGGGGGGCGGCTGCATCTCTGGAGTCTGCTGCTCAAGGACCCCCGGATTTGGACCCCTCACCCTGCCTCACGCCCCCATGTGGCACAGCAAATGCCAAGCGAATCCAGACACGTGCGCGGGCGTCAGAGCACCTGTGATTAGCCACCTTGGACCAGACCGTGCCGCTGGCCGGCAGGAGACCTGGTGCGCAGCTAGGGCACGCCTGCCCTTTGCCTGGCTCTGACCCCGAGGGTGCAGACAAGGTTCCCTCTAATGGTTTTCATCCATGTGCAGAACAAACTTTGTTTTATGTACCGAAGCATGTGCGGATGTGCACCACCAGTAGCAATGCATGCTGCCAGCTGGGGGCATTCTGCTAGTCAGCTGGGCGGCACCTGAATTTCTCCAGGGCACCCCCCCAAGTGCTCAGCTCACAGGGAACCCTGGGGCACATCCCTACTCCATGTCCTCCCAGCCAGGCTTCGTCTGGGCCGGAGGGACCCTGGGCAGCGCCTGGGTCTCCGCACATCACGGCTCCCAGCCCTGGGCTACTCGGTGCCTCTCCCGGCTTCCCTCTGCGGACTGGACTTCCCTCTCAAGGGCAGCGCCCAGAGCTGCTGCTCTCGTCCCGGTGTCAGGTCCAGGCCTGAGCACCCCGCTGGCCCCGCTCCCCACACGTGGCACAAGCCGGTCCCGAGGTGCCAGGCCCTGCTCAGCGTTACCCCAGCAGGGGGCAGGATGGTGCCACCACTGCCCCTCCAGGCTCTCGGGTTGGCTGGTCCGGGGACTGCTCTGCTGCCTCCCATGGGCCGTCCCACTCTGAGTCGCAGGGGCCCGGATGCCTGCTCCCTCCCCCCATCTCCACTGGCCCCCACGGCCTTAGCTGGGGCTGCCTGGAAGGGGGGAAGGCTACTGGGCCAGCCCGACTCCTGGGGAATCCGCTGATGCCAGGCAGGGGGTCTTCCTTGGACATCAGCTGTGCAGCCACTTCCTAGCAGCCCTGGCTCTGCAGAGTGTCCGCAGCAGCCCCAGGCCGCAGCCAGAGTTTATTGAACCTTGGGGGTGTTGAGAGGCAGGAGCCGCCTCAGGTATCAGCGAGGGATCCCCCTGAGCTTTTCCATCAGGTGCAGATTTTTTCCCATTCACGTGCGGAATAATGTTCTGGACACCGAAGCATGTGCATGTGCACCACCAGTAAACCCCCAAACCTGGCTGTGGGCGCTCTGCTATTCCGCTGGGCGGCATGTAAATCTCTCCTCAGCGGCTGCCCAAGCACCAGCGGACCGGGAACCCAGGGCTCAGCGAAGGAAATCCTGCCATGCCCTGATTTCTGGCGGGGGTTTTATTGATCAGCGCCCCTGTTCCGCGTGCAGGGCGCTGTAACCCAACTACAAAGCAGCAGGGACGGGCCTTAGCTACCATCCGGGACACTACGCGCCGGGCTTGGCGCAGGCACACGGTGCGGCGTGAGCACGGGAGGCTCGGGTGTCCTGAGAACGCGGGCGCCAGCCTGGCCTGGGTGGGCACCGCCGCTGTCAGATGGCAGACTGCTCCTGCAGGAGGCTTTCTGCGCCGCCCGCAGCGCTCCTCTCGGGCTCGCTGGCCAGCGCGGCCTCGCGCAGTACGGCCAGGTGCTCTTCGGCGGCCGACAGCGACTGGTCGATCCAGGCCATGCCGCTGGTCAGGTGGCAAGCGTTCCTGGTCACCAGGACGAGGTGGCTGACTGACAGCAGCAGGGCTGTGGTCCTGCAAGGAGACCGGGCACCGTTACTGCGGCTCGCGGACGACCGGCCTGCGGGGTTTCTGTCCGCTGCGGCCTCCCCTGGGCGATATTGCTAAGGGAGGGGCGGGACGTGCCAAAATGGGGCACTGCCCACCAGTAGCTTTATGAAGCTCAGAAGGAGGCAGTGTGGCCTAGTGGGTAGCGCAGTGGACTGGGACTCAAGCCCTGACTTTGGGCAAGTCACTGCCCTGCTCTGTGCCTCAGATGCTGCGTTTGGAGGGGGGTCAGAGGGAGCCCTGGGGCTCTGTGGCCTTTGCTCGCTAGCGCGGGGAGCTCCCAGCTCTGCTAAGCAGCGTGCTGTGGGTTCGCTAACTCGGCGCCCGCACGGCCTGGCTCCAGCCTGGAGCCCTTCCCGCCTGCCAGGCCTGTCCCCTGCTCTCCGGCAAGAGCTGGAGCAAGAGCTCCCCCGCGAAGCCGTGTGCCTAGCTGAACTTTGCAGGGAGAGTCGCGCTGCCGATCGTCCAACAACGTCCAAAGGGGAAACGTCTGGGACCCCCCCCCCCACAGACGCACTTGGGGGACACCAGCTGCAAGGCCAGTCCCTCCCTCCCCCACTATAGCCGGGGGCTGCACACTCCTCAAGCAGCCCCTGTGTGCCGGACACTGCTCCCACCCTCAGCCAAGATGGCTGCTGGCTCACTAGCGGAGGGGCAAGCCCCTAATAAAGACGGCCACCCGCTGCTGCTCTCTACCCAAGGCCCAAAGGGCAGCTGCCTGTCTGGCAGCAAGGGGGAGGCAAGGGCCAAGCTGTGGCTCTGGGAGGGGGCTGGTGGTAACCCCCACGGAAGGGCCCCGCAGGGAGGAGCTAATAGGGGAAGCAGAGGTGGGTGACAACCTGGGAAGCAGTGATCATGAGATGGTCGATTTCAGGATCCTGACCAAAGGAAGAAAGGCGAGTAGCAAAATACACACCTTGGACTTCAGAAAAGCAGATTTTGACTCCCTCAGAGACCTGATGGGCAGAATCCCCTGGGATGCTAACATGAAGGGGAAAGGAGTCCAGGAGAGCTGGCAGTATTTTAAAGAAGCCTTATTGAAGGCACAGAAAGAAACCATCCCGATGCGTAGCAAGAGAAGCAAACATGGTAGAAGACCGGATTGGCTCACCAGGGAAATCGTTGGTGAACTTAAGTACAAAAAGGGAGCTTACAAGAAGTGGAAACTTGGACAGATGACCAGGGAGGGGTATAAATGTATAGCTCAAGAATGCAGGGGGGTTATCAGGAAGGCGAAAGCGCAATTGGAATTCCACGAGGAGTAACAGTAGTTCGAATTAGGATCTTTAATTCGAACTACCTAGTCCATGCTGCGTGTAGCCGCGGGCACGGAGTTCGGACTAAGGGGGATTTAAAAATGGCGGCTCCCGGGAACATGCAAATGAAGCCCGGGATATTTAAATCCCGGGCTTCATTTGCAACTCTGATTGCCCTCATTACCCTACCTAGCTCGAACTAACAAGCTAGTGTAGACATACCCTGACCTACAAGGAGAGGCTGAGGGAGTTGGGTCTATTTAGTCTGCAGAAGAGAAGAGTGAGGGGGGATTTGAGAGCAGCCTGCAACTCCCTGAAGGGAGGTTCCAAAGAGGCTGGAGGGAGGCTGTTCGCAGTAGTGACGGATGCAGAACAAGGAGCAATGGGCTCAAGTTGTGGTGGGAGAGGTCTAGGTTCGATATTAGGAAAAGCTATTTCCCTAGGAGGGTGGGGAAGCACTGGGATGGGTTCCCTAGGGAGGTGGTGGAGTCTCCATCCCTAGAGGTGTTTAAGTCTCGGCTTGACAAAGCCCTGGCTGGGTTGATCTAATTGGGATTGGTCCTGCGTTGGGCAGGGGGCTGGACTTGATGCCTCCTGAGGTCTCTTCCAGCTCTATGGTTCTATGATTCTGTGGCAGCACACTGCCTGGCTGCGCCGCGCTCCCCGGGGAGCCCTGGGAACAGCGCCGCCGACAGGCGCGGCCCCTGGCACAGAAGCAGTGGCTGCTCCGGCATGCTGGGAAGGACGCGTGCGCCAGGGCAAGGTGCAAACTCCCACACAATACAGGGTGTCCACCACGCAAGAGGCAGGTGTCTAAATCCCCAAATCAGGCTCCACTGAGATTTCCCCGCCCACTGCTCCTGGCAGTGGGGACCCAGGGAAGTCCTGCTCCGCCTGCCGAGAAAGGGATTTGAGCAGGAATCAGCCACCTCCCAGGGCAGGGCCTTCCCCACTGGGCCAGGGGCCTGCTTGTGGGGAGCCCTGTGGATGCTGCTCCCTGGCACCAAAGCGTTTACCGGACCAGGGCTTACCGGGCATCCAGAAGCTTGGGGTCCAGAGGAGGGTACATGGACCTCACAACATCATCCACCCTAGGGGAAAAGCGAGAGAGCTTGGCTCATAGCATGTGCCTTGGCTGCGGTTTGCACATGCCTTGGCTAGCACATTGCACGTGCCTTGGCTGCGGTTTGCATGTGCCTTGGCTAGCACATTGCACGTGTCTTGGCTAGCACATTGCATGTGCCTTGGCTGCGGTTTGCACATGCCTTGGCTAGCACATTGCACGTGCCTTGGCTGCGGTTTGCATGTGCCTTGGCTAGCACATTGCACGTGTCTTGGCTAGCACATTGCATGTGCCTTGGCTGCGGTTTGTACATGCCTTGGCTAGCACATTGCACGTGCCTTGGCTACAGTTTGCGCGTGCCTTGGCTGCGGTTTGCATGTGCCTTGGCTAGCACATTGCACGTGCCTTGGCTGTGGTTTGCATGTGCCTTGGCTAGCACATTGCACGTGTCTTGGCTAGCACATTGCACGTGCCTTGGCTGCGGTTTGCATGTGCCTTGGCTAGCACATTGCACGTGTCTTGGCTAGCACATTGCACGTGCCTTGGCTGTGGTTTGCACATGCCTTGGCTAGCACATTGCACGTGCCTTGGCTGTGGTTTGTACATGCCTTGGCTAGCACATTGCATGTGCCTTGGCTAACACATTGCACGTGCCTTGGCTGCAGTTTGCACGTGCCTTGGTTAGCACATTGCACGTGCCTTGGCTGTGGTTTGCACGTGCCTTGGCTAGCACATTGCACGTGCCTTGGCTGCGGTTTGCACGTGCCTTGGCTAGCACATTGCACGTGCCTTGGCTGCAGTTTGCACGTGCCTTGGTTAGCACATTGCACGTGCCTTGGCTGCGGTTTGCACGTGCCTTGGCTAGCACATTGCATGTGCCTTGGCTGCAGTTTGCACGTGCCTTGGCTAGCACATTGCACGTGCCTTGGCTGCGATTTGCACGTGCCAGGGCCGGCATGTTTCAGAGCCCAGCTTCTCTCCATGTGGGAGGGCAGCATGGGCTGCAGGCGTGCCTGCCAGGAAGCTGATTTTCATGAGCCCCACTCCCATTTGGCAACGCCCGGGGCAGTGCCCACATCACCAGGGCGCCTTTCACCCAGCGGTCCCATTGAGAGCCAAGGGTGGCAACTGCAAAAGTGTCTAAGTGATTTAGGAGCACCAGGCCCATTGGAGGCCAGTGGGAGCTTGGCCCTTCGACATACGACAATCCCCAGCTGGGCCAGGCGCTTCCCTCGGTGCCCTGTGGCTCTTGTGAGACTCTGGCCCCAGTGGCTCCAAGACCAACCAGCAAGTAAGAAGCCACTTCCTGCAGCTCAGAGACCTGGGCTGGGCACGGCGTGACGCTTGGGCACTCGGGGACTCTGCAGGCGCCTGGCTCCCAGGAGCAGCCTTTGGAAGGTGTGGCGTCCTCACCTGGGGCTGATCCGCTTTGCCACCACCATGACGTCGCTCAGGCCGGCGGGGGACTTCGTCCGGGCCCCGGAGCCCATTGTCAACGCCACCAGCTTCTCCGTCAGCGTGTGGCAAATCTGCTCAGGGAGGGGAGGGCTGGGCTGAGGCCAGCGAGAGCGAGGCCTCGGCAGCCTGCTGCTCGGGGGGGCCGCGGGCCAGCCCCTACTTCTGGGCTTCGTCCTCAGCAGGGAGCCCACCCCAGGACGGCCCTTGGCGCGGGGAGACTTGAGTCCCTGCTCCCTACCAGGTGGAGGGGGCCTGCGCCCTGGGGTTGCTGCGTCCCCGGAGTGTGCTGACCAGCAGGCATTGGGCACAAGGGCACGGGGACCATGCCAGCTGAGTGGCTGCCAGGGGCCCCTGGGAGACTCCCCCCCTACCATGCTGATTTCCCTGTCCAGCAGCCCTAGGCCACACTGGGGGAAGGGGGGGGCAGTCTATGTGGGGGGGGGGGCAGTCTGCAGGGGCTTTCTGGGGGGGGGCTTACCTTGAGAATGGCAATGCAGTGAGAGACCAGGCCCCTGCAGAGAGAGAGAGAACCCCATTGGCTGGGCCAGGTGTCTTTCTCATTACTGGCTGCAGCAGAGCAGAACCACAGCAGGCCTGGTGCACGTTGTTACACGACCAGGCCCTCGTGCTCCGCCTGCCCGACGGGGCCTCACCGACAACCCAGCTCAACCCCCCACGTGGCCAGGCAGTGAGAGAAACGCCCGCCAGAGAGGTGGCTGTGTGGCCAGGCGACACGGCTACGTGGCCGGGTGGTGTGAGAAACACCCACCAGAGAGGGGGTTGCATGGCTGGGCAACACGGTCATGTGGCTGGGTGACACGGCTGTGTGGCCAGGAGGTGTGAGAAATGCCCACCAGAGAGGGGGCTGCATGCTCAGCCCAGGCAAAATGTCTGTGTGGTCAGGTGGTGTGAGAAATGCCCACCAGAGAGGGGGCTGTGTGCCTGGGCAACACGTCTCTGTGGCTGGGCAGCGTGAGAAACGTTCGCCAGAGAGGCAGCTGCGTGACCAGGTGGTGCGAGAAACGCCTGCCAGAGAGGGGGCTGTGCGTGGCTGGGCAGTGTGAGAAAGGCCCGCCAGAGAAACGGATGTGTGGCCAGGTGACACGGCTGCGTGGCTGGGCTGTGAGAGAAACACCTGCCAGAGACAGGGCTGTGTTGCAAGGCAACATGGCTGCGTGGCCAGACTGTGTGAGGAATGCCCGCCAGAGAGGTGGCTGCATGGTCGGTCGACACGGCTGCGTGTCTGGGCAGTGTGAGAAACGCCCACCAGAAAGGCGGCTGCGTGGCTGGTTTGTCTGAGGAACACCTTCCAGAGAGGGGTCTGCATGCTCAGCCCGGGCGACACGGCTGCATGGCCGGGTGGTGTGAGAAACACCCAAAACAGAGGTGGCTGCATGGCTGGGTGACATGGCTGCGTGGTCAGGATGTCTGAGGAACACCCGCCAGACAGGCGGCTGCGTGGCCAGGTGACATGGCTGCGTGGTCAGGCTGTCTGAGGAATACCCGCCAGAGAGGCGGCTGCGTGGCCAAGCAGTGCTGCTGGCTGCCACAGGGCGGTGGTTTTGCTCTAAGGGCAGGCTCTGGCCCGGGAGCAGGGAGCCACCCCAGAGCCAAGGTCGCAACCAGGCAGAGCTCAGATCTCACAAGAGGCAGCTTTGAAACGCTTACGAAGCATCTTCGACCCAGTCCTCGTTCTCCAGAATGGCCTCGATATGAGGGTTTGTGATCACCACGTCGTCCAGCTCCAGCTCCGAGGGCTCCGACTGTGTCTCCATCGCCCCGATCAGGTCAACGATCGGCCTGGAACAACCAGGAATGGGGTGTTCAGCAACGGGGGGTGTGTGTGTGTGTGTGTGTGTGTGTGTGTGTGTGTGTGTGTGTGAGAGAGAGAGAGAGAGAGAGAGAGAGAGTGTGTGTGTGTGTGTGTGTGTGTGTGTGAGAGAGAGAGAGAGAGAGAGAGAGAGAGAGAGTGTGTGTGTGTGTGTGAGAGAGAGAGAGAGAGAGAGAGAGAGACGGCAATAACCAAGGGCCCCCAGAGGCCAGAATTACAAAGGACTTCAGGCACCTAAAGGTGCAGGCAGGCACCTGGGGCGGTGCCCAAACCCCTTGGGTTTCAATACAAAGAAGCTCCAAGGTGCCCAGGGGCTTTTGAAAACCCTGCTTGGGGTGCCGGGACCTGCCTAGGGGAACTAGAGGCCTAGACTCTCAGCGCCCAATGGGAGCCAGGCTGGATGGCGGGTGCAGGCGTCCAAGTAGTTTTTTTGCTCTGCACTTTAGAGGCAGAGCCCCCCCCCCCCCGTCAGCCGCACACGGCCAGAGGGGCCTGCAAGGGGGCTGCCCCCCGAGGGGTCCTGCTGGGCACGCAGCTCGCTGCCCGGGGAAGCAATGTCCCACGGCCGCTCCCCAGGGCCTGCGTTCTGCGGGAAAGTCTCTCTTGGGTCCGCCTGGACTTCCTGTTCTCTTACCACGGGGATCCCCCTGGACAAACGAAGGGACCGGGCGTCTTGGCGGCTGCACAGGCTGGACGGGGCGAGGGGCCAGATCGGATCTGCAGCCACACCCACCGGGGGCACTCGCCCTCCCGTACTAGGGCCCGCCTCCCCAGACCCAGGAAGCGTGCCGTGACTGCCCCGGCGCATGGGCTCGGCTCTCTCCTCCTGCGCCCTGCTGGGGAGGAGTGCGGAGACCCTCGGGCGCTGGCTTCACAGGCGCGCAAGGGAGCTGGGGCTCCGCGCCGAGGGGCTTGCAGGGGCCGGGAGTGCCTGACTCCCTCCGTGACGCGAGCGGCGCCGGCCCAAGACAACGCAGGGACCAACGGGCGGGCAGCTAGACCTCTCCCCACACTGCAGAGCACTTTGCCCCACGCCATGGGGCAGCAGGGCAGCCTACGGACACAAGGACACCCTCCCGCTTGGGTCTCTGGCCACTGCTGTGTCAGTCACCAGCTCCTCCCCAGGCCTCGCAGGGGTGGCAGGGGCTCCACCTGGCCGCCGTGGAGCTGGGCAGACAGGCCTGGCAGGGCCCGTCTCCAGTGCGTCGAGAGCTGCCTGGTGGCTCCGAAATCCGCCTGCCCCCTTGCTCCCTCCCAGCTGCGTGGGACGCCCGGGCACTCACTTGGTGTCATAATGGCGCAGCAGATCCTTGGGCCGGCAGTAGCGCTGCCTGCAGACCACCACCAGCGCCACAAAGGACGCCAGGAAGATGGTGGCCAGCACACCGATGGCCACGATCACCACGGTCTCCATGGCTGCCAAGCTGCCTCCGGGTGCGCTCAGGGGCGCAGCTCCATCCCCTGTGGCCCGAGAGGCTGGACCTGGAACAGAGCGGTGCAGCGTGAATGCAGGGCCAGGAGCAGCGCTGCCCCGGGGGGCTGGGAAGTGCCGAAGGAGCAAATGTCTCTTCTGAGAAACCGGGAACCCTCTCGTCCGTGGCACAAGTGTTTCCCGACACTCCCCCATTTGCAACAGCGGAATGGAAAACCCGGCTCCTCACTCCACAGGGTCCCTCCAGCACGGGCCAAAGAGGCAGGGCCCAGGCAGAGGGGGATTCGCGCCTAATTTGCCGGTTACTTTTCAAGGGTTCAAAATTCCAACCTCCATAGAAATGTCACACGTGGAACCGTGTCCGGTGGCTCTAAAGCAGGCTCTCGAACTCAGCTCACCCCCACTCCGCCCAGCAGGTTCTCCCTCTGGCAGGGCTCTGGGGGTTGTCGCCATGCGTCCCCCCTGCTGCCGCATATGCCCCCCCACTGGGCAATTGAAAACCCGCAGGGCAGTGGGGCTAGAGCGGCTTCCGGCTGCTAGCTCCACGTTGCTGCCCTCACGGCCCTGTGGCCCGGGGAGGCGTGTGCAGAGCCGCCCTGTCCACAGGGGTGAGCCAGGAGCCTGTGAACTCTTGTGAAACTGGTTGGAGAGCCGTGATGCCAACGCCCCTGATCTGGGCACTGAGGCCTTTCATTTTCCTAGGGTATGTCTACGCTGCCACCCTAGTTCGAACTAGGGTGGCTAATGTAGGCATTCGAACTTGCAAATGAAGCCTGGGATTTAAAAATCCCGGGCTTTATTTGCATGTTCCTGGGCGCCGCCATTTTTAAACGCCCCGTAGTTCGAACTCCCTGCCCGCGGCTACACGCAGCACGGACTAGGTAGTTGAATTAAAGCTCCTAATTCGAAATACCGTTACTCCTCCTGCAATGAGATATTTAAATCCTGGGCTTCATTTGCAAGTTCAAATACCTACATTAGCCACCCTAGTTCGAACTAGGGTGGCAGTGTAGACATACCCCTAGAGAGCCCCAGGCACGTTATTAGAATCAAGCCAGATCTGGACACTTCCTTGCCTGAGGCCTCCTGTGCCCCTCTCAGCTGGGCAGACCAGGCTTGTTCGGTGGGGCAGGGTGGTAGAAGAGACTTGAGGGCTCATCAGTGCGTCTGAGGAAGTGGGTTTTGCCCAGGAAAGCTCACGATCCCACCTATAGAGCTGAACACACTTTAAACAACGACTGGTCCTGAAGCACCTTAGAGACTCACAATGGGGATGGGATGGGCATTCGTGGGCACAGCCCACGTCTTCGGATGACTGGAGCAAGGGGCCCAGGGGACACACTGATAGCGGAGAGGGGATGGGGAGGCAGAGAAGGAGAAAATCTAGTCCGAGTGTCCGTGCTACAGGAGGCTGACAGAATGGGCTGAGAGTGCCCGGTGCTTGGCTTTTGATGTCTTCGGGGTGTGGGATGTCCCAGCCCATCTTTGTTCAGTCTCGATTCCAGGTGTCAGACTTGTAAGTGAAACCAAGTTCTGCAGCTTCTCTCTCCAGCTGGTTTCTGAAATTGCCTTTAATTGTCACCTTCAGAGCCAGCAGTGGGCACCCGGGCGAGTTAAAACGTCCCCAGCAGGTTTCTTGTGTTACCTTTTCGAGTATCCGATTTGTGTCCGTGAATCCCTTGGCGCAGAGACTGTCCGGTTTGGCCAATGTCCGTGGCCGAGGGGCACTGCTGGCACTTGCTGGCAGAGATCACGCCGGTGGACGTGCTCCTGGGCGGGGATATGGGCCAAACGGAACACAGGCTAGGGGGTGTCAAATCCCAAATCATTAGTTAACCAGCTAAACATGATCTTTCCCTGCTTAATCAACCAAAAGGGGGTAGGCGCGGGGGGCAGGGCGCAGCGCGGCTCAGGAGAAGAGACGAGGCCGGAGGTGGCAGGCTGCCACACCCTGGCCAGGCCTGGCTGCCAAGCTCACCGGCTACTGTTCCACTGGGCCGATACCGGCCTATGGAGGTGCAGCCGGGCCCCGTTGGGTGCTCAGTTCAAGCTCGTCATTTCCAGGGCCTGACTCAGGGTTTGTGAACACTCGGGGAGCTGCCCCCCAGTCCTGTCTGGGCCCTGCTCCCTGGCCTGTTTGCCTGCCCCAGTCCAATTGCCCCCGGCCGCGGCCCTGCCCAGCTATCCCCGACTCCCAGAACAAGCGCCAGCGGCCGCCTGCGGCAGCCCAATCTGCTTGCAGCATCTCTTCCAGAAATCTCAGCATCTGCCTGGGGAGGATCCCAGAGCCCTTGGCCAGGCAGCTGGGCTCGGGGTTACTGGGTCTTCATTGTCTCTGCCTGGCACCCTCAGACTCCCCATGGCGGGGCCTGCCCCAGGGGGCTCCAGGAGCACCCGGACCCAGCCCGTGCTGGGGCCCTGCCATCCAGGCGACTCCCTGGCCTGGCACAGCCCCAGCTCCTGGGAGCCCTGGGCAGGGGCCAGGCACAAAGCACACGGAGCTCGTTACTGTTTGGGCCTGACCTGGGCCCAGATAGCACCTGGCACCCAGAGCAGCCTGGCCAGCGGGGAGGGGACAGCACCGGCCCTTCAGAGGGACGGATACAGCCCAGGGCAGAGCCCTGCTCGCTCTTCAAACACAGAGGCCCAGCCAGCCCAGGGACCGGCGGTGCCCAGACTCCGGCCAGGCCCAGGGACCGGCAGTGCCCAGACCCAGGCCAGGCCCAGGGACCGGCGGTGCCCAGACCCAGGCCAGGCCCAGGGACCGGCAGTGCCCAGACCCAGGCCAGGCCCAGGGACCAGCAGTGCCCAGACCCAGGCCAGGCCCAGAGACCGGCAGTGCCCAGATCCAGGCCAGGCCCAGGGACCGGCGGTGCCCAGACCCAGGCCAGGCCCAGGGACCGGCGGTGCCCAGACTCCGGCCAGGCCCAGGGACCGGCAGTGCCCAGACCCAGGCCAGGCCCAGGGACCGGCAGTGCGCAGACCCAGGCCAGGCCCGGGGACCGGCAGTGCCCAGACCCCGGTCAGGCCCGGGGACCGGCAGTGCCCAGACCCAGGCCAGCCCCGGGGACCGGCAGTGCCCAGACCCAGGCCAGGCCCAGGGACCGGCAGTGCCCAGACCCAGGCCAGGCCCAGGGACCGGCAATGCCCAGACCCCGGCCAGCCCCGGGGACAGGCAGTGCCCAGACCTAGGCAAGCCCCGGGTACCGGCAGTGCCCAGACCAAGGCCAGGCCCGGGGACTGGCAGTGCCCAGACCCAGGCCAGCCCAGGGACCGGCAGTGCCCAGACCCAGGCCAGACCAGGGACTGGCAGGGACCGGCAGTGCCCAGACCCCGGCCAGGCCCAGGGACCGGCAGTGCCCAGACCCAGGCTAGGCCCAGGGACCGGCAGTGCCCAGACCCCGGCCAGGCCCAGGCACCGGCAGTTCCCAGACCCAGGCCAGGCCCAGGGACCGGCAGTGCCCAGACCCAGGCCAGCCCAGGGACCGGCAGTGCCCAGACCCAGGCCAGACCAGGGACCGGCAGGGACCGGCAGTGCCCAGACCCCGGCCAGGCCCAGGGACCGGCAGTGCCCAGACCCAGGCTAGGCCCAGGGACCGGCAGTGCCCAGACCCCGGCCAGGCCCAGGGACCGGCAGTTCCCAGACCCAGGCCAGGCCCAGGGACCGGCAGTTCCCAGACCCAGGCCAGGCCCAGGGACCGGCAGTGCCCAGACCCAGGCTAGGCCCAGGAACCGGCAGTGCCCAGACCCAGGCCAGGCCCGGGGACCGGCAGTGGCCAGACCCCGGTCAGGCCCAGGGACCGGCAGTGCCCAGACCCAGGCCAGCCCAGGGACCGGCAGTGCCCAGACCCAGGCCAGGCCCGGGGACCGGCAGTGCCCAGACCCAGGCCAGGCCCGGGGACCGGCAGTGGCCAGACCCCGGTCAGGCCCAGGGACCGGCAGTGCCCAGACCCAGGCCAGGCCCGGGGACCGGCAGTGGCCAGACCCCGGTCAGGCCCAGGGACCGGCAGTGCCCAGACCCCGGCCAGACCCAGGGACCGGCAGTGCCCAGACCCAGGCCAGATCCAGGGACCGGCAGGGACCGGTTGTGCCCAGACCCAGGCTAGGCCCAGGGACCGGCAGGGACCGGCAGTGCCCAGACCCAGGCCAGGCCCGGGGACCGGCAGTGCCCAGACCCAGGCCAGGCCCGGGGACCGGCAGTGCCCAGACCCCGGTCAGGCCCGGGGACCGGCAGTGCCCAGACCCAGGCCAGCCCCGGGGACCGGCAGTGCCCAGACCCAGGCCAGGCCCAGGGACCGGCAGTGCCCAGACCCAGGCCAGGCCCAGGGACCGGCAATGCCCAGACCCCGGCCAGCCCCGGGGACAGGCAGTGCCCAGACCTAGGCAAGCCCCGGGTACCGGCAGTGCCCAGACCAAGGCCAGGCCCGGGGACTGGCAGTGCCCAGACCCAGGCCAGCCCAGGGACCGGCAGTGCCCAGACCCAGGCCAGACCAGGGACCGGCAGGGACCGGCAGTGCCCAGACCCAGGCTAGGCCCAGGGACCGGCAGTGCCCAGACCCAGGCCAGGCCCAGGGACCGGCAGTGCCCAGACCCAGGCCAGCCCAGGGACCGGCAGTGCCCAGACCCAGGCCAGACCAGGGACCGGCAGTTCCCAGGCCCAGGCCAGGCCCAGGGACCGGCAGTGCCCAGACCCAGGCCAGCCCAGGGACCGGCAGTGCCCAGACCCAGGCCAGACCAGGGACCGGCAGGGACCGGCAGTGCCCAGACCCCGGCCAGGCCCAGGGACCGGCAGTGCCCAGACCCAGGCTAGGCCCAGGGACCGGCAGTGCCCAGACCCCGGCCAGGCCCGGGGACCGGCAGTGCCCAGACCCAGGCCAGGCCCGGGGACCGGCAGTGGCCAGACCCCGGTCAGGCCCAGGGACCGGCAGTGCCCAGACCCAGGCCAGCCCCGGGGACCGGCAGTGCCCAGACCCAGGCCAGGCCCGGGGACCGGCAGTGCCCAGACCCCGGCCAGGCCGGGACAGCCCAGCGGCCTGCAGACGCTCAGGCCAGGCCCAGGAGCGCCAGGCACAAAGTGCACCGAGCCGCGGGTGCCACTGAGGTGCCCGGGGAGCGACAAGCAGCAGGCCCCCGAGACGGGCCGGGAGCTCGGCCGGTGCCGAGCGGGGTGGGACCAGCTGCTTTGCAAACCCAGGCCCTGAGCAGCGCCGGGCCGGCTGCCCTCGGCTTGCTGCCCGGCCGACCGGGGGCCAGCGGGGAGCAGCGGGACGGTCCGACCCTCCAGACTGGAGTCAAGCTCCCAGCTTTGCTGCCTGCCAAGCACCCAGCACGTCTGCAGGCCAGGATGGAGCAAACCCACCGCCCAGCCTGCCCTTTGCCCCATGACTAACAGCCGCTAGCCGGCGGCACGGGCTGCCCCGAGGATGGTGGGGGGGGAGCCTCTGCCAGCCTGGCCCCTGCCCTGCAGCGACGGGGGCCAAGGTGCCGAGCCGGGGAGGGGCTGCCGAACCCCCGGCCTGAGGCGGCTTCCCTCATCCGCAGAGTTTGCCGTTTGGTTCAGCGACTCTCGGCCCCCCCGCAGCTTGTCTCTCGGCAGGCCCAGAGCCCCAGTCCCTCCCTTTGCTTTCCCCAGGCAGCGGCACCCCTCCCAGGTGGCGCGTTTGCTGCTCCCTCCAGCGCCAGCGCCTGCGCCTGCGCCAGAGAGACCCTTTCCCTGCCACGGGAGGAAGTTTCTAGCTTTCCTGGGTGTGGAGAAAAGCAGAACCCTGTCCCCCCCCGGCTCCAACACCAGAGGCCAAATCTGCCCCTCCTTGCAGCCCCCTTGTTACTGTAAAACATCTCGTGATTGTCACGCCGAACTTGTCCGTCGCTCGCCGCCTGCCCCGCTGGCACCCGCTTGCGGGCCGCACACCCGGTTTCCACGCGCCCCCGGTGTCTGCACTGCCTCACGGGGCTCTGTCCGGCCAGCGAGCGCCCGGCCCACTCCCCCAGGCTGGCCGCCGCGGGCACGTGGACCCCACAGGCCAGCCGCAAGGAGGAAACGCTGCAGCCGCAGCTCTCAGCCCCGGGGCTCCTGCCTTGCTCCCCAGCGCCGGGACAGGAGGCCCGAGTCCGTGGCTGTGTCCCAGCTCGCCGAGCGGTAAAGGCCTGGGAATAATGAGGCTATTCAGCATGGCAAGTTAAGCCGGTAGCCCGCGCGTAAAGGCGCTCACCTCTGCGTGCGGGCCAGTGGCCTTCAGAAATCTGGGCTCCTCCAGTGGGCGGCTGAGGTTAGTCCCGTCGCCCTTCCGGCCTGTTTGCCTCTCCCATGCTTGGCCCAGATGGCTCGTAATTCTGTCCCCACTGGCGCTTGCTCTGTGTTGTTCACACCCAGCGGGGCTCCGGCCTCGGCTGAGGTTCCTGCCTCTCAGGCAGAGGCTGCCCAGAGGAACCTGCCCCCTTAGCCATGGAACGGTCACGTTTGAGGGCATCGTGCGGCCTGGACGTACCTCGCTCCCTGGGCCGTGCTCTCCCGTCCACAGCCCAGCGGCAGGGCGAAGGGAGCACAGTCCGTGGAGATCCGCTCTCCACCCATGGGCCTCTGCAGCTCGCTTCCGCGGATGTCTGGGTGTGGCTGTGGCTCCACATTGTCTCTACAGCGAGGGTCCCCTACCCGGCCTGGCCTGGCCCCCTCCTGACTTTGGGCAGAAGGCAGGGCGGCTCCGCCTTACGGGTGCCTCGCTGTAGCCTTTTGTGGTCTAGTTTCACTTTTGGAACCACGTTTCTTGTCTGGCGGCCTGGAGAAATCAGGGCAGACAGCCGCGGGGGGCCCTGGGGGCTCATTTCAGGCCCCATCCTGCCAGCCCCGTGGGGTTACTCATGGGAATGAAATGACACCGGTTTCCCCAGGATTTGGCCCACCGCTAGGAAATTCCACACAGAATTCTCCCTCCAGACTGCAACGGGAGCCAGAGAGAACAGCCGTCGCGCTGGTGTTTTCCTGTAGCCCGTCTAGCTCTAAACACACACAGACCCTCAGCTGGCGGAACGACTGGACGTCCTCGGTACAACTGGGCTGGTTTGCACGGAGACCCGGCCTGCCAAGAGACCCTGCTCAGCACCTTGTGAAAGGGGCATCGCACGTATTAACCGCGTCCTCTCCCTTCCACTCACTGGAATTATTTTAGAGCCCCCCCCCAGCACATACGCAACAGCAAACACTGATCGTCACTATCAGCAACACAAGCAAGTGCCCCGGTGGCACCTTAGACTCACCCAAACCGGCACAATCCTGAGCTTCCGTGGGCAAAGCCCACCTCTGCCGGCAATTCGAGGGGGCCAAACAGAAACCAAGAGAGAGAGAGATCAGCAGAAACCTTCCTGCACCCTTGTGCTAGAGCCTGGCTGGGGAAGGGGAGAGCAGCCGGCCCTGGGAGGGATTGTATCACTTCTTGCTAAGGAATTTAGATTTCATGATGGCTTTGCTAACGACTCCCAGGAGGGAAAAGAGCAGGCCACAAAGGGCAGCCCCCGCCCCCGGAATGCCTGAATTCTTTAATAGGATTAATAATACCGTTTGAATGTCTCTTTCTGCTCCCAGACAGCCCAGGGAAGACCCGGCAGGGCCCCAGGCCCCAGGCCCGACACTTAGTGTGCTGAACAGGGTTTTCAAACTAAAGCTAAAGTTGCAGGAAAGTTCCTTAAAATGAGTTTTCTCTTTCGCAAGCCCAGCTGGAGCCCAGTCTGGCCAGAGCAGCGCAGCTCAGAGATCACTTACCAGCCCGATCCTCCCCCTTTGGAGTGAGCCGGAGGCAGCCTGGGTCCGGAGCACGGGCAGGTACCCGGAAATCCTTTGTGTTGGACGCAAGGGTCCCGCTTGCCAGCGCTGGTTACACACTGCGCTTTGCCTGCAGCCAAGATGGACTCTCCCAGGCACTGCTGAGTGCCTGCTCCCTTGGCCTCAGCGTGCGCTCCGGCGGGCGTGCATTCCTGGCGGCACTTGTGAGCGCTAGGAGTGAAACTGAACAGACTCGGACCTGGCGGGGGGCTGGCTCGGCCGGGGGCTGCGTGCTCTCCCCCGCTGCGCAGGCATCGCAGGGGCCTCTCCCCAGACACAACCCAGCAGACGCCTTGCTGGCCAGCCCGGCAGGAACCTCCTACTCCAAACAACAGCAGTCACCTTTGAACCTCTGCACCGCGCTGGCTGGCTGGCCCCACTCGCATGGGAGCTGAGAGCTTCACAGTGCGCCTCCCCGTCCCCCCCGTGGGAGGAAAGGGCTCCGATCCCTAACGCCCCATGGGGGAATTGAGACCCAGCGAGAATTAGCAACTGGCCCCAGGACTGGCGGGTCATGCGTCGCACGCTCACACTGACCTCAAACCTTGCACGGGCACCATTAGCACCACTAGTGACGTTCACTCCATTACAGCAAGGGGCTCGCCGGCATTCGGGAGGGAGGGTTTTAACCAGTATCTGAGGAGACATGGCTGCAAACCCAACCTTTGACCTCAAAGTCCCCCCCTGCACCATGTGACGCAGCTCTAGGGAAGGGCTGCGGCCGCGGCCCAGCCAAGAGGGCGATGGCCGAGAGGTGGAGACCGACCCGAATAGCCGGAGACCACAAACCAATCTGCAGGGGAAGAAGCTTGTCCCAGGCCTGGTTCTAGTGCTTGAAAAGACATGGAAGCTGGGAAGCTTGGCTGAAGTCAGGGCCTTTTCTCCTCTGTTCCAGATGGCCATCGGTGACTCCCCGGGCCTGTGCCTCCTGGCAGCATAAGCCAGGAGTAAATGGAGGATGTCAGAGTCCAGTGGTGTCAAAGCCCGTAAAGCAGAGGACCTGACCTGCTGCTCCCACACATCCCAGAACCACTGTGAGACCAGCCTGGGGTCATGGGGACTGTTTCCAGCCTTAGCGCCGTTCAGCAGCACTGCACCGGAGCCTCCCTTGCCTCGCAGGTCAGCTCCGTGGAGAGGCAAGAGAGCCCAGAATCGCTGTGCACTGATCCAACTCTTCTCTCCTTTCCACGCCCGCTGGAACGGTTCTCGATCCACAGCCGGGGCGCCGCTTGCAGTCCGTCGCGCACAGGGCCATGCAGGCAGTCTATATAGTGTGTGGATCTGGCCCACGTAACACACACGAAGCTGCATATGTGTCCCACAACGGTAACTAGGTTGGAAGCCACTGCTTTGGCACCTGGGAGACAGATGCTGCTGACGTCAGATGTTTTTTAAATCAGCAGGTCCAGAGACGTTTAAGAGAGTTTGAAAAGAGCCGGCTGAGGAGTTCTCTGGGCTAGAGAAGCCCCAGAAGACAGTTGTGCCAATTTTTAAAAGGTAAATGGGATGACTTGGGGAGAAAAGTGGACAGGGGGCTGCAGGCAGGGGAGTTTAAGAGGGAGTCCTACGATGGTTAGGGAGACCCACAACATCTGTGCCAGCCCTGCCCCTGTCTCCTCCGCCTGCGCCTGAAGCCAGACAGAGCGCCTGACCATGGGTGCCTCTACCCAGACCCTGGGGTGGTGTTGCAGGGACTGTGGCGTGCAATTCCCACTCACTGAAATCCAGGCTGGGGGGATCATCCAGTGTGCAAGGTGCCTGCTGGGGGAGTCTCTCAGGAAGCAGGTGGCAGAGCGACAGGAGGACGTGGCTGGGCTGAGGAGCATCCGAATCCACAAGCAATTCCTGGAGAGTGTTCCTGTGGAGACAGCCGCGGCTGAGGGAGCTGTCCCACTGCACTGGACGGCGGACACACCGCTGGTGGAGGAGGCAATGGCTCGGGGGGACACTGGCAGCTGGTCACTTCTGGCAGCAGGCAGTGCTCCACCCCGCTCCCAGCCCTCCCACCGTGGTACTGGGGAACCTAGTGAGGAGGCTTTAAACTAGGTTCGACGGGAGTAGGTGAGCAAAGCCCACGGCTAAGTGAAGAACATGGAGACCTGGGAGATGGGTCGGAAACGGGAGGGAGCGGGGGCTATAATGGCAGAGAGAAAGGAGGGACAAGGCAGAACTGGGAGGCAAGGTCAAATCAGTATCTTAGATGCCTATATACAAATGCAAGAAGTCTGGGGAATAAGCAGGAAGAACTGGAAGTGCTAATAAATACATACAACTAGGACATCGTTGGCATCACAGAGACTTGGTGGGATAATACACATGATTGGAATATTGGTATAGAAGGGTACAGCTTACTCAGGAAGGACAGGAGGGGAGAAAAGGGAGGAGGTGTTGCCTTGTATATTAAAAATGTACACAGTTGGACTGAGGTGGAGATGGACATAGGAGACGGATGTTTTGAGAGTCTCTGGGTTAGGCTAAAAGGGGTTAAAAACAAGGGTGATGTCATGCTAGGGGTCTATTACTGGCTACCTACCCAGGCGGAAGAGGTGGATGAGGCTTTTTTTAAACAACTAACAAAATCATCCAAAGCGGATGATGGTGGTGATGGGGGACTTCAACTATCCAGATATATGTTGGGAAACTAACACAGCGGGGCACAGACTATCCAATAAGTTCTTGGACTGCATTGGAGACAACTTTTTATTTCAGAAGGTTGAAAAACCTACTGGGGGGAAGCTGTTCTAGGTTTGATTTTAACAAATAGGGAGGAACTGGTTGAGAATTTGAAAGTGGAAGGCAGCTTGGGTGAAAGTGATCATGAAATCATAGAGCTCGTGATTCTAAGGAAGGGTAGAAGGGAGAACAGCAAAATAGAGACAATGGATTTCAGGAAGGCAGATTTTGGTAAGCTCAGAGAGCTGGTAGGTAAGGTCCCATGGGGCGCAAGACTAAGGGGAAAAACAATTGAAGAGAGTTGGTAGTTTTTCAAAGGGACATTACTAAGGGCCCAAAAGCAAGCTATTCGGCTGTGTAGGAAAGACAGAAAGTATGGCAAAAGACCACCTTGGCTTAACCAGGAGATCTTGCATGATCTAAAAATCAAAAAGGAGTCCTATAAAAAATGGAAAATAGGACAAATTACAAAGGATGAACATAGGCAAACAATACAGGAATGCAGGGGCAAGATTAGAAAGGCAAAGGCACAAAACGAGCTCACGCTGTGCCGGCTCAGCTGATCGCTGGCACAGCACGGCAGTCAAGACGCGGATCGGTCGACAGGGAACACCTTTGTCGACCGCTCCCTTATGCCTCGTGAAACGAGGTTTACAGGAGCGGTTGACAAAGGCTTCCCCTGTGGACTGATCCACGTCTTAACTGCTGCGCTGTGCCGACGATCAGCTGAGCTGACACAGCGCGGTGGCCATTTTTATTTTAATGAAGCGGGGGATATTTAAATCCCCGCTTCATTGACTATGTCGGGTAGCCTATTTTACATGCCTCTGGCGACAGAGGCATGTAGTCTAGACGTACCCTTCCAGTCCTAGTGTTCTATGATTCTACAGACACGGTGTATTGCCTTTTCCCCTGAAAAAGACCCTGTGTGCTTCTTATAAGCATAACAGTGAAGGCAGGGACTGGAATCGACCTCTCAAGGTCCCTTCCAGTTCTAGTGATTATAGGCTTGTCGGCTGGATATCAGTACGGGCAATAACACAGAGTGGCTGCCAGAGATTGATAAAGAACCTCAGGAAGGAAATGTAACCAATGCAAATCAGCCTGGGTTTATGGCAAATGCATCCTGCGTAACTAACTTGCATTTCTGATGAGATAAGTCTGGCAGCTGGTGGCAATAGCGCTGATGCGATCTACTCTGAGTTCAGCTGGCACAATCGAGTGATTAAAAACTACAATGCTGTCAGAGCAGCATTCTGTACATTCGCTGGATTTCAAACTGGCTGACGGATTGGTCTCCCAATGCACGTGCCACCAACGCGTGTTCTGCAAGGAGCCGCTCTTGGCCCGATGCTATTTAATGGTTTCACCTGGAGAAAACAAACTCACTGATAAAGTTTGCAGATGTCACAAAACTGAGGGAATGGTAATAATGAAGACAACAGTAATAGTCTCTGCAAACATCCACTCAGGGCGCAGGAGCCATCAAACAAGCCAACCCAATGTTAGCAATCGTTGAGAAAGGGCTAGTGAATGGGACAGAGAATGTCTTATTGCCGCTGTGTAAATGCATGGACGCTGTGTACAGATGTGGGTGCCTCATCTCCAAACACGTCTGTTGGCATTGGGAAAGGTGCAGTGAAGGCAACACACATGATGAGGGGCATGGAACAGCTTCCCTGTCAGAAGAAATCAATTAGACACATTTTTTCCGCTTGGGAAAGAGACGACGGGGGGGGGGGGGGCGATGTGCTAGAAGTCTGCAAAATCAGGACTCGTGTGGAGAAAGTGTGAGGAGGGGGGGTGGGGGACTGGACTGTGTGCACTCGGTTTGCTTTGTTGTGCTGTGGGTGATTCCTACCGTCCTGTGCTGCTCTGTTGTAACCGTGTGTGTGTGCATGTGTGCGTGTGCGTGTGTGTGTGCGCGTGCAGTGCCCAGAGGGGGCGGGATCTTTGGGGGAGGACTCCTGAGGGCAGGCACATAGGGAATGGCCCAGGCCGGCCTGTCCCCTGACCCCGGGGGAAGATGTAACCAGTGGTAGTCAGATAACACCTTGGGCCCCAGGAAGCTGGACAAAGGAGGGGTGGGGCTGCCTGGGGGGCTGGGACCAGGAGTGGCCTGAGGCCGGCTGCGGCAGCTGGTGACCTAGGTGGAAGGCGCGATCGGCGCCCCTGCCTGCTCGGCCGTCAATGGCCGTGACGTCATCATCGGGCACCCGGGCCGGCGGCACCCTAGGCAACTGCCCAGTCTGCCTAGGCTCACGGGCCATCCCTGGCTGGGACCAGTTGCTGGTGGGGGGGTGTGAGTTAGTTTTTCAGCTGGCTTAGGGAGGGGGGGAGTCTAGCTGGCCTGGGAGGAAGGGCAGGAGCCCAGAGCCCTGGCTCTGGGCCCCCCATCCCCAAGATGGACTGCTCTTGGTTCCTGTAACAACAAGGCTGTGCTACACTGTGCCCCTGTGAACCAATAAACCTCTTCTACCTGCCGCCTGAGAGTCCCATCTGGCTGCGGATGGGGGTGCAGGGCCTGGTAACTCCTCCGCACTCCATGACAGAAAGTAAATAAGGCATTTACTCCACATAACACAAGAACTAGGGGTCACCCAATGAAATGAATAGGCAGCAGGTTTAAAACAAACAAAAGGAAGTATTTCTTCACATAGCACACAGTCAAGCTGGGGAACTCCTTGCCAGAGGATGCAGTGAAGGCTAGAACTTTTACAGGGTTCAAACAAGAGCTAGATACATTCATGGAGGTTGGGTCCATCAATGGCTGTTAGCCAGGCTGGGCAGGACTGGGGGCCCTGACCTCTGTTTGTCAGAGGCTGGGAATGGGCGACAGGGGAGGGATTACTTGATGGTTCCCTGTTCTGGTCACTCCCTCTGGGGCACCTGGCATTGGCCACTGTCGGCAGACAGGACACTGGGCTGGATGGGCCATTGGTCTGAAGCTGGGCAGCCGCTCTGATGTTCCCGTAAGATGTGAGCCAGGCTGTCCAGTGTCCCTGGGCAGGGTCCCCGTGATTTACACAGTGGCACAAGGAACTGCCTGATGTGACTAGCCCAGATAACATTGCACCAGCCGCACATTTTGCCACCCACAATTCACACCATATTGTGGCCTATTTGTCCCACAGGTGCCTTGTGCCAGTAGCCAGAGCAACACCGGGGCCAGACTGTCACTTCAAGCAGAGATTCAGCCTCTTTGCTGAGTAAGCAGAATATGGGACAACCCCTCCCGCCCTCTCCCCCGAGCAACGTGAGCCGGGGGTTACCAGGGGCCTGGCACCTGTTAGGGGTTCGCCCCGGTCACGGCTGTTCCCCACTCTTGCACTCTGAGTGCAGAAGGGGGGGCCCGTGAGAGAGCTTCACAACCCTGCCTCCACAGGCGCTGGTTACAACAGCTTCCCCCCAGAGTCACAATGCACAGACTCTGGGGAATTGCTGCCACCATCAAGTGCTTTTATCCCTAAAAAACCAGGGTGAAGGCTGGAGATCACCCCCAGGGTATCCCAAGCTCTTTTGCCCCAAAAGAGCTTGAAAAAAGAAAAGAGAAAAACAAGCTGCAGTCTCTGGTAGCTGACCCCTCAGTCAGGGCCTGCAGACTCAGACAGACAGACAGACCTCCTGTACCTTCCAGGGCACAAGAATCAAATCATCAACCTTAAAAAAGTGATTGTTATTACAAAACAATAGACGTGCTTGTGACATAGAGGGGGTGCTGTGTGTCTCGTAACCTAGTGCTCTCTCCGGCTGTGTGGTTTGATTCCCGATGATTCACCCCACATGTGGATTGGCCCAGACACCTAGTCCCACCCTGAGCAGATAAGAAGGCTGTTCCCAGAGGGAGAGACAAAGAAAGAGAGGCTGGGCTGGCCATCTGGCAGGGGGGGTGGGCGGAGCAGGGCCTGGGAGCTGGTCAGTCTTGGCATGCGGAGAGCAGACTAAACCCAGGACAGGAGGGTCCAGAGGCCCATGGAATTGCAGCTAACAAGGGATGAAGGGTAACAAGGAAGATTTCTACAGGCATGTTAGCAATAAGAGGGTGATCAGAGAGGGTGTGGGGCCCCTAGAGGATGAGGGAGGTAACCTAGGGTGTGTCTAGACTACAGGGTTTTGTCGACAAAACTATACCTGCGTCTACACTACTGCCGAGTTCTGTCAACAGTAAGTTGACAGAAGGCGGCAGTTTTGTCAACGGTGGTAAACCTCATTCTACGAGGGATAACGCCTTTTTTTGACAGAGTTATGCCAAAAAAGGCACTATTGCATCCACACTGTGCTTTTTCAAAAGAGAGCGTCTAGACTCTCTGTCGAAAAAGCGGCTTGCTTTGTCAACAGAACTGGTTGTAGTCTAGACGCTCTTTTTCGACAGAGGCTTTGTCGACAGTATCTGTCCAAAAGTCTCTGTTGACAAAAGCCTGTAGTCTAGACATACCCCTAGTGACAGATGATGTGGGAAAAGCTGAAGTACTCAATGCTTTCTTTGCCTCTGTCTTCACGGACAAGGTCAGCTCCCAGACAAATGCACTAGACAATGCAGTATGGGAAGGAGGTGGACAGCCCTTGGTGGGGAAAGAACAAGTTAGGAACTATTTAGAAAAGCTAAACACACAAATCCAACAAAGACAAGTGCAGAGTCCTGCACTTGGGACAGAAGAATCCCAAGCATTGTTGCAGGCCGGGGATTGAATGGCTAAGTAGTAGTTCTGCAGAAAAGGACCTGGGGGTTACAGTGGATGAGAAGCTGGATATGAGTCAACAGGGCGCCCTTGTAGCCAAGAAAGCTAATGGCATATTGGGGGGCATTAGGAGGAACATTGCCAGCAGATCCAGAGAAGTGATTATTCCCCTTTATTCATAGAATCATAGAACCATAGAGCTGGAAGAGACCTCAGGAGTCATCAAGTCCAGCCCCCTGATCTAGGCAGGACCAATCTCAACTAAATCAACCCAGCCAGGGCTTTGTCAAGCTGAGACTTAAAAATCTCCAGGGATGGAGACTCCACCACTTCCCTAGGTAACCCATCCCAGTGCTTCCCCACCCTCCTAGGGAAATAGTTTTTCCTAATATCCAACCTGGACCTCTCCCTCTGTAACTCGAGCCCATTGCTCCTTGTTCTGCCATCTGTCACTACGGAGAACAGCCTCCCTCCAGCCTCTCGGGAACCTCCCTTCAGGAAGTTAAAGGCTGCTATCAAATCCCCCCTCACTCTTCTCTTCTGCAGACTAAACAGACCCAACTCCCTCAGCCTCTCCTCATAGGTCATATGCTCCAGCCCCCTAATCATTTTGGTTGCCCTCCGCTGGACCCTCTCCAATGCGTCCACATCCTTTCTGTAGTGGGGGGCCTAGAACTGGACACAATACTCCAGATGTGGCCTCACCAGAGCCGAATAAAGGGGAATAATCACTTCTCTGGATCTGCTGGCAACGCTCCTCCTAATTCGGCTCTGGAGTGGCCAGATGGACCCCACAGGGCCCTGGTCACCACCCGTAGCCAAAGCCAGCGAGGGGCTGGCGACCCTGACCCTCAGGAGAGCTCCCTGCAGGGGGCGCTGGGTCCCATCCCAGCAGACACAGGGCCCAGCAGGGGGACATGAGGTGCTGAGAGATGAGTGGGAGGGGGAGGCCTCCCCGGATGGAGTCGGTGGTGGAAGACGTCCTGTCTTTCCGGGAAAAACTCACTGAGCTCATGGGCCTGGCCAGAGAGAACCTGGGCAGCACCCAAAGGAAGCAGAAATTCTGGTATGACCGCCATGCACGGGCCCGCACCTACGCTACCGGGGGCCAGGTGATGGTTCTCATCCCCGTGCAGAAGAACAACCTGCAAGCAGCCTGGGACGGCCCCTTCGAGGTCGTTAAGTAGCTGAACGAGGTGAACTACGTGGTGGAGCTGACTGGCCGGACGCGCGGCCAGCGCGTGTATCACGTTAACATGATGAAGCCGTACTGGGGCCGGGAGAACCTGGTGCTGGGGGGAGCAGGGGGAGGATCCCCTGGTCGGCCTGTTCCCTGGGACTGGAGCAGACTCTTCGCTGGAGTCAATCTCCCTCTCGGACCAGCTCACCCCGGCCCAGCCGGCCGAGATCCGGGAGGTGCTGCGCTCCCGCCAGCAGCTGTTCTCCGACAAGCCTGGTCTCACCAACCTGGCTGTGCACCGGGTGGAGACGGGCACCCACCCTCCGGCGCGCTGCTCCCCGTTCAGAGTCACGGGGAAGATGGCCCAGGACCTGGAGAGAGAGGTCTGGGACATGCTGGCGCTAGGGTCGATCCAACCGTCCTTCAGTCCATAAGCCTCTCCAGTGGTGCTGGTTCCCAAGAAGGACGGGACAATCCGGTTCTGTGTGGACTATCGAAAGCTCAACGCCATCACGGTGTCCGATGCCTACCCCGTGCCTTGGCCCGACGAGCTCCTGGACAAGCTGGGGGGAGCTCGCTACCTCACCACCCTGGACCTCACCAAGGGCTACTGGCAGGTGCCGCTGGACCCCGAGACCAGGCTGAAATCGGTGTTTATCACCCCGGTGGGGCTCTACGAGTTCCTGGTTCTGCCGTTCAGCCTCAAAGGGGCGCCGGCCACCTTCCGGCACCTGGTGGACCAGCTGCTGCAGGGGATGGAGAGCTTTGCCCTGGCTCACATCCATGATATTTGTGTCTTCAGCCAGACCTGGGAGGACCACGTGTCCCAGGTCAGCCGAGTGCTGGGCGGCTGCACGGGGCTGGGCTGACTGTAAAGGCTGGGAAGTGCAAGGTCGGGATGGCCGAGGTGACCTGCCTGGGCCATAAGGTGGGGAGCGGCTGCTTGAAGCCAGAGCCGTCCAAGGTGGCGGCCATCCGAGACTGGCCTGTCCCCCAGACCAAGAAGCAGGTCCAGGCTTTCATTGGGATGGCGGGATACTACCGGAGGTTTGTGCCCAACTTCAGCTCCACTGCCGCCCCGATCACGGAGCTGTGCAGGAAGGGGAGGCCAGACAAGGTGGTCTGGAGGGAGCAGTGCCAGGGGGCTCTCTGTGCACTGACGGAGGCCCTGGTCAAAGCCCCAGTGCTGGTGAATCCAGACTTTGACAAGCCCTTTATGGTGTTTACTGACGCCTTGGACACCGGGCTGGGGGCGGTGCTGATGCAGGTGGATGAGAAGGGGGAGCGATACCCCATCGTGTACCTGAGCAGGAAGCTGCGGCCCCGGGAGCAGAGCTACGTGGCCATAGAGAAGGTCGCCTGGTGATGGTGGGGGCCCTTCAAAAGCTGCAGCCGTACCGGTCTGGCCGGCGTTTCACGGTGTAACCGGCCACTGCCCCCGACCCGGCTGCACCAGAAGAAGGGACCAACGCCAAGCTGCTGAGATGGAGCCTGCTCCTGCAGGACGATGCCAGGGAGGGTCCATGTCAAGGGGAGCGCCAATGTCACGGCCGACGCGCTGGCCCGTAGCGGGGGCCTGCACTTCCCCAGGCCGCAGGCAGGGTGAGCACACTCAGTTTGGTCTCGAAGGGGGGAGAGACACTGTGACGATGCGTCGGGACCCCCGACCCTGCACCCCCGTCCGCAGCCAGATGTGACTCTCAGCCAGACAGCAGAGTAGAAGGTTTACTGGTTCGCAGAGACACGGCCTAGCTTAGGGTCAATGTTATCAGAGGAGCCAGGGCAGAGCCTTATTCCTCTCAGGGGAAAGGGGTTCACGGGCCCCTGGATCCCCCTATCCTGGGCTTAGTCTGCGCTCCTCATGCTTCCCCCAGCCAAGACTCACCCAGCTCCCAGGACTTGCCCCGCCCCCGCCCTCGCCCAGCCAGGTGGCCATCCCCACCTCTCTTCCTTTGTCTCTCCCTCTGGGAACGGCCTTCTTATCTGCTCAGGCCGGGACTAGCGGTGTGTCTAGACTACAGGGTTTTGTCGACAAAACTATACCTGCGTCTACACTACCGCCGAGTTCTGTTGACATAACGTTGACAGAACTCGGCAGTTTTGTCGACGGCTGTAAACCTCATTCTACGAGGAATAACGCCTTTTGTCGATAGAGTTCTGTCGACAGAAGGCGTTATTGCATCTACACTGTCCTTTGCGTCTACACTGTCATCTCGACAAAGCGGCTTGCTTTGGCGACAGAACTGGATGTAGTCTAGGCGCTCTTTGTCGACAGAAGCCTGTAGTCTAGACATACCGTAGGTGTCTGGGCCAATACAAATCATCGGGAATCAAACCACACAACCGGAGAGAGCACTGGGTTACAAGACACACAGCACCCCCACTATGTCACAATACTTGATAAAACAGCCTTGCTTGCTAGATGTTACAGAGCAACTAAGGAAAACAAATAAAACCCAGAGAAAAGTCTGTGGGCGCAGTGCTGGATGGTAAATGGGGAGGGGAGGCAGAGTCACAAATTGCTGTTCAAACCAAACCACAAAACAAAGAAAAATACCCTGACGGCGACTAGATCCACTTTTCCTTTACTTACTTCCAATCTTCTTTATTCAGTCCACTTCCATGCCCCAAATTCCTCAGAGGCATGGCAGTCCTGCCTGGGTTTAAATCATTCTGTGTCTCTCAACTCCTGGTTTTTCTCTCCCACCCAAAGAAGCAGGCAGGGAACCTGTAGCCAATTCAAATTTCAACCCTCTGTCTCGATTGGTTCCCCGGCCAACACCGTTGCTAGCTACCTGAGTTAACCCCTTCGCACCGGGTGCTGGTCAGCACTCCCCCTGCCCACTAGAGCCCCCCACCCCCCACACGCACCGCAGCAGCAGGAAGGGGAGTGACCCGGGGGAGCAGGCTGGGGCCAGGCTGCTGGGAGACGCAGTGAGACGCGGCAGGGCGGGGCAGAGCAGGCTGCTTCCTGGGAGCCAGGTGGAGCCGGGTCCAGCCTGGCCAGTCCCGCCGCAGGGGGACAACTGGACGTTTACTGGCCTGGGCGGTGGGCGGCCCGGAGCTGCCAGGTCCCTGTTCGACTGGGCGCCCCGGTCGAGAACCGGACACCGCAGCCCTGCTGGACTGGGGGGGGGGGGCTGCTCCGGGCTCCTGGGAGGACGCTCACCATGGCTGGCGGCTCTTAGCGGCTCGGCCTCCAGCTGGGTCACATGGCAAGAAGGCTCCCTGCTGGAGCAGCAAGAGTCCAGCAAACCTGCCTCCCCGGCCCGGCTCCTTCAGGCCCTGCTCCGACCCTTTAACTCCAGCCCGTCACAGGGGCTCCCAGAGAGCCTGGTCCCGCTCTGGGGTGTGGCACCGGGGGCTGCACTGGGCCCTGGGCACCACAGCCACACACTGCCTCCCCAGCCAGGGCCTCTGCCCACCGCCCATCGCCCCTCAGCTCCGCCCCGGCGCGGCAGCCTCTTCCGCAGGCACAACTCGACTCCTGCATTTCGGGGGGTCCAGTCAGGCAACAGGGCCATGTGCAGGGTTCCCTGTGAGCCGAGCGCTTGGGCGGCCGCCCGGGATGGCTTCAGGTGCCCACAGCCGGCAGCAGGTGTTGCTACTGGTGGTGCACATCAGCACATGCCTCCGTGCGCAGAACAAAATTGATTCTGCCCATGGCTGGAACCTGCTGGGCAGGAGGAGTGCGGTGAATTCGCTGCCTGCAGGGTGGCCATTTCAGATGGGGGGGGTGAAACTTCAAGTGTGATCCAAGGAGCTACCTAGGCAACTGCAGACTCCAGGGCTATGTCTACACTCGCGGCTTCTTGCGTGAGTAATATGCAAATGAGGCTAAGCGTGGAATATCGCCGAGCCTCATTTGCATACCTAATGAGCCACCATTTTTTTCAGAAGAGGCTCTTGCGCAAGAAGGAGCATCTACACTGCCCCTTCTTGCGCAAGAAAAACCCTCTTGCGCAAAGCCGTTACACCTATTACTTTTCAGGAAGAACGGCCTTGTGCAAGAGGGTTTTTCTTGCGCAAGAAGGGGCAGTGTAGACGCTCCTTCTTGCGCAAGAGCCTCTTCTGAAAAAAATGGTGGCTCATTAGGTATGCAAATGAGGCTCGGCGATATTCCATGCTTAGCCTCATTTGCATATTACTCGCGCAAGAAGCCGCGAGTGTAGACATAGCCCAGTGGTTTTGCTGCTAATCGCGTAGAACTCTTGGCCAGGAGCACTGCAGCGAATTCCTACAGCGCGAGCGAAAATTAAATGCCAGCCCCGCCCTGCTCCCATGTGCTCATGTTCTGACGTCTCACCGTCCACCCCAGGTTACATTTGTGGGGGCTCCCATGGCCCATGCTGCCGAGGAAGGGGAACAAATGGCAGGGATCTGCCAATCTGATCCGGGGAAATTCCTTCCTGACGCCAACTAGGAGGGTGGGTTAGACCCTGGGCATGTGGGCAAGACGCACCCGGCAGGTCCCTGGC
The DNA here is from genome assembly GCA_032595735.1 of Pelochelys cantorii. Lineage (NCBI taxonomy): Eukaryota > Metazoa > Chordata > Testudines > Trionychidae > Pelochelys > Pelochelys cantorii. The sequence continues at coordinate 17,627,354 of CM064354.1, read as the reverse complement.
AGGAATTCCCCTCCCCTCGCCTCCCATCCCCGGCCAGTGGGGATTTTTGATACACAGATTTTTCACAGCTGCGTCACTCCGTTGGCTCAGAGTCATCCTGTGATCACCCAGCACACCCGGCTCCCACCGCCCTTCCAGCTGAGCCGGCCCCAGCTGGCCGCAGACAGACCCCCCTGCCCAGGGCACGGCTGAGTAGCCTCCCCTTTCTCTCACGCCCGGTTCATCCAGCGCTGTCCCTGGGACATTCCGGCCTCCTCAGCACTGGCAGCACGCCCCGGGCACACAGCGAGTGCAGGTCACCAGCCCGCGGGCGGCACTGAGACCGCGGCAGCACCAGATAAGGGCAAGGGAGCTCCACAGGCACAGCTGGGCAGCCCCTGGTTTCATCGCTCAAGCTGTAGCAGCTCCTCCCCTAAACGCCAGCGGTTCAAATCTGCCTGGTGGCAGCTACATCCCCCTGCCAGGTGCGCTTGGGGCCATGGCCAGGGGTCCGACTTGGGACCAACCTCCCGGAAGAGTTTTATTCCTGACCTTGGCCCCAAGTCGGATCCCTGGGAACTGCGCTGGCCCCAGCGTCTGGCCTGGCTACTCCCCCTTGAGGACGAGCTGTCGCGGGCTTCCCTTGGCCCCCTGCCCCCTTCTCCTCTCGGTTCTCACCCGGCCCCGCTTCGGAGCCACCAGCTGGGCTGGCGCCTCCCTGACACCCGGGGGGCAGAGCTGCTGCACTTGCCTGGGCTCAAAGCTCAGCTCCTCCTGGAAGGACCCGGGAATTGGCTCCCAGCTCTGGGATCCAGCAACTGAGCCAGGGGAGGGCGATGGGCCCCCGGGCTCTGCCATCAGGGTCCTGGCTTTCTGCAGCTCACAAGCTGGGAGCAGGGGGTTTCCTTTAGGACACACCCTGGCAGCCCGTTCCTCGCTCAGCCCCCGGGGGCGCTGTCCATTCGGCCATTCGCTGATCACGATGAATCATAGAACCACAGAGCTGGAAGAGACCTCAGGAGGCATCAAGTCCAGCCCCCTGCCCAAGGCAGGACCAACCCCAACTAAACCAACCCAGCCAGGGCTTGGTCAAGCTGAGACTTAAACACCTCTAGGGATGGAGACTCCACCACCTCCCTAGGGAACCCATCCCAGTGCTTCCCCACCCTCCTAGGGAAATAGTTTTTCCTAATATCCAACCTAGACCTCCCCCACTGTAACTTAAGACCATTGCTCCTTGTTCTGCCATCCATCACTACTGTGAACTGCCTCTCTCCAGCCTCTTTGGAACCTCCCTTCAGGAAGTTAGAGGCTGCTCTCAAATCCCCCCTCGCTCTTCGCTTCTGCAGACTAAACAGACCCAACTCCCTCAGCCTCTCCTCATAGGTCATATGCTCCAGCCCCCTAATCATTTTGGTTGCCCTCCGCTGGACCCTCTCCAATGCGTCCACATCCTTTTTGTAGTGGGGGGCCCAGAACTGGACACAATACTCCAGATGTGGCCTCACCAGAGCCGAATAAAGGGGAATAATGACATCTCTGGATCTGCTGGCAACGCTCCTCTTAATGCAATCTAATGTGCCATTAGCCTTCTTGGCTACAAGGGCGCCCTGTGGACTCTCATCCAGCTTCTCATCCACTGTAACCCCCAGGTCCTTTTCTGCAGAACTACTACTTAGCTGGTTGGTCCCCAGCCTGTAACAATGCTTGGGATTCTTCCGCCCCAAGTGCAGGACTCTGCACTTGTCCTTGTTGAACTTCATCAGATTTCTTTTGGCCCAATCCTCTAATCAGTCCAGGTCACTCTGGACTCTATCCCTGCCCTCCAACGTATCTACCTCCCCCCCTCGCTTAGTGTCATCTGCGAACTTGCTGAGGGTGCAATCCATCCCCTCATCCAGGTCATTAATAAAGATGTTGAACAAAACTGGTCCAAGAACAGATCCTTGGGGCACTCCGCTAGAAACCAAACACCAACCTGACAGCGAGCCATTGATCACCACCCATTGGGCCCGACAGTCTAGCCAGCTTTCTATCCATCTTACCATCCTCTTATCCAATCCATACTCCCTTAACTTTCTGGCAAGAATACTGTGGGAGACCGAATCAAAAGCCTTGCTAAAGTCAAGGTCTATCACATCCACTGACTTCCCCATATCCACAGAGCCAGTTACCTCAGCGTAGAAGCTAATCAGATTGGTCAGGGATGACTGGCCCTTCATGAATCCATGTTGACTATTCCTGATCACTTTCCCCTGTTCCAAGTGCTTCAAAACGGATTCCTTGAGGATCCCCTCCATGATTTTTCCAGGGACTGCGGTAAGGCTGACTGGTCTGTAGTTCCCTGGATTGGCCTTCTTCCCTTTTTTAAAGATGGGCACTACATTTGCCTTTTTCCAATCATCCAGGATCTCTCCCGATCTCCACGACTTTTCAAAGATAATGGCCAAAGGCTCCTCAACGACATTTGCCAACTCCCTCAGTACCCTCGGATGCATTAAGTCCGGGCCCATGGATTTGTGTATGTTTAGCTTTTCTAAATAGTTCCTAACCTGTTCTTTCCTCACCAAGGTCTGTCCATCTCCTTCCCATACTGCGTTGTCTAGTGCAGTAGCCTGGGAACTGCCCTTGTCCGTGAAGACGGAGGCAAAGAAAGCATTGAGTACTTCAGCTTTCCCCACATCATCTGTCACTAGGTTAACCTCCCTCATCCAGTAGGGGCCCCACGCCCTCTCTGATCACCCTTATTGCTAACATGCCTGTAGAAACCTCTTGTTATCCCTCACATCCCTTGCCAGCTGCAATTCCAACTGCGCTTTCACCTTCCTGATAACCCCCCTGCATTCTCAAGCAATATATTTATACTCCTCCCTAGTCATCTGTCCAAGTTTCCACTTCTTGTAAGCTTCCTTTTTGGGTTTAAGCTCACCAAGGATGTCCCCGGTAAGCCAGTCTGGTCGCCCACCATATTTGCTTTTCTTTCTGTGCATCGGGATGGTTTCTTCCTGTGCCTTTAATATGCTTGGGCTGTGGGCTGTGGGTGACCCCTACTGGCCTGCGTCTATAGCACTGCCCAGCGAGGGGTCGCCCTGAGGACCCTCAGGTCATGTAGGGTTCTCCCCTGTCCAGGGAAGGGTCTGAACAAAGGGAGGGGGTGGCTGGGGGAAGGGCACCCTTGGCTGGAAAACCCTGAAGAGGAGACTAAGCAGAGTGCTGGGGGTTGAGGGGCCAGTGCATTTCTGCCCCAAGAGGGTCTAGGGCTCCCAGCCTGACTCCTTGCGTCCACGTTCCGTCTGGGCTGGGCTGTGTCCCGGAGAAGCCATAACCCCCCTGTTCTACTGGCTGGCGGAGTCTCATCTTGCTGTAGATGGGGTGCAGGATCAGGGGGGTCCCTGATGCGCTACCACAGTGGTGTCGGGTGGGATGCGCTGCACCCCATGGATGGAGCTTCCAGCAGCAAGTGACAAGGAGCAGTAGAAGGAAGGGGCTTGCAAGAGCCAGGCGCACTGGAGGCAGAGTGAAGCGATTCCTGGGAGTCGTGGGGTGCTGCAGCATTCGGTTGGTGAGTCTACACCCCAGGGATCGGTGGGGAGATGGCCTACGCCCGACTCCTGAGGGCAGACCTTGTGGGGCTGCGCAGAGGGAGGGGCCTGGCCGTGGGGAAAGCAACCAAGACCCAGCTGATTGCCCGGCTGGAAGAGAATGGCCAGTCCAGGGGCCTGGAGCCTGAGTCCAAGGGCCTGGATCCTGTCCCAGCGGGGAGCAGCCAGATACCCCCCCGGGGGCATCTCAGGCTCTCGGACCGGAGGGAGGGCTGGAGTCCGTCAGACAGACGCCATGCCCATCAGGCCACGCTCTGCCAGCAGCGGTTCGTCCAGGGCAGGGTCCATCCCGGTAGAGCTGCAACGGCTGGAGATCGAGCTGAGGCTAAAGGAATTGGAGTCACACGAGAAAGAGTGGCAAGACCGTAGGGAGGAACGCCAGGAACGAGAGAGACAGTGACAGCATGAACTGACCATGGCGGAGCGGAGAAGCCGAGGGGCCCTGGCTGCGGTGAGTGGGGAGGACCCCAGTGGGCCTAGGACGGCCAGACACTTTGAGAAGCTCAAGTTGGTCCAATGTGGGGGACATGGATGGGCTCCTTAGCTCCTTTGAGGAGGCCTGGGAACTGCACCAGATTCCCTCAGCTGACTGGCTCCAGCAGGTGCAGGTGAATGGCAAGAAGGTGACGGGCTACTGGGACACAGGTGCGGAGGAGATGCTGGCCTGGCCCAATGTAGTAGCCCGAGACCACATGGTGCCCAACACTCAGCTGACCCTGAGGGGCATAGATGGGACCCCGTTTACTGTGCCCATAGCCTGGGTGCATCTGAAATGGGGGGCCAAAGAGGGCCCCAAGGAAGTGGGGGTGCACCAGCACTTGCCCACAGAGGTGCTGATGGGGAATGACCTAGAGGAATGGCCAGATGGACCCCACAGGACCCTGGTCACCACCCGTAGCCAGAGCCGGCGAGGGGCTGGTGACCCTGACCCAGGGAAGGGCTCCCTGCAGGGGGCTCAGGGCCCCATTCCAGCAGACACAGGGCCCAGCAGGGCTAGAGCCCCAGACCCAGGCAAGGCGGGGGGGGGGGGGGGGGGACAGGGCCCTGCCCCAGCTGCAGAATTCCAGGCTGAGGTGCAGGCAGATCCCTCCTTACAGAACTGACGGACCGGACTGGCCTAGGCACAGCTCAGCCCCTGGGGGGAGGCTGCCAGGAGAGGTTCCTGTGGGGGAGGGGATTCCTGTACTGGGAATGGTTCCCCCCAGGGAAGTTGGCGGTATGGGGGGGGTCCAGCGGCAGCTGGTGGTTCCCCCAAAATATTGCCCCAGGCTGCTGTACCTGGCCCACGACGTCCCATTCTCAGGGCACCAGGGTATCTGGCGCACCCGGCTGAGGCTGCTTCAGGCCTTTTACTGGCCGGGGATATTTGCGGCTGTGCAGCGGTGGGGAAAGCCCGAGACGGGGCGGAAGCTGCCTTGAGGTGCCAGCCCACCATAGAGGAGCTGTTCCGGAAGGCAGCAATAGAGATAGTGGGGCCTGTTGGCCAGGCCACCTGGACGGGGAAAAGATACATCCTGGTGGCAGTGGATTTGGCTACCAACTGCCCCGAGGCCGTGGCTCTGCCCTCTATCCAGGCAGACACAGTGGCAGATGTGCTGCTGGCCATTTTCAGCAGGGTGGGCTTCCCCCAGGAGGTCCTCATGTCGGCCCTGCTCCGGTGGAGGGCTCAGCCCTGGGACGGCTCTGTAAAGTCAGGACCCGTCAGGCGACGGATGCGGCGCCCCGGGCGACCCCATCCCTCAGCCCAAGTCTCCCCAGCACCTCCCCTGCACCTGCATCAGTCAGCAGCTACCCCCTGCAGCCTACAGCCCACTTTAGTCCTCTGCTTCGGCAGCTGGGCCCGGCAGGAAGGGGCAGCCAGGCCAGGGCAAGGGCCTGGTGGGGAGTGGGCAGAGGCGCAGAGCAGCGGGCTGGGTCACACGTCTGCTAATGCCAGTGACACGGGACGAAGGGAGGCAGATTCTGCCAAGTGTTCTGTACCTATCTACCCCCCTGTGCTCTGTTCTGTACCTCACCCCCCCAATTTCTCTGTTCTGTATCCTCCCCCCCAATTTCTCTGTTCTGTACCTCACCCCCCCGGTTCCTCTGTTCTGTACCTCACCCCCCCCGGTTCCTCTGTTCTGTACCCCCCTGTGCTCTGTTCTGTACCTCACCCCCCCGGTTCCTCTGTTCTGTACCTCACCCCCCAATTTCTCTGTTCTGTACCTCACCCCCCCCCCGGTTCCTCTGTTCTGTACCCCCCTGTGCTCTGTTCTGTACCTCACCCCCCCGGTTCCTCTGTTCTGTACCTCACCCCCCAATTTCTCTGTTCTGTACCTCACCCCCCCCCGGTTCCTCTGTTCTGTACCCCCCCCCAATTTCTCTGTTCTGTACCTCACCCCCCGGTTCCTCTGTTCTGTACCCCCCCCCAATTTCTCTGTTCTGTACCTCACCCCCCCCCGGTTCCTCTGTTCTGTACCCCCCCCCCAATTTCTCTGTTCTGTACCTCACCCCCCCCGGTTCCTCTGTTCTGTACCCCCCCCCCAATTTCTCTGTTCTGTACCTCACCCCCCCAGTTCCATTGACTCCTTGACTAGTAAATGACTCGCTAGATAACATGCTTCGAGTGGACGCTGTGGGGGCAAGGCCGCGCTCAGACAGTTGCAGCCGGCTGGAGGATTGGGGTGACAGGGTTGTCTCAGTGAAAAGTGGCTCGTTGACCAGTCACAGAACCAGAGGATCCTGGGGCTGGAAGAGACCTCGGGGGTCACTGAGTCCAGCCCCTGCCCCAATCCCCACTGTAACACGCCAGCTGGTGGTATCCTTGGACTCTGGCCAATGAAAACTCTACAGTTCAACCCCAAAACTCTTTCATTCAGTTTAATTTAAATCAGAACATCACCTTGTCAGAGTTCGGAGGGGCCCCGCCTTCCCGCTCCTTCTCTTTGTGCTTCGGGGGGCCAAGGGTACCAGAAAGGCCCCAAATTATGTTTCGATCCCAAAGGAAACAAAATTGTGACCAAAGAATTCAATCAGGTTTTGAATTTTTTCCACCAAAAAGAATGGGGGCCCCCCCGGCCGCCTGCGCCGGGCGTGGGGCCCAGGAGCGCGAGTGACACAGAGAACGGACACAGCGCGGAAGAGACGTCGCCCTGCCTGGGGCCACTGCGACTCTTGAGTACTCCCACGATCCTCCGGGGCAAGCCGGGGGGAAGGTGGGGTGCGTGGGATGGATGCGGAAGGGGGCTCTGGCAGGCGACATGGGAGCAGGGGGGTGTGTGTGCGTGTGTGTGCGTGTAGCCCAGGCTTGTCCGGAGGCAGCAGCCGGGGCCCCTGCTCCAGGCACGGGAGGCAGGAGGAGGCAGGGACCGGGCCAGGCTCGGAAAGGCACCTGCACCGTTCCAAGGCAGAACCCGGCCCACATAGGGCTCACAGGCCCTGCCTCCTGGCGCCTGCCCTGGGGAGGCGGTGCTGGCACCTCGCTGCAGGGAGACCTAGGCTGGGAGCCATTTACACACACCCCAGGCCAACAGCTGGATGCCCGGGGGAGTTTGAACTCCTGCCCCTGCCCCACTGCAGGGACGCTGCAGCAGGACCCCCAGAGAGCTGGACGCTGCTGGGGGCGGGGGCAAGGGGCACATAGGCAGAGTTTGCTTGGGGGCTCCTGGAGGGGGGAAGGGGGGTGCACTTGCTCTCACTGGGAGCAGAGCCCTTTGGAATCGGGCGCCATGTCCGCTCAGCACTAGGACGATGGGGGTGGCGTGAGGGGAGGACCAGGGGAGGGGCCGCAGGGCGAGGGCCGTATGAGGGAAGGGGGCTGCAAGGCGGGGGTGGCGTGAGGGCAGGGGCCGGGGGAGGGGCCGCAGGGCAGGGGCGGCGTGAGCGGGGGCTGCAGGGCGGGGGCGCCCCCTTCGGGGGCTCAGCCCTGGCGGCACAGCCAGCCAGCCGACGCCGCTGTGCACGGTCTGCACTTTGCTACCTGGGAGCTGTCCGGCCCCTCAGCCCCTGCCTGGCTGCCTTTACCTCCACGAAGGGAACATGCGGCGTCCCACTGGGAACCTCCCCTCAGCTGCCAGCCGAGGGCCTGCGTGCCCAGGCAAGGGCCTGCGACCAAGGCCGGCAAACAGGGCGCTCTGCAGGACGGCCGGGGGCCTGTTTTCTCAAGCCCATCACTAGAGGAGGCCACTGGGCACCTGGCTCTGGCGGCCACCAGCACAGAGTCCTGCCACGTCGCTGCAGGCCAGAGTCAGCAGTGCCACTCGCTCCGGTTTGGTGCCACCGCCGCCAGAATCCCGGCTGGACGAGCTGGCGTCACACGCTAGCAGCCAGCACGGTCCGTCACTGTCGGCTCCGGCTCGCCCAGGCTTAGCTGCCAGGGAAGATGTAGCTGGACTGGTTCAAGATGAGCTCCACAATCTGGTTCTGGAAGACCATGTGCATCGCCATGTTCCCCTCGTCGCTCTCTGGCCGCAGGAGCGTGGGCCCGAACACAATGGCCACGCTCTGCACCGACATGCGGTTCTGCTCCTTGTGCTCGATGACTCTGGGGGGGAACGGCCAGTCAGCCCTGGGCAGCTGCGGGGCGGCTCTCCCCCACGAGCTGCGCCGTGCGCTGCAGCGGGAGCGCGCCCAGGCCAGGCAGCTCCGCAGGGCCGTGCCCAGGGCCCAACCGCGATCGCAGGCTTTTCCAGCATCTGGTTTCCGAAGGGAAGTTGGGTCTGACTAAGTGAATTGTTCCAGGCACAGATCCGCTTCCCACAGAAAACAGAACGGGCCCTGAAATTGTCTGGTCACAACAGGCTGCTGGGATGCCTCGTGGGCGCTGCCGTTGTTGCCTCAGGATCCCATTCTCTTCCTGCGGCTAGGCTCCTCAGCCAGACTACAATTCCCAGGATGCATCAGGGCCAGGAACGCCCATGATGCACTACTCCTGGTCACAAGGGAGACCATGGTGCATCGTGGGAGATGTAGTCAACCAGGGAGCTTGGCCTGTGGATGGGGACTCCCAAATCTGCAGCTATGAAACTCACGTAGCGGACCATGACATCTGGCCTTTTGTATACTTTTCACCCTCTGCTGCAGGCAGCCAGGGTGGCCGGGGATGCTACTGCCCCCCTTCCTTAGGCACAGCTGCTGGACGCATGCCTGCAGGCTGGGAACCCAGCCAGCAGTGCTACTCTTGGCACCCAGCTTTCACGGCAGCGCTGAAGGAAAGGTGGCAATGGCACGGCGCCCGGTGTGAGAAATGCAGAGCGAGAACCTGGCAAGGGGCCAGGGAGCTGCGGAGGGTCTGCCAGGGGCCCAGGCTAACACCTGGGGTGAAAATCCCCTGGAGGAGTCTAGCTAGGAAAGGACGCGAGTACCAAGGGAACCAGCAGTCGCTCCGTTTCCTTCCCCTTCTCAGGTCCTGCCTTTAGGATTTGGCTGTCTCAGCCTGCCCTGGTCAAGCTGCTGTACACCTGCCAAGGGCAGCACCCGGCCTTCTCTCCTGCGCCAGTCCAGCCCCCCGCGCCGTGCGCTGGCTGGGGAGAGCAGCGTGTAACCCTGCCGACGAGCGCCGGGCAGGAAGAGGCGCAGCCGCCGGGCCGGAGCAGCGATCCCTGGCCTGCCGTGCTCAGACGTGGCGGTGCAGAGCCCAGGGTCTGTGCTCACCAAGGGCCGGGCACCGGGGCAAGCACTCACCGGCAGAGGTGCTGGAAGAGAAGCCGCAGGGTATCGTGGTTGGCCTCGGGGAGGGCCCACACCAGGTCACAGATGCACTTGCTGCGCTTCACCTGGTCGTATATTTCTGCAGCCAGAGGGAAAAGCAGGTCACGCTCCCCCCGGTAGGGCTGGGCCTGGGGCCCTGGGCTCTCGCCTGGCCCGGCCACCCGGCCAGGGGACCTCCAGGAGAACGTGGGCCTGGCACAAGCTGTCCCAGCTCCAGCCATGTCACTAGAGTTACAGCAGCTCCCACCGCCGGGGCCCCACCCGCCCAGCAGTAACGTGGGGATGCCGCCCCTGGCGGAGCTACCAGAAAAACCCACCATGCCCGGCTGTGCTTGGGGCTGGGACCCTCCAACAAGCTAGACTGAGCCCAGCAGGGAGCTGAGCCAGCTGGGGCTCCAGCCCACGGGACAGAAATCGTGGCTCCCCGGGGCAGCTCTGGGTCTCCCTGGGCCTGCCTTTGGGGCTCAAAACAGGGGAGTGGGCTGGGGAAACCCAAGGGAACCCAGCCCTGCAGGGAGGGGATGGCGGGGTCCGGCCGGGCCTGGCTTACTTATCGCCGTGATGAACTTGTCAAAGTAGCTGAACGGGAAGAGCGGCTCGGGCAGCTCGCGGAAGAAAAGCTTCAGGGCGCCGGTGATGACGTGGACGTCCTCCCACCGCCCGTCCTCCAGGTCCAGGTGCTCGTCTGCGGGGAGGAGGTGGGTGAGACCAGGCTGGTGGGGGCCGGGGCTTCAGCCACACACAAGTTCCTGGGCTCAACAGGGCGATGGCGCAAGGTCTCGGGCTGGCACGAGGCAGGGGTGAGCCTGCCGGACCGGCAATGGGCGTAACCTTGGAATTCGCGTGGAGGCTGGAGGCGTTCACAGAGTAGATTCAATGCCCAAGATGCACTCGGCAGGAGAGTGCCAGGGATGCCATGCTGGGGAGCCAGCGGCAGGCTGGCGCTCCTTGGAGGGTGGGCCTGCACTGTCGCATGGCTAAACGTGCACATGCTGCCATTCCCTGCACGAGCATGGCTGAAAAGAGCAGTGGGAATGCGCTGACACAGGTTTTGGCAGGGACCAGCAATCACGCCTGCACCTGGGGCCCCGCTCTGCTTAGACAGCCTGTGCCCCCTGTCCACACTGGGGCGCTCACCCCAGACTGCTGTGTAGACGCACCCTGTGCCAGGTCTGCCTGTGTGTGGATGTACTACATTTCCCAGGGCGATCCCAACCTTCCCATCCTGGGCCAGCCCCACAGCTCTGGTGGGAAGAGGAAGAGGGTTAATGGGGATTGCTAATAGCTCACACTCTCTCTCAAATTCCTCCTGGAGTTTTAGTTGGAATGTTTCTTCTTCACTTCCTGCCCCAACCTGTTGGGCAGTAGTACAACTGAGCAGGGACCAAATTCCACCCCAGAGGTGGCTGCAATTCACTGATAGCTTAAGTGACTCCAGCAAATGTTGTGGGCAAAGTATATAAAACATGCCTCATTCTGTTTGTATAGCTCCAAGCGCAGCCAGGCTGTGATCTGCTGGGCACTGCCAAATCCACGGCTGAGTCTGGCTGAACTGAGCTAGGGAGCTGCCATTGGTCCAGCATGGCTCCAACCTACCTATCTCCTAGAACTGAAAGGGACCTTGAGAGGTCATTGAGTCTAGTCCCCTGCCCTCACAGCAGGACCAAGCACCCTCCCTGACAGATGTGCCCCGGCTCCCTAAATGGCCCCTTCAAGGATTGAACTCACAACCTGGCTTTAGCAGGCCAATGCTCAAACCACTGAGCTACCTCTCCCCCCCAGACACCGAATTCTCCCCCTGTTGGGACAGACCCAAGGGTCCCACTGGCTCCCCGGTGTTCACGGCTCTGCCTCTGCTAAGAGACTGCTACCCCCCAGGGCTAACCTCGGGCATCGATGAGGGAGGGAGGAGAAAAGGGGGCACAGAGCAGGAACAAGTTGCTTAGAATCATAGAATCCCAGGGCTGGAAGAGACCTCAGGAGGCATCGAGTCCAGCCCCTGCCCAAGGCAGGACCAACCCAACTCAATCATCCCAGCCAGGGCTTTGTCAAGCCAGGACTTAAACACCTCTAGGGATGGAGATTCCAGCCCCTCCCTAGGGAACCCATCCCAGGGCTTCCCCGCCCTCCTCGGGAAATCGTTTCTCCTAATCTCCAACCTAGACCTCCCCCACTGCAACGTGGGACCATTGCTCCTTGTTCTGCCAGCTGCAACTACTGAGAACAGCCTCCCTCCGTCCTCCCTGGAACCCCCCTTCAGGCAGTTGAAGGCTGCTCTCAAATCCCCTCTCACTCTGCTCTTCTGCAGACTAAAGAAGCCCAAATCCCTCTGTCACGTTATTGGATTTTAGGGGGAGCAGACAGCTCACGGCTGCACCCACCAGGGGATGTTGGCCCCAAATTCGGTACAAAGGGGGCCATGGGAGGTGTCAAACGAAAGCTTGTGTCCTACTGATCCTGTCTGCGCTACTCATGTGCTTGTGTGATGTTTGCATGTGGAGTTATGAATATGGACCCTGTGCTGATACTGGGAACGGACTGCCTGTCCGGAGGAAGGAGTGTCCAGTGAATGACTATGCTAATTAGCATGGCTCCAGGGACAATGGCCAGCAGGGTGGCTACTGCACACCTGAAGGATGCGTGTGGAAACCAACCAGCCAGGCAGGGCCGGACCGAGCCATTCCGGCGCCCCGGGCAGACAATTTAATTGTGCCTCAGGTTGGGGGAGGGCACATGAGCGGCCCCACCCCCGCCTGGCACGTGGGGGAGGGCGTGTGGAGCTGGCGGTGGCAGGACGCACATGCCCGGCCCGGCCCAGCCCGGCTACCACTGCTGGTGTGCAGTCCGGGGCGGGCCGAGCCTGGCCGTGCAGGGCCCCCTGGCCGCAGGGGGAAGGGTGCTGCTGGCCGGCGCTGCGGGGGTTAACGTGGACCCGCCCCGGGCAGCCACTACAGGGTGGCCGCTGGGAGCTGCTGCAGCCCACGATCTGGGAGTCAGACACGTGGCGCCTGATGGCAGCTATAAGGGGCGCTGCCTGCCCCTTACAGCTGCCATCAGGCGCCCTCCATACGTTGGCACCCCAGGCAGCTGCCCAGCTAGCCCATGCCTTAATCCGGCCCTGCAGCCAGGACACAATGGCTGCTGGCGTGTGAAACACAGACAGGCCACTTGACCGTGTGACCTGCTCCAGCTGGGGAGACACCAGGGATGAATATGAAGTGCCATGAGGCTGTCTCCATCTTGTCTCCAATCTTGCTACTGATCCCAGAGGCAGCCTTGCGAGGGACAGCGAGCCGGGGAGGACTGCTGACCCGTCCTGACAGAGGGTGTGCACCAGAGACTGCTAAGCTAGCAGTTTGGAACATCTCTGCTGAGAGCCTGCGTCCAGAACCTGGTGATGGGTGCGTGTAACGTGTTCTCCTTAACCTCACTCTGCACCTTTTCTTTCGTTAAGTCTTTAGATGCTAAAGGATTGGCCCAGCGTGCTCTTGTGGGTAAGATCTAAAGCGTAAACTGACCGGGGATCTGTGGCTGGTTCTTTGGGACCGGGAGGACCCGTTTGGGGTAGGTGAGATCGGGATCTATAACCCCTCACCCGTGTGCAGGCCTGGGGCTGATTGTGCCACAGGGAGAGCTGGGGTGTCTGAGGGGTTTTGCTCGTGAGGCTTCCTGCTGGCCGGATTGGCAGCTGAAGTGCTCAGTGTGATTAGTTTGTGGCCTGTTTGGAAGGTCTCCAGTCTGGGCTGTACGGAGCCCTGGTTTTGAGCAATTCGCCCTGAGCCGATGCCCTCAGCAGTGCCCAGACCCAGCCTGGTCCGTCACACCCCCAGCCTATCCTCACAGGTCATGTGTTCCAGCCCCTGAATCATTTTGGTCACCCTCTGCTGGACCCTCTCCAATGCGGCCACATCCTTCCTGTAGTGGGGGGCCCAGAACTGGACGCAGTACTCCAGCTGTGGTCTGACCAGAGCCGAATAAAGGGGAATAATCACTTCTCTGGATCTGCTGGCAACGCTCCTCCTAATGCACCTGAACATGCTGTTAGCCTGCTTGGCTACAAGGGCGTCCTGGTGACTCATCTCCAGCTTCTCCTCCACTGTCACCCCCAGGCCCTTTGCTTCTCCCACACTGGTCTGGCAAAACCCTTCAGTATGCAGGGCAGGAAGCAGCTGCCAGCTGCCTGTGACAACTGGCTCACGCCGGCCCACACTCCCACTGCCCCACCCTCACCCCCACCCAGGCTGTGGTGTGTGGGGCGCAGAACCGGTCCCGGCCTGCTTGGTGTTTCCTACAGGCCACAGACCCTCTGAGGGCAACATCCTGCCCCCCAAGTCAACGGCAACCCCCCTTGGCTGCAGCAGCAAAGCATCCCAGCCTCGCCTTGTAAGGCCGGAGGGAACCGTCAGGATCCAGGCCGACCATGCGCGGCAGGACCAGAAACCCTCAGCCAAGCACACTGCTCCAGCCGGCCGCCGTGCGCGAGCGAGAAGCCAGCCCTCCCCACTCCGTCCCACCCGGCCCCCGTGAGCGAGCGAGAGGCCAGCCCTTCCCGCCCGGCCGCGGTTCCAATGGTGAGTTACCCACCAGCAACTGGCAGCCCCAGGCAGCTCTGGGATTTTCTGCCTTCGGCTCCTGCCCACTGGCAGGGAGCTCCAGGGCCTTGGGAGCACCCGGCCGGCTGCACGTCACTGATCGCGCAAGGCTTCTCGGCCCTCGTGCCAGCTTCTCCCCCCCCTTCTCTGCCGCACTCGGGGGTGCACGAGCCCCCGGCTCCCAAAGACCAATAGACCAGCTCCGCCTGCTCCCCTTCCGCGGGCCCCTGGCAGGGGAGAGAAGCTGCCGCTGGTGCCGGCAGGCAGGCCTACCATGATCCACCTTGTAGCGCAGCTTCTGGACAGTGGCCAAATTCCCGCTTATTCGATAGAGTCCATCGATGTCCAGCCCTGTGAGAGCAGGGACGAGCCCCAGTCAGTCACTCCCAGCGGGACACCGGGAACCTGCCACCAAGGGGCAGCGGTGCCCCCATGCGACTAGCAAGCCCAGTGGGAAGAGCACCGCAGGCACGAGATGGTGCGACAGACTCGCACAAGCCCCCGGGCGGCCGACACCCCCTGCTGCATGGCCGAGGCGCTTAGCACATGAAGCACTGGGCCGTCGGGGCCTTGCTCCTTACACTGCAAGCCGCAGGGCCCCCCCCCATCCCGGAGCAGCGAGCCACAGGGGGGGCCTGCCCAGCACACTGGGCTCCCACTGGCAGCCTGCCTGGGGCGGGGGACAAGGGTTTGGCTGCGGCAGGGCAGGCCCAGCCGCTCTCAGCTGCGGAGGCGGCGCCCGGCGGTGGCAGACAGTGGGAGGGGAGCAGGGCCAGGCAGGTTTGAAAGTTGAGAAAAGCCGATTAGAAACTTCTGTGCTGCTTTCTCTTCTGCTTCTCCTGCGAGCCCTTCCCGGGGGGGGAGGGAGGGGAGGCCCAGACACCTCCCAGCCGCCTCCCAACCCCGATTTACGGAGCAAAGTGCCAGAGCCAGAGGCTCAGAGCAATTGGCTGCTCAGTTGGGGGGGGGCTGCTTGGGGGCTAGACTCCTCGGAGCCAGCACCCCTTCTTGTAGCACCCGTTGGCCTTGGGCACCGTCTCAGGCCAGGAACAGCTGTGGGGCCAGGCCGGGCCAGGGAGTGTCGGGCCAGGAGTGGCCGTGGGGCTGGACTGGGAGCGGCCGCGGGGCCGGGCTGGGGATGGGTTACTGGACACAGATGTGTGTGCTCCCCGAGGGGGCAGGCAGGGGTGGGCGAGGGGCTCCCCCCAGCTCTTCCCCAGAGGATACCTCGGCGCTCCACCGTCTGGATGCACTGCTGCACAAACCGCGGCACCGTGGCGCGCTCTCGATCGCACAGCGCCTGCAAGGCGCAGCCAAACACTTGGTCTGAAAAAGAAGCCAACAGAGCCGGAGATTTAGGCAGGGAAGTCAGGGCTTTGCCAGGGGCTCAGCCTGGGCGGCCACTCGGGGATCCCGAGAGCTGGGCTGGGGGTCGCTCGCGTGTGCCCCCCACCTTTGATGTAGCCGCGCTCCCGCAGGAATTGCAGAGGGGGCCGCTTCTGGAGCAGCTTCCGCAGCCGGTTCCGCACTTTGCTGGTGTCGTTCTCCGGGCCCAGGCTGCCGGGCGCTGACCCGACGGCTGCGGGGAACAGGGAGAGCGTTTCAGGGCCCAGGCTCCGGGGGCAGATCGCAGGAGGGATCGGGGTGCAGCCTGGTGACATGGGGTGCTGAACCCCACGAATGGGTGTGTAGGGGGGTGTTCCCCCAGGGCACACCCCTGCCCAGCCTGCAGACCCCACCCCTGGGCCTCTCTCTGCCCACTTGCCTGGCAGACAGAGCCCACCCAGCGAGTGCCATCCTTCTGCACCGCCACGGCCACTGCAACGGGCCACAGCAGGCGCCGGGGGGGGGGGGGGTGGGCAGAGCCTCCCTGGCGTTTACCTTAGCGCCCCCCCAGCGCACAGGCCGATGTGCACAGCTGCAAGGGGGCACGGCCTGGCACTGCCAGCCTTAGGTCTGCCCAGCCCCCTGATGCTCCCCGGCCCGGGACGAGGCTGGCGCGGAGGTGGGGCTAGACAGGCACCCAGGCAGGCTGTCCTTCCACCAGGCCGTTGGCTCAGAGTCCAGGCACCTTGTGGGCTACCTCCCAGCATGGAACCTGGCCGGCGCCTTCGCTGCAGCCCCCCCTTTCCCAGGGGCAGGGCAGCTCCCAGGCAGGCGCCACAGCAGCCCCACTCACATCTCACCCCTCACCTGGGCCCCTCTTCTCCTCCTCTTTCTCCTTGTAGCTTCCCAGTCGGCCCTTGGCTCCAGACTCTGCAGCGTTCCCGTTCTCCTCATGGGGAGGCAAGTCTGTGGTCTGAGGGGGACACGGCCTGAGATGGCTGTTGCCCCCACCCCAGCCCTGAAACAGCAGCAATTCCCAGGGCCTGCCAGGCCCAGCGGGGGAGGGAGGAGGGGGCCAGCAGAGAATGCACAGTTCTCCCCTGACACACGAGCGACGGGCCACAGAGCGGTTTTGACACAGCCGCGACTTGGACCGGCGGCTGGGAGAGGCAGGGATGGGCTTTTCGTGCTGTGTGTACAGCACCGGGCGCGCCGGGGCCGCTGCAGGGCGGAGAATGCAACAGCAGCAGGAACCAACCTGAACCGTTGCTCAGAAGGCCAGTGGTTCCGAGGGCTGGGGTAAGAGCCCACGTCCCACCATGCGGTGCTGGGGGGGGGGGGGTCTAGCAGCCAAAGGGCCGTAAATCTGGCAGGAAAGCCAGCCCTTGCTGGGCGAGGCAAGATCCTAAAGACGAGAGCGGAGGTGGCTCCGGGAGGGGACGGGGCTGAGCAGAGCCAGCTGCCTAGAGGGGCAGGGGCATGTAGCCGGCTCTCTGTCGCCTCGTGGGGGCTGGACCATGTAAAGGGCCCCCAGAACAAAGGGGCACGATCCTGAGCGCTAGCCCCAGAGGCTGCTGCTGGTTGGCCCAGAGGCCCTGGGCTGGGGCCATGGGGGCCGGGGCCAGCACCCGTGAAAGGCCGTGATGCACCCACTCACCAGCTGGCCAATGCTGTCGGCGATCGCCTTCTGCCACGTGGCCACGATGGGCTCCGAGTCGTGCTGGATCAGGAACTCGGAGCCGTCACGGGTCTTCAACTGAAAGCGGTGGTGCAGGCGTTACCCGGGGGACGGGGACAGGCGGGGCAAAGGGGGGGCAGCTCCCAGCGCATGGGCCACCCGGAGGGGCCACGCGGGAACAAGGGCCGGGTCCTTCCGTGGCACAACAGGGATCGGGCCCCAGGGGCCTGGGCTGAGACACGGGGCCCCTGCTGCCAGCCCTGACTTCTGTGCAACTTTATAGCTCCCAAGTCTGCCCTGGGGACCGACATCCCCATTGCCTTGGCCGGGGACAGACACACCCAGGCGCTGGCCCAGGCTCAACCACCTGGCTTCGAGGGGGGGCAACCATTGCTCTGGACTCCCTGCCTCCGGTTGAGCCCCGGCTGCACTGAAGCCTCCTGTCTCTGTAGGAGTCTCCCAGCTCCCCCCACCCGGGCCAGGCAGCCAGGCACTGGAATCGCTGCTGCGCAGAAGCGTGAGCCTGGAACGCAGGTCTCCTCACCCCAGCCTGACCCAGCCGCCGGCCGGGAGCTGCTCTCCCTCCCTCGCTTGTTCACTCACTGTCACCAGGCTGGGGATGGAGTCGGGGCAGGTGTGGGGGGGGCAACCTCTGGGCTAGTACCAGAGGGTGCAGGCTCTAGGAGGGGATCTGGGTGCAGGCGCAGGCTGGGTTGGGTGGTTCCTAGGAGGGGGAACCAGGGGTCTCCACACACAGCTCCCATTGGTTGCAGCTTCCAGCCAATGGGAGCTGTGGAGTTGGTGCTCTGGGTGGGGCCGTGCACACAGGGACGGTGCTGGCTGCTTCCAGGAGCAGCATGGAGCTCAAGCAGAGAGGGGGCCTGCCTTAGCTCCGCTGCCACGCCAGAGCTCTAGCACCCCTCAGGAGTAGCTCTGGGAGGCAGGGCGAGCCCAGGAGCCTCCCGGGGAAGTGGGAGGGCTGGCACCCCTTGCCACATGGCCAGCCCGGGGTGAGCTCAGCCAATCTCACATGGACCAAGCCTTGGTTTTAGCCTCATTGCCAAGGCAACGCCCCTTTCCCCAG
Source organism: Pelochelys cantorii (assembly GCA_032595735.1). Taxonomy (NCBI): domain Eukaryota; kingdom Metazoa; phylum Chordata; order Testudines; family Trionychidae; genus Pelochelys; species Pelochelys cantorii. The sequence continues at coordinate 17,609,405 of CM064354.1, read as the reverse complement.
GGACACCCCCAAAGCCACAGCGCCGCCTGTGCAGACTCACCTCCAGAACGTTCTTCTTGCTGGATTTCTCTTTGGGAGCCCAGGACACGGCAGCCCCCCGCAGATCCACCGTGTGCTCAGGCGTGGTCAGCATGGCGGGGTGTTTCTGGGGGAGGAGAGAGGACAGTCACCCGGGGACACAGGCTTCCTCCGCAGGAGCTGGGACAGGGCAGGGGCCGGCTGCCCCACGCAGGCATGGGTGGGCTGAGGCAGGTATACCCCATGCTGTTCTGCCTGGCCCCTCGCTGTGGCTGTGCCAGGCTCTTGCCAGGCCAGGCGCCTGCGGGTGCAAAGGGAGAACCCTGGTGGGCTCCTTTTCCCACGGGAGCTGGCAGAGGGCAGCCCTGGCTCCGACCCCCGAGGTCTGGCGGCCGCTGGCCGGGGCACGGCCAAGCCACGGACAGGAGGCCTTTGGCTCCCAGACACCTCTTGCAGGGCCTGGGCGGAAGCAGCCGATCCGGTGTCGCTTGCTGGGTGCAGCCCCGGCCCTGGCACACCTGCTGCGCCAGAGCCCGACGCGGGCAGAGAGCAGGGGTCAGGCTGGCGTAACCAATGGCCAATAGAGCCGTGGAGCCTGGGAGACTTGTCCCTGCCTCGGGGCGCTGAGCTGGCCGGGCTGCCTCCCCCAGCCGCAAGGGCAGAAACTCCGGTGTAGTCAGGCCGGCAGGGCCGGGGCTTAAAGGGAAACAGCAAAGATCAGGAGACGGGCTGAGAGGTGCCGGCTCCTCACATTCTGCAGCACCTCAGCTTGCACGAAAACCAAACCACGGCGGCTGCGGCGCGAGTGGGGCGGGTTGGGGGGAGCCTGGAGCAGCTCTCAGGAGAAGGAACTCCGCCAGCCCCCGCGATCACCCAGCAGCAGAGGGGCTCAGGGATGCCGATGAACTCATCATCAGTAGCCGTCTAATTGTGCTCTAGGGGAGCCACGGACCCGAAGCGGCTGCTCAGAGGCCAGGATTAGAAATGCCCGGCCCCCCCAGGGCTGGCGGCGAGAGGCCCTGGGGCGTTGGAGGCTCGGGCGACACTAGAAGCCTTTGCGGGATGGGGTGCCGGATGTTTTAATCCCGGCAAGTGCCCTGGCGCAGACACGAGGCGGCTTCCTTGGCACCGGCGCGGCTCCCCTGGCAGCCCGTAGAGCTCTGCAGCGAACGCCTGCTGCAGTCCGGCACGGAGCGATGAGGGCTGGCCTGGAATTCTCCCCTCCACGCGAGGCGCGTCCCTGCCTGGCCCCCGCTCGGTCAGTACGGCCGGCAGGGGCACGTGGCTACCCGCTGGGCCGGGCCAGGGCTGCGGCGTGGCTGGGAACACCCGGGCAGTGAGCAACCGTGGGGGCAGAGCCTGCCAGTTGCAGCCGTGTGGCGAGGCTCCCCACAGCGCATGGGCAGCAGGAACCGCAGGAGCAAGTGTATTCGGACTCACTCCCGAGAGGGCCCCTTTCTGGGCAGCTTAACCTCCTGCCAAGTGACGTTCCCAGGCCGCCGCGGCCCCTCTGCTCCGTCCCAGGCGGATGTGGGGTCCAGGGCCCTTTGCATTCAGTGGGGACTTGGCACCTCAATCCCTTGAAATCCCAGTGCCCACCAGCCCCCACAGGAATGGCACCAGGCGTCTCGGCGGGCCCACGGGCTCCCCAGGGACTTGCCCCCACAGGAGCCGAGCCCCAGCCTCGGCGACACTAGGAGAGGGGCCCTCCCAAGCCCCCTGCACTGCGCAGGCACGTGGGCACGGCTGCGCCCGGCTCTGGGGCTGCTTGGGCAGGAGGATACAGCTCCGCTCTCGGCCCCGGGCTGCTCCGTGCCGCCCAGCAGGCTGCGAGCCAGCAGCAGCCCTGAGCGGCGTGACGGTCCCCGCGCCGCAAGCTGCTTCCCTCTTCCCAGCGGCTCTGACCACAGCTCGCGGGCGAGCGAGGGGGCCGGGTTCCTCTGCCGCTGGCGGCAACTCTCTCGCGTCTCGCCAAGCACTAGCCCTGGGAGGGACCAGCCCCGCGGCTCGCTCTGCAGCCTCCAGCTCCCGGGAGGGGCCGGGAGCCACCGGGGTGGGCGGGTCTCCCGAGTTCAGACTCCAGGCGGGACTCGACTCCCCACTCGGCACAGGGCCCAGCCGGAGATGAGATGCAGGCCCGGCGCAGGGCTGCTCCGCGCTGAAGCTGAAGGCGGAAGAGGCGGGAGGAGCCGGTGCCAGGGAACGTGGGGCCGGGAACGGCCGCGCTGGCGAGCGGCTGGGGAGCCAGGTCCCGCCAGGTCTGTAGCCAGAGGCAGGTGACTCACCAAGCTGCTGGAGGACAAATGCTTCGACTCCTTAAAAAAGGTCAAGACGCCGCCCTCCAGGACGGTCCAGGACGAGCTCCAGTTCTTCCTGGGGGAGGAACGGGGGGAACATTACAGCCCAGGCTCTGGCTACGCTGGCAGGACCCTGCTCTCGCGCTGCTCCGCGGAGGAAGCCCCTTCCCTGCCTCCTCCCTTCCTGAGGGGACACCGGTCCCTTCAGTGCTGGGGGCACACGGGGAAACGCGCAGAATTCGCTGGGTGTGGCCAGGTGCTGATGCAGCCCTTTGCTCTCCGGGAGGTGGGGCGGCCAGGAGGAGTGGGGGGGGGGCAGGGAACATGGTCTGCAGAACCCTGTTTGGGCGCAGGGCAGGGAGCTCCTGGCAAGCTCGGGGGGGCATTCCCCTCTCTGCTTCCTGCAGCAGCCCCGTGGGCCCCGGGTGCAGAGGAACCCCCGGGCCTAGCAGGAGACCCCCCCCCCCCCGTGGGCCCCGGGTGCAGAGGAACCCCAGGGCCTAGCAGGAGACGCACCCCCCCGTGGGGGCCCCGGGTGCAGAGGAACCCCCGGGCCTAGCAGGAGACGCACCCCCCCGTGGGGGCTGGGCCTGGCCAGAGTGGGCGAGGCTTGCGGAACGCCCCGGCACTGGGCGCCGAAGAGCGGGCCTGGCCCCGACGTTCCTCGGTGAGTCTGCCCCAGCGTAGCCCCCTCCCTGCAGCATCTGGCCACCCCGGGCACAGCCGTTGTGCACGCCAGACGCACCAGACCGGCGCCGGGCTAGCGAGAGCCATGCTCCTGGGGGCCGCGTGCGCTGGCTGCGGCCACCCCGTGACCCGAGCCGGCATCGCACGGGAAGTCCGGCAGCGGACACCTCCCCTCCCCGCAGCGACAGCTCGTTAGTGGCTTGTCTTCCGTTAGCAGCAGGCTGGGCTGCAGCTGGACATGCCCTGGCCTCCCCCAACCGCACGAGAGACAGGTACTGCTCGCCACCTCCCACTGCCTGCAGCACTGTCGGGCCAGGCGCCCCGGAGCCTTGTCTCCCTTCGCCAGCCTGCCCCCAGAAGCTCGTGCCCGGCTGCATTCACCTCTCCGCCCTGCCAGCCGCTCGGACCCGCCGGCAGCCTGCGAGCGGCACGTCTGAGCCTCGCCAGCCCCCTTCGCCCGGCTGCAGTACAATTCAATCTCCGACCACTTGCCCGCACTGCCCAGGGCCCCCCGCCTGGCCCAGCCAGAGCCCGGGGCAGCTGAGCAGGGAGAAGCGCTGTTCTTCCAGCCCACCACAGGGCCACACGCTCACCATCCGTCCTGGCCGCCGGAGTCTTCCCCTTTGGAGGCCGGAGCTGCGAATGCCACCAGGCCTGGCATAGAACCAGCCCCCCGAGCTCTGACCAGCTGGGTCGGAGAGGCACAGAGTGGACCAGCCTCCTGGTTAGTGGGACGCCCACGTGCCCACAGCTCCCCGGCTCACACTGGGATGGAGTGAGTGGCTGCCCATGGACCATTCCTGGCCAGTAGCACCACAGCATGGGGGAGCTGCCCAGTGGGGCCGGAGGGGAAACCGCTGGTCTGAACGAGGCACGAAGTCCGCCCAGGCAGTTGGAATGGTTCCTGGTGGCTTTGGCGCCCTGGCAGAGCATCGTGCGAAGGGCTAGCCGGCTGCGGGACGAGAGCTCGGAGCCCAGCTAGTTCGAACTCAAGCTGCTCGGTCCAGGAGCTTACCCAGGAGAAGGCTAAAGGGGACTTGGTGGCAGGTGGGATGGATCTACGCAGGGAACGAGCCATTAACAAAGGGCTTTCGCTCCAGCCGGGAAATGTTCGAACCAGCCAATGGCTGGAGGTGGAAGCCAGACAGATTCTGACCAGAGACAAGGTGTAAACGTTTAACAGAGAGGGTAATTAACCATCGGAACACGCTACCGAGGGCGTCAGTCAAGGTGCCCTCTAATGGTTTCATTCATGTGCAGAATAAGTTTTGTTCTGTGCACAGAGGCAAGCATGGATGGGCACCACCAGTAGAAAAATGCTGGGGCTGTGGGCACTCTGCCAATCAGCTGGGCGGCCTTGGATTTCCTCCTGGGTGGCCGCCCAAGCGCTCGGCTCACAGAGCCCTGGACTGTCAGTGATGGAGAATCCCTCCGAATTCTCCAACAGCGCAGCTCTGGGAGTTCCTGTGGGACTGGTCTCTGGCCTGGGCTGGCGGGGTCCCCTCCGGCCATGACAGCGAGCTGCCCAGCACCGAGCCAAGTGTCTGCTTCCCAGGCAGGCTGCGCGAGGGAGGCCGCCCGGTGCCTCTTGCCAGCTGAGGTCTCCTTACCGCAGTCGCTTCCCCTTGTCGGCCGTCTTTGTCCGGTGCAGAACCCCGGCCTTGTCCAGGCTCTTCAGCTGCAAGACAAAGCCGTGTCGGGGCTGAGCTCCGCCTGCGAGCGTCTCCCAAGGGAGACCGGCCGGCCCATCACCAGCACCGCTGCTGGGCCGGCTGCCCTGCCTGCCTGGGCCGTTAGCATCTGCAGCCCCAGGCCAAGGGGGCCCTGCAAAAAGATCTTATTGAGGGGCCCGTTAGCTGCGGGAGGCAGTGCCTGCAGGTGAGGGCAGGGCAGGGCAGGGCAGGGCAGGCTCCCCCCACACCAAACTGGAGCAGCTCCAGGTAAGTGCCCCGCACCCCAACCCCCTGTCACGGCCCTGAGCCCCCTCCTGCACCCTAACCCCCTCCCAGATCCTGCACCCCAACCCCCTGCTCTGAGCTCTCTCCTGTACCCCAAACGTCTCATAGAATTCTAGAATTGGAAGGGACTTCGAGAGGTCACCGAGTCCAGTCCCCTGCCCTCCCGGCAGCACCCAGCACCGTCTAGAGATTCTAGACCATCCCTGACAGGTGTCTGTCCAACCTGTGCTTCAATATCTCCAGAGATGGAGATTCCACAACCTCCCTGGGCAACTTATCCCAGTGTTTAACCCCCTGACAAGCAGGAAGCTTTTCCTAATGTCCAACCTAAACCTCCCTGGCTGCAGTTTAAGCCCATTGCCTCAGAGGCCAAGGAGAACCATTTTTCTCCCTCCTCCTTGTGACACCCTTTTAGATAGTTGAAAATTGCCATAATGTCCCTGCTCAGTCTTCTCCTTTCCAAACTAAACATGCTCAGTTCTTTCAGTCTTCCCCATAGCTCATGTTCTCGAGACCTTTCATCATTCTTGTTGCTCTTCTCTGGACCCTCTCCAGTTTCTCCACATCTTTCTTGAAATGTGGTGCCCAGACCTGGACACAATACTCCAACTGAGGCCTAACTAGCGCAGAGTAGAGCAGAAGAATGACTTCTCGTGTCTTGCTCACAACACTCCTGTTAATGCAGCCCAGAATCACGTTTGCTTTTTTTGCAACAGCGTCACACTGTTGACTCATATTCAGCTTGTGGTCTACTATAACCCCTAGATCCCTTTCTGAAGGACTCCTGCCTAGACAGTCGCTTCCCAGGCTAGGTCCACCCTGCAGGTTTTTTTGGAAAAAAGGATACGCAAATTGAGGTTTGTGTACCTTTTTCCAATTCTTTTTTCGGAAGAGGCTTTTTTGATATTTGGCCCATCAACTCGGGGCCAAATGTGGGGAAAACCTCCTCTTTCGGAAGAGCCCTTCTTCCTCATTAAGTGAGGAATACAGGGATGCCGAAAGAACATGCCTACTTTTTCAGAAACTGTTCCGAAAAAGCAGACGCGTTCTCTGGACGTGGCAGAGGTTTTCCGGGATAGCTCTGGTACCCTGGGAAAACTCTGCAGTCTAGACATAGCCCCGTTCTGTGTGTGAGAGACGGATTGTTCCTCCCTAAGCGGAGCACTTCGCATTTGTCCTTATTGAACTTCATCCTGTTTACCTCCGACCGTTTCTCCCGTTTGCCCAGATCAGTTTGAATTTTGACCCATCCTCCAAAGCACTCGCCACCCCTCCCGGCGTGGTACCATCCGGGCACCTAATACGCGCCCTCTCTGTGCCAGTCTCTCGTGCCAGCCCTCACCCCCACCTGCACCCACCCTCCTGCCTCAACCTGAGACCTCCTCTCTTTTTTGGCCCTACCTGGACCCCCGGGGGCCCAGAACGTCTAATAGCCCTGGACCCCAGAAAAACATCTCGTACTGGGGACACCTCTAGGTTTTTGGCTGGGCATGTGGATCCCAAGCTCCCCAGGAAAGTAACTGGCCCCGGGAAGTCACATGTGGCAGCACCTCCCCGGCCCCCCGCAGCACTAGAGGGGATGCAGAGGGTGTGTGTGTGGGGGGGGGCGGTCTGAATGAACCAGACCAGTCCCAGAGTGGTTCCTGCCTTCTCCGGTCACCAAGGAGCCACTGCGGAGCTCAGGTCTGGGGGTGCCTGCGGGGCCCTTGATGGTCTCAATTCCAGCACCACTTGGTCCACCAGCCCAACCCCGCCAGCAGCTGCCCCGCCCTGCCCCGCGGGTGCCACCCCCAGGGACACGGCCGGAGTTGGACCCTGCGGGGGGTCAGGCCTGTTCCCAGAAGCACAGGAGCCATGGCCCAGGGGGGTCGCCCCCAGCCAAAGGGGCCCAGCCGTCCCCCTTACCTTCTCTTCTTTCTGGAGCAGGACGGCCGGCAAGCTGCTGTGCCAGCTGGCGAAGGGGCTGCTGTCCTGGCTGGACCCGCTGCTGGTTCGCCGGTGGCCGCCTGGCACAGAGACCTGAAAGCAGCCAGTCACAGGAACGTCTTGCCCGGCCAGCAAAGCGTGCTGTGCGGGAAGCTGGACGTGTAGAGCAGGGACAGCGGGAACTTCCCTGAACCAACGCGGCGGGGAGGGGAGGGGAGGGGAGGGGACGGGAGCAGCCAGGAGCCAGGACTCACCCAGCAGGCAGGGCTGTGGGCACCCTGCTAATCAGTTGGGCGGCACCTGACTCTCCCCTGGGTGCCACAAGCACTCAGTGTGCAGGGAACCTGGGTCCTCTGTGCCCTCTGGCACCGCTCTGCGGCCAGGACTGAGCATGGGAGCAGGCAAAGCAAAGCCCGGCGCCCAGCCTCTGGCCTCGCACGGTCGCTAGTGCACCATGGCTCAGAGGCCAGGCCCCAGTGCGGCCTGGGCGTGCGATGCAAGTACCCTGAGCTTAGCAGGCACAAACACCGGCATCACGGGCCAGCCCAGCCCCCTGCAGCGCGGGCCCCACGCCGACACTAGTGCCAGGGGGGCAAGCTCCCCCCGCACGGCCCTTGCTGGGCTGGAGAAGGCTGGTAAGCCCCGGAGCAGTGACCAGCTCCTCCGCCAACTCCCTGGAGCGCAGCCGCCTGGCTCAGCCTCGAGGGGCTCCGAGGTACCTCGCTCGGCAGCTCCACCGCTCCCTGTAGGGGCCTAGCACGGCTCGCCTGCCCCGGTGAAAGGGGGCTCGCACCCCCAGGCTGGCAGAGCCCTGGCATGGTGCTCCCTGGGCCGGGGCCCATGGTTGGTGTGTGCACGCCCAGCGCCCGGACCCACCGCCCCACGGCACCCCCACGGGGCTCTGGGCTGGGCTGCGCAGGCCGGATGGGAGGCTCAGCACGGTCCCTTCTGGCCACGCAGCCCACGTGCACACGCTTGGCGCTGGCCCCCCTGGCTCCAGCCGGCCTCTCTCCCTACCGTGTCCGAGGCGTAGCGGTCGACGTAGAAGGCGTGGCCCTCGAGGCTGTTCTGGCTGTACCAGCCCGACTCAGGGCTCAGCTCCTGCGAGTCCCGGGGGGATCTGCCCGGCAGGAGGTGGGAGTAGGCGCCATGCTCGTAGGAGCCCACCGGGGAGTAGTCCTCCTCCGGGTAACCGTCCAGCTCCTCAGGGGACAGGTCCGGATAGTCCGTCTCCGGAGTCGGCGGCTGAGGAGACAGGGCAGCTTTGTGCGCGGCGCCGGGGCCCGGGGTGCCAGCAAGGTTCTCCCGCACGTGCCTGGTCCTGGCACGCCCCAAGGCTGCGCTGCCTCGAGGCCAGGAACCTGCCCGCCCGCTGCCCCTCCCCAGCCCAGCCGGCACCCAGAGCCGCTCGCCCCCCTCCCGGCCAGCCCTTCTCGCTGCTCACCCGCTGGGCCACTGCAGGCTCCATCTCCCAGGCGCTGGACTCAGTCGCGGCTGGGGGCGGCTCCCACGATGTCTCCCCAGTCACCGAGTTATAGAAGAACAGCTGCCCGCTGGCCTCATCCACATACTGGCCCCACTCGGCTGCCGTGGGGCTGGGAGCCGGCGAGGGGGAGGGGGCCGGACTCACTCCATCTTCCGGGCGCTCGAATGGGGAATCCCAGGTGGTCTCGCCCGTGGCTGGGTTGTAGTAGAACAAGTGCCCGCTGCCCGCGTCTGTGTGGGTCTCCCAGTCTGCGAGGGCGATGCTGGGGCAGAGGGGGGGCGGGGAGGGGGCGGGGGCGGGGGCGGGGGCTGCCGCTTGCTGCCGCAGCTCCTCTAAGTTCACGTACACGGGGGCGGACGGCGTCTCCTCCTTGCAGGCCTGCGGAGAGAGCAGGGCCACAGCCCATCAGGCAGCTGGGACGGCAGCGCCGGGCGGGAGGCCACACGGGGGGAGGCCACCGGGGACCGCGCTGGTCGCACCGTGAGAAATGCGCCGGCCACGGTGGGCAGCACGGGCCACGGAGCCTGGGGGAGGGCCCTGGCTGCCCTCTCAGGCCGGGCTCCCACCCCCGCGTCTCAGCCGCCGTGGCCCCCAAGTCCTGGGCTGAGAAGATAAGAAATACCAGGCCTGAGGCCGGGGGCGAGACGCTCGCTCCGACAGGAGAGCCGAGATCCCACACGACTCCAGCAGCCGGCGCTTTCGCAGCCGAACTCCGTCCCGGGAATCGCCAGCGTCGGCAACTCAGCCTCCCCGGCCCAGGGGAACGGCCCGGCCTCGGCCGGTAACACAGCCCTGTGGGGCGCCCCACAGGCACGGGCGCCCCCGCAACACAGCCCTGTGGGGCGCCCCACAGGCACGGGCGCCCCCGCAACACAGCCCTGTGGGGCGCCCTCGGAACACAGCCCTGTGGGGCGCCCCACAGGCACGGGCGCCCCCGCAACACAGCCCTGTGGGGCGCCCCACAGGCACGCGCGCCCCCACAACACAGCCCTGTGGGGCGCCCCCGCAACACAGCCCTGTGGGGCGCCCCCGCAGGCACGGGCGCCCCCGCAACACAGCCCTGTGGGGCGCCCCACAGGCACAGGCGCCCCCGCAACACAGCCCTGTGGGGCGCCCCACAGGCACGGGCGCCCCCGCAACACAGCCCTGTGGGGCGCCCCACAGGCACGGGCGCCCCCGCAACACAGCCCTGTGGGGCGCCCCACAGGCACGGGCGCCCCCGCAACACAGCCCTGTGGGGCGCCCCACAGGCACGGGCGCCCCCGCAACACAGCCCTGTGGGGCGCCCCCGCAACACAGCCCTGTGGGGCGCCCCACAGGCACGCGCGCCCCCGCAACACAGCCCTGTGGGGCGCCCCCGCAACACAGCCCTGTGGGGCGCCCCACAGGCACGGGCGCCCCCGCAACACAGCCCTGTGGGGCGCCCCACAGGCACGGGCGCCCCCGCAACACAGCCCTGTGGGGCGCCCCACAGGCACGGGCGCCCCCGCAACACAGCCCTGTGGGGCGCCCCCGCAACACAGCCCTGTGGGGCGCCCCACAGGCACGCGCGCCCCCGCAACACAGCCCTGTGGGGCGCCCCCGCAACACAGCCCTGTGGGGCGCCCCACAGGCACGGGCGCCCCCGCAACACAGCCCTGTGGGGCGCCCCACAGGCACGGGCGCCCCCGCAACACAGCCCTGTGGGGCGCCCCACAGGCACGGGCGCCCCCGCAACACAGCCCTGTGGGGCGCCCCACAGGCACGGGCGCCCCCGCAACACAGCCCTGTGGGGCGCCCCACAGGCACGGGCGCCCCCGCAACACAGCCCTGTGGGGCGCCCCACAGACACGCGCTGTGATGTAGTGGGGGGCTGTCTGCTCTATAACCCGGTGTCCCCCTGCCCTGTGATGTGGGATTCCCACTGACTCACCCACATGTGGATTAGCCCAGACACCTGATAACAAGGCTCCTTCCCCAGGGGAGAGACAAAGGGAGGGAGGGAGGCGGCCACCTGGTTTGGGGGCAGGGTCTGAGAGCGGGGAGTCTGGTGCTGGGACCATGAAGGAACCAGGCTAAGGAGGGGGCTGGAATCCAGGGGCCCCATCTCAAGGGGTCTGAGGCATCCTGGCCCAGACTCCTGTAGACACGTCACGTCTGTGCTGGGCTGTGTCCTGGGGGATCAATAAACCCCCCTGTTCTACCGGCTGGCAGAGTCTGTTCTTGCTGCTACAGGGCTGCAGGATCGGAGGAACCTCAACTTGCCCTCACACACGCGCCCCCCCCGTAACACAGCCCTGTGGGGCGCCCCAAGACACGCACCCCCGGAACACAGCCCTGTGGGGCACCCCGGGTTCCCCCCCATCCTCATGGATATGCCAGGCTCCTTCCAGGAGAGCCCCAATGCCGCAGCTTTGGAGGCGCCCAGCCCAGCCCTTCATTCAGCCCCCACCGTGCCAGCAGCCAGCCCCTGCCCCTCCCACTGGCACTGCCAGCTCTAGGCCACCCTCTGCCAGTGTGGGCTGGACACCTAGTGGGGACAGGGCCTGTCCCATTGCACCTAGGGCCCGGCAGCTCCTCCGCAGCTCCCTGCTGCCTTTGCTGCACCCCAGGCCACCGCTTCCTGTCCCCGTGTGCACGCAGCCCCCCAGGGCACGGCTGCGGCTGGATGCTCAGAGCCTGAAGGCCGTGGGGAGGGGGAGACTGCGGCAGCCAGCCCCGGCACCCTTCGCTTTGTCTGCCCAACTGCGATACTATTTTTGGGGCAAGACACATCGGGGGACGAAACCACAAGGGCTGCGGAGCCCTTCCACGCCCAGAGCGCACGCAGGGCCGGGCCACAAGGAGCTGCACTTCCACCGGACGTCCGAATGCAGCGGCAAGGTAAGGGTGTGTAAAAATAGTGCGCTGCACATCCCAAGCCCAGCCCCTGCTCCTTGCACCGGCTGGGCTCCTCTGCACGACAAGGAGGCCGCAGCGGCAGGCCGGCCCCGAGAGCTCAGTTCAGTTCCCTTCCCTGACCCCGCCACAGCCGGTGTGACCTTGAGCAAGACACTTAATCTCTCCCCGCCCCCGCCTGCAGGAGGGGCGCGTCGCCCGGCCCAGCCTCACCGCAGGGTGCGTGGGCAGGGCGAGGGGCTGCTTTTGCCTTTGTACACGGTCACCAGGTTGGGTTACAAAGCCCACCCAGCCCAAGTGCACAGTTGTAGTCAACCCAGAGCAACTCCTGGGGCCAACAAAGCAGGCTCCTTCTTCAGAGGCCAGGCCTCAATCTCCCGGAGCGGCCCGCTGAGGCCCAGGTCCACGGGCCACGGGCCACATGAGCTCAGGGCACTGACCAGGCTTTCAAAACCCTGGCTCTCAGGTCAATGGCAGGACATCTTGAAATTATGGCTTCCCTCCAGGAACGGCACACTTGTTCCCTGCCGCCCGACTGCCCTTCCGGAAGGTCACCTGGGCTAAACCCGCCCCGCCCCCTGGCACCGCCGAACCCGCCCCGCCCCGACCTGTCCCCCTGGTGCCACCGAACCCACCCCACCCCGCCCCGCCCCGCCCCACTGGCGCCGCCAAACCCACCCCACCCCGACCTGTCCCCCTGGTGCCACCTAACCTGTTCCGCCCGGACCCGCCCCGCCCCCTGGCACCGCTGAACCCGCTTCACGCCGACCTGTCCCCCTGGTGCCACCGAACCCGCCCCGCCCCCTGGCACCGCCGAACCCACCCCGCCCCGCCCAGCCCCTGGCACTGCCCTGACCCGCCCCGCCCCACTGTCACCGCCGAAACTGCCCCGTCCCAACCTGCCCCCCTGGCGCCGCCGAACCCGCCCTGCCCCACCCCGCCCCACTGGCACTGCCGAACCCTGTCCTGCCCTGACCTGCCCCGCCCCGCCAGCGCTGCTGAACCCACCCTGCCCTGACCCGCACCGCCAGTGGTGCTGAACCCGACCCGCCCTGCCCCACCAGCGCCACCAAACCCGACATGCTGGCACCGCCGTACCCAACCCGCCCTGACCCGCTGGCACCACTGAACCTGCCCCGCCCCGTGGGCCCCTGCGAAGGGGTGTGCTGCGGGCATGCTCCCTGTTTTTCCACATGCCATGAACAAGAACTGTTGGGTGCCCGTGGTAGGTGCCCGCGCACACACAAAAGCCTCACTCGCACGGCCACACTAGAGCAGTTTCCACAGGGATGGTGGCTCGGGCCAGGCCAGGCCCTCGGAGCTCACTGCTCAAAGAACGAAACATAAAGTGCGAGAGGAGTGGAAGTGATGAACTGCACAGACCAGTCCACCCCGAGAACATCCCTGCAAGACTAAAATCACAGGGAGCGTGAAAGAGACTGTGTGTGCGCACCAGAGAGACATGCAAGACAGCGTGTGTGTGAGAGAGAGACAGGGCAGTGTGCGTGTGAGTGTGACACAGGGCAGTGCGTGACACGGACAGGCAGTGTGCGTGTGTGTGTGACACAGGGCAGTGCGTGACACGGACAGGCAGTGTGCGTGGGTGCGTGTGACACAGGGCAGTGCGTGACACGGACAGGCAGTGTGCGTGGGTGCGTGTGACACAGGGCAGTGCGTGACACGGACAGGCAGTGTGCGTGGGTGCGTGTGACACAGGGCAGTGCGTGACACGGACAGGCAGTGTGCGTGGGTGCGTGACACAGGGCAGTGCGTGACACGGACAGGCAGTGTGCGTGTGGGAGTGCGTGTGACGCAGACAGGGCAGTGTGCGTGGGGGTGTGTGTGTGGGGGTGTGTGTGTGTGTGACAGACAGGGCCGAGGCTGCTCAAGTCAGCTGGTGCCCTAGGCAGGGCATCAGTGTGATGTTACCCCTCTTGGGGCCGGGGCCTTTGACCCCACCCAGAGGCACAGAATCATAGAACTAGAAGAGACCTCAGGAGGCATCAAGTCCAGCCCCCTGCTCTAGGCAGGACCAACCCCAACTAAACCAACCCAGCCAGGGCTTTGTCAAGGCGAGACTTAAATACCTCTAGGGATGGAGACTCCACTACTTCCCTAGGGAACCCATCCCAGTGCTTCCCCACCCTCCTAGGGAAATAGTTTTTCCTAATATCCAACCTGGACCTCTCCCACCACAACTTGAGACCATTGCTCCTTGTTCTGCCATCCGTCACTACTGAGAACAGCCTCTCTCCAGCCTCTTTGGAACCTCCCTTCAGGGAGTTGAAGGCTGCTACCAAATCCCCCCTCACTCTTCTCTTCTGCAGACTAAGTAGACCCAACTCCCTCAGCCTCTCCTTGTAGGCCATGTGCTCCAGCCCCCTAATCATTTTGGTTGCCCTCCGCTGGACCCTCTCCAATGCGTCCACATCCTTTTTGTAGTGGGGGGCCCAGAACTGGACACAATACTCCAGATGTGGCCTCACCAGAGCCGAATAAAGGGGAATAATCACTTCTCTGGATCTGCTGGCAATGCTCCTCCTAATGCAACCTAATATGCCATTAGCCTTCTTGGCTACAAGGGCGCCCTGTTGACTCATCTCCAGCTTCTCATCCACTGTAACCCCCAGGTCCTTTTCTGCAGAACTGCTACTTAGCTGGTTGGTCCCCAGCCTGTAACAATGCTTGTGATTCTTCCGTCCCAAGTGCAGGACTCTGCACTTGTCCTTGTTGAACCTCATCAGATTTCTTGTGGCCCAATCCTCCAATTTGTCTGTGTCACTCTGGACCCTATCTCTGCCCTCCAGCATATCTACCTCTCCCCCTAGCTTAGTGTCATCCACAAACTTGCTGAGGGTGCAATCCATCCCCTCATCCAGGTCATTAATAAAGATATTGAACAAAAGCGGTCCTAGAACCGAACCTTGGGGCACTCCGCTAGAAACCGACCGCCATCCTGACATCGAGCCATTGATCACTACCCGTTGGGCCCGACCTTCCAGCCAGCTTTCTATCCATCTTACCGTCCATTTATCCAATCCACATTCCCTTAACTTGCTGGCAAGAATATTGTGGGAGACCGTATCAAAAGCCTTGCTAAAGTCAAGGTCTATCACATCCACTGACTTCCCCATATCCACAGAGCCAGTTACCTCATCATAGAAGCATGATGGGGGGCTGGGGATGCTGGAGGCCCTGGGGCCCCCTTGGCATGACTGGAGCTGGGAGGTGGAGCCGCTTTGCTTCAGCTGCTCCCGCAGCGGGGTGGAAGGGGAGCTGGGCCAAGCGGGAGCGGTGCTGCAACCGTATAGCGCCTCAGGCACCAGTCACTCAGCAAGGGCTGCCCCGGCACCGCCCGTCAGGGGTCTCCACATGTTCCAGCCAGGTTCCCACAACCCTCCCCAGGCGTCTCTGCCCACGGCTGCAGCCCCCGGGGCCCGGACGCAGGCAGCTCCTGAGCACAGAGCCTCCAGCAGAGCACCCCCCGGAGTTGCTGCCCCCCGGCACGCCGTGGCTCGGCTCGGGTCTGCACTGGATGATTTGGCGCCAAGGAGACGATTCCTCTTTAGGCCCGCTCACCGCAGTCCGCCGCGGGGTTGCTGGCTATTTATATTTACCGACTTCCTCTTCCTTTCCAAACTCGGCCTGGAGCCCAGCTATCTCCAGACTCCACACCAGCCTGCACCCACCGCACGATTCCCACGGCCCGCACCGCCGGCAGGTCCGCCGGCCACGCCAAGGCCCAGCTGAGCCCAGCGCGATGCCCTCCCCCTGCCCCCGGCCACGGCTCCTCTTCCCTGCGCTCCCGCACCTGGGACGAGCTGAACAAACGCAGGATCCTGTTCCGAGACCTGGGCAGCGCTTTGGGGCCATGGGCGTCCATCCTGCAGCCCCCGGGCCTGGCGAGGCGCGAGCGGGGCGCTTCCGCGGGCAGGAGTGTCGCAGGGCAAAGCCAAGGGAGCTGGCCCACAGCGAGAGGCCAATCAGGAGACAGGAGAGAGACTTCCCCAAACCTGCCCTGATATGGGCCTGAGCCTTTTGTGCGTTTCCTGTTGGGGTTTGTGGGGCGGAAGGGTTGCCGTGGTTACACAAGGTTCAAGTTATGCATAATGAGTTATTTGTTGACATTTGTACGTTTTCTCACCGCCTGGCCTCTGCACTCGCCCTTGTACAGCATCTGGCTGGGGCCAAACTGGGGCAGGAACTTCTTGGCCCAGCAGGTAACATACAAGACCCAGCAGGGGAAGGTTCGGGCCTCCGTGGACACGCAGCGCGGACGGAACAGGAGCCATCCTTCCCCTAAACAGCAGAGCTGCCAGCCACTGGCAAGTGTCACATGCCCAGACTAGGACTGGCTAAGGACTTGGCCTTCGTAGGGCGAGCCAGGCCATTTCCCCTCTGTGCAGTCACCCCTCCCATCGCTGCTGGGAGCGGCCGCATCCCCGACTGGCCTGGCCTCGTTAACGCTGGGCCTGCACTTGATTAGCGATCCCCCGTACAGCTCTGCCTCTGGTTTCCACTCCATGCATCTGACCACATGGAGTTTGCCCACGAAAGCGGATGCACAAGTCAGTCTGCTAGTTCTGTGGCACCTCATTGTTTGAACCAATATAAATGAACACACCCCTAGGGTTGCCAGGTGTCCGGTTTTCTACTGGACAGTCCGGTATTTGCGCTCTTGGTCCGGTAAAAAAAAATAAAATAAAAAAAAATCAGAGAATACCGGACATGTGCAATGAGCAATGAGCGGTATTCTCCGATTTTTCCAGCTGCACACTGGACAGAAGCCTGGCTTGGGTGGGGGGAGCAGCTGGAAGGCGGGGCCACGATCAGCGTTAGGAGCCTGTGATTGCGCAGATGCCTGGCGTGGGCGGGGGGAGCAGCTGGGAGGCAGGGCCACGATTGCTGCTCTGGGCCCGTCAGAAGGGGCGCGGGGAGTGGCTGGGAGAGGCGGTACTTGTTATCCTGCGCTCCTTTTTTTTTTTTTTGCTTGACCAAAATACTGCATGTCTGGTCTTTTTTGGGGGACCATCTGGCAACCCTACACGCCACTCCTCTGAGCCTTGGACCAGGGCAGATTGAAGGGAAAGAACCAACTTCAAGCTGCCTTCCAAGGCCGCTTTCCTCCAGAGCCAGAGAACCATCCTCTCCATTCAGTTCCCACCTCCAAGGGGAGCGATGCACACACCAGCCGGGGGCTGGAGCAAACACTAAGGACTGAAAAATACCCGAAGGCCGTTGGCTCAGCTGCAGGGGAGATGCAGCCGGCTGAGGGCGGCGTTACCCAGCTCAGCATCCAGCTCATAACCCCAGGAGGGTCAGAGCCGGCAGCAGGCAAGGAAGCAGGGGAGCTGGTCCCTGCATTCTCACCTGCTGCTGGCTCCCTGGCATGGCCAGTGCCTCTGAGAAGGTGATAGCACAGCTGCAGGTCTGACGGCAGGGCAGTGTTTACCAGCCCTCCAGGAGTAAAGCTTCACCCCCCTGAAGATGAGCGCCCGGTGATGAGCGAAGCAGGAATACGGCACTCGCCGTCGGCACGCCCAACCGGGCAGTGAGCGTCAGACCAGAGAGCCGGCTGGCTTGGTTCTGGGGAGCTGTGGCCCAGCACCGTGTGCGGGGAGCTAGACGGTTACCCCCAGCGCCTTCGCGGAGCGGCTCGGGCTGCATGAGGAACAGGTGGCGTTCACCGGCTGTGGCAGTCCCGGTGCCCACGGGGGTGGCAGCTTCTTCCTGGCAGCCCTCCCGCAGGACTCCTCCATCACCCGGAACGTGAGAGTGGGCACGGGAATCCCCAGGGCCCGGAGCTCCGGCAGTGCTCGCCTCCGGGCCTGGTGACCCGCAGCACCACCCAGCCTGCCGTGCTGCCAGCCGTGCCCGGCAGGAGGCCGGGTTACAACAGCCCGGCCAGGCGATGGCAGGGAATTAAAGTCTCCATTGGAAACTAAGGGCTTGTCTACTCCGCCACTTCAGGGAGCTGCAAAGCTCCCACTCAGGGCTGCAGTGTGGCCGGAGGGGCCCTGACTGCGGGTGGGTGGGCGGGCCCCGCCCCTGGCCCCACCCCCTGGCTGCAGCACCAGGCATAGCAGAGTAAGCTCTGCCCCCTGGCCCCACTTCCCAGCTGCAGCACTAGGTGGGTGGGCCTGGATACAGGGGAGGGGGGGCCACCCTCTTCCCCCCCCCCCCCAAGTGCAGCAAGTGTCAGTGCTGTGAAGCACCAGTGCAAACAGGCTCCCAGCACTGTTAGCTGCTCCCCTGGGGAGCGCTGGGAGAGCCCCCCCGTGCCGTGACTCCCCTGCTGTGTCCAGGTGCTGCCGTGGCTGTGCTATACACTTGCGAGTGCAGAAGCCTCTGTGGCATAGTGGGGGGGCTGTCTGCTCTGTGACTCAGGGTCCCCCTGCGCTGGGATGGGAGATTCTCACTCACTCTCCCAAATGTGGATTAACCCAGACACCCAGGCTCAGCCTCCCAGGGAGAGACAAAGGAGGGAGGGCAGAGACCAGCACCTGGCTGGGGGGCAGGGCTGGAAGAGAGTTTTTAGTTTCTGTCTGGTATCATGGAGGAAGCAACCTAAGGAAGGGGCTGGGATTTAGGGGCCCAGTCTCCCCCATCTCAAGGGGGGCTGAGGCATCCTAGGCCTGCCCTGTAACCAGATTACATCTGTGCTGTGCTGTATCCTGGAGAAGCAATAAACTCCCTCTATTCTACTGGCTGGTGGAGTCTGTCCGTGCCACTACGGGGGTGCAGGAGGTGGGGGAACCCTGACGTGCCGCCAGAGTGGTGTCAGGAGTGGGATGCACTGCACCCCGTGGATGGAGCTCTCAGCAGCGAGTGACAAGGCGCAACAGAAGGAAGGGGCTTCAAGCCAGGCGTGCTGGAGACAGAGCGAAGCGGTTCCTGAGAATCGTGGGGCGTTGCAGCACTAGACTGGTGAGTCTGCACCGAGGGGACCAGCGGGGAGATGGCCTACACCCAACTCTTGAAGGCAGAGCTGGTGAAGCTGTGCAGAACACAACCAAGGCCCAGCTGATTGCCCGGCTGGAAGAGAATGACCAGTCACGGGGCTGGGATCCTGTCCCAGTGGGGGGCAGCCAGACCCCTCCTGGGAGCGTGTCCGGCTCTGAGGGTGGGGGGAACACTGGAGCTCACCGGAGAGATGGGACAGCCTCCCAGGGGAACCCTGCAAACCATAGCCACCCAGGGGAGGGTCCAACCCAGCAGAGCTGTGGCGGCTGGAGATCCAGCTGCGGATGAAGGAATTGGAAGTAGAGGACCGAGAGAAGGAGCACCAAGATTGAGAGAGGGACTGCCAGGACCGAGAGAGGCAGCAACAGCATGAGTTGGCCATGGCAGAGTGGGGAAGCGGTAGGGCCCTGGCCGCATGGAATGGGGAGGGGCCCCAGGGTCCCGGGGTGGCCAGATGCTTGGAGAAGCTCGTGGTGGCCCAACTGAAGGACATAGACGGGTTCCTCAGCTCCTCTGAGAGGGCCTGTGGATTGCAACAGGTCCCCCCAGCTGACTGGCTGCAGGAGCTCATCCCCGCACTGAACCAGGAGGCTGCCGGGGTGCTCAATCAGCTGGAGGACCTACAGCCAGGGGATTACAACCGAGTCAAGGAGGCCCTGCTGCACAAGTTCGGGCTGACCCCTGAGATGTACAGGAAAAAGTTCCGGGGGGTGCAGAAGGGGCCACGGGAGACCTATGTGGATATGGCCTCCTGCCTGGCGCAATACTGCCGCAAGTGGGTGTGTGGAGT
Organism: Pelochelys cantorii; assembly: GCA_032595735.1. Taxonomy (NCBI): domain Eukaryota; kingdom Metazoa; phylum Chordata; order Testudines; family Trionychidae; genus Pelochelys; species Pelochelys cantorii. The sequence continues at coordinate 17,590,403 of CM064354.1, read as the reverse complement.
CGGAGCCCAGACCGCAGAGGACCTGCTCAAGCTGGTCATGATGGAGCAGTTCTATGAAGCGTGCACACCCAGCCTGAGGCTGTGGCTCAAAGACCGAAGTCTGGAGAACCCCCAGGAAGCTGGGAGGCTGGCGGACGAGTTCACAAAGAGCCAGTCTGGGTGTGAACGGGAGTCCCGGAGAGAAAGGGAATCGCGCAGAGACCGGTTCTCGCCTGAGCAACAGAGAGAGTCACCTACGAGGCGAGCTCAAGAGACAAGGACGAGTCATCTGCGCCCCAGAGAACCAGCCAGGGCCCGGGCAGAGCCAGCCCAAAAGGGCCCGCAGGACCTAACCTGCCATCGCTGTGGGCAACGAGGCCACAAGAGGGCTCAGTGCACCAGGCACAAGAACAGGTCCCACAACCTGGGACTTTCCAGGGTTAACTGGCGGGGGCTGGAGGAAGGGCAGGCTGCCCCAGAGGCAGGGGCCAGCAGGCAAACCCCAGCTCAGAGTGGGGGGAAGGATGCTCAGTTGCCAGGATCAGCCTGCGCTTAGCTGATTGTGTCACTCTATTGTGGCTCTTCGGTTAAAAGAGAAACCGAGGCTGGAGCCTGTGAGGCGCTGGGCGTGGCCAGGCCGTGAGTTCACACCCGCCCCCTGTGCAGCAGCAAGCAGAACGTGGCCGTAAGGGCTCCCGTGTGCAGGACTCCTCCACCCCTGCCTGGAGAACGTGAAGCACGGGAATAGCCCCTTGGGTCAAGGCTCCCAGGCTCTTGGGCTGTGCCGAGTCAGGGCCGGGGCTGGCTTACTCCCTGTGTTACACCGCTTGGCCTAGCAACGCCAGGAATCCCCTCAGCTCTCGCCCCTGGGCTGACAGCCGTGGGCTGGTAACTGGTGTGATTTCGCAGCTGTGTTGTAGGTTTGGCTCCCCGCAGCCTGTGGGGGAAGCAAGCAATAGCAGCGCGCCAGCTCCTCAGGGCCAGACCACACGGGCGCCCAGGCCACTCCGGCCTTTCATGCACCAAGTGCAGGTTCATTTTGTCGGCAGCTGGGCAGCCGATTTCCTGGCTGCTGCGCTGGCAGCCTGGGCTAGTGGAGAAGGCAGCTCGGTCTAAGCAGCAGAGACCAGGAAACCGGGGCAAAGCCAGAGGCCCTGCCGCAGGAGAGCCCCTGCCCAGTGCCCCCGAGGAGAGCGGCCGACGGACGGGAGGACCAGGCTCCCGCCTTCGGTGCGCGAAAGCCAACCTGTGCTTGTGGACGAGCCCACTCCCGACGCCGCAGAGCCTCCAGGCTCCCGAGGGGCATCGAGGCTGCTGTTCCTGTGGGGCCGGCGGCCCGGCGAAGCACGGGAACGGTAAAGCGGCGCAGGCAGCACCCCAAGGACGGGCAATGAGGGAGCCCAAGCAGCCTCCGTGGGCCCAAGTGCAGCAGGAGGCAGCTGGCAGTCAGACGGGCCCTGGCTCGCTCAAGGCCCAGGGATTCGACCGCAGTTTGTTCTTGCCATTAGCCGCCTCATTCACTCCACAGCTCCAGCCTTGATCACTGCAGACCCCGGCCCGCGCAGGGAACGGTGCCCGTCCTCCTCAGCTCTTCGTGGCCACAGGCTCAGTCCGGCAGCACCCACCGGGGCTCCGGCTACCATGCCAGGGCGGCCGCGCTCCCCCAGGCCGACGGGCACTGGGAGCAGAGCGAGCAAGGCAACATTTGCCAATGGGGCCAGGAACTGTCGGGGCCTCCGCCCCTGGGTCCCCCCTTCAGCCAGCAAGGGGCTGGTTTCCCAGAGGGCTGAGCCCTGTAGCAAGCACCGGGTCAGCCCACACCACCCCTCAGGACCATGGCTCGGCTTTTCATTCTGCCCCTGCCGGACCTTCCCCTGTTCCCGCACGCCCTGCGCTTGCCCTGATAAAACAGTCACCAGGCAAGGAGCAAGAACCACCCCCCAGCCCCTCAGCCAGGGGAAGGGGCAGCTGCCGGCCTTGGGGTTTATATTCCCAGCCTGCCCGTGCTCTCGCCACAGGCCCCCAAGGCCGGCCCAGGCCCAGGGGCCATTTTAGAGGCTGGCGGCTGCGGAGCCCTTTCCGCAATGGAGACGCGGCGCTGGGGGAGAGGGGGGCAGGTGGCGTCCAGGGCCCAGCCGGAGTGGGCAGGCGCCATGGGGGGCAGGAGCAGGAGCCTGCAGCATGTGCTCCAACAGGCTCCATCGCTCTTTGCTCTGAGCAGCCCCAGTGAGCCGGGGGAGCAGCTGAGCCAGGCAGGACCCCGGGGTGGGCAGAGACCTCAGGAGGCATCGAGTCCAGGCCCCTTCCCCAAGCAGGGCCAACCCAGCTCAATCAGCCCAGCCAGGGCTTTGTCAAATGGGGACAAACACCTCTAGGGATGGAGATTCCCCCCTCCCGAGGGAACCCAGCCCAGCGCCTCACCACCCGTCTAGGGAAAGAGTTTTTCCTAATCCCCAACCTGGACCTCCCCCACTGCAGCCCGAGCCCATTGCTCCTCATTCTGCCATCCGTCACCACTGAGAACAGCCTTTCTCCAGCCTCTTTGGAGCCTCCTTTCAGGGAGCTGAGGGCTGCTCTCAAATCCCCCCTCACTCTTCTCTTCTGCAGACTAAACAAACCCAAATCCCTCATAGGTCATATGCTCCAGCCCCCTAATCATTTTGGTTGTCCTCTGCTGGACCCTCTCCAATGCGTCCACATCCTTTCTGTAGTGGGGGGCCCAGAACTGGACACAATACTCCAGATGTGGCCTCACCAGAGCCGAATAAAGGGGAATAATCACTTCTCTAGATCTGCTGGCAACGCTCCTGCTAATGCCCCCCAATATTCCAGGTTTTAGCCCCACGCCCCACCAGCTGAGCTCTCCAGCCTGCCCTGCCGCCCTCCCATGCATGCCGGCCCCTTGGAGCCAGGGGGAGGCAGGAGGTGCTGTGGGGGGGCTGCTGCAGGCTCTGGGGGGGCAGCCCTAGCAGAGGCAGAATTGCTTGGCGGGTGCATGGGAAGCGGAGGCCCAGGTGCCTGCTGGCCAAAGCTCCGAGCATGCGGGGCAGTGAGCACCCTGCCCGACGGCCAGGTGCAGTACCACTTGCAGAGGGGGCTTTGGCCTCGGGGCTCCCCCCGAGCCAGCTCCCCCTGGGGCCTGGCCTGCTTTGCAGGAGGTTTGGGGCGAGACGAACACCGTGCACAGGTCTCAGGCAAGACCCCCCAGAGGCCTGAACTCCACTACAGAGCCGCAGGCCTCTCGCTGCGGCCGCTGGTGGGTGGGACGCAGGAGAAGGCTCCCTTCCTCTGCTGTCCCGGGATCTCTTGCCAGCCAGGCTGCTGCTCCACCTGGCCCTAGAGGAAATGGGGTTTCAGGGGTCCTCCTTCCTTGCAGCCCATTACAGGCCAGCTCTGGGCCTACCTCCCCCCCAATGCTCCCCCTCCCCAGCAATGTTCCCTCTAATCTTTTCCATCCACGTGCGGAATACATTTTTATGTGCACTGAGGCATGTGTGGATGTGCACCACCAATACAAACAAAACACCTGGCTGTGGGTGCTTTGCGAATCAGCTGGGCAGCATTTGAATCTCTCCTGCGTGGCTGCCCAAGCACCTGGCTCACAGGGAGTCCTGCCTGCAATTCCTGAGGCTGCTAAGCCCCCAGCTTCTCCCAGGTTATGGGGTGTCTCCAGCTCCGTTGTCGGGAGGCAGCAGCAGCAAGGAGGCTGTGGGGTGAGTGCCTGTAATTAGTGAGTCATTCCGCCCTTGCCTCACAATGACTCTGGTCCCAGCTGCAGGCACTAGGCCCCCCCAGGTCTGGGCCATTTTGAAATCCCAGCCTCCAAACAAAGTCAGCGTCCCCTGGAGCTCAGGCCAGTGACAAGTCTTCCAGGGCGCATGCAGTAAATAGGAGGGTCCCCAGCCCACTGATGAGCAATGAATGCCAAAGGGTCCATCTGCCAGGGCGGCCCCGACGCCCTTAACTCTGACCCGCAGCAGCAGCCTGAGCTCCTGACACCCGAGCTCCTTCTCAGCCCCCACAGGGTTCCCTTCTCAGGGACCGCAACGCCCGTCTCTGCCCTGATGCCACAGAGCCGGCGGCAAAGCCCGTTTCCAGCCCGGGGGCTGCCGGCCGGGCTCCCCTGCGATGGCGGAGCCGGCCCCAAAGCCCGTTTCCAGCCCGGGGGCTGCCGGCCGGGCTCCCCTGCGATGGCGGAGCCGGCCCCAAAGCCCGTTTCCAGCCCGGGGGCTGCCGGCCGGGCTCCCCTGAGACGGCAGAGCCGGCGGCACAGCCTCCGCGGGGTTTGCTTCACAAAGCGGCAGCATCCTCCCCAGGGGGCTTTGCTGTGGCTGCAGCGGGGCGTGGGGGGGGCCCTCAGGCCGAGCTCACACACACACACAAACCTGCAGCACCTGGGCACGGGGCTTGCCAGCCACTCTCGCCCCTGGAATTACACCCGGATGTGTCCCCTGGAGGGTGGAAGCTGCGCGCCCTGCGTCTCGGCCGGCGGCGTTGCCGGAGGTGGCCCGGGCCCTCAGCAGCGGTGGGAAACACCCCCAGGGCCAGGTGAGAGGGGAGGCTGTCTCGACCCTCGCTGCTCTGCCACGGGGCTAGACTCCCCAGGGACGAGCTGGGCCACGTGCCGTTCCCAGGCGCCAGCTTTGACTTTGCGAGGTCACCAGGGGGGGGGGGGGGGGAGATTGCAAATTCAGGTGCCCGGGGGCCTGGGCCACAATGCAGCAAGCACTGCTTTGAGGCGCCCGCCTCGCCCCTTCCACAGCATGCTCTGGGCACGGCTGCCTCTGCCCCAGCTGTGCAAGTGGATGTGCTTCCCAGGGCCTCTGTGCACCCGGGCAGGGAAGGAGGGGACAGTCCCAGGAGAGACTCAGCCAGAGACCAGACTCGCCCCCTGCTTCCCAGCCCCCTCACCTCCAGCCCTGCTGCAGGGCTGGGACCGGTGCTGTACCTAGCTGACAGCAGAGGGGCTGGGCCCGCAGGCCACACAGCTGCTCTTCCTCCTTCCAGGCTGCAGAGAAACTGCCTGGGGAATGCTCTGCCCGCATGCCCCAGCCCGCACCTAGTGGGCAAACAAGTCAGAGCCTCCTGGGCCGCCCAGAGCCAGCTCAGAGCCAGCACCTGTCCCTGGACCCACACTTGCCAACCCGCCACCCCTCCCCGTCCCCGGGCAGCAGTGAGCAGAGGCTGGTTGCTACCTACTCACGGCCAGCGGCTGTGGCTCCCAGGGGCTCCCGGCTCTGCACCGGCTTGGCACGGAGGCACCTGCACCCAACAGCCCCTCCACCTGCCCACACCTCTTCCCTTTGCTCTCACAGCCTGGAGCAGGTAAGAACACACCCTCATTTGCATAGGGCGGGGCTAGTGTTCCTTGGGTTTAACCCTTCGCGTGCCCCAGCCCAGCGGGAGGGCCATGCACTGCCCAATCACAAAGGGCTGGTTTAAGGGGGCCAGCCCTGGTGAGCCATTACGGCAGGTACCCGGCCCAGCTTGCAAACGGCTGGGCAAAGGCCAAGCCCTCGGCGGGAGCCTGTGGGACCCTTCCCCAGGGATGCCCATGGTGATGCCAGAGGGGGGGCTGCTCTGGCACCTGTGGCCACCTGCTTGCAGAGCAGGGAGCCTGTATTGCCAGGGCAGTGCAGCAAATCCACAGCGCCAGGGAACTCGGGCCTGTCTCATGTCCCTGGGCACAGTGGGGCAGGAACATTTTTAGGAGTGCGGGTGCTGAATTCCAGCCCCCTTACCCCTGTTCACCCCCCCCCAGCCGAGGCCAGGACCAAAGCCCCAGCACGCAGGGCCCGCAGCGGGGACCCCGGCATGTGGGGTTAGCAGCAGAGCCCCGGGCACAGGGCCAGCAGCGGGGCCCCGGGTGCAGGGCCCGCAGTGGGGACCCTGGCATGTGGGGTTAGCAGCAGAGCCCCGGGCACAGGGCTAGCAGCGGGGCCCCGGGTGCAGGGCCCGCAGTGGGGACCCTGGCATGTGGGGTTAGCAGCAGAGCCCCGGGCACAGGGCTAGCAGCGGGGCCCCGGGTGCAGGGCCCGCAGTGGGGACTCCGGCATGTGGGGTTAGCAGCAGAGCCCCGGGCACAGGGCTAGCAGCGGGGCCCCGGGTGCAGGGCCCGCAGTGGGGACCCCGGCATGTGGGGTTAGCAGCAGAGCCCCGGGCACAGGGCTAGCAGCGGGGACCCCGGCATGTGGGGTTAGCAGCAGAGCCCCGGGCACAGGGCCAGCAGTGGGGACCCTGGCATGTGGGGTTAACAGCAGAGCCCCGGGCACAGGGCCAGCAGTGGGGACTCCGGCATGTGGGGTTAGCAGCAGAGCCCCGGGCGCAGGGCCAGCAGCGGGGCCCCAGGTGCAGGGCCCGCAGTGGGGACTCCGGCATGTGGGGTTAGCAGCAGAGCCCCGGGCACAGGGCCAGCAGTGGGGACTCCGGCATGTGGGGTTAGCAGCAGAGCCCCGGGCACAGGGCCAGCAGCGGGGCCCCGGGTGCAGGGCCCGCAGTGGGGACCCCGGCATGTGGGGTTAGCAGCAGAGCCCCGGGCACAGGGCCAGCAGTGGGGACTCCGGCATGTGGGGTTAGCAGCAGAGCCCCGGGTGCAGGGCCCGCAGTGGGGACTCCGGCATGTGGGGTTAGCAGCAGAGCCCCAGGCACAGGGCCAGCAGCGGGGACCCTGGGCGCTAGGCCAGAGCCCAGGCTCTCGTTCCTGTGCCTAACTGCAGCTCCGTCCCTGTGGGCGGGGGACATTCAGCGTGGCCCCAGAGCGAGAGAATGTGGGGCCACAGCGTGAGCAAGCAGAGCCCCTCTCCTCCCCCTCGCCTGGCTGGCAGGGGCTCAGTGCTTTTCCCCAGTGACTTGGGGTCTCCGGGAGGCACGTTCGTGGGCCCGCTGGCCTTTCCGAGGCTGGGGCGGGACCGTGTGCAAACGGGGCCCCTCCCCGGGGTCTCAGGCTGAGGCTTTGCAGATCTCGGCCTGGGACTGAGCCCTGTTCCCAGTGCGACCCCTAAGCACAGCGGGGCTGGGACCGGGCTAGGCTGCCTGGGCAGAAGGGGTGACGGGGGGGCACGGCCCAGGCAGGGGGAGCCCCGAGGGGGCAGGCAGGGCTACTGGCCGAGGCGGGGGAAGGCAGGTCAGCGTGGGCTGAAAACCCCATTCTCTAGTGAGGCCAAGACGGGCTGGTTGTGAACATGGGGTGGGGGGGTGGGGGGCTGCGGATAGGAAACACCCTGTGGGGTGAACAGGACTGGACCTGCTGCAGAGCGTGGGGGGGCCCCAACGTGGGGGGGGGCTCCCCTCACTTCCCATGGGGAGGGCTGCTAGGGACCAAGCTCAGTCTCAGCTCTGTCCCCTCTACTCAGGGTGGAAAGCCCCAGCCCTCAGCCCTACAGAGACCCTCTGGGCTGCCTGGGGCTGGTGTGGCCTGGGCGGGGCAGGGCGGGGCTTTGCCCCAGCGCCTAGCGGCTAAGAACCGAACCCCACAGCTCGCCCTCGGCTCCACGCCGCCCCGGCTCTGCAGCCGGGGAAATTAGCCAGCCTCGGGCAGCGCCCCCAGCAGCGGCGGGTCCCGAAGCCCCTTTACCCGCCTGCAGCGAGCAGCCGCGGGCCGCCCCCAGGGCTCTCTCAAGAGGGGGGCCGCGCCACGCAGGGCGTCTTCTCCCCCGCCCCCGCCCCAACAAGCACCCAGTGGGCGCCCATTCACGAGGGGCTAAACCCTTTCCCGGCTGTTCCCCCTTGGGCCCAAGGACCCGCCACAGCTGCCCCTGGCCTGTCAGTGTAAGCAAATGGGGCCACGTCCCCTCCCTGGAGCAGGGCGCCCGTGGGGGGAGGGCAGGAACACACTTGCCACTGCTGAGGTGTTGTGAGCGTCTGTGAGCAGTGCCAGCCCACGTGGCCACTGACCCCCCCAGCTTGCTGCAATCTGACTGAAGCCAGGCGCGAAACTCCCCCCCCCCGGAGCTTTTACCGCCTGGGGAGGCTCCAGGCAGAGCCCCTCCTGTGGCAACGAGACACTCGCCCAGTTCTCCACAGGCCAGGGGGCGCGAAGGGGGGGCCCAGCTGTGCGCTGAGGAGCCTGGTTTTGCTCTACACCCGGCCTCACATGAGAAGTAGCACGAGGGGAGGGGGGAGGCAGTAGGAAGGCTCCTTCCCTGGATGCCTGGCCTTGCGGGTGGGGACTGTCCTGGCTCTAGGGGCGAGCGCTCGGCTGAGGGGGTCTCTGCCCGGCTCTAGGGGCGAGCGCCCGGCTGAGGGGGTCTCTGCCCGGCTCTAGGGGCGAGCGCCCGGCTGAGGGGGTCTCTGCCCGGCTCTAGGGGCGAGCGCCCGGCTGAGGGAGTCTCTGCCCGGCTCTAGGGGCGAGCGCCCGGCTGAGGGAGTCTCTGCCCGGCTCTAGGGGCGAGCGCCCGGCTGAGGAAGTTCCTGCCCGGCTCTAGGGGCGAGCGCCCGGCTGTGGGGGTCTCTGCCCGGCTCTAGGGGCGAGCGCCCGGCTGAGGGGGTCTCTGCCCGGCTCTAGGGGCGAGCGCCCGGCTGAGGGGGTCTCTGCCCGGCTCTAGGGGCGAGCGCCCGGCTGAGGGGGTCTCTGCCCGGCTCTAGGGGCGAGCGCCCGGCTGAGGGGGTCTCTGCCCGGCTCTAGGGGCGAGCGCCCGGCTGAGGGGGTCTCTGCCCGGCTCTAGGGGCGAGCGCCCGGCTGAGGGGGTCTCTGCCCGGCTCTAGGGGCGAGCGCCCGGCTGAGGGGGTCTCTGCCCGGCTCTAGGGGCGAGCGCCCGGCTGTGGGGGTCTCTGCCCGGCTCTAGGGGCGAGCGCCCGGCTGTGGGGGTCTCTGCCCGGCTCTAGGGGCGAGCGCCCGGCTGAGGGGGTCTCTGCCCGGCTCTAGGGGCGAGCGCCCGGCTGAGGGGGTCTCTGCCCGGCTCTAGGGGCGAGCGCCCGGCTGAGGGGGTCTCTGTCCGGCTCTAGGGGCGAGCGCCCGGCTGAGGGGGTCTCTGCCCGGCTCTAGGGGCGAGCGCCCGGCTGTGGGGGTCTCTGTCCGGCTCTAGGGGCGAGCGCCCGGCTGAGGGGGTCTCTGTCCGGCTCTAGGGGCGAGCGCCCGGCTGAGGGGGTCTCTGTCCGGCTCTAGGGGCGAGCGCCCGGCTGAGGGGGTCTCTGCCCGGCTCTAGGGGCGAGCGCCCGGCTGTGGGGGTCTCTGTCCGGCTCTAGGGGCGAGCGCCCGGCTGTGGGGGTCTCTGTCCGGCTCTAGGGGCGAGCGCCCGGCTGAGGGGGTCTCTGCCCGGCTCTAGGGGCGAGCGCCCGGCTGTGGGGGTCTCTGTCCGGCTCTAGGGGCGAGCGCCCGGCTGTGGGGGTCTCTGCCCGGCTCTAGGGGCGAGCGCCCGGCTGAGGGGGTCTCTGCCCGGCTCTAGGGGCGAGCGCCCGGCTGTGGGGGTCTCTGTCCGGCACTAGGGGCGAGCGCCCGGCTGAGGGGGTCTCTGTCCGGCTCTAGGGGCGAGCGCCCGGCTGAGGGGGTCTCTGCCCGGCTCTAGGGGCGAGTGCCCGGCTGTGGGGGTCTCTGCCCGGCTCTAGGGGCGAGCGCCCGGCTGTGGGGGTCTCTGTCTGGCTCTAGGGGCGAGTGCCCGGCTGTGGGGGTCTCTGTCCGGCTCTAGGGGCGAGCGCCCGGCTGAGGGGGTCTCTGCCCGGCTCTAGGGGCGAGCGCCTGGCTGTGGGGGTCTCTGCCCGGCTCTAGGGGCGAGCGCCCGGCTGAGGGGGTCTCTGCCCGGCTCTAGGGGCGAGCGCCCGGCTGTGGGGGTCTCTGCCCGGCTCTAGGGGCGAGCGCCCGGCTGAGGGGGTCTCTGTCCGGCTCTAGGGGCGAGTGCCCGGCTGTGGGGGTCTCTGTCCGGCTCTAGGGGCGAGCGCCCGGCTGTGGGGGTCTCTGCCCGGCTCTAGGGGCGAGCGCCCGGCTGTGGGGGTCTCTGCCCGGCTCTAGGGGCGAGCGCCCGGCTGAGGGGGTCTCTGCCCGGCTCTAGGGGCGAGTGCCCGGCTGTGGGGGTCTCTGCCCGGCTCTAGGGGCGAGTGCCTGGCTGAGGGGGTCTCTGCCCGGCTCTAGGGGCGAGTGCCCGGCTGTGGGGGTCTCTGCCCGGCTCTAGGGGCGAGCGCCTGGCTGTGGGGGTCTCTGCCCGGCTCTAGGGGCGAGTGCCCGGCTGAGGGGGTCTCTGTCCGGCTCTAGGGGCGAGCGCCCGGCTGAGGGGGTCTCTGCCCGGCTCTAGGGGCGAGCGCCCGGCTGTGGGGGTCTCTGCCCGGCTCTAGGGGCGAGCGCCCGGCTGTGGGGGTCTCTGTCCGGCTCTAGGGGCGAGCGCCCGGCTGTGGGGGTCTCTGTCCGGCTCTAGGGGCGAGCGCCCGGCTGTGGGGGTCTCTGTCCGGCTCTAGGGGCGAGCGCCCGGCTGTGGGGGTCTCTGCCCGGCTCTAGGGGCGAGCGCCCGGCTGTGGGGGTCTCTGCCCGGCTCTAGGGGCGAGCGCCCGGCTGAGGGGGTCTCTGCCCGGCTCTAGGGGCGAGCGCCCGGCTGTGGGGGTCTCTGCCCGGCTCTAGGGGCGAGCGCCCGGCTGTGGGGGTCTCTGCCCGGCTCTAGGGGCGAGTGCCCGGCTGAGGGGGTCTCTGTCCGGCTCTAGGGGCGAGCGCCCGGCTGTGGGGGTCTCTGTCCGGCTCTAGGGGCGAGCGCCCGGCTGTGGGGGTCTCTGCCCGGCTCTAGGGGCGAGCGCCCGGCTGTGGGGGTCTCTGCCCGGCTCTAGGGGCGAGCGCCCGGCTGTGGGGGTCTCTGTCCGGCTCTAGGGGCGAGTGCCCGGCTGTGGGGGTCTCTGTCCGGCTCTAGGGGCGAGCGCCCGGCTGTGGGGGTCTCTGCCCGGCTCTAGGGGCGAGCGCCCGGCTGTGGGGGTCTCTGCCCGGCTCTAGGGGCGAGCGCCCGGCTGTGGGGGTCTCTGCCCGGCTCTAGGGGCGAGCGCCCGGCTGAGGGGGTCTCTGCCCGGCTCTAGGGGCGAGCGCCCGGCTGTGGGGGTCTCTGCCCGGCTCTAGGGGCGAGCGCCCGGCTGTGGGGGTCTCTGTCCGGCTCTAGGGGCGAGCGCCCGGCTGTGGGGGTCTCTGCCCGGCTCTAGGGGCGAGCGCCCGGCTGTGGGGGTCTCTGCCCGGCTCTAGGGGCGAGCGCCCGGCTGTGGGGGTCTCTGTCCGGCTCTAGGGGCGAGCGCCCGGCTGAGGGGGTCTCTGTCCGGCTCTAGGGGCGAGTGCCTGGCTGAGGGGGTCTCTGCCCGGCTCTAGGGGCGAGCGCCCGGCTGTGGGGGTCTCTGCCCGGCTCTAGGGGCGAGCGCCCGGCTGTGGGGGTCTCTGTCCGGCTCTAGGGGCGAGCGCCCGGCTGTGGGGGTCTCTGCCCGGCTCTAGGGGCGAGTGCCCGGCTGTGGGGGTCTCTGCCCGGCTCTAGGGGCGAGCGCCTGGCTGAGCAGGTCTCAGCCTGACGTGGCAGGGGGCAGGAGCGCCTGGTCCAGTGGACATCGCTTGGTGCCACGCGGTGGGCGTTGGCAGGAATCCTGTGCGCTGGCTCTGGGTGACGGCAGGGCTGTGGCAGCCCAGCGCCATGGCGGGGCGAGGCTCAGGCAGGCGTCTCTGGCATGCAACACTCACCGCCCTGGTGCTATTAACAGCGGCGCACCTGCAGCCTTTGCCCTGGCGTGCAGTGCGGTGATTACATTGGCTACCCGGCCATGCTGGGTGCAGTCTAGGGGCAGGGCACCAGCCTGGGAGTCGTGAGAGCTGGTCCTGGCCCCAGATCTGCCGCTGAACTTCTGGGTGACCTTGGACAAGTCCCTCCCTCCCCCTCGTCCCTCCTCCTCCACCAGCCTCTCTCCCTGCTGCTCTCATCTGCCGTCAGCGTCAGAGCGCCTGCGGGCAGGACAGTCGCTGCGCAGCGTTCGCACCGCACCCAGGGCCACAGAACACGGACCCGCCTGGCTGGAGCAGAGCCCAGGGCCCCGCACCTGACAGTGGCCAGCACCAGCTGCTGCAGAGGCAGGTGTAAGAACCCAGCAGTCGCAGCGATGGGATCATCTGCCCCCACAGGTCTCAGCCTGTTCTCGCTGGGCAGACTTGGATGGAAACCCCGCAGCTCGAGGTTTATGTCCCTCCCAGGCCTTGTGGTTGCTAATTGCAGTATCTGGAGACCCTTATCCCCAGTTGCTTTCGCAATCCCGTTAATTCCCTGGCAACAGCAGCAATCTCATGTGGCCAGGAGTTCCACAGTCTAATCACACTGAATGGGCAAAGCATTTTCCTGCATCCGTCCTGGATTTCCCACCTTCTGGTGTCGTTGCCCTTGTGCCATGAGAGGGAGCCCAGCAGCCTGTTGTTTTATCTGCTCTTCTCTCCTTCCTCCTTTCTGAGGGGAGCAAGGGGCTCTGGCTTGGGGAGCTTGAAGCGCATTTAGCTCAGCATTGGCGGGTTGGCTGCTGCTCTCCGTGTGCCCTGGGCACGTGGGTGCACTGAGTTCAGGGCTGGGGGGCTAGATACGCTCCCAACACCTCGGACAAACCCAGAGGAGCTGGGAACATAAGAGCAACCAGACGGGGTCAGACCGAAGGCCCATCCAGCCCTGTGTCCCGTCTGCCCACAGTGGCCATGCCAGGTGCCCCAGAGGGAGGAACAGACCAGGGAATCATGCAGTGATCCCTCCCCTGTCGCCCATTCCCAGCCTCTGACACACAGAGGCCAGGGACACCCTCCCTGCTTAGCCTGGCTAATGGCCATTGATGGACCTAACTTCCATGTATTTATCCAGCTCTTTCTTGAACCTTGTTAAAGTCCTGGCCTTCACAGCATCCTCTGGCAAGGAGTTCCACAGGTTGCCTGTGTGCTGAAGAAGCACTTCATTTTGTGTGTTTTAAACCTGCTGCCCATTCTTTTCATTTGGTGACCCCAAGTTCTTGTGTTATGGGATGAAGTAAATAAGTCTTTTTTATTCACTTTCTCTCCCCCCTCCCAGCCATGATTTCACAGAGCTCTGTCATATCCCCCTCAGTCTCCTCTTTTCTAAGCTGAAAGGCTGGGGCCCCGTTCCCCTCAGTGATGTCCGGTGCACCCGGTTTAAGCCGACGCCTGGGCCAAGGCGGATCAGCTCTCTGCATAACAAAGTGTTAGTGTTGTTACACAATCATACTGTACTGGCACAAGGAAATAAGGAGATAAAGCATAAATCCCTGCTTACGGTGAGCGGCTCACCCGCACGGCCATGCTTCCTGGGCCCTTAGGACGACATTGAGGGGTAGATTCGAGCTAAAGAACAGCGCAGAGCACTGAGCGCCAGGACTGGGGCTGTCAATAAACTTTATGGGGCCGCAGGAAGCTTGCGGCAGGACACCTGGCTCAATCAAATCACGCCGGGCCAGGGCTGCTGCTGGGCCAGAGAGGTTCAGCCGGTATCACTTTTCATAGCAGCCGTACTCAGCCCTGGCTGGGAGGTGGGGGGCGGCTGGAGGCCAGGGCAAAGAGGGGTATCCAGGGAGTGGAGCCTGCAGCTGGGGCCTGGGGCTGGAGGACAAGGTGGGGCCAGGGGAGGTGTGAGAGGGGGCCGGTGAGCTGGGGGCCGGCAGTCACTGCCGCACACCTGGGGCTGGATCGCATGGCTCCACTGGCGGAGTCCAAGCCCTGCACCTGGAGTCAGACCGCACTGCCGCTTGGCTGGAGCCCAGGGCCAGAAGAGGCAGCAGGGGCGGGGTGAGGGGGGGCTGGGGCTGGGGCTAGGGGATGGAGCCATGCTGGGGCATGGGCGCAGCCTGATGCCAGCCCCGGTCGAAACCTGAGCCTCGTCACCAGTCTGCTCCTCCAGCGTTTGTGGCACCAGAGGGGGACCGGGCCCAAAGCCTACTGGCCCCCCAGGGGAGGGACCACTGCCCCCCATCAGCACCCAGGAGAGACCACTGCCCCCCCCATCACCACCCGGGAGGGGCCACAGCCCCCCATCACCACCCAGGAGGGGCCACAGCCCCCCATCACCACCCGGGAGGGACCATTGCCTCCCCCCCCATCACCACCCGGGAGAGACCACTGCCCCCCCCCCATCACCACCCGGGAGGGGCCACTGCCCCCCCATCACCACCCCGGAGGCTGCGGCTCCACAAAAGGCCCCTGGTGGCCACGTCTAAGAAAAGGGGCGTCCCCGCTGGGTTTGTCCGGCCTGGTCTTGCGCCCTCCAGCGACAGGCACTGGCCTCCCTTGCTCTTGCTTCCTGCTGGCATCACGTCCAGTGACTGAATCTGGCCGGAGACTCGTGGGTGGGGAGTGGAGGAGGGCGAGTGCGAGAGCCGGTGCCCAGGTGGCCCAGCAGTGGGAATCCTGAAGAGAACCAGGAAACAACCATTGGGTCTGAGGCAGGACTGAATGAGCAGCACGGGGAGCGCCCTGGAGTCAGGCAGCGCCCCGTGGCGAGAGACAGTGCAAAGGGTAGCTGGCCAGCAGACTCACGCCACCGAAGGATGGAGGACGGCAGCCTGATGCGGCAAAGCCCCCGACTCCCATGGGAATTGACATATACAGAGTGGGGATGCTGGCCATGGGACTCTGGGACTCTCCTGCAGGCCGAGCCCCAGAGGAGCCTGGAGTCGCAATCGACAAAAACCCGACTCCTCGCTCAGTCGGGCCGGCCTGGCCACTGGGGCGGACTGGAGCCACGGCGGGCTGGGAACTGCACCATTGGCAGGGCCTGTGTGTGGCAGGGGTGGGCTGTGAATCCTAGAACACTAGAACTGGCAGGGACAGTGAGAGGCCACCGGGCCAGCCCCCGGCCCTCCCCGCAGACGCTCTTTGAGATTTGTGTTCTCAGTAAACGCGGCGTCTCGCCTGTGCCCCAGAAACGGTCCCGGGCGCGTCTATACGCAGAACAGCGCAGACGTTTCCCTCGGGGCTGGCCCTCCTGGCTGCAGAATAAGCCCCTTGCTCCTTCAGTGGCCATGCAGACCCTCGGCCCCTCCTCCCGGTGACAGCCTGGCTCATGTCAAACCCTCCCAGCCCTCCCCAAGGCTTTTCTGCACCAGCCAGCCGGAGAGTCCAGATTTCGAAATGCTGGGCCTGTGCTCGACCCTTCCCACAACGCGGAGTCCTGGACCCCTTAGAGACCAACAGAAACACACAGAGCAGCACGAGCCCCTCGGGCGCAACCTCGGCCTCCTGCACCTCAGCCTGCTCCGCGATCCTCCTGTCCTCGGGAGCGCGGGGGGCCCTCGGGCCTGGGCACCGTCCCCGGGCTGCAAACCCCAGCTCTCTGCTCCCGTACCCGGGTCAGCAATGACAATACTGTGTTGTCCCAGACCCAGCCCTGGCCCCGCAGGGCCCCGCACTGACCCCGCACTGTCCCCGCGGGGCCCCGCACTGACCCCGCACTGTCCCCACAGGGCCCCACACTGACCCCGCACTGTCCCCGCAGGGCCCAGCACTGACCCCGCAGGGCCCAACACTGACCCCGCACTGACCCCGCACTGACCCCGCAGGGCCCAACACTGACCCCGCACTGACCCCGCACTGACCCCGCAGGGCCCCACACTGACCCCGCACTGTCCCCACAGGGCCCCGCACTGACCCCGCACTGACCCCGCAGGGCCCAGCACTGACCCCGCACTGACCCCGCAGGGCCCCGCACTGACCCCGCACTGTCCCCGCAGGGCCCAGCACTGACCCCGCACTGACCCCGCAGGGCCCCGCACTGACCCCGCACTGACCCCGCAGGGCCCAGCGCTGACCCCGCACTGTCCCCGCAGGGCCCAGCGCTGACCCCGCACTGACCCCGCAGGGCCCAGCACTGACCCCGCACTGACCCCGCACTGACCCCGCAGGGCCCAGCACTGACCCCGCACTGACCCCGCAGGGCCCCGCACTGACCCCGCACTGACCCCGCAGGGCCCAGCGCTGACCCCGCACTGTCCCCGCAGGGCCCAGCGCTGACCCCGCACTGACCCCGCAGGGCCCAGCACTGACCCCGCACTGACCCCGCAGGGCCCAGCACTGACCCCGCACTGTCCCCGCAGGACCCCGCACTGACCCCGCAGGGCCCAGCACTGACCCCGCACTGACCCCGCAGGGCCCAACACTGACCCTGCAGGGCCCAGCACTGACCCCGCACTGACCCCGCAGGGCCCAGCACTGACCCCGCACTGTCCCCGCAGGACCCCGCACTGACCCCGCAGGGCCCAGCACTGACCCCGCACTGACCCCGCAGGGCCCAGCACTGACCCCTTAGAGACCAACAGAAACACACAGAGCAGCACGAGCCCCTCGGGCGCAACCTCGGCCTCCTGCACCTCAGCCTGCTCCGCGATCCTCCTGTCCTCGGGAGCGCGGGGGGCCCTCGGGCCTGGGCACCGTCCCCGGGCTGCAAACCCCAGCTCTCTGCTCCCGTACCCGGGTCAGCAATGACAATACTGTGTTGTCCCAGACCCAGCCCTGGCCCCGCAGGGCCCCGCACTGACCCCGCACTGTCCCCACAGGGCCCCACACTGACCCCGCACTGTCCCCACAGGGCCCCACACTGACCCCGCACTGTCCCCACAGGGCCCCGCACTGACCCCGCAGGGCCCAGCACTGACCCCGCACTGACCCCGCAGGGCCCAGCACTGACCCCGCACTGACCCCGCAGGGCTCAGCACTGACCCCGCACTGACCCCACAGGGCCCAACACTGACCCTGCACTGTCCCCGCAGGACCCCGCACTGTCCCCGCAGGGCCCAGCACTGACCCTGCACTGTCCCCGCAGGACCCCGCACTGTCCCCGCACTGTCCCCGCAGGGCCCAACACTGACCCCGCACTGACCCCGCAGGGCCCAGCACTGACCCCGCACTGTCCCCACAGGGCCCAACACTGACCCCGCACTGACCCCGCAGGGCCCAGCACTGACCCCGCACTGACCCCGCAGGGTCCAACACTGACCCCGCACTGACCCCGCAGGGCCCAGCACTGACCCCGCACTGACCCCGCAGGGCCCAGCACTGACCCTGCACTGACCCCGCAGGGCCCAACACTGACCCCGCACTGACCCTGCAGGGCCCAGCACTGACCCCGCACTGACCCCGCAGGGCCCAGCACTGACCCTGCACTGACCCCGCAGGGCCCAACACTGACCCTGCACTGACCCCGCAGGGCCCCGCACTGACCCCGCACTGACCCCGCAGGGCCCAGCACTGACCCCGCACTGACCCCGCAGGGCCCAACACTGACCCTGCACTGTCCCCGCAGGACCCCGCACTGTCCCCGCAGGGCCCAGCACTGACCCTGCACTGTCCCCGCAGGACCCCGCACTGTCCCCGCACTGTCCCCGCAGGGCCCAACACTGACCCCGCACTGACCCCGCAGGGCCCAGCACTGACCCCGCACTGACCCCGCAGGGCCCAGCACTGACCCTGCACTGTCCCCACAGGACCCTGCACTGACCCTGCACTGACCCCGCAGAGCCCAACACTGACCCCGCACTGACCCCGCAGGGCCCAACACTGACCCCGCACTGACCCCGCAGGGCCCAGCACTGACCCCGCACTGTCCCTGCAGGACCCCGCACTCACCCCGCAGGGTCCCCACCGTGTGACCATGACCCATTGGGAATGGCTCTGAGCACGGCCTCCCAGCCACGTGGGCACCCACCTCCTGGCCATTCCACCTGGCCCGTTTGCTCTCGTGGGGCTGCCTCAAAGCCTGAATGAAATTCACACCGATCCCGCCCCTGCTCCCCCAGCCGCTCGGCCCGTCACCCGCCGGGGAAGCGGTTACCCGGCTGGCATGCTCTGCCCTTGACCGAGCCGTGCCGGCTGCCCGGAGCTCCCAAGGGCTGGCTTGGCTCCAGTGTCTGGCCAGGCGGCTGCCTGCTCTGGGATTTCTGTCTGCTCCCTCCCCACTCCCGGCCTGAGCCCACAGGCCGAGCCCCCTATAACCAGCCCTGGAGCCTGAGCCCGAGGCAGCTGACAGGGCTCAGCCGTGGGGCTCCGTCCCAGGGGCCCCCAATCCTCTGGCATCACCAAGCAGCCTCCTGTGAGCTCTGGCTCCAGACACGGGGGCAGCCAGGGGGTCTCCGAGCGCCGCCCCCACCCCGAGCACAGACTCTGCAGCTCCCATTGGTCAGGAAGCCAGGCCAGTGGGAGCTGCAGGGGTGGGGCCTTCAGGCAGAGTGGCTTGGACATGCCTCCACCGGGAGCCTCCCAAGTTAAGCGCCAGCTGGTCAGAGCCAGCACCCCTCACTCCCTCACACCCCAATCCCCTGTCCCAGCCCCCCTGCCCGCCCATACCCAAACTCCCTTCCAGAGCCTGCACCCCTCACCCCGTCTCAGCCGCGTGGACGCTTGCCCCTTGGAAAAACTCCGCCTGGGCCGCTGGCTGCCTGCAGTCCCCACTGCAGGGCAAATCGTTGGGGAACCCCCAACGCTGGGGAACCCCCTTTCCTCTTCCAGGAGAACAGGCGGGTTGGCAGCGGGCATGGCCGGGCAGGTGAGCGAGGGGAGGGCATCGTGCAGCGCTGCAGGGGGAGGGGTGAGGCCAACAGGGAAATGGCACCACACGGGCTTTGGGCCAGATGCAGACCCACCACATCCACCAGCCCCCCCCAGAACGGAGCCTGACCCCAGGGCCCCGACCACGGCAATGCAAAACCCTCCAATAGGAGCATCCCTGCAGGAACGAGGAGCCCTTGGCTCCGTGGCAACGGACGCGTCTCTGTCAGGGCTGAGCAGGAGAGGGACGGAGCCCGAATAACAACCCTGAGCATGACCCGTGCCGGGCAAGCGTAAAACTGGCACTGGGCAGTGTGCACCAATTGGCACGGGCGGGCAATGTGCACCAATTGGCATGGGTGGGCAAAGTGCACCAGTTGGCACGGGCGGGCAGTGCACTGACTGGCACGGGTGGGCAAAGTGCACCAGTTGGCACAGGCGGGCAGTGCACTGACTGGCACGGGCGGGCAATGTGCACCAGTTGGCATGGGTGGGCAAAGTGCACCAGTTGGCACGGGCGGGCAATGTGCACCAATTGGCACGGGTGGGCAATGTGCACCAATTGGCATGGGCAGGCAGTGCACACTAATTGGCACGGGTGGGCAGTGCACTGACTGGCACAGGTGGGCAATGTGCCCCAATTGGCACAGGCGGGCAGTGCGCAGTAATTGGCACGGGCAGGCAATGTGGGCGACTGGCATGCACTGGCAGCCCCAGCCCTTCGGTACTGGTGACATCTAGTGGGGAAGGCTGAGACGTGTGCAGGCAGAAGGTTCCCCTCTTGCTGGCCGTCTGGTTCGTGCGGTGCCAGCCCTCAGCGTGCATCCTGCCGGGTTTGGCAGCTGGCCGTGCTCACTGGGGGCCTGGTGGAAATGCCCCAGAAGTACAATCCACCCGGCCCCCTGTCTGCAATTCTGGCTGACGAAGGGCAGCGCTTGGGGTGCTACGCACCTTCCACTGGAGCCCAGGCCCTGGGGTCGCAGACGTCCAAGTGGCCTGGAGGAGGCGGTGGGAATCGGGAGGATCAGGCAGCAGAGTCTCATCGTGCCCCGTTAGCTCAGCCCTGGTGCAGGGAGAGCCAGGCTGTTCTAATCGCCTGCTACTGCACCCAGCATCCGTACCCAGGCACCCGCTTCTCCACGACAGGCCCAGCAAAGAAAACAACAGGACCCCCCTGGGCATGACCTGCAGCCCCCGACTCAGCCCCTCCGGCGCATCGTTAACCATCTACAGCCTAGCCTGGAAAATGACCCCTCGCTCTCACAGGCCAATCCTCGCCCACAGACAATCCCCAGCCTCCAACAAATTCTGTCCAGCAACCACGCAGCAACACCCCCGTCACACTCACCCGGGAACCCAACCCTGCCGTCAGCCCCGCTGCCGACTCTGCCCGCACATCTACACCAGCGACACCATCGCAGGACCTAGCCACACCGGCCACCACACCAGCGGCTCATACAACTGCACGTCCACCGGCGTGATCTCTGCCAGCAAGTGCCAGCAGTGCCCCTCAGCCACGGACATTGGCCAAACTGGACAGTCTCTGCGCCAAGGGATTCACGGACACAAATCGGATACTCGAAATGGTAACACAAGAAACCTGCTGGGGACGTTTTAACTCGCCCGGGTGCCCACTGCTGGCTCTCAAAGTTTTGATATTAATTCAAGCCAAATTCCAAAACCCGCTTGAAAGGGAAGCTGCAGAGCTTATTTCATTCCCAGGCTTGAGACCTGCAACAGAGACTTAAACAAAGACCTTAACTGGATGACCCGCCACATTCCACTTCCTAATGACATCAAAAGCCGAGCATGGAGGACCCACCCCATCGGCCTCCTGCGATGCAGCCCTTCAGTTTTGTGGGGCTGAGGTATTTGCCGAGGCTGCAGCAAGCTGAGTGCAGGAGCCCCCGGCCTGCGGCTGGACCCTCTCATGGTGGCTGGGCCGGAGGGGAGGCGGCCCGGCCAGAAGGGTCGTGGTGCCCATAAATAAGCTGGTGGCTTTTAGTCTGACTTCTCTATTGCCTATAGCAGAAAAGCCCCAAGAGGGCCCTACTAGTCAGAGCAGTTGGCAAAAGCTTGGGAGACCTGGGTTGAGATCCCTGCTCCCCACAGACTTCCTTTGTGACCCTGGGTGTGCTCTGCCTCAGTTTCCCATCTGTACAATGGGCAGGATCTGTACAAAGCCCTGGCTGGGTTGATTTAGTTGGGATTGGTCCTGCCTTGGGCAGGGGGCTCGACTTGATGACCTCCTGAGGTCTCTTCCAGCTCTAGGATTCTATGTTTCTATGGGCCTCCGCTGAGAAGACAAATCCTCAGGCTGGCCAGAGGCAGACCAATCCCTTTCACAAGTTTCCAAGATTTCAAAATCTGTTTTCGTTCAGCCTTGGACCCAGAACAAAGTCTTTCAAACTCCCCCCCCAACCGGACGCGCATCAGACCAGCTGCTTGCAGGTGCAAAAGGTCGAGGTTGCATTGCAGGTGTGTCTCGCGCTCTGCGCCCAGAGACCTGGCCTTGAAAACTGCCAAGCTCAGTACAACTCCACTGAGCACTTCAGCGCTGAGGAAACCGCGTTTTGGAAACATTTTGTTCAAGCCCAAATAAAAACCCTCGAAGAAATATGCTAATGACGGTGCAGGGCACAGTGACTCCAGTGGGGGCCTTAGGCGGACCTCACAGAAATATGGTTTTAGTATTAATATGTCTGCTCGCTTATTTACATAAGAACATAAGAATGGCCGTACTTTGTCAGACCAAAGGTCCATCTAGCCCAGTAGCCTGTCTGCCGACAGTGGCCAGCACCAGGTGCCCCAGAGAGGGTGGACCAAAGACAATGATCAAGCGATTTGTCTCCTGCCATCCCTCTCCAGCCTCTGACAAACAGAGGCCAAGGACACCATTTTATCCCCTGGCTAATAGCCTTTTATGGACCTAACCTCCATGAAATTATCTAGCTTCTCTTTAAACTCTATTATAGTCCTAGCCTTCACAGCCTCCTCTGGCAAGGAGTTCCACAGGTTGACTATGTGCTGTGTGAAGAAGAACTTTCGCTTATTAGTTTTAAACCTGCTACCCATTAATTTCATTTGGTGTCCTCTAGTTCTTCTATTTAGGGAACTAATAAATAACTTCTCTTTATCAGCCCTCTCCACACCACTCATGATTTTATAGACCTCTATCATATCCCCCCTCAGTCTCCTCTTTTCTAAACTGAAAAGTCCCAGTTGCTTTAACCTCTCCCCATATGGGACCCGTTCCAAACCCCTAATCATTTTAGTTACCCTTTTCTGAACACTTTCCAAGGCCAAAATATCTTTTTTGAGGTGAGGAGACCACATCTGTACACAGTATTCAAGATGTGGGCGTACCATAGTTTTATACAGGGGCAGTAAGATATTCTGGGTCTTATTTTCTATCCCTTTCTTAATAATTCCTAGCATCCTATTTGCCTTTTTGACCGCCGCTGCACACTGCGTGGAAGTTTTCAGAGAACTGTCCACGATAACTCCAAGATCTCTTTCCTCATTTGTCGTAGCCAAATTAGCCCCCATCATACTGTACGTATAGTTGGGGTTATTTTTCCCGATGTGCATTACTTTACACTTATCCACATTAAATTTCATTTGCCATTTTGTTGCCCAATCACTCAGTTTGGTGAGATCTTCTTGGAGTCCCTCACAGTCTGCTTCTGTCTTGACTATCCTAAACAGTTTGGTATCATCTGCAAACTTTACCACCTCACTGCTTACCCCTTTCTCCAGATCATTTATGGATAAGTTGAACAGGATTGGTCCTAGGACCGACCCTTGGGGGACACCACTAGTTACCCCTCTCCATTCTGAAAATTTCCCATTTATTCCTACCCTTTGTTTCCTGTCTTTTAACCAGTTCTCAGTCCAAGAAAGGACCTTCCCTCTTATCCCATGGCCATGTAATTTACACAAGAGCCTTTGGTGAGGGACCTTGTCAAAGGCTTTCTGAAAATCTAAGTATACTATATCTACTGGATCCCCCTTGTCCGCATGTTTGTTAACCCCTTCAAAGAACTCTAATAGATTAGTAAGACAGGATTTCCCTTTACAGAAACCATGTTGACTTTTGTCCAACAAATTATGTTCTTCTACATGCTTCACAATTTTATTCTTTACTATTGTTTCGACTAATTTGCCCGGTACTGAAGTTAGACTTACCGGTCTGTAATTGCCCGGATCGCCTCTAGAGCCCTTTTTAAATATTGGTGTCACGTTGGCTACCTTCCAGTCATTAGGTACGGAAGCCGATTTAAGGGATAGGTTACAAACCACAGATAGTAGTTCAGCAATTTCCCATTTGAGTTCTTTTAGAACCCTTGGATGAATGCCATCTGGTCCCGGAGATCTTTTAACATTAAGTTTTTCTATTTGTTCCAAAACCTCCTCTAATGACACTTCAGTTCGGGACAGTTTCTCAGATTCATCACCCACAAAGGACGGTGCAGATTTGGGAATCTCCCCAACGTCCTCAGCCGTGAAGACTGAAGCAAAGAAATCATGTAGTTTCTCCGCAATGGCTTTATCGTCCTTGATTGCGCCTTTTATAGTTCGATCGTCTAGGGGGCCCACAGGTTTTTTAGCAGGCTTCCTGCTTCTAATGTACTTAAAAAACATTTTGCTATTTCTTTTTGAGTTTTTGGCTAGCTGTTCCTCAAAATCTTTTTTTGCTTTTCTTATTACATTTTTACACTTGATTTGACAGTGTTTATGTTCCTTTCTATTTATCTCACTAGGATTGGACTTCCACTTCTTAAAAGATGCCTTTTTGTCCCTCACTGCTTCTTTTACATGGTGGTTAAGCCATGGTGACTCTTTTTTAGGTCTCTTACTATGTTTTTTAATTTGGGGTATACATTTAAGTTGGGCCTCTATTATGGTGTCTTTAAAAAGTTTCCATGCAGATTGCAGGGATTTGGCTCTTGTCATTGTACCTTTTAATTTCTGTTTAACTAACCTCCTCATTTTTGTGTAATTCCCCTTTTTGAAATTAAATGCCAGAGCTCTGGACTGCTGAGGTGTTCTTCCCACCACAGGAATGTTGAATGTTATTATATTATGGTCACTATTCCCAAGTGGTCCTGTAACGGTTATCTCCTGGACCTGATCCTGCACTCCACTCAGGACTAAATCGAGAATTGACTTTCCCCTTGTGGGTTCCTGCACCAGCTGCTCCAAGAAGCAGTCATTTAAGCCATTGAGTAATTTTATCTCTGCTTCTCTTCCTGAGGTGACATGTACCCAGTCAATATGGGGATAATTAAAATTCCCCATTATTATAGAGTTCTTTATTTTGGTAGCCTCTCTAATCTCCCTCAGCATTTCAATGTCAGTATCGCTGTCCTGGTCAGGTGGTCGGTAATATATCCCGACTGCTAATTTCTTATTATTGGAGCATGGAATTACTATCCATAGCGATTCTATTGAGCATGTTGATTCATTTAATATTTTTATTTCATTTGATTCTACATTTTCTTTCACATACAGTGCCACTCCACCACCCACACGGCCTGCTCTATCCTTCCGCTATATATTTTATATCCTGGTATGATTGTGTCCCACAGATTTTCCTCATTCGACCAGGTTTCAGTGATGCCTATTATGTCAATCTCCTCCTTTAATACGAGGTACTCTAGTTCACCCACCTTATTAGTCAGACTCCTAGCATTTGTGTAGAAGCACTTTAAAAATTTGCCACTGCTTATTTGTCTGCCCTTCCCTGATGCGTTGGATTCCTTTTTGCACCGCAGCCCCGCCTCCACCCCCGGCCCCGAGCACTACAAGGTTGGGTCCTTCACGGGAGAGAGGGGGAGGATTTCTGCCCCCTCATCCCAGCATTCTCCTGAACTATGAAAAACCCTCCCATTGGCTAGAAATGGCCTGGAGAGAACCATCCCCGGCCAGGGCTGAGCAGCGCAACCTTCGGGACATTACACGTGGTGAAAATGGGGTGCGAAGGGGAATGGTCCGGCAGCCAGTATAACATTCCCCATCCCCGCTCTGTCCAGAGCAACGTGGACTAGAACCTGCCCAGGGCTCTGCCCCCCCACCGCCGGCCCCCTGCTCCAGCCCTGCCCCCAGCCACCGGCCCCCTGCCCATGGCTCTGCCCCCTGCCACCAGCCCCCTGCCCAGGGCTCTGCCCCCCACCGCCGGCCCCTTGCCCCTGGCCCTGCCCCCAGCAGCTGGTCCCCTGCCACCGGCCCCCTGCCCTGCCCCCAGCCACTGGCCCCCTGCCCAGGGCTCTGTTACTGGCCCTGCACTTGAGGCTCTACTCTGGCCCCAGCTGGCCCCAGCCTCACCCCCTTACCACTGTCTGTGTCTCCCTCCCGGAGCTGCAGACCTGGCTCGGGGTGTGGCGGCCCAGAGGGGGAGCAGGGGTAAAAGTTTGGGGACCTGCTCCAGCCCGTCGTGATGACCTTTCTACAGGACACGCCTCGTGAGGAAGGGGCATAGCATGGGTGGGCCTGGGTGGGCCGTGACCCACACTCAGCATCCAGTCACAGGGGCGTGATGCTGCCCTGTGGCCCTGGGCGTCGGTGGGCCCTGAAACCCAGGCTGGAGATTTGAGCCGCTCCCCCAAAGTTGCCCCCCCCCGTGAACCCCCCCCATGCCCACCTTGGCAGGTGCAGCCGTGGCTGGGAGGAGGGTGCGGCCTGGAAGGAGAAGCGGAGCTGGCCCTGCTGCCCCCCAACTCCCCACTCCTCGCCATGGCTGCTGCGAGGGGTCATAGAATCATAGAACCACAGAGCTGGAAGAGACCTCAGGAGGCATCAAGTCCAGCCCCCTGCTCTAGGCAGGACCAATCCCAATTACATCAACCCAGTCAGGGCTTTGTCAAGCCGAGACTTAAACACCTCTAGGGATGGAGACTCCACTGCTTCCCTAGGGAACCCATCCCAGTGCTTCCCCACCCTCCTAGGGAAATAGTTTTTCCTAATATCCAACCTGGACCTCTCCCACCACAACTTGAGACCATTGCTCCTTGTTCTGCCATCTGTCACTACTGAGAACAGCCTCCCTCCAGCCTCTTTGGAACCTCCCTTCAGGGAGCTGAAGGCTGCTCTCAAATCCCCCCTCACTCTTCTCTTCTGCACACTAAACAGACCCAACTCCCTCAGCCTCTCCTCATAAGTCATATGCTCCAGCCCCCTAATCATTTTGGTTGCCCTCCGCTGGACCCTCTCCAATGCGTCCACATTCTTTTTGTAGTGGGGGGCCCAGAACTGGACACAATACTCCAGATGTGGCCTCTCCAGAGCCGAATAAAGGGGAATAATGACATCTCTGGATCTGCTGGCAATGCTCCTCCTAATGCAACCTAATATGCCATTAGCCTTCTTGGCTACAAGGGCGCACTGTTGACTCATCTCCAGCTTCTCACCCACTGTAACCCCCAGGTCCTTTTCTGCAGAACTACTACTTAGCCGGTCGGTCCCCAGCATGTAACAATGCTTGGGATTCTTCCGTCCCAAGTGCAGGACTCTGCACTTGTCCTTGTTGAACCTCATCAGATTTCTTGTGGCCCAATCCTCCAATTTGTCTGTGTCACTCTGGACCCTATCTCTGCCCTCCAGCATATCTACCTCTCCCCCTAGCTTAGTGTCATCCACAAACTTGCTGAGGGTGCAATCCATCCCCTCATCCAGGTCATTAATAAAGATATTGAACAAAAGCGGTCCTAGAACCGAACCTTGGGGCACTCCGCTAGAAACCGACCGCCATCCTGACATCGAGCCATTGATCACTACCCGTTGGGCCCGACCTTCCAGCCAGCCTATCCATCTTACCGTCCATTTATCCAATCCACATTCCCTTAACTTGCTGGCAAGAATATTGTGGGAGACCGTATCAAAAGCCTTGCTGAAGTCAAGGTCTATCACATCCACTGACTTTCCCATGTCCACAGAGCCAGTTACCTCATCATAGAAGCAAATCAGATTGGTCAGACACGACTTGCCCTTTGTGAATCCATGCTGACTATTCCTAATCACTTTCCTCTCTTCCAAGTGCCTCAAAATGGATTCCTTAAGGATCCTTTCCATGATTTTTCCAGGAACCGAGGTAAGACTGACTGGGTCACTGGGAGCCAGGCGCCTGGGGCCAGAGCATGCCCTAAATCAGCCCTGTGGCGGTGCACCAGGCCAGGCAGGGGGTGGAGGGGAGAACCTGTTCTTGGAGACATGGCCCACGCGGCCGCCTCTCGCCAGGTGCCATTTGGGTGGGAACGTGGCCCTGCCCTTCCAGCCCCACATCATCTCTATCCCAGAGCTAGAAGCTATGTCTGGACTATGGGGTTTTCCCGCCGCGTCCAGGGACCGCGTCTGCTTTTACGCTTTTTTCTGCGCTCTTTCAGAAGCCCTGTCTTCCGCCTCCCATGAGGAAGAAGGGCTCTTCCAAAAGAGGGGTTTTTCCAGAGTAGACCGGCCAAATTTTGGAAAAGCATCTTCCGAAAAAACTATCGGAAAGAGGTACGCATATTTTTCCGATAAAGCCCTGTGGTGTAGACATAGCCTAAGGCACTGCAAAACTGCTTTGTTTGGCAGGCAACTTAGCCGTTAGCAGGAGCACTGTATCTAATTCCTCTAGAACAGAAAGAAAATTAAATAAGTATTAGACCCACTCAGCTCTGACATCTTGTGGCAGGCCACTTAAAGGACACTAGTTAGCCTTAAACTGGTAATGTCTATTCTTACTTTGGTGTGTCTGGACTACACCTCTCTGTCGACGGAGAGATGCAAATCAGGCATGTCGAAATTGCTAATGAAGCCGGGATTTAAATATCCCGCACCTCATTAGCATAAACATGGCAACCGCATTTTTTCGAAATGGAGTTTTTTAAAAAAAAGGCAGTCTAGACACGGATCTGTTGAAAATAAAGCCTTTTTCGACAGATCCTATAAACCTCATTTTTTGAGGAATATAGGATCTGTCGAAAAGGGCTTTCTTTTCAACAAATCCACGTCCAGACTGCTGTTTTTTTTTCGAAAAAACTCCATTTAAAAAAAAAAGGTGGCCATGTTTATGCTAATGAGGCACGGGATATTTAAATTGCTTCATTAGCAATTTCAATGTGCCTGATTTACATCCCTCTGTCGACAGGGGGATGCAGTCTAGACGTAGCCTTTGTTATTGACTCTGGGGGGAGAGAGAGACCAAGAGACCCATCCCATCAGGACTCCTGGGCTCTCTCAGCTCTGGGAAGGGAGTGGGGTCTAGTGGTTACAGCGGGGGGGGGCAGCTACATTTGGGCTCAATATAAGAACATCAGAGCGGCCAGGCTGGGTCAGGCCAAAGGTCTGTCCAGCCCAGTGTCCTGTCTGCCCACAGTGGCCAACGCCTGGTGCTTCAGAAGGAACGAACAATGAGGCGTCATCATGATCCATCCCTGTCGCCCATTCCCAGCTGCTGGTGAAGAGAGACCAGGGACCCAGCCCTGCCCAGCCTGGCCAGTCACCACTGACGGACCAAACCTCCTTGAACGTACTTTGTTCTTATTGGACCCTGCTCTGGTCTGGGCCTGTCCACCGTCTCCTGGCCAAGAGTTCCGCAAGCTGACTGGGAAGAAATAAATTTCTTTTGTTTATTTTACATTTGCTGCCTATAAATGTCATTGGATCGGCTTCTTGGGTCATACTAGGGAAGGAGTGAACAACGGTTCCTTATTCTATTTTTCTGCACTATTCATGGTTTTCTAGACCTCGCACATCCCCCGCCCTTTAGTCATTTCTTTTGCAAGATGAAAGGTCCCAGTCTTATTACTCTCTCCTCATACTGAGGCTGTTCCTCACCCCCCATCATTTCTGTTGCCCTATCTGTGCCTTTCCCAAATCCAATGTAGGTTTTTTCACATGGTGACCAGAGCTGCAGGCAGTGTTCAAGATGTGGGCGTACAATGACTTTATGCAGAGGCGATATGGTGTTTTGTCTTATTATCTATTCCTTTTCCTAATAATTCCCAATATTCTGTTAGCCTGTTAGCTTTTAGACGGCCACTGCACATTGACCAGAAGTTTACAGGGAACTATCCACAAGGATTCCAAGATCTCTCTCTGGAGTGGTCACAGCGATTCTAGACCCCATTGTTTTTGTATGTCTAGTTGGGATTTTATTTTTCCACGTGCATCACTTTGCACTTATCAACACTGAATTCCACCTGTCCTTGTGTTGCCCAGTCACCCAGCTTTAGGAGATCCCTTTGTAGCTCTTTGCGGTCAGCTTTGGATTAGTCCCTGTTCACCCCCTTTTCAAGAACGTTGATGAGAAGTTTAATAGGAGTGATCCAAATGCAGATCCCTGCAGCACAACACTCATTCCTACGGGCCCCTCCCCTCCCCCATCCTTTAAGTAGAATACCCGGCCATGTTTTCATGATGCTCTAAAGATCCTTCAGTTACTGCCGCTGGCAAACATCACCCCACCAAGCATCCGTTGGCGGGAGCAGGAATGCAGACTATACCAACGCATCAACCACAGCAGCCAACCTCTTCCCATCCAGAAATATCTCGATCAGCCTCCAACATCGCATCTAAAATCCCGCAAGCCCCCCGGCAGCGAGCCAAGGAAGTCATGGCCAATGTCAAGGAACTCTGGTGAGCTGAATGGCAGCACAAACATCACAAACATCCCACACAAATATCTCGTGTCGGATCCCACCACTGACCAGAAAGGCCTCGATCTCCCCCAGAGACTGTGGTGTGTCCTAAACTGGCGTAGGACTGGTCAGGGCCCGTGCGGTTACCTACTGCGTAAGTGGAATTTGTTGCCATGTCCACTTTGTGATTGTGGCAGTCTGCAAACTCTGCACCACGTTGTTGCGGCATGCCCAGCACGAAAATGCATTGGCTCACTGGAGGATCTCCGCAATTAACCAGCGACACTGGTCGCTGGCTGGAGAGTTTGGACATCCAACTTTGAGGGGGAAATACAGCGTTGAACACGACATTCGGAAGAAGCAGTTACCGGAATGCCCAGCCTTTTGTTAATCACCCACCTCCCTCCTTTTCTAACAAACTCCCTGCCCCAGAGGCAGAGCTGCCAGCCGCTCCAGCTGTGGCATCTTAGAGCTGCCTCTGGAGTCAGGGCCTGGGCCTTAAGCAGACCTCAAGCATGACATCCAGGGGGTCAAACTCAGGAGGGGGGCTACTGCCCCAGCCCCCCGAGGTGAGTAGCGACTCAGCCACCCAATGAGCCAAGGCTTATCAGGTAGTCGACCACTCGACTCGCCGCTTTCATCCCGAGGGTGAGCGGCCAGGGGCGGGGCGGGGCTGGCAGCCCCGGACTGTGCGCATAGCACAGCGCTCCTCGGGACAGGGAGATACTGCAGATGTGGCAGGACCAGTTGTGCTTGTGTCCCGTCAGCCTGGCCAGCAGGGACAAACAGCAGGACTGGGCTTAACCAGACCAGCCCGACACGGCCGACGGCCGGAAAGCCCCAGAGAGAGCCCAGCCCTTGGCGGGGTTTCCTCTGAGGCCTGCAGAAGCACAAGGGGGGTGTGACCACAACAGCACTTTGGTCCGGGTGCCGAAGCCAGGAAAGGAGCAGGCCGGTCCCTGTCCCACGACACAGGGGACGCCGCGTGGAGAGACTGGCCCAGGGCATCAGCCCAGGGACCCCGACCACCCTGCTGATCCAATCACCACAACCCGGGCCCCTTCTGTGCCCCGCCCGGGGGCCGTTACTCACTGGAGCTGGCCAGCTGGACTCCACCTTCTCCCATCTCTCCAGCCCCTTGATGGATTCGTAAATGTTCTCAGACTGGCTCTTGGTGAGAGCCTGCGGGGCCGGCAAAGCATCCGCCGTGGTGCCCGCCCTGCGTGAGCCTCTGAGCCCGGCCCTTCCTGGGGGGCTGACCCGGGCCAGGTCGTCCAGGGACTGTGTCGGGCGCATGTGCGGGGCCGGGGAGCAGTGAGGGCTTTGGAATGAACTCAGCACCGGCGGGGGGTCCCCGCCCTGGCGGCCGACGCCAGCGTCTTTGCACGTGGGCCCCACAGTCCCAGCACCCAAGCACAGGGCCTCAGCACCCCAGGGCGTCTCGGGTGCGCTGGGGCCCGTGTCGTGCTGCTCGGCTGGCTGGGCGGCGCTCAGGAATTTGTACTCGTATCCCACAGGCTGGTCCTGGCCAGCCCCGGCCGGCTGCAGGACAAGTCTCTCCACAGTGTCCCTAGAGCCCAGCTGTCCGGGGGCCTCAGGAGGCAGCTCCAAGCTGGGGGGGGGCCGGGTGACGGGGGGCAGTTCCTTCACGTACTTCGCTGGGATGTAGAAGGGCCGGGCATCCTTGCTCTTTCTCACGTGCCACCAGTGACTGTTTGTCCGTCTCAGCAGGACGTAGCGCTCGTTGGGCTTGATGGAGATGAGCGTCCCGTCCTTAGCCACGTACTCGAACTCGTACTCCACGAGGACGCACTCCTCCTCCGGCGCGCCCGCCGGCTCCATGCCTGCTCCACGCCCGTGTGCTCTGCCTGAAAGACACGAAGCAGAGGGACATGTTTACAACACGCCTGCTGCTCCGGCTCCTGGGGGCGTCTCTTTCCAGCCACCAGCTTTACTCCCGAGGACTTGACCCCAGCTGAGCTGAGCCGCC
The DNA here is from genome assembly GCA_032595735.1 of Pelochelys cantorii. NCBI lineage: Eukaryota > Metazoa > Chordata > Testudines > Trionychidae > Pelochelys > Pelochelys cantorii. Next base: position 17,559,358 of record CM064354.1, on the reverse strand, counting down.
CCCTTTTCATGGGGCAAGGAGTTAACCAGCTGAGCCGAGCTTTGAGGCCGGGTTTGGGGTGCGTGGCTCTGTCAGACCAATAGGCCGTGTGCGGGGGGGGGGGGGGACTGTAATCACAATCCTGCGGCTACTTAGGCAACTGCAAACTCCAGTGGTTTTGCTGCTAACAGCCAGGAGCGCTGCAGCTAATGGCCTGCACCGGGGGAGGGAATGAATCAAAGGAGCCCCTGCAGCTCCCATGAGAACGTGCTCTGGCATCCGGGCGAGCCCCGAAAGGACGCGGGTGGATTACGACTGTCACGCAGCATCTTACTCAGATGGTGCCATTGCGATCACCCGACCTCCTGCACATCGCAGGCCACCCAGCCTCCCAACCTCAGGCTGCGTTACTGACGGGCTCACCTCACGCTTTAAAGACTTCACGTTACAGAGAATTCTCCATTTATTCTAGTTTAAACCTGCACGTGAGCATGTTCCTGTGAATCTTTTCCATCCATGTGCGGAATAATTGTATGTGCACCGAGGCATGTGTGACTGTGCACCACCAGTAGCAAAGCCTGGCTCTGGGTGCTGTGCCAAACAGCTGGGCAGCACTGGACTCTCTCTTGCGTGCCTGCCCAAGCGCCCAGCTCACAGGGGGCACGCAAGTGACCTGTGACCCATGCTACAGCAGAAGGCTGAAGAGCTCCCACTGTCACTACCAGACTGACACAGGGGAAAATTCCTTCCTGACCACAAATAGGAGGGTGGGTTAGACCCTGGGCAAGACGCACCTGGCAGATCCCTGGGAAAGGATTCCCTGTGGGAGCCTCCCCCCATCTCCGGCTGAGGGGGATTTCTGCTACTGGCAGTTGCTGGAGGGCCACATGCCATTGCAGACAGCCCCGCTGGCCCCTCCCTCCCCACATGTGCCAAGCTCCGACTTGCAGCCAGGTGGGTTTTCTGCCCCGATTGCTCCCTTGGGAGGCTGCTCCAGAACTTCACCCCCCCCGCTCAGAACCTCTGTCCCTGTCATACAAGCAGCCATAGGTGGGGCCCGGAGCCCCGAGAGCTGGGATGGAAGTGTCGCGCAGCCTCGCACAGCTGCAACCTGCAAACACAAACACCAGCTGGCCCTGATCGGCTTTCACCCACGCACTCGAGCTGGGAAAGTCCAAGCGGTGAACAAGTCAGGCCTCGGTGTCAGCTCCTGAGGCTGCTCAGCGCGGCGTGGGGCCAGCGTGCACACCCCGTAAACAACCGTGCTAGAACTAGTGTGGGGAGCCCCGGGCCCGGGGAGTTCCACCAGGGACCTAGACCTCGGAGGGTGCCCTGGATTCCCCCAGCTGGAGCCATGTTGACCGCGGCCCTTGAAGCGAGGACCAGGGACGGGACTCCCTGCGGGAGATGGGGCGTAAGCATTCCAAGTGCCTTTTACTCTTATATGCCGTCACGGCGCGTCGGGGACTCCGAGCCCTGCACCCCTGTCCGCAGCCAGAGGGGACTCTCAGCCGGCAGGTAGAAGAGAAGGTTTCTTGGGTCCCAGGACACAGCACAGCTTAGGATCGCTGGTAACACAGGAGCCAAGAGCAGGCGGCCTTATTCCTCTCAGGGGGACGGGGTCCAGGCCCTTCTCCCCCCTTTCCTGCCACAAGCCCCTTCCCTCCTCCTAACCCACCCCCTGGCCCTACCCCCAGCCTGTGTCAGCCCCGCCTGCCCTGTGTCTCCCTTCCCAGGCAGGAGCTGTGATCTCCTGTGTCTGGCCCTCAGGTGTGGGGGCCCAGCACACGCCTGCAGTGTGTCACCCCCTCCAGAGAGTGTTGCCGAGCCCTGGGAAACAGGAATCACACCCGGCACAATACAGCAAAGAGTGAATGTCACAAGAGAGTGAACACAGACCACAAGAGGACAGCACCCCACGTCGCATCCCTCCCCCCTTCCAGACCGAGTGGAGCAGGGTCACCCGGCCTGGGGAAGTGCAGGCCCCCGCTACGGGCCAGCGCGTCGGCCGTGACATTGGCGCTCCCCTTGACATGGACCCTCCCTGGCATCGTCCTGCAGGAGCAGGCTCCATCTCAGCAGCTTGGCGTTGGTCCCTTCATCTGGTGCAGCCGGGTCGGGGGCAGTGGCCGGTTACACCGTGACACGCCGGCCAGACCGGTACGGCTGCAGCTTTTGAAGGGCCCCCACCATCACCAGGCGACCTTCTCTATGGCCACGTAGCTCTGCTCCCGGGGCCGCAGCTTCCTGCTCAGGTACACGATGGGGTATCGCTCCCCCTTCTCATCCACCTGCATCAGCACCGCCCCCAGCCCGGTGTCCAAGGCGTCAGTAAACACCATAAAGGGCTTGTCAAAGTCTGGATTCACCAGCACTGGGGCTTTGACCAGGGCCTCCGTCAGTGCACAGAGAGCCCCCTGGCACTGCTCCCTCCAGACCACCTTGTCTGGCCTCCCCTTCCTGCACAGCTCCGTGATCGGGGCGGCAGTGGAGCTGAAGTTGGGCACAAACCTCCGGTAGTATCCCGCCATCCCAATGAAAGCCTGGACCTGCTTCTTGGTCTGGGGGACAGGCCAGTCTCGGATGGCCGCCACCTTGGACGGCTCTGGCTTCAAGCAGCCGCTCCCCACCTTATGGCCCAGGCAGGTCACCTCGGCCATCCCGACCTTGCACTTCCCAGCCTTTACAGTCAGCCCAGCCCCGTGCAGCCGCCCAGCACTCGGCTGACCTGGGACATGTGGTCCTCCCAGGTCTGGCTGAAGACACAAATATCATGGATGTGAGCCAGGGCAAAGCTCTCCATCCCCTGCAGCAGCTGGTCCACCAGGTGCCGGAAGGTGGCCGGCGCCCCTTTGAGGCTGAACGGCAGAACCAGGAACTCGTAGAGCCCCACCGGGGTGATAAACACCGATTTCAGCCTGGTCTCGGGGTCCAGCGGCACCTGCCAGTAGCCCTTGGTGAGGTCCAGGGTGGTGAGGTAGCGAGCTCCCCCCAGCTTGTCCAGGAGCTCGTCGGGCCAAGGCACGGGGTAGGCATCGGACACCGTGATGGCGTTGAGCTTTCGATAGTCCACACAGAACCGGATTGTCCCGTCCTTCTTGGGAACCAGCACCACTGGAGAGGCTTATGGACTGAAGGACGGTTGGATCGACCCTAGCGCCAGCATGTCCCAGACCTCTCTCTCCAGGTCCTGGGCCATCTTCCCCGTGACTCTGAACGGGGAGCAGCGCGCCGGGGGGTGGGTGCCCGTCTCCACCCGGTGCACAGCCAGGTTGGTGAGACCAGGCTTGTCGGAGAACAGCTGCTGGCGGGAGCGCAGCACCTCCCGGATCTCGGCCGGCTGGGCCGGGGTGAGCTGGTCCGAGAGGGAGATTGACTCCAGCGAAGAGTCTGCTCCAGTCCCAGGGAACAGGCCGACCAGGGGATCCTCCCCCTGCTCCCCCCAGCACCAGGTTCTCCCGGCCCCAGTACGGCTTCATCATGTTAACGTGATACACGCGCTGGCCGCGCGTCCGGCCAGTCAGCTCCACCACGTAGTTCACCTCGTTCAGCTGCTTAACGACCTCGAAGGGGCCGTCCCAGGCTGCTTGCAGGTTGTTCTTCCGCACGGGGATGAGAACCATCACCTGGTCCCCGGTAGCTCTGCCACTGCAGCCATTGCACCGCCCTGGACGCAACCAGCTCTGTCCCTGCAGCCACTGCATCGCCCCGGGAGGCCCAGCCCAGCTCTGTCACTGCAGCCACTGCACTGCCCCGGGAGGCCCAGCCCAGCCCTGTCACTGCAGCCACTGCACCGCCCTGGGAGGCCCAGCCCAGCCTCGTCCCTGCAGCCACTGCACCACCCTGGGAGGCCCAGCCCAGCCCCGTCCCTGCAGCCACTGCACTGCCCCGGGAGGCCCAGCCCAGCTCTGTCACTGCATCCACTACACTGCCCCGGGAGGCCCAGCCCAGCCCTGTCCCTGCAGCCACTGCACCGCCCCGGGAGGCCCAGCCCAGCCCCGTCCCTGCAGCCACTGCACCGCCCTGGGAGGCCCAGCCCAGTGCTGTCCCTGCAGTCACTGCACCGCCCCGGGAGGCCTAGCCCAGTGCTGTCCCTGCAGTCACTGCACCGCCCCGGGAGGCCCAGCCCAGTGCTGTCCCTGCAGTCACTGCACCGCCCCGGGAGGCCCAGCCCAGCTCTGTCACTGCATCCACTGCACCGCCTCGGGAGGCCTAGCCCAGTGCTGTCCCTGCAGTCACTGCACCGCCCCGGGAGGCCCAGCCCAGCTCTGTTACTGCAGCCGCTGCACTGCCCTGGGATGCTCAGCCCAGCTCTGTTACTGCAGCCACTGCACTGCCCCAGATGCAACCAGCCCTGTCACTGCAGCCACTGCACCACCCCGGGAGGCCCAGCCCAGCTCTGTTACTGCAGCCGCTGCACTGCCCCGGGATGCTCAGCCCAGCTCTGTTACTGCAGCCACTGCACTGCCCCAGATGCAACCAGCCCTGTCACTGCAGCCACTGCACCACCCCGGGAGGCCCAGCCCAGCTCTGTCACTGGAGCCGCTGCAGAAGGTGGCTCCCGATGAGCGTTCTTTAGAACATGGTCCGGCGCCCCACAACAGGGGCGTTATCAGGCTTTGTCTGAACAAAGACCAAGCGATGAATTTTTACGCTCATCTCCTTTTGGAAACGGCTGAAACGTCCCAGACAAAGTCAGCCTGGGACTGAGAGCAGCCTGGCCGGTTCCTGGCCTTTGGCAAAGTTACAAGCGGCCTAAGCCAGGCTCGTAGGATGAGACGTAGCAGGCAGCCTGGCCGGAGGGCGCTGTCACCGCACTGCCCGGGGCGCCGGCGGGGACTGATCTGTGTTTCTGCCCCTTGTGAACTGTGTGCAGAGCTGCTGGGCCCCCCAGCCAGGTCCCGGGGTGCACTGGAGATGTAAGGGGACTGTTAGCCCCTTACTAAAACTCAGTGGGAGTTTTTGATTGTCCAGCTCCCAGTACCAAAAGGGGAAGGGTCCATGAGATGGACAGACCCCAGAGACAATGGAAAGTGCAGCTCAGCCTGATTGACAGGTTGGACAGGCCAGTGAGGAAATTAAGAGGCCAGGTCCCGTCCTCCCTGTGAGCTGGGATTTTCTGGGTCTCTGAGAAAAGGAGAGAGAGCTGAGAAGAGCAGCAAGAAGAGCAAGCTGTGTGGAGAGAGACCTGCAGTGCCAGAGCCCAAGGAGCCCAGACGCTGTGCTGAGGGGCAGTCCTGCAGCAACAGAGCCAGGCACACACAGCCCAAGGGGCGCAGACCCTGTGTTGACCAGAGAGCCAAAGGGGACAGAGAAGCAACACAAGGAGCTGGAGGCTGGCAAAGCAGCACAGTCTGCAGCTGGGAGCAGCAAAGCGGGGGGAGAGGCTCTGGGCAGGGGGACACCACCAGCCAAGAGGCCCTGCAGGCCAGACTGGGAGAGGGGTCCTGCACCTAGAGCCTGAGGCCGTGTGGTCGCTGCCAGAGCAAGCGTGTCCAGCCTGCAGCCCCCCTGCAGCACAGCCAGGGCCTGAGCGAGAGCCCTGGGACCCATAAGGAGCAGACTGTGACCTGTCCTTACGCTCTGCAGACGGCTGGTTGCGATGTCCCCGTGCTACAGAGCGGGGCTGTGTGTTCTCATTTAACCTGTCTCGTTTCTCCTTCTTCTTTTCTCTTTCATCAGTTGCTGTTTAATAAATTGTATTTGCTTTGAACTGTATGAAATGATCAGTGGGTCAAGAAAGCCTGCGGCGTGCAGAGAGCACCCCGGAGTGGGGACACCCTAGCCCCTGCCCCAAGTGACTACAAGGTTGGGGACTTAGCCCCAGGAAACCTGGCCCAGCCTTGTTGGGATTTCGAGGACTCTGCTACTCAGGAGGGTGGAAGGGGAGCCCTCAGGGTCAGGGAGGCCGTGGGGAAAAGGAAGTGGGAGCGGGGACTCAGATCCTTTCGCTGGGGTGGTGTAGAAGCCAGGAAAGTTCCCCACAATAGCGGGACCATCCCCCCGCTTGCAGAGAGGTGGAGAGGGCTGCGGGGGACTTTTGCTACTGGGGAGGAAGTGGGAGAGGGTTTGAAAGTGGAAGGCGGCTGGGGCGAGTGAGTCCATGGGTCTAAGGAGCGGCAGGGGGAGAGCAGCAAAATGCGGACGGTGGATTTCAGGAAGGCCGACGCTAGCAACCTCGGGGCGCTGGGGGTGAGGTCCCTTGGGAAGCAAGTCTAAGGCAAACCAGTTCCAGACAAGTGGCAGTTTCTCAAAGGGACGGTCATTAAAGGCACAAGACCAAACCCTCCCAGGGCGTAGGAAAGGCCGGGGGCCGGCCCGAGGCCGTGCTGGCTTCACCAGGGAAGCTTCGATTCCCCAAAACCAACCCCCCCAACAATAAAACCAGCCCTGCAAAGAGGGGCAACTAGGTCACCCAACAAAGGATGAACACAAAACACCTGGAGGGGGCCAGTGTGGAGGGGGGAGGGGATGGGGCCTGGAGGGGCCAGTGTAGCGGGGGGTGGGGCGAAGGGGCCAGGGTGTGTGTGTGATGGGGCCTGAGGGGCCAGTGTGTGTGGGGGGGGGGCAGGGCCTGAGGGACCCGTGGGGGGGTGACGGGGAGCTGGCCAGAGTGGGTTTGGGAGCTGACTCCACGGCAGGGGCTGACCCAGCATGCCCAGCTGTGCAGGCTGGCGGCCGCAGGCGCACAGAAGGGGGAAGAACAGCAGCTTTCAAGTGCCTTCCCCCCCCACAGCAGCTTTCAAGTGCTTCCCCCCTTCCCCCCCGTTTGAAAGGAGTTTGAGCTTTGGGTTGCAGGCCGGCTCCTGCGCGCTGCGGCGGCTCCGTACGCCAGGCGGCCGCGCTGCACAGAGCAAGCAGCAGCAGGACCCAGCGGCCTAGCTTTTAACTCGGTCAGCAGCTCCCAGTGCCCCAGGGCTCAGAGAGGAGGGAAATGTTCATCTCTGCTGCTGCGGGACCCGCTTTGTGCAGTGCAGGCTGCATGTGGGTCTGGGCTGGGCCCCATCGCCGCTGCAGGGCTGCACGACTGCTCATCCACGGGCAGCACATGGCCGGCTGGCGGCACAGGCACCCGGCGGCACAGGCACCCACGGCACAGGCGCCCAGCGGCACGGGCACCCACGGCACAGGCGCCCAGCGGCACAGGCACCCATGGCACAGGCGCCCAGCGGCACAGGCACCCGGCGGCACAGGCGCCCACGGCACAGGCACCCGGCGGCACAGGCACCCATGGCACAGGCACCCGGCAGCACAGGCGCCCACGGCACAGGCGGCAGGTGCCCCCATTTCTACCCGCCCATTTCTGGGGGGTACCAGAGCTTGCTGTGGTTGTGACGCTGTGTGACTGTGACCGGTGCATCATGACTGCGACCCCATTACCCACCTGCAGCTGATTTGGCATAAAGTGCATTGTGCAAGGTGCTCAGCGCTCTCAGCTGTTCTAATCTGCCCAGCCCAGGAGTGCTCCCCCCCAGCCACTGCCATCAATCAGCCCGGCCTGAGGGCACTAGGCCCTGACCCCCTTGATCAGCCGGGACTGGGGTCACTTGGCCCCGCCCCCCTCGATCAGCCGGGACTGGGGACACTTGGCCCCACCCCCGTCAATCAGCCCGGCCTGAGGGCACTAGGCCCTGACCCCCTTGATCAGCCGGGCCTGGGGTCACTTGGCCCTGACCCCCTTGATCAGCCGGGCCTGAGGGCACTTGGTCCCACCCCTGTCAATCAGCCCGGCCTGAGGGCACTAGGCCCTGACCCCCTTGATCAGCCGGGCCTGGGGTCACTCTGCCACGGCCGCCGGTCAGACGGGAAGTGTCTGATGCTGGGTCCCCCCAAACTGAGCCATGAGATCCCTGGTGCCCTCACTTTACGCCTGTGCCCAGCGCTCAGGCTACAAAAGGTGGGGACTCGGGGCTCGGGCCCTGCTGAACCATCCGGGTCTGGGCTGCTAGGGGCCGGGTGAGCCAGAGTGTGGGTGTGAGCTTCTGGGAGCAGCAGCAGCAGGGCACTAACCGGGCAGTGCCCTCGAGCCGACACAGCAAAGCACCTGGCCTCCTGCCACCTTGTGCAGCACCTGGCGCTGGGCACTCGGGCCTGGCCCAGGCCTCTGAGTGCTGCGGGACTCCCCCCATGCGGGAAGCCAGCCCTTCAGCACCACAATGGAGCTACGTGCACCTCTCGCAGGCAGCCAGGCGGCCAGCAGAGCATGTGGCTGAATGCGCGTGGGGTGGAGAATATCCAAGAAACAGCCTCCTGGCTCACTATGGCTCCCTGGGGAACCGCGGCTGGACGCCATGAGCGCACGGGTCAGCCTGTCTCAGATGGAAGAGCTGGGGGGGCCCTGAGAATAATCGAGGGCCTGGGGAAACTCCCTGCACAGAGGGGCTGAAACAACTGGGTTGTCAGAAAGGCGACAAATAAGAGGGGAAGCAATAAACGTCTGTAGAGAAGGAGACTGGAGCGTCTGTTCTCCCCATCCCATAGCAAAAGAGCAAGAGGACAATAAATGAGATTAACTTTAGAAACCTATCAAAGGAAATACATTTTATGCACAACATGTCATTGGACTGCGGAACTCCCTGCCACAGGAAGTTGTTGACCAGCTGAGAGAAGGGACCGGCTGCCGGGATACGAAGAGTTAGGATAGCTAATGCTGACAAACACTGGGGGAGGCACATTACATCTCCTGGTGTAAACTCGAGCACAATCTCTGACTCAGAGCCCAGGAGAACACCCGGGAGGGCAGCTTATGCCTCACCTGCCAGCGCAGGGCGCTTGCACCTTCCTTGGCAGCCTCTGCAGGTGCCAGTGCCAGAGGCAGGACACTGGCGGGACGGACCAGTCTGGCCACACAGTGTCCAAGGCAGCCCCAGCCCTGTTTGTCCCTCTGCCCTCAGGGAGCCTGATCGTGGCAGAGAACAGGCTGGGCCCAGGCAGAGGCGCAGAGCCCCAGGGGGCCTGACACTCCGCTCCCCGTTCTCCCTTCCCCAGGTCCTGGGGACATGGGGCCCAGGCCTGCAGGCAGGGCCCGCCGGAGCCAAGGGAGAGCCGCTGAGCGGGGGCAGGAGGCACCGCAGACTCCATCGCCCACTCCCGGGGCCCGCCCCGTCCGGAGGCCCTGATGGCTGAGGAGCTGAGCACCAGTCCTGGGTGAAATCCAGCGGCCCAGCCCCCCACACCAGTGTGCAGCAGCCCTGGCCAGTCACTCGCGCGTCCAGGGACAGCCCAGATTAAACGTCCCCGGAACGGGAGAGGGGTGCGTGCCCCGGGGCCAGCCTGTGGCGCTCTCTGCCGTGCCAACCGCCGGGAGCGCGGCGCATTCCCCTCCCCCAGCTCTGTCCGGCTCCAAACGCTCAGCCCCAAGTACATCGCTGGCCTGGCTGGGAGGCTACGGGGCTTACGGCTGCCGACAGGACCAAGCGACCGGCCTGCACTTGGCTCCCGCCACTCCAGCTCTTCCCTCGTGGGGCAGAGGAACAGGCAGACCCCAGAGGGGCTCAGCTCCAGCAGCTGCCGGGCTGCCTGGGCGCTGCCTTCCCGCGGCTCATTCCCTGGCAGCAGCGGCAGGGAAGCCAGGGCCTGGCAAAGAGCTTCCCACCCCCGGGAGCGGCCCAAGTCCCCGCGCCTGGCTCAGCCCCGGCGCCTTTACCTGCAGGCTCACGTGGGGCCACTCCGGGCCGGCGTGGTCACCGGGGTGTGGCCCTGGGGGCTGCTCTGCAGGCCGGGTCGGTCGCAGCCCCGTGGCGCCCGGGGCTGGGAACCTGTTTCTGGCTGCGCTGGCTGGTGACTCGAGCTGGTCTCAACTTGCCAGCTGCTCGCTCGCTCGCTCCCTGGTTTCCTGTTGAACGCAGAGAGCGAGTTCCCACAACAGCCTCACCAACTTCCTCCCATCCAGAGGGGCTGTCGGGTAGCGCAGCAAATCCTTCCTGTGAGCCCCAGCCGGCCCGGCTCTGCCGCGCTCCCGGCGCACAAGCCAGGGCTGAGGCCACAAGGAGCAGGCTCTGCTCCTCCTGCATCCACAAGCCACGGCCACGCCCAGCTCTCTCCTTCCTGCTCCCTCCTGGCATTTCGTGGGCACCTTGCAGCTGCTTCCGTCTCCCGGGAGAGGGGCGGGCACAGCGGCTCAGGAAGGCAAGTGGCCTCCCACATCCCCAGGATCTGGGCAGGGCGTAACTCTGGGGGGCCTTGGGGCCATTTTCCATCTCCCCACCTCCAGGAGCAGGGCTGCTGTGGTCGGGAAGCCCACCCACAAGACGGGCGGGGCCAGGAAAGGCCGCCCTGGTGTGGCCTGGTTTAGACAGCGAGGCTCAGACCCCAACTCCCCAGCAGGGCAGCCCCCTGAAATCAGCCCAGCAGATCCCACGCCGCCTGCCCGAGCCCCCCGGTGCCCCTGCCCGCCCGGCTGCAGCCCCGTCCGCCCTGGGAGCTCGCGCTCGGCCTTTGCTCTCGGCTGCGTCAGAGCCGCGGGAACCGGGCTGGTGTCGGTGCAGGCAGGGCCTGGGCTGCCAACGCTGCGTGGGGCGGCTGGCTGCTTCCAGAGGAGCCCGGCAGCTGAAGGGTTAAGCTGGCTTTGCCCTGGGCCCAGCCAAGAAGCAGCGGGGAGGAGCGGAGGAAGCACCTTCATTCCAGCGGGAAGGGAGGTTCCGGCTGCAGGAAGCCTGTGGCGGGTGGGGGGTGGGGGAGGCTCCGGGCAGGCCCACAACTCCAGTCGTGGGTGTTGGCGCCCACTGCTCCAGGCCAGCCCGACCTGGGTACCCCACACTGAGCATGTGGCCCAGGCACCACACGTGGGGTTAGCCAGGACCCTGCACCACGGCTGCAGCGCCGAGGACCCAAGCCCCGGGTATCCCTGAGCCTGGAAGTGGCCACGCCACAGACAAGGCAGCGTCTGAGCCGCTGCGGCCCAGCCAGACTGGCCCCCAGCTCCGGAACTTGGGGCAGGAGGGGACGTGACGGGGTCCCAGGCCAGCAGGAAGGAGGGTGCACGAAGTATCGCCCAGCGGGGGGCCAGGCACGCCCCAGCGCCCCGTCCTGCTCTCTGACGGGCATCAGCAGGGGCAGGCTCCCCAAATTCCGCCCTCCAGCCCCTGGCTCTAGGGCTCCTGGGAGCTCAGAGACAGGCAGAGTGCAGAGCCCAGGGGCCTTTTTCTGCCCCGATTTACAGACCCTGGCACTGCAAACTAGCCCTCTGGGAGGCGAGCGCCTCAGGGACCGGCTATTGTCCGTGCCCAGGGGAGAGCGAGACACTGCAAATAGCAAATAGCACCACCATCCCCCACTGGAGAGGCTGTGATTAGCGCTGCCAGGCCACTGCAAAGACACATCTCAAGGAACTGCACTGCTACGCGGGAAGGGAAGATCATGCAGCTAGTCGACATTTGGAAGAGTTTGTTTGTTTGTGCAAATAAAGTCAGACTTGGCGATTACCTACAGATACCAAATTTTGCATAAACAATCCTGCCACTTAGATCAGATGACTGCACAACTTTTTACACCAGAATATGCTGAGTGAAAGGTTTAAATAATTATTTTTGGTTTCATCTGAAAAAAGTCCGACTATTGTGATTAGAATTCATAAAAGATATTTGCTAACAAAATTGAAGGCAAGTCGTCCATTCCGCTGTCATGTTAGTGCAAAGAACATTTTTACTGTTACAAATAATAAAATAATTCCAGTGAGGTAAGGGAAGCTTTACAAGTTTCTGACTGAAATTTACAATGGATGGTAATTTACTCAATACTCTGAATAATGTTTGTCATTGAAACCCTACAAATGTAAAACTGTTCTTTTACTTCCCTTTTGCAAGCACATTAGTAACAGATTCTATTACGTATATTTCATTTCTTGAACTTTCCTAGAAGTGTAATCTACATACAATGACTTTGCCCAGTGAACAACAGGCCTCACCTGATTGTTTTAAATATTTGTGGATGTTTTCTACATTTTCAAAAATTTTGATTTCGATCACAACACAATACAAAGTATATTTATATTCGTACTTTATATTTATTTTCGATTACAAACATTTGCACTGTAAAAATACAAATACGTACTTTTCAATTCATCATACAAGCCCTGCAGTGAAATCTCTTTTTCATGAAAGTTGAACTTACAAATGTAGAATTATGCACCAAAAACACCTGCTTTCAAATATAAAACAACTGCAAAATCTTGGAGCCCACAAGTCCACTCAGTGCTTCTTCTTGTTCAGCCAATTGCTCAGACAAACAAGTTTGGTTACATTTGTGGGAGTTAAAGCTGCTTGTTTACAATGTCACCTGAAAGAGAGCACAGGCGGTCACATGACACAGCTGTAGCTGGCGTTGCAAGATATTTCTTGCCAGATGCCCTAACGATTCATAAACGACTCACCCTGTAGTATCTGAGGAAGTGGGTTTTGCCCACGAAAGGTCTCGATACTGAGATGCTCCAGGAATACTCGTTTTTAAAGTTACAGACTAACACAGCTGCCCCTCTGAGACTTGTAGAGATTCACAGGTCCCCTCATGCTGCAGCTTCCGAGACGTATGCCTATGCTGATGATGGGACCTGCTTCATCAGAGCATTTTCATCCTCTGAGTCACATGCCACCAGCAGCAGGGCGATTTTCTTTTCTCGTGGTTCAGGTTCTGTGGTTTCCGCATCAGAGTGTTGCTCTTTTGAGACTTCTGAAAGCAAACTCGACGCTTCCTCCCGCTCACACTTTGGAAGGCCCATCAGATTCTTAAACCTTGGCCAAGTGCAGCAGCTGTCTTGAGAAATGGTCCAGCGGCGCCGCCTTTGTGTTGCGTCAAATCTGCATGTGCCGGCTCATCGCCAAGACTGCTACAGCAGGGGCAGTTTGGCAACCCGCGGGTAGCAGAGGGCAGGAGGCAGACAGGTCTCCCCCAGGGAGTTCAGTCACAGATGTAACTAACGCCTCATTTTTTAGAGAGCGTCATCAGCATGGATGCTCGTGCCCTGCAATGGTGGCTGAAGCACGCAGGGGCATATGAATGTTTAGCATCTGGCATGTAAATACCTTGCAACACCAGCTACAACAGTGCCATGCGGACAGAGCGTGGGGGATCCCCCACCCTGCACCCCCGCCTGCAGCCAGATGGGACTCTCCGGCGGCAGGTAGAAGAGAAGGTTTATTGGTTCCCCGGGACACAGTGTAGCTTAGGATCCATGTTAACACAGGTATCAAGAGCAGGCGCCATCGTTCCTCTTGGGGACCCCAGCCCCTTCTCCCCCCTTCCCCTGCTCCCAGATTCTTCTCTCGTCCTAACCTAGATGAGACAGACCCTTCCCACAGGCCCTGCTCCCAGCCTGGTGTCAGCCCCGCTTCTCTTGTGTCTCCCTTCCCTGCCGGGAGTTATCTTCTGTGTCTGGCCCAATACACATCTGCAGTGAGTCATGCTCAGCCTCTCCCTCCTCATGCAGAGTGCGCTGCAGTGGCCTGGGGAAACTGAGGTGCACGCACACACATACACGCTACACACACACAGAGCACAATACAGCAAAGTGTGAATTATCAACACCCCTGCTACGTCACACTTGTAAATAAGAAGCAGGCAGCTTTATCTCGCACCCCCGTAAACAAACTTGGTTCTCTAAGCAATGGACTGAACAAGCGGGACTCAGAGGACTTGCAGGCTCTGTGGTTTTACTTTTGAGTGCACCTATGGAATAAAACACCCTACACTTGCACGTTGCACTTTCATGGTAAAGAGATCACACTTCAGCAGTAGTACGAGTGAATCGCAAAATACGATTTCTGTTTATCATTTTTACAGTGCAAATATTCATAATCAAAAATAAAACAACAGGAGCCCCGTAGACGTTACATTCCATGTTGCAACTGAAATCAATATTGAACATGTAGGAAAAATACCCACAACTATTGAACACATTGCAGTGGGCATTCTGTTACCAGTGCGACTCATCGCCAGGGTTTGCACGGCAATGCGTGTTTGAGTGAATCGTGTGCGTTAGCTGCGGCTCATCAACAGCCTCGTTAGGGTGTGTTCTGCACAGCCCCGGCCGGAGGAGGCACCGCTGAGTCAGGCTCTGCTGCACGCTACGCTCCTCTTGGATTCTGGGTTTTACCTTGTAGCTGAAGCTAGGAAGTTCGGTGCGTTCCTGAAAGGAGGCTGGGGGAACAAAGGAGCAGCTAACGCTGGCCAGGCAGGCACTGCGGCCCATAACGCAGACCCCAGCCTGCCGCATTCAACCTCACTCGCCCTCCAGCCAGCTTCTTCCTCCTGGTGGAGGGAAAGTGCCAATGAAAGTCGGCACCCCTGCCTGGCCTCTCTCCTCCCCTCACCGGGAAGCCTCAGACTGAACTGGGCAGCTGGATTCCGGGCTGGGAAAAGAACCCAGAACTGAGCTGCCTGGAACACCTGCTAGGGCGAGAAACTGCTCGATTCAAGCCTCAGTCCATAGAATTTAGACTGAGTTTTTATTTCTTACGCAACCAACGTTTAAAACTGGAGTGCCTAGTTTTCAAGGAGGATATTGATATAACAGGCATCACAGAAACTTAGTGGAATGAGGACAATCAATGGGACACTGTCATACCAGGGTACAAAATATATCAGAAGGACAGAACAGGTCGTGCTAGTCGGGGAGGGGCACTATACATGAAAGAAAATGTAGAATCAAATGAAGTGAAAATCTTAAATGAGTCAAAACGTTCCATAGACTCTCTATGGATAGTAATTCCATGCTCCAATAATAAGAATATAGCAGTAGGGATCTGTTATCGATCACCTGATCAGGACAGTGATAGGGACTATGAAATGCTAAGGGAGATAAGAGAGGCTATCAAAATAAAAAACTCGATAATAGTGGGGGATTTCAGCTATCCCCATATTGACTGGGTACACGTCGCCTCAGGACGGGATGCAGAGATCAAATTTCTTGATACCTTAAATGACTGCTTCTTGGAGCAGCTGGTCTGGAACTCACAAGGGGAGAGGCCATTCTTGATTTAGTCCTAGGTGGAGCACAGGATCTGGTCCAAGGGGTAAATAGAACTAGACCGCTTGGAAATAGTGAGCATAATGTAATAAAATGTAACATCCTTGTGATGGGGAAAACACCTCAGCAACACAACACTGTGGCATTTAATTTCAGAAAGGGGAACTTTCTGAGGAAGATAGTTAAACAGAAATTAAAAGGTCCAGTGACAAAAGTGAAATCTCTGCAAGCTGCATGGAAAGTTTTCAAAGACACAATAATAGATGCCCAACTTAAATGTACACTCCAAATAAAAAAACACAGTAAGAGAACCAAAAAAGTGCCACCGTGGCTTAACAACCAAGTAGAAGAAGCAGTGACAGATAAAAAGATATCTTTTAAAAAGTAGAAGTCAAATCCTAGTGAAGAAAATAGAAAGGAGCATAAACTTTGTCAAATTAAATGTAAAAATATAATAAGAAAAGCCAAAAAGGAGTTTCAAGAGCAGCTAGCCAAACTCAAAGTAATAGTAAAATGTTTAAGTCCATCAGAAGCAGGAAGCTGGCTAAACAACCAGAGAGACCTTTGGACAATCGAGGTGCTAAAGGAGCCCTCAAAGATGGTAGTGTCATAGTGGAGAAGCTAAATGAATTCTTTGCTTCAGTCTTCATAGCTGAGGATATTGGGGAGATTCCCAAACTTTAGCTGTTCTTTTTAGGTGACAAATCTGAGGAATTGTCCCAGATTGAGGTGTCATTAGAGGAGGTTTTGGAACAAATTTATAAACTTAACAGTAACAAGTCACTGGGGCCAGATGGCGTTCACCCAAGAGTTCTGAAAGAACTCAAATGGGAAATTGCGGAACTATTAACTATGGTTTGTAACCTAGCTTTTAAATCAGCTTCTGTACCTAATGACTGGAAGATCGCTAATGTGACACCAATATTTAAAAAGGGCCCTAGAGGTGATTCTGGCAATTACAGACCGGTAAGTCTAATGTCAGTACCAGGCAAACTCGTTGAAACAATAGTAAAGAATAAAATTGTCAGACACATGGATGAATATAATTTGTTGGGGGGAAGTGAACATGGTTTTTGTAAAGGGAAATCCTGCCTTACTAATCTGCTAGAGTTTTTTGAGGGGGTCAACAAACATGTGGAGAAGGGGGATCCAGTGGATATAGTATAGTTAGGTTTCCAGAAAGCTTTTGACAAGGTCCCTCACCAAAGGCTCTTAAGTAAAGTAAATTGTCATGGGATGAGAGGGAAGGTCCTTTTGTGGATTGATAATTGGTTAAAAGACAGGAAACAAAGTGTGGGAATAAATGGCCAGTTTTCAGAGTGGAGAGAGGTAACTAGCGGGTTCCCCAAGGGTCTGTCCTGGGACCAATCCTGTTCAACTTATTTATAAATGATCTAGAGAAAGGGGTAAACAGTGAGGTGGCAAAATTTGCAAATGGTACCAAACTGCTCAAGATAGTTAAGACCAAAGCAGACTGTGAAGAGCTTCAAAAAGATCTCACCAAACTAAGTGATTGGGCAACAAAATGGCAAATGAAATGTCATGTTGATAAATGTAAAGTAATGGACATTGGAAAAAATAATCCCAACTAGACATACAATATGATGGGAACAAATTTAGCTACAACTACTCCAGAGGGAGATCTTGGAGTCATTGTGGATCGTTCTCTGAAAACATCCACCCAGTGTGCAGCGGCAGTGAAAAAAGCAAATAGAATGTTAGAGGAATCATTAAAAAAGAGACAGAGAATAAGACAGAGAATACCTTAATGCCTCTGTATAAAACCATGGTGCGCCCACATCTTGAATACTGCGTACAAATGTAATTGCCTCATCTCAAAAAAGATCTATTGGCATTGGAAAAGGTTCAGAGAAGAGCAACAAAAATGATGAGGGGTTTGGAACGGGTCCCACATGAAGAGAGATTAAAAAGACTGGGACTTTTCCGTTTAGAAAAGAGGGGACTAAGGGGGATATGATAGAGGTCTATAAAATCATGACTGGTATGGAAAAAGTGAATAAGGAAAAGTGATTTACTTATTCCCACAATATAAGAACTAGGGGTCACCAAATGAAATTAATAGGCAGCAGGTTTAAAACAAACAAAAGGAAGTTTTTCTTCACTCAGCGCACAGTCAACCTGTGGAACTCCTTGCCAGAGGATGCGGTGAAAGCTAGGGCGTTAACAGGGTTAAAAAAAGAGCTAGATAGATTCATGGAGGTTAGGTCCATCAATGGCTATTGGCCAGGATGGGTAGGGATGGTGTCCCTAGCCTCTGTTTGTCAGAGGCTGGAAATGGATGACAGGGGAGGGATTACGTGATGATTCCCTGTTCTGTTCCCTCCCTCTGGGGCACCTGGCATTGGCCACTGTGGGCAGACAGGACACTGGGCTGGATGGACCGTTGGCCTGATGTTCTTAGGATCTCTGTGCCTGTGACCTAGAATCACTTCACATTGGCCTTTCTGTGGCTAATAAATCTCTTCAGGGCAACCAAAACGATTCGGGGGCTGGAGCACATGGCCTATGAGGAGAGGCTGAGGGAGTTGGGTCTGTTTAGTCTGCAGAAGTGAAGAGTGAGGGGGGATTTGGTAGCAGCCTTCAACTCCCTGAAGGGAGGTTCCCGAGAGGCTGGAGGGAGGCTGTTCTCAGTAGTGACAGGTGGCAGAACAAGGAGCAATGGTCT
Source organism: Pelochelys cantorii (assembly GCA_032595735.1). Classification (NCBI taxonomy): domain Eukaryota; kingdom Metazoa; phylum Chordata; order Testudines; family Trionychidae; genus Pelochelys; species Pelochelys cantorii. The sequence continues at coordinate 17,541,731 of CM064354.1, read as the reverse complement.
CCAGTTGGGGTGGGAGAGGTCCAGGTTGGATATTAGGAAAAACTATTTCCCTAGGCGGGTGGTGAGGCACTGGGATGGGTTCCCTAGGGAGGGGGTGGAATCTCCATCCCTAGAGGTGTTTAAGTCCCGGCTTGACAAAGCCCTGGCTGGGCTGATTGAGTTGGGGTTGGTCCTGCCTTGGGCAGGGGGTGGACTTGGTGACTCCTGAGGGCTCTGCCAGCCCCAGGGGTTCTAGGATTGTTTGATGTTTTACCTGGGAGGGCGGTGGGGCTGCCGGATGCCCTGCACTCTGCGAGGGGCTGAACTCACTCGTGGGTATGCACGTGGCCCAGAGGGTCCTGAGGAGCGAGAGGCAGGATCTTGGGGGGCGCCAGGCTGGTGCTGGCGTGATTGCTGATTGGCTGCTGCCTCTGACTCCAGTGGCTTGGAGGGCCTTCCTGCAGCCCAGTTGGGCGTGGGGCTCCTCTGCTGATGGCTGAGCGATCGCAGTGCCTGGCGAGGTTTGCAGCTCGCCACGGGGCAGCCTCGCGACCCAGCCCAGGCGGGCCCAGGAATCCCGTCCCAGGCGCAAACCAGCCTGCCACGAGAAAGTGCAAACAGGGTCACTCTGCATCCAGGGCAGAGCCCGGCGCAGCGCAGCACCTCGCACCCCAGGCTGCCCAGGCCAGCTTCTGCTGGGGCCCCAGGGCAGGAGCCCATTCGGGTCTGCTCACAGGTACGGGTAGGGTGGGAGGAGAGCGAAACCCGCCTGCTGCAGCGGGAGGCCCCCCCCCCGCTGGCTCCAGATGGGAAACCGCAGGCTCACGCTAGAAAAGCGAAAGAGGAAGCGCTTGATTTCGGAGCTCCCGAGACCAGCCCTGTGCAGAGCGGGAGGAGCCCAGTGGTTCCTGCAGCTCCGGCAGGCGCTGGGCACAGCACACGACCCCCAGGGACAGTAAAGCAAAAGGCCACCAAAGCCTCCGACCACCCTGGAACCCAGCCGATCCCTACGGCCTGCAGGCTTCCCACTGGCCCTGGGGAACCTGGCAGCTGCAGCAATCAGCGATGGAAAACAGCCATTACACACGCCCCCCCCCCAGCTAGCATGGCCTGGCAGAGCCATTACACATGCCCCCCCCCAGCTAGCACGGCCTGGCAGAGCCATTACACACGCCCCCCCCCAGCTAGCACGGCCTGGCAGAGCCATTACACATGCCCCCCCCCAGCAGCGCGGCTTGGCAGAGCCATTACACACGCCCCCCCCCCCAGCAGCGCGGCTTGGCAGAGCCATTGCACACGCCCCCCCCCCAGCAGCACGGCTTGGCAGAGCCATTACACACGCCCCCCCCCCAGCAGCGCGGCTTGGCAGAGCCATTGCACACGCCCCCCCCCCCCAGCTAGCACGGCCTGGCAGAGCCATTGCACACGCCCCCCCCCCCAGCTAGCACGGCCTGGCAGAGCCATTGCACACGCCCCCCCCCAGCAGGGCGGCTTGGCAGAGCCATTGCACACGCCCCCTCCCCCCCAGCTAGCACGGCCTGGCAGAGCCATTACACACCCCCCCCCCCGAGCAGCGCGGCCTGGCAGAGCCATTACACACGCCCCCCCCCCAGCAGCGCGGCCTGGCAGAGCCATTACACACACCGCCCCCGAGCAGCGCGGCCTGGCAGAGCCATTCCAGACGCCCCCTCCCCCCCCCCAGCTAGCACAGCCTGGCAGAGCCATTACACACCCCCCCCCGAGCAGCGCGGCCTGGCAGAGCCATTCCAGACGCCCCCTCCCCCCCCCCAGCAGCGCGGCCTGGCAGAGCCATTCCAGACGCCCCCCCCCCCGCTAGCACGGCCTGGCAGAGCCATTACACACGCGCCCCCCCCCCCAGCTAACACGGCCTGGCAGAGCCATTACACACCCCCCCCCCCCGAGCAGTGCGGCCTGGCAGAGCCATTACACACGCCCCCCCCAGCTAGCACGGCCTGGCAGAGCCATTACACCCCCCCCCCCAGCAGCGCGGCCTGGCAGAGCCATTACAGCCCCCCCCCCCCAGCAGCGCGGCCTGGCAGAGCCATTACACCCCCCCCCCCAGCAGCGCAGCCTGGCAGAGCCATTACACACGCCCCCCCCCCCCCCCAGCAGCGCGGCCTGGCAGAGCCATTACACACGCGCCCTCCCCCCAGCTAGCACGGCCTGGCAGAGCCATTACACCCTGTCAGCCGGTGGTCAGGGCAGTGAGTAGTGTGTGTGAGCTATACACCCGAGACTTTAACTGCTAGGAGTGGGGTCCCTTAGCAGTGGGCAACCTGGAGGAGGTTGACGGGTGCCCCAAAGAGTTTAACGTCCGTGTCTTTACTGCTAGGATCGGGATCCTTTGCAGTGGGCAGCCAACAGGCTGACAGACGCCCCAGAGTTTAACAGGGAGAGCTTTACACCTCAGACTTTGACTGCTAGGACACAAAGTCCCGTCGCAGTGGGCAGCCTGGGGAGGCTGAGAGGTGCCCCAACGGATCTGTCCCCTGGAAGCGACACGATCCAACGCTCAAGCTCTCCCTATATCTGTCCCTTATGACCAGCTGGAGTTCTTTTGTTTGTGTTCGGTTCGGGTACAGCAGCACGGGTTCAAGTCAGAAACTCAAACCACACTTGCTTATTTGTAGGAGAAAGAAAAGAAAGAAGAAAGAAAACTTGGTTCAATATATATATTTAAACTTATAAAGTGAATGAGGGCACAATCTTATTTTTCTTGTTTACAATAGAAGTGAAACAGGTTGATTAGAGAAACTTATAATAGAGTAACTAAATTAAAGTGTACACATAAGAAACACATTGCAGGTATAATTCTCACCCCTGCGTTCCAGACTTGGCGTGGCCAGCGTCTTTCTCTCAATCCCTCGGGAAGAAGTAGGGCGAGGCTGGGCGTCCCACAGACCTCGGGAGACAACATATACCTGCCAGCAGGTATAGATTGGAGCTCAAATGGGGTGGGCTACTAAACCCCTCTTTATACCCCTTGGGTCACGTAGGCTTCTTCCTGGTCTCAAGTGGCCAATTAGGGAAAATGGCTTTGAATGCCAAGTTTCCCACGAAGGGTGCAAAGCATAATTCACACCTGGGAAAATGCAGACAATGGGCACCTCTGGTATGTGATGGGTGAAGATTCCTCTCCTGGGACAGTGCAGGCGTGTCAATTACTGGTGCTAGCCATCAGGGCAGCAGGAGGCCCCGGGTCGTCAGCTAGCCCATTTACTGTCTGGTTTCTGTTTATCAGAGTCAGGGACAGGCAGCACCCCTGCGTTCCCAGGGCATCAAAGGCTGACTGCCTTTCTCTTGCTCTCTGGGGGGGGGGGGGAAACAAGATGGGGTTCATGTCTGGCTACATTCCACCCCCTTGACACGCCTCACTATGTCCCAGAACGCAAGATGGCGGTGATGCCAGCACCTTTTTGCCCTCCTTGGAGGAAGCTAAAATCGCCCTATCGGCAGGGTCTGATCAGATAATTTCGGATCGAGGGATTGATTAGGATCGCTTCCCAATGCCATATATTGGACTTGTGCAGAGGAGGTAGCAGTGTACACCAAACGCTTAACAATACATAGAAGCATGCAACAAGCAATTACAACAAGGAAAATGGTTAATATAGTATTTACAATAGAGTGAAGGAATGGAGTTAACGAAAATCCTAGGTGTTGGGCTAGCCAATCTAGCCATGAGGCTTTTCCCTCCTCAGTTACAGCGTGTAGCACCTTAACAGCGCCCTTTATAGTGAATGCATCTTGTTTAATTTGTAAGCAGCAAGATTGGTTAATTATCGCACATACTCCCCCCTGCTGGGCTAAAACTGCATCTAAGGCTATTCACTAATGCCTTCTCCAGCTCAGCTACTCCAAACCAGGGCAGGAATGCACAGGTGAACTGGTGAAAAATCTGTAGAGCGTTCTATAAGGGGGTTCAGGGTGAATCTTCTTGGCATCCGGTGCAGGAAACTTCCAAGGTTAGTGATACCAGGAGCCATAATGTGGGGGTGTACAGTGAGTCCCCCAGGGGCAGCATGCCCCAGTGAGCAGTGCCCTATTTAATTCAGTGGCAGATACTTGTTGGCTTTCTGCCTGCAAATGAAAAAGAGTCCTGGCTCTTTCTTCAGAATAGGGGAGTAAGGTCCCTTATACCACCCTGTTCCAGTGGGTCCTTTCTTTGGGGTATGGTGGGTAGCACAGTAACTATCATTAGCGGCTGTGCAATGCAAGGCAAACAGCAAGTCCTGTAGGACCTGATCCGCTGTAAAAAGCTCTGCCCTAGCACACTGGTTTGGGAGTAGGGTGTTACTGGTTACCAGTGTGGGGTTGTATATTTGACCGGTGTTAGGAATAATGAATAATGACTGATTGTACCAGGCTTTTCCTTCCAGGTATTGGCTGAAGTTTAGGGGAATAATGGTAACATTGCTAGATAGTGGTGTGCCACCTTGGGAGATGTTATATCCCGAGCACCTTAAGGGTTTTTGGTGGGTTGCACTGGGATAGACATCCCAGACTTTTAATTTCTCATTAAAACTTACAATGTGGGTACACTGCTGGTCCCCTAACCTCCCAAGGTGGGGTCCAGTACCTTTTGTTCTCAAAGCAGATGGGGTACACTTCCCTGGAGCTTCCTGTTACATACTCCAGAGTTTGACCCCATAGTGTAGGTTGCCATTGTCCATGCCACCCCCAAGTTCCCTTCCCAGAGTCATTTAAAATTTTGTAGCTGCTGGAGCTGCTGTCATCAAACCAGGCTGGTCCCCACTTGAAAACGTCGCTCTTGTTCCACCAGTCATTCAAGTTTAAAGGGACAAATTCAACTCCCAGTCCTGTGGAGGAAGTTCAGCAGTGTACACGTCCAACAGTCCGTGGCGCCAGTTTGGATGGCATTCTGGAAAGGGTGTCTGGGAACAGCGGAGGCTGCTGTGGCCACAAGGAACGTTACAACAAGTCCAAACATCATGCTGTCGCTCGGATCAGGATCTGCCACACAACCAAGTTTGATTCTAAAAGAAAACATAAAGTCAACCGGTCTTGGATACAATCCAAGCCTCAGAAATAGTTATTGGCATCTTGTTGGGGTTTGCAATAATCCAAACGCCCTTGTCTTTATAAGACTGAAGTACACAGGTATGTGTGCCCAGGCTGGGGTGTTTGACTACAACAGTATCCCCAGGGGCATATTTGGAGTCCTTATCTGATTGTATTACTTGGGGTGTTGGGACAAGTGCTGTTAAGTGGTTTAGTCTCATGATGGTTGACAACCCCATTGCTAATCGGGTGGGGTAGGCAAAGCCAATTCCAGAGACAATCTCTACTCCAGTCAAAACATATTTCCTTCTCTGTCTGGTGGAGGGTAATGGGCCAATGTAATCAATTCGCCAGTTTGCCTTTTACCAGTTTAGCAAGGAGGGTGGCCTTGTTCACTAAGCCTCATACCTCCTGGTCCTTTTCTTAAGCATATTCCTGAAAAATCTAAGAGTTGCTTTAACTCTCAGTACCCATCCTTAAGGGAATCTAGCTCTGTCTGGGTACTGAGGGACATGCATTTCTACCTCTCCACTTCTGCAGCAGAGGCTTCTACATTTTTGCAGTTTCATATTTACATTCTTATATTCAGTCAATTTGAAGAGCACCTCATTACAGGTTTTCCATAGAAGTCAAGCTGCAGCTGCTTCCCCCTTGATTGGGGCCAAGGGTTTACATATCCACAAGTAGTTAGCCAATTTGTCTTCTAGGTCTGAAATTGTATGGACAGCAGCTAACACCTGATTAGACCAAGGGCTATGCCCGAACCTTTGCACGATTTTGTTCAAAAGGGGTAACATCTTTTACAAATGCCAATTTCTCAGTCTTCTCTCTGGGAGCCTTCTTAAAAAGACTGCTTACATTTAAACATTTTCTAGTATACCCAACCTCCTATTGGGACTAAAATAGCAATACCAATATCTCCTTTTTTTTTTCCTTCAGGGGATAAGGCAACACGTCACATTTATTGAACATACATAGATCAATCAATACTTATCATATGCATATGATACATTACACTCGTACTCTCACACACCCACAAGCACACTCCATCTTGTTGTTACCAAAGGTTGCTCCCCCTTCTGTATCTGTTCTCACATTTAGCATTGTGCAAACATAAATCCTTTTAGATTCTCACTTTTATGTTTGACTTTCTGGAGGGCTACAGTTTGAACTTTCTGATCTCAGGTAGTTTGCTGATCAAACTTAGCCATTACCTGCAAAGCTTCTTTGTGCTGCCAGCTAGGGCATTTGCATCACAAAGGAAATTACAACCTGTTGTGGCTCCTGGAGCCTCCACAGCATTTTAATTTGTTTGCAGTTTTTACCCCTTCTACAATATACATGGCATGTCACAGGAAAATGTGCAGTCTTTGTTTATAACACTACTTAGCCACATTAAACTTTGCATAGGGTGTAACTCTTTCTTTTTGCTTACAGTTTTCCTGTACTTTCATTAAACAACTTGGACTGAAATGGTCTTACTAAAAGTAAACCAAACCAATTTGTTTCAAACCTACAAAATAAGATTACTGGACCTTGAAAACCTCACTTATTTACACTCTATATATTATATACACACAGATACACATACAGTCTCTCTGAATCTTTCTTACACTATTTCTACATAGCTGTACAACAATTACATTCCCTTTTATTCATTGGGGTAGTTAAGTTCCAATAGAATCCCCTTTTACAGTTCTTTTAGCAGTATCTATAATTAAATGTACGGATTTGAGTCAAATTTGCCTGGATTATTTACAGACATTCCTTTGGAAAAAGGGCCCATTTTTCCTTCAGAATGGCTGCAAAGAAACCACAATTTTCTATCTACACCATTTTAGCATTTGCACAACTGCTCAATTCTCTCCATTCTCTGTAGAGTTAAATTCTCTGTGGGTTTTTCTTTTCTTAAAACACTTTATCTCTAAAAAAAAAAAATAAAAAAAACTGGCCTTGTTTCAGATATTACTCTTGTAAGTATTGTTTTAAGGATTTAGATTTCCAGTACATGTACTTACTGCCTTTTCTCAGTTCTACCACAAGGCCTTCAATCTATCTGTTACCTGCCTGCTTGTCTGGGCCTGATCCTGTTTTCCTTGCTAAATGGAAAGTGGCTCTTTTCCACAGACTCAGGCTTTGTCCCATTCTTTAACTTGCAAGCAGTTCTATACTTACAGAACTGCACCCACAACTCCTCAGGATTTCCCCAATCCTTTTCTAACATTTCTCTATCCCATTTAGGGTCAGCCCAACCTTCCTGGGCAAAAATTCTTTTCTACTTTACTGAAATCAGTATTTACCATGACTAGCTTCATGTTGCTGTATTTAAACCTGTAACACAATCCTGCCGACTATGCCAATTCTGTCAGCCGGTGGTCAGGGCAGTGAGTAGTGTGTGTGAGCTATACACCCGAGACTTTAACTGCTAGGAGTGGGGTCCCTTAGCAGTGGGCAACCTGGAGGAGGTTGACGGGTGCCCCAAAGAGTTTAACGTCCGTGTCTTTACTGCTAGGATCGGGATCCTTTGCAGTGGGCAGCCAACAGGCTGACAGACGCCCCAGAGTTTAACAGGGAGAGCTTTACACCTCAGACTTTGACTGCTAGGACACAAAGTCCCGTCGCAGTGGGCAGCCTGGGGAGGCTGAGAGGTGCCCCAACGGATCTGTCCCCTGGAAGCGACACGATCCAACGCTCAAGCTCTCCCTATATCTGTCCCTTATGACCAGCTGGAGTTCTTTTGTTTGTGTTCGGTTCGGGTACAGCAGCACGGGTTCAAGTCAGAAACTCAAACCACACTTGCTTATTTGTAGGAGAAAGAAAAGAAAGAAGAAAGAAAACTTGGTTCAATATATATATTTAAACTTATAAAGTGAATGAGGGCACAATCTTATTTTTCTTGTTTACAATAGAAGTGAAACAGGTTGATTAGAGAAACTTATAATAGAGTAACTAAATTAAAGTGTACACATAAGAAACACATTGCAGGTATAATTCTCACCCCTGCGTTCCAGACTTGGCGTGGCCAGCGTCTTTCTCTCAATCCCTCGGGATGAAGTAGGGCGAGGCTGGGCGTCCCACAGACCTCGGGAGACAACATATACCTGCCAGCAGGTATAGATTGGAGCTCAAATGGGGTGGGCTACTAAACCCCTCTTTATACCCCTTGGGTCACGTAGGCTTCTTCCTGGTCTCAAGTGGCCAATTAGGGAAAATGGCTTTGAATGCCAAGTTTCCCACGAAGGGTGCAAAGCATAATTCACACCTGGGAAAATGCAGACAATGGGCACCTCTGGTATGTGATGGGCGAAGATTCCTCTCCTGGGACAGTGCAGGCGTGTCAATTACTGGTGCTAGCCATCAGGGCAGCAGGAGGCCCCCGGGTCGTCAGCTAGCCCATTTACTGTCTGGTTTCTGTTTATTAGAGTCAGGGACAAGCAGCACCCCTGCGTTCCCAGGGCATCAAAGGCTGACTGCCTTTCTCTTGCTCTCTGGGGGGGGAGGGGAAAACAAGATGGGGTTCATGTCTGGCTACACACCCCCCCCCCAGCAGCGCGGCCTGCCAGAGCCATTACACCCCCCCCCCCAGCAGCGCGGCCTGGCAGAGCCATTCCAGACGCCCCCCCCCACTAGCACGGCCTGGCAGAGCCATTACACCCCCCCCCCCCAAGCAGCGCGGCCTGGCAGAGCCATTACAACCCCCCCCCCCCCCCCCAGCAGCAGCGGCCTGGCAGAGCCATTACACACCCCCCCCCCCAAGCAGCGCGGCCTGGCAGAGCCATTCCAGACGCCCCCCCCCCCCCCAGCTAGCACGGCCTGGCAGAGCCATTACACACGCCCCCCCCCCCCCAGCAGCGCGGCCTGGCAGAGCCATTCCAGACGCCCCCCCCCCCCGCTAGCACGGCCTGGCAGAGCCATTACACACGCGCCCCCCCCCCCCAGCTAGCACGGCCTGGCAGAGCCATTACAACCCCCCACCCCCCAGCAGCGCGGCCTGGCAGAGCCATTACACACCCCCCCCCCCCCCCCAGCAGCGCGGCCTGGCAGAGCCATTCCAGACGCCCCCCCCCCCCCCCCCAGCTAGCACGGCCTGCCAGAGCCATTACACCCCCCCCCCCCCAGCAGCGCGGCCTGGCAGAGCCATTACACACGCCCCCCCCCCCCCCAGCAGCGCGGCCTGGCAGAGCCATTCCAGACGCCCCCCCCCCCCGCTAGCACGGCCTGGCAGAGCCATTACACACGCCGCCCCCCCCCCCAGCTAGCACGGCCTGGCAGAGCCATTACACCCCCCACCCCAGCAGCGCGGCCTGGCAGAGCCATTCCAGATGCCCCCCCCCCCCCCCCAGCTAGCACGGCCTGCCAGAGCCATTACAACCCCCCCCCCAGCAGCGCGGCCTGGCAGAGCCATTACACACGCCCCCCCCCCCAGCAGCGCGGCCTGGCAGAGCCATTCCAGACCCCCCCCCCCCCGCTAGCACGGCCTGGCAGAGCCATTACACACGCCCCCCCCCAGCAGCGCGGCCTGGCAGAGCCATTACACACCCCCCCCCGAGCAGCGCGGCCTGGCAGAGCCATTCCAGACGCCCCCTCCCCCCCCCCAGCTAGCACGGCCTGGCAGAGCCATTACACACCCCCCCCCAGCAGCGCGGCCTGGCAGAGCCATTCCAGACGCCCCCCCCCTCCGCTAGCACGGCCTGGCAGAGCCATTACACACGCGCCCCCCCCCCCAGCTAGCACGGCCTGGCAGAGCCATTACACACACCCCCCCCGAGCAGCGCGGCCTGGCAGAGCCATTCCAGACGCCCCCCCCAGCAGCGCGGCCTGGCAGAGCCATTACACACGCGCCCTCCCCCCAGCTAGCACGGCCTGGCAGAGCCATTACACCCCCCCCCCCAGCAGCGCGGCCTGGCAGAGCCATTACACCCCCCCCCCCCAGCAGCGCGGCCTGGCAGAGCCATTACACACGCCCCTCCCCCCCCAGCAGCGCGGCCTGGCAGAGCCATTACACCCCCCCCCCCCAGCAGCGCGGCCTGGCAGAGCCATTACACACGCCCCCCCCCCCAGCAGCGCGGCCTGGCAGAGCCATTACACACGCGCCCTCCCCCCAGCTAGCACGGCCTGGCAGAGCCATTACACCCCCCCCCCAGCAGCGCGGCCTGCCAGAGCCATTACACCCCCCCCCCCCAGCAGCGCGGCCTGGCAGAGCCATTACACACGCCCCTCCCCCCCCAGCAGCGCGGCCTGGCAGAGCCATTACACCCCCCCCCCAGCAGCGCGGCCTGGCAGAGCCATTCCAGACGCCCCCCCCCCCCCGCTAGCACGGCCTGGCAGAGCCATTACACCCCCCCCCCCAGCAGCGCGGCCTGGCAGAGCCATTACACACGCCCCCCCCCCCCCAGCAGCGCGGCCTGGCAGAGCCATTACACACGCCCCCCCCCCCCCCCCAGCAGCGCGGCCTGGCAGAGCCATTACACCCCCCGCCCCCCCCCGAGCAGCACGGCCTGGCTCCAGAGCAGGACTCTTCTCAGCGGGGGCTTTCCCGGTCAGGTCTCGGCTGCAGCAGGGGCCGGGCGTTCAGCGCTTTGTGTTTCAGCGGGTGATGGGGGGGGCAGGGGGGCACCTGCCCTTTGGCTGAGCAGGGCAGGCTCCTCGTGGAACACGTCTTGGCTCAGGCGCCTCCTGCTCGTGCCACTGGCCCCATGTCTCTGGGGCGTCCCTTGGGACACTGAGAGCGGCCCCGTCAACGCCTGGGGCCAAGCCAGCTCACCAAGGCGGGGCCAGGTCAGTGGCCTCTGCCCAGCGCCCGGGGCCGGGTCGGCGAGGACGTGCCGTGCTGCGGAGACAGAGGGGTCTAGTCTCCCTGTTACACTGCATGGGAGTTTTAGTGTCCTATAGTAACCCCGGGGGCATGCCTCAGTTTACCTGGGCACTGCTCCCGTGGCTAGATGGGGATGGGAATTTTGGTGGGACAGCCTCCCGCACGCACACAAACCTGATGCCTTTGTAGCCTGAGCCCAGCGAGCTGCGGCCAAGTGACCCCTCCTCAGGAGCAGGAGCCTGTCTGGGGGGCTGGGACCAGGAGTGGGTCAGGCTGGAGGGGCAAGGGGAGGGGCAGAGCCCTGGCTCTGGGCCCCTCTCCCCAAGCTGGGCGGTGCTGGCTGCCCCTGGTGTGTTGCCTCAGCCCCCTGCTGTTCTCCCTGCAGCTGGGGAGTCCCGGCAGGCTGGGGGGGCAGGGCCCAGTGACACCCCCCCCACACGCAGAACTTGGGGGAGCCAGGCGCAAGCAGCAGTCTCCAGTTGGGAAGGTGGAAATGCCCGAGACAGGCGCTGTCGGGGGGGGACAAGGCCAATAAGGGGCTGAGGGCGGAGGATGAGCCTTTGGAAATGCCCCGACCGGGACAGCCTCAGGCTGTGGAACAGCCCTGGCTGGGGGTGACTCCTGCCCCGGGACGGAAAGCTGGGACCCTGGGTTCAAGGAGAGGCCCCCCACTCCCAGCAGCTCTGAGTCTTTAGATCCATCGGTGTGCTCAGTAAACGCCCAGCCAGTGCCCTGACCATTACTGGCCCCTTCTAACGTGGGCACCCCCGTGTGTTCCCGAGCAACTCGCACCCCCAGGCACCCCCGTGTGTTCCCGAGCAACTCGCACCCCCGGGCACCCCCGTGTGTTCCCGAACGACTCACGCCCCCGGGCACCCCCGTGTGTTCCCGAACGACTCACGCCCCCGGGCACCCCCGTGTGTTCCCGAGCGACTCGCGCCCCCGGGCACCCCCGTGTGTTCCCGAACGACTCACCCCCCCGGGGCACCCCCGTGTGTTCCCGAGCGACTCGCGCCCCCGGGCACCCCCGCGCGTTCCCGAGCGACTCGCCCCCCTGGGCACCCCCGCGCGTTCCCGAGCGACTCGCCCCCCCGGGCACCCCCGCGCGTTCCCGAGCAACTCGCCCCCCCGGGCACCCCCGCGTGTTCCCGAGCGACTCGCCCCCCGGGGCACCCCCGCGTGTTCCCGAACAATTCGCACCCCCGGGGCACCCCCGTGTGTTCCCGAGCAACTCGCCCCCCCGGGCACACCCGTGTGTTCCCGAGCAACTCGCACCCCCGCGTGTTCCCGAGCAACTCGCCCCCCCGGGCACCCCCGCGTGTTCCCGAGCAACTCGCACCCCCAGGCACCCCCGTGTGTTCCCGAGCGACTCGCCCCCCCGGGCACCCCCGCGCGTTCCCGAGCAACTCGCCCCCCCGGGCACCCCCGCGTGTTCCCGAGCAACTCGCACCCCCAGGCACCCCCGTGTGTTCCCGAGCAACTCGCCCCCCCGGGCACACCCGTGTGTTCCCGAGCAACTCGCACCCCCGCGTGTTCCCGAGCAACTCGCCCCCCCGGGCACCCCCGCGTGTTCCCGAGCAACTCGCACCCCCGGGCACCCCCGCGTGTTCCCGAGCAACTCGCACCCCCAGGCACCCCCGTGTGTTCCCGAGCAACTCGCACCCCCGCGCACCCCCCCGTGTTCCTGAGCAACTCGCACCCCCGGGCACCCCCGTGTGTTCCCGAGCAACTCGCCCCCAGGGCACCCCTGTGTGTTCCCGAACAACTCGCACCCCCGGGCACCCCCGTGTGTTCCCGAGCGACTCGCGCCCCCGGGCACCCCCGTGTGTTCCCGAACGACTCGCCCCCCGGGGCACCCCCGTGTGTTCCCGAGCGACTCGCGCCCCCGGGCACCCCCGTGTGTTCCCGAACGACTCGCCCCCCCGGGCACCCCCGCGTGTTCCCGAGCAACTCGCCCCCCCGGGCACCCCCGCGTGTTCCCGAGCAACTCGCCACCCGGGGCACCCCCGCGTGTTCCCGAGCAACTCGCACCCCCGGGCACCCCCGTGTGTTCCCGAGCAACTCGCCCCTGGGGCACCCCCGTGTGTTCCCGAGCAACTCGCCCCCGGGGCACCCCCGTGTGTTCCCGAGCAACTCGCACCCCCGGGCACCCCCCCGTGTTCCTGAGCAACTCGCACCGCCGGGCACCCCCGTGTGTTCCCGAGCAACTCGCACCCCCGGGCACCCCCCCGTGTTCCTGAGCAACTCGCCCCCCCGGGGCACCCCCGTGTGTTCCCGAGCAAGGCCTGCACCAGAATTGAGAGCAGTCTGTGGCACGGATGTGGCTGGGGAGAGGAGGAGGGGAGGTGGGTGCTGTTCACCAAGGGCTCTGCAACAGCCAGGTGAATCAACACAGGCCGTATGCGCAGGGCAGCCAGTCGGTGCACAGCTACGCCCCACTCCCCCTCGCTCCCAGTGAGAGTTAGGAGACAGACGGCCACAGCAGGCGCAGGGGAGGGAGCGCCTCCCGGAGCAGCCCAAGAGGGCCGGGAGGCAGGCAGAGAGCCATGGGGCGTCCTGAGGATGTGAGGCGAGGGCGAGGAGGTTTTAGGGCTGCGAGTGTGTAACCAGGCACTAGCTGAAGCGGTGGTCCTGCCGCCGCTGACGGGAGCCGTGTCAGGCCGGCACAGCAAAAGCAGCGAGTCCCGTGGCACCTTCCGGTCTATTTGTGAGTCCTACGGTGCCAGGGCCTCCCCTTGTTTTACTGGGAGTGCAGAGCCCCTGTGCCCGGGGCCTGCGAAACGGCCTCGCTCCCGCCCAAGCGGCTCCCTGCAGGCTCAGCGCTGCTGATGGCTCTGGCGGGGCTGGTCCCTCGCACGGTCACGGGATCCTCTGCGGGGAGGCAGGGCCGCAGTGCGGGGCAGGACGAGGCAGGGGGTGGCCAGTGAGCCCCAGCGGTGCCCCAGGTGTTTGGGTGCCATGTGAGAATGGCTTCAGTTCTTGAGAGAAGTGGGGGGCAGTACGCTGTTTCCTGCAGCAGTTCTGACTGGCTGCTTTCCCGCAGGAGGCAGGGTGGTGGGAAAAGCAGCCAGTCAGCCAGCACCCCCTCTGCAAGGCTGTAAGACACCCAGTGGGGACTGTAAAGGAATTGTTTCCCGGTCTGCACCCCCTCTGCCCAGCTGCACTGGAAGTACTGGATGCATGGGTGGGCGGGAAGGAGGCAAGCTGGATCAAGGATCATTGCTTTGGCACTAAGGTAAAACTACGACAAATGCAAAGCTCTTCTGGAGACAAATATAGCACACAATTTCACTTCATCTGGCCTGGCCTGTCAGCTACAAATCAAGGAAGCTCTTAATAAAAGCAGGACCTCCCTTGTAATTAATAGGCAGCAGGTTTAAAACAAACAGGAACTATTTCTTCATGCAGTGCACAGTCAACCTGTGGAACTCCTTGCCAGAGGATGTTGTGAAGGCCAAGACTATAACAGGGTTTAAGCAAAAGCTAGATAAATTCATGGAGGTTAGGTCCATCAATGGCTGTTAGCCAGAATGGGCAGGGATGGCGTCCATAGCCTCTGTATGTCAGAAGCTGGGAACAGGTGACAGGGATGGATCCCTTGATGATTCCCTGTTCTGTTCCCTCCCTCTGGGGCACCCGGCCTTGGCTGCTGGTGGAGGACGGACCTTTGGTCTGGCCCAGGATGGCTGTTCTGATGTTCTAACAAAGGGAAGGATCTACCTGGCTAACAGAATCGGCCAATGGATTTCTGCTTTGTGCAGGTGTCTGATGAGAATGTGGATTCTGGATCCCAGAGCAGGCAAAGCCTTTTCCAGAACCCCCAGCAAGCAGAGCCCCGTCTGCCACGGACCTGGCCCTGGTGGAGACACTTTCCTCATCTCCACCTGAGCGAAAAGGGAATAAAATCAACAGCAGCCCCATTGTGGCCAGGAAATAAAAAGGAGCAGCCCAGAGGATTTTGGGGTTGTTTTACTTTTTAAAAGGTCTCTGTCCGTGGAGGGAGGAATGGCCTCTCCCCTGGGGGAACTAGACGGCACGTCCGAGCCAGCGCCCCCGGTTTGGCATACGGCACAGACTCAGCAGCACAAAGTGCTTCGTGCCAGCTGCGGGGCGGCTCTGGTGGTTTTCTGAACAGGCGTTTCCCCAGCAGGCGGTGCAGCTCCTGGCGGGGCGACGGAGGAAAGCCCCCGGCTGCCCGTATTGCAGATGGCCCAAGGTTCTAGAGCGGCGCCGTGGTCGGACACCCAGGAGAGCCCGCTGGCCGCCACGCACGGGCCAGGAGCTAGTGGGGCACACGGCCTTCCACAGCAAAACTTAAGCAGCACCAGGCTCGTGTGACTGGAGGCACCACTGCTGCAGGAGCTACTCCTCTTGTCCAGCCGCTCCCTGGCTGTCTTCTCGGCGCTCCCGGGAGCAGGAGCTGCGCCTGTGCCGGGCACTGCACAGCTCGGCCATTTCGCCCCGGGCGGGGGTGTATTTTCTAGGGCTGAGCGGCACGCGGCCTCGCTCCCGTCCCCTCCTCTGCAGCGTCGGGTCAGGATGGCAGATGAGCAAAGCCGCCCACAGCCCGGCTGCTCGCTACAGACTGGGCCCCGCCAGGACATCTGCTTGCAGCTGCTGCTGGTACCGCTGCCGGCGCTCGCAGCGGGGGCAGGATTTCATGCTGTCCTGGCAGCTCTTGTGGAAGACAGTTTTGCAATTGTGACACCTACAAGAAAGCAAAAGCAAATTCATCTCTTCAGCCACACACGGGGCGCCAGGCTGGGGTGGAGAACACAGACTGCCCCACCCGCCTGCCTTTATTTCTAGTTCTTCAGATTCAGTGCAACTCTCATCCCCCTTCAGACAACCTCTGGCAAGGACCAGCCTCCCCAGAGCAACCCTCAGCTAGCAGCACAAACATTCACACACAGCAGGACCCAGGCAAAGGAATGAGAGACCCTCTGCCTCCACCTCCCTCCAAACGCAGCTGGACGAACACTGGGGTCAGCTGTCGGGACTCAGCTGTTGACTTATTTACTGTTTCTAGAAGAACCAGCACTAGGGCCCAGCCGGGACGAAGAGGGTTTTACAGCAGGTGAGCGTGAGAGCAGAAAACAGCTCTTAAGAAGTGGAAGGCAAAACGGACATATTTAAGGCTACCATGGGGGGCCGGGCGACTTTCACTAGCGACTGATATTGCTGTGCGAGGAGGGAAGGTTCATTTTGACGTGCAAGTCAGCACAGGCAAAGGGCACGCCCAGCGATGCGGGAAGGAGGGTAAGAGCAAAGACTCTGCCTCCCCTCCCTGTCCCACTGTGGGCCCAGCCTGACCGAGCAGGAAGTGCTGCTAGATGCGGCTGGGGGAGGCCCAGGCTGGCGGGAGGGAGGGCGAGCCTTCGCATTTCGGAGGCGGCGCTGCGGGGACAGCTGACAGCAGATGGGCGGGGGCCTCACCGCCTAGGCACGGACGCTCTGGTGCACGCCGTCTGTGAACCTGGCCCGCAAACAGCAGCCGTGCCACCTGGCCTGATGCTGCTCCCAACAGGCTCTGCAGCGAGTCCCCGAGCGGAGGGGCAGGGCTACGAGAGGCTCTAAGCAGCTGCTTTAGCCCACTCCCAGGTACAGCGCACACTCGCCCAGCGGGCCAACCGAGGCAGCCTGCCGCCCCGCAAAGCAGGCGCATTGAAGTGATGCCGGTGCTGGTGAAGTGCAGGCGGCTCCCACACAACACAAGTGTCCTCGGACGCGGCAAGTCGGGGCTCTGGGCACACAGCAGACTCGCTACACAAGTGCCACCCCCCAGAACAACAGGCGGCCCGGGCTGAGCGCACAGAGAAAACAGCGTTTGCCTTGATGCTAACGAGCAGGGAAGCCGCTGGCCCCAGCGTGCTGCTCCGGCCTGAACGAATCGGGCAAAGTCCGCTCTCGGGCGGCCCCAGGACCCTATGGGCTCCCATGGCCTCGCGCCTGCGTAACCCACGAGAACCCGGGCGCTTTTATAGCCCTGCAGCCCAGCGCCCGCAGCACAGACGTGCACCGCTCGTGCAGGCAACCAGCCACTTTCCCAGCCCGAACATCTGCCCTGCAACCTCTCCAGCCCCACGAGCCCCAGGCCGCCACCAGGCCCACTCTGCCTGGAAACCCCCCGTGGGGCTGGGATTGCATCCCGAGTGACCCGGCCACGGCTCGTGCGAAAGCAGACCCCGGCACACACACTGTTCGGAGGCATTCCCGGCACATCCTGCCGTGAGTAATGCCCCGCATGGCCCAGTAGCCGGCTGCCTCCATGGGATGTGCCACACCCAGGCTAGGCCAGCTAGGTCAGTGCCACGCACCTCTCTGGGATACGGGGGCCAGTGGGTTCTGTTGTAGGCCTGGCCCATCAGAGGACAGGGGAAAAAGGCAGCGGGGCAGATCACAAGCCACTTTGCGAGGGCATCTCAAGTGGAAACGCACCCCGGTCCGGACGTGTTCGGCCTACCCCCAGACGGGCAATACGGGTCGCTCTAGTGGCACCAGCCGCTTAGGGGGAAGGCCCAAGAAACCTTGCCCTGGACGAGGACAGAACAACCGGCTCCCAGGGCCGGCGCCA
This sequence comes from Pelochelys cantorii, assembly GCA_032595735.1. Taxonomy (NCBI): domain Eukaryota; kingdom Metazoa; phylum Chordata; order Testudines; family Trionychidae; genus Pelochelys; species Pelochelys cantorii. The sequence continues at coordinate 17,524,320 of CM064354.1, read as the reverse complement.
GCCTTGAAGGGGGTTTGCTGTCTCAGAGCTGCAGCCAGGCATTGTCAATGGCAGTGTGTCCTGCCCGGACCGACTGGGCCATGACGGTACCAGCAGCGCCGAGTCCCGCGGGCTCCTTATGCAGCAGGCCATCCGAACGCTCCCTAACCGCTGGAAACTGGCTGCCTCCGCCTCCCTGCCGGCCAGCGCGCCGCAACAGGACCCAGGAGCAGGCGCCTCCGGCTTTGGAGCCAGCAGCATCTTGTCCCCTCCGCCCCTGGCAGGTTCGCGCTCTCCACCGGGAGGCACATCCAGACCACTGGCTATTTTCTGTGCCACCAGGCTTCTCACCCCATCATGACCATGAGGGATGGCCAGCAGCCTGGGGACTAAGGTCTTAACTGTACCTAAGCCTGGTAGCAGTCAGCCAATAAAAATGTAGATAGGGATTTCAAACTGGGACACAGGAATTTTTGGGTTTTCCCTCCTTTGTCCTTGGGCAGTTTCTCTCCAGATACTGAGGGAGACAGACAGGTCTGTCTCTCCAAGAAAAGACTCTTCACTATCTGTAAGTAGGGTAATGTTTAGATACATCTGTTAGGTTTTATTGTTTTATAGTTTGGGAATGGAAATCTGATATCTGTGCCTTTAGAAATGGGTTTTCCTCTCTTTTGCAACTAAGTTTTGGCCCATGGTGGAATTCCCCATGAGTTTATTAATTGGTGACTTTTCCATCTTGTCATTATACTTGTAACAGGAGTATTGTGGTGATAATAAAAGTTCTTCCTTTTTTATTAACCTGGTATTGGTTAATGTGTGTGTCCTGGTTTTACTTTAGGGCTGAGATTTCCCAAGTGATCTCTTCCCAGGTTTTCTTACCATTACTTGGGTGGTGGCAGCGGATTTTTATCCCCAAAATCTAGGTTTTTAAGATTTTGGGGGGAAGCTTTATACCAAAGCCTGGAAAGATAAGATTTTGGGGTACTTTTGCGGGCCCCCACTTCTGCATTCATCGTGCCAGAGTGGGGATTTAGCCTTGACACCCCCATTTGGGAACCTCCCTGGGCCCTGACTCACCTGCCTTCGAGCGCCTCCGCCTGCTGCAGCTGGGTCCAACGGGCCGACCGGGACTGAACACGGGTCCCACCCATTTCCCAGACACTGAAATCTCTGCAGCAGGACCCGGGAGCCCTTCTGGATGCCCCCCAGTGCACCAGTGGACGAACTCAAGCACGTGCTTACGTACATTGCTGGATCGGGGCCAGCGTGCTCAGCAGGACAGAACCCCCAGGGCCTGACTCCTCTTGAGCTCCCTGTGCAGCTGTCCATGGAGCCTGGCAGGTTTCAGGGCTGTGATGTTACATTTCTTTTGCTACTGGCCCTAGAAATTCTCCCAGCGCCCTGGTCTCCCCCAGCTCTCCCATCACTGACCATCCTTTCCGGTCGCTGCCCCCGGCTGAGCCTTTTCCTGAAGGACACTGAGCCAAGTAGCCCCTGCACCCCCAGGGCGCTGGCCATGGGCCTCCGGACCCCACACTAGGCCTGTGTTCTCAGGCTGCTGTCCAGGCACCAGCTTCCTTCCCAACGCCGCCAGGAGAGGATGGGCTGGCCCAGTAGCTCCAGCTCTAGCCTAGCACTTAGAGAGCTGGGGTCAAGTCCCTGCCAGGGTGCCCCTGGGAGAGTCACTGGGCCTGGCTCCACTGCAGGGCCACGGGGATGAGCCACGCAGCTCGGCTGGCCTAACGCTTCAGCACAGCCAGGCCTCAGCCCCCGCTCCCCGCCTGTAAAACAGAGAGAACAGCCCTGCCCGGCCCTGCCCCCCGGGGGCAGAGGATACCCCTGCAGATGACCAAGCCCTCCATTACCTCAGTCCAGGCTGCATCACTCACCGGCTGGTTGTGTCAAACTCGAAGGGGAAAATGATGCTGCTGCGGTTACAGATCTGACAGATGAAGCCTCGCTGGGTACAGAGGTCACAGTTGTAGACGTGGTGGGAAGCAAACTGGATCAGTGCCTGCAGGTGCACCTCAAACACGCCACTGGCTATCTGCAGGAGAGAGAGAGGGCTTCACGTAGCAGTGGGGAGGCTGGTCTCTGCGGGGTGTGTGTGCCACGCTGCCACGGCCTCTGCAGAGCAGTGGGGAGGCTGGTCTCTGCGGGGTCTGTGTGCCACGCTAGCCATGGCCTCTGCAGAGCAGTGGGGAGGCTGCTCTGTGGGGGTGTGTGCCACGCTAGCCACGGCCTCTGCAGAGCAGTGGGGAGGCTGGTCTCTGCGGGGGTGTGTGCCACGCTAGCCACGGCCTCTGCAGAGCAGTGGGGAGGCTGGTCTCTGCGGGGTCTGTGTGCCACGCTAGCCACGGCCTCTGCAGAGCAGTGGGGAGGCTGGTCTCTGCGGGGTCTGTGTGCCACGCTAGCCACGGCCTCTGCAGAGCAGTGGGGAGGCTGGTCTCTGCGGGGTCTGTGTGCCACGCTAGCCACGGCCTCTGCAGAGCAGTGGGGAGGCTGGTCTCTGCAGGGTCTGTGTGCCACGCTAGCCACGGCCTCTGCAGAGCAGTGGGGAGGCTGGTCTCTGCGGGGTGTGTGTGCCACGCTAGCCACGGCCTCTGCAGAGCAGTGGGGAGGCTGGTCTCTGCGGGGTGTGTGTGCCACGCTAGCCACGGCCTCTGCAGAGCAGTGGGGAGGCTGCTCTGCAGGGGTGTGTGCCACGCTAGCCACGACCTCTGCAGAGCAGTGGGGAGGCTGGTCTCTGCGGGGTCTGTGTGCCACGCTAGCCACGACCTCTGCAGAGCAGTGGGGAGGCTGGTCTCTGCGGGGTCTGTGTGTCACGCTAGCCACGGCCTCTGCAGAGCAGTGGGGAGGCTGGTCTCTGCGGGGTCTGTGTGTCACGCTAGCCACGGCCTCTGTAGAGCAGTGGGGAGGCTGCTCTGCAGGGGGTGTGTGCCACGCTGCCACGGCCTCTGCAGAGCAGTGGGGAGGCTGGTCTCTGCGGGGGTGTGTGCCACGCTAGCCACGGCCTCTGCAGAGCAGTGGGGAGGCTGGTCTCTGCGGGGTGTGTGTGCCACGCTAGCCACGGCCTCTGCAGAGCAGTGGGGAGGCTGGTCTCTGCGGGGGTGTGTGCCATGCTAGCCACGGCCTCTGCAGAGCAGTGGGGAGGCTGGTCTCTGCGGGGTCTGTGTGCCACACTAGCCACGACCTCTGCAGAGCAGTGGGGAGGCTGGTCTCTGAGGGGTGTGTGTGCCACGCTAGCCACGGCCTCTGCAGAGCAGTGGGGAGGCTGGTCTCTGCAGGGGGTGTGTGCCACGCTAGCCACGGCCTCTGCAGAGCAGTGGGGAGGCTGGTCTCTGCGGGGTCTGTGTGTCACGCTAGCCACGGCCTCTGTAGTGCAGTGGGGAGGCTGCTCTGCAGGGGGTGTGTGCCACGCTAGCCACGGCCTCTGCAGAGCAGTGGGGAGGCTGCTCTGCAGGGGGTGTGTGCCACGCTAGCCACGGCCTCTGCAGAGCAGTGGGGAGGCTGGTCTCTGCGGGGTCTGTGTGCCACGCTAGCCACGGCCTCTGCAGAGCAGTGGGGACGCTGGTCTCTGCGGGGTCTGTGTGCCACGCTAGCCACGGCCTCTGCAGAGCGGTGGCTGGTGCTGTCGAAGCAGGGAAGCACGAAGAGCTGTTTGGCTGACGGCCAGGCCTGCCAACTCGGCTAGCAGAGTCCGAGCGAGTGTCCCCCAGGCGCTCTGGCCTGGGGACAGGCAGAGCCCCTCTAGCCCCTGTTCGCGTCTTGCTGGGGCAGACTGTGATGTGAGTGGCCTGAGCTGAAATGCAGGTTCCAGATGGGGCAGCGGCTGCATGCCCCATGTCCCCAGGTGAAGCTCGTGCTGGGAGGGGATCTGTCCCCCTCAGCCCACGCAACCCAGGGCCGGGAAGCACGTTCCTGCAGCAGAGGCCCCAGCTGACAGCCCGCAGGCCACATCCCGACAAGGCAGTGGGAGGGGGAGGCCCGCTGTGAGGTTCTTGGCACCACCCGGCACACAAGGCCATGGTCCTGCTGGTGCCGAGGGACTGAACTGCTGCAGCGCCGGGGGCTGGCTCTGCACCCACCGCCACAAGACAGGTGGGCAGGGCGCCAGGGAGGGCGTTCGGCTCGCTGCCCAAGAAGCTGGCCCAGGGCAGCCTGGGGCGACTGGTTCTTTAGCCTTGGGTGACCTCAGAGCCTTTGTGCCCATCTCTGCATCTTCACTGCCAGGCAGGTCGCCCAGGAGCGCACGGCCCTGCTCTCCACGGAGCCAGCCCGGTAGTGCACGACGCGGGGACCGGCGCGTGCTGGCACTGGGTGCGCATCCAGCTGTGACGCGGAACCATGTGGATGTACCCGCTGTGGCAGACTCGCCAGCAGCTCCCCGCACCAGGGCGCTTTGCTGCAGCCTGAGGCGTCTGAACCCGCCTGTGGGGAGAGGCAGGGCACAAGGGGAAGGGTGGAGAGGGGCAGCTCCGGCAGGTGGCTTTGCACCAGAGGCTGCAGCAGGGCCTCTCGCGTCCAGACACCTCGCACCACGGTGCTGCTGTGGCAGAAGAAACATCTCCGAGACACCCCAGCCCGCCTTGCGCCGCGCCCCTCTGGCGGCCACGGGGGGGCTGAGCCAGGCCACTGGAAACAGAGGGCCCCGACCTCTGGCCCTTGGCCCTCCTGCTTTGGGTCGACACCCCCAGGGTCTGCAGCCCAACAGGGCGCGCTCAGGCCTGTCCCGCAGCGGTGGGATACGTGCCGGGTGCACGTGAATGGGCGTCAGCCATACTGGCTTGGAAGGGGTTAAGGGGGCCAGGCAGGCCAATTAACTCCCCTAGGGCACCTGAAGGGGAAGCCAGGGAGCTGGCTCAGCTGCGTGGGCCAGGGGGGTCAGTCTCTAGCCAGCAGGCAGGGGGCTGCTGAGCTGAGCAGCCGGGAACCCACAGAAGCAGCCAGGGAAGCACCATGACACAGGCCTCGGCTGCTTGTTCCAGGGTCCCCGACTGGTCACTGCGCAGGGGCACAAGGCGCTGGGGACACCGGTGACAGCAGGGCCTGGAGGGCAGAGTGGAGTGGCCCGGCAGGAGGGCCAAGCCAGAAAGAGGCCCAGGAGCGAGCAGGGCAGCAGGATCACCCCGCGGGGAGGAGGGCGCATGCTGGTGGAGCTCCGGGACTTGGGCAGCTGCTGGGTCAGCGCATCCCAGCCCCCCGTGCAGCTGAGGTGGCCCCGGGCCAGGCACACGGGCTGCTGCTCGGGCAGCCCCAGCCAGCGGATCCTGGGTGCTGCCCAGGAGTAAGAGCAGCAGCCATGGGAGCCACCCCCGCCCCGCAGCGCGGCTGCAGCCCTGTCCAGTGAGCTGCGTGGAGCCCGGAGCCTCTGCCGGGGCGGGCAGATTAACGGGAACGCTGCCTGCCGGAGCACTCGCGGTGTACTCAGGAGCAGTTATAGCGCACAAACGGCGTTGCCAGGCGTCCGGGATTTTCGCCTCCTGGCCAGCACAAAATTTCAGAAAATACCCGACACCTGACATGCCCGGCTGGCACTTTTGGATATTTCCCGGCCAGCAGGCGAAAATCCCGGGGGCTTCCCTGGTTCCGCAGGGGAGCTGTCTGGCCCAGAGCAGGGAGACAAGATGGCGGGCGGCCGTCGGCAGCTTGTTAGAGCCAGAAAGCTTCAAAAGCATTTCTTAAAGGGGCCACGCTGTTTAAATTTTTTTTTTTTGCTTAATTCTTGGGGTCCTTTTTTTTTTTCCCCTCAACAACTTTGGTCTCCCCTTTTTTTCCCCAGGTGTTTTTTTTGGGGGGGAAGGGGTGGGTTCGGTATTTTTGGTTAAATCATCTGGCAACCTTATTACTAAAAATGCCTGTAACTAAACTGTGTCCTGACACAGAATTAAGCAGCCCACAGAGAAACCCAACCCAAAGCAGAGCTCTTACCTGTCGCAAGTCAGTTACGCTGTATTTATGGGGCGAGTCCAAGAGATAGTTCCGATGATCAAGTCTCCAAATAAACACAAAACAACAAGGGTCAGACACCTCACGAGGCCGGAAAAGGACATCGAGGCAGGCACAAAACAGATGATGTGCAAATCTGATTTCCATTCCCATTGCCTGTACATTAAAATGGCCTGAGATGGGCCAAGAGTCCCTGTACCGTATCATTTTGCCCAGCTGCTTCCTCTTCAGCAGGAAGACTGCCTTGGCTCCCTCTTACCACGTGGGCCACAAACTGAAGCACACCAGGGAGCAGCAGATGGAAACAGGGGCAACCACAAAGCCCCCTAGATCCCCGCTGCCCCAGTACATCCAAGCAGAGAAGTTGGACAGTCCCAGGGACCCAGCGCAGACCAGGGGGTGGCTGGGCCAGTGGGCATTGGCGGAAGCCAGGGAACCTGTGAGCAATGACCATTCTCTGATATCCTGTGGGTGGTCACCGCCCAACCTGCCGTGGCTGTGATCAGGAGATGCCCCTCGGCGGAGCGGGGGCGGGCTACTGGCAGAGCACTCAGCGAGGGCCCCTTTTCTTCGGAGTGCTCTGCGCTCCGTGGGCCCGCACAGCTCCCCGTATGGGCTTTCCAGGGACCAGGCGGGTGCTGGCAAAGGCTGCTGAGGAGGTCGCCAGCACCAACCATCCAAAGTCCCAGCTCGACCTGCTTAAAACCCCCGCGTGGGTTAAAGCTAGGAGGTAATCTGGCTCTTTTGAATGTATCCGGGTGTGTCAGGGTCACATTTTCCAGCTCTCCCTGGCCAGGAGGGCGATGCACATTAAGCAGCAAAGCTGAGATGCTCATGGGAGCTGGGCTCCCAGAGCGGGGACTGAAGGAAGCGCCCCTCGATGAGATGTGCTCCCATGGCTGGAGGGGTGGGGCTGCTGCTTAGCGGGGAGGGGAGGCGCACGAGCGGCTTCGAAGCTGCTGGCCCAGGGCTGGAGATCCGCCGGGGCACGTGGCCAGAGGCGGCGCCGCTTCGTTTCACTTTTACTTGGCACCTCCTGTATCTGGGGCTTTCAATGCATGTCAAGGGTGGCCACAGCTTTGGGTGGGGGCTGGGTTTGCACTGGACACAAACCCTACGTGGCCCAGCGTGGGGGCAAGAGCCCAGCTGGCTGGGGTCCCGCGTGCAGAACCCCTCGAGTGCACGGCCCCTGGCTGCTGTCTCATTGCCGTGGGAAGGGGGGCGATTCCGACCCTCGTTTGGTGCAAGAGGCCGGCTGGAAGGCAGAGCCTGGGCAGCAGGATGACGGCCAGCGCTCCCGGGCACTTGCCAAGGCCAGTTCCCCACGGCGCGGGAGCGACCCTCCCGCCTGCCACAGCTGGGCAAAGATCATCGCCCGCTCCCAAAGGCGAGGACGCGCCGGGCCTGACAGGTGGCGGAGTCAGGAGTGAAACCCAGCAGTGTCTAGCTCCCAGGACCCGTGTCATCCAGACTCCTCCAGAAGGCTCCAGCTCCAGGCAGAGCCGCTCCTTGGACCCTCGGCTCGGTCACGGGCTGCTCCAGCCCCCCAGGGCCTTTGCAGAGCAGCCTGACGAGGTGCCTGGGCGGGAAGGGAGATGGAGCCACGCCAGGCTGGGGAGCCGTGGGTCTGGGCGGCTGCCCAGAGAGCGGCCTCACCTTTTGCTGAGCTCCTTCAGGGCCCCGCTGCGACACACGAGGAGGTAATCGCCAAGCAGTTTCAGCTGCTCTCGGCTTCTGCAGATTTGACTCATCTGCTCCGCGTGGTCGTACAGGCTCTCGTTCACCAGCTGCAGGTTGATTAAGGGTTGATTGCGAATCTGATTCAGGAATTTTAAAGCTTGTCGACAAATCTAAAAGACAGGAAAAGCCGTCATTGATCTGGGCCGGCCTCACTGGAGGGGACACCTCCCGCGGGCTCTGGAGCGGGCCTTGCCACGAAGGACGCTCCCAAGGACAGTCGAGGACTTTAAGGCCAGAAGGGACCACAGGATCACTGCGCCTTCACATCACACAGGCCAGAGAATGGTGTCGGGGCTACAGCATCTTTCAGAGTCATCCCGGCTCAAGCTGAGGACTCCAAATGGCAGCGAACCTGCCTCTGCTGCAGCAGCAAACCCACCCTCCCTGGCAAAACCGTGCGTCTAATTTGAACTGGAGCCAGGCCAGCCTCTTGTCCTGCCTTTTGCTGCTTGGTACTGGCTCCCTGCAGACACGCACCGCCAGCTCTATTCTCCTCCTGAGCTTTGAGGCCGCTGGTTCTTTTCTGCACCCTCCTCAGGTTTCCAACATCCTTTTCCAAGCATAGATGTCAGACCTGCACACGCTATTCCAGCACCGGTCCCTCAGCGCCACGCCCAGGCAAAATCCCCTCCGGCTTCTCCTCACACCTGCCCCATTGGTCCACAGATGTTTTAAGAACTGGGCAGCCCCTGCCAGCCCCTCCCGAGACTTACTGCTCTTTTTGTCAAGTCCCAGTTGTGGATAAGGCGCGAGGGAATCACAGACTCGTCGTCCTGGTGGCAACTGTCGCAATAATAGAGGCCAGAGAAGGCACAAAGTTTGGGTTTCACAAAACTGAGTCCGATCTGGCGGGAACAGCCTGGGAAGAAGAGAGATTGGACCGTGAGAGAACAGCAAATCCTAAGCCCCTAGGCACCTCCGAAGATGGGTCCAAAGAGCACAGACCTGGGGTGCTGGGCTGTGTACGGAAGCACACTTTGCGGAGAACATCTCCAGTTAGCACGGGGCAGCAGAGTCATCTGGGGCTAGAGAAAGGTCAAGAGAAATTGAGAAGAGTAACACAGAAGAATCCAGCAAGGGACATTTAAAGAGGGAGCTCCGAGAACAGTGACAAGGAGAGAGTGACCTGCTAACGGGAGAAGTGTGCGCTTCCCAGGGGTTACATCAGAGCAGAGTGGGTCACGTACCCCCCGCCCAGAAGACAACAATAGGAAATCAAAGCTCAAGGAGGTTTTCCCCAAAAGTCCCCAGCTGATCAAAGCCGTCCCAAACACACACAAACGCAGAAAACAAAAAGAAATCAAACCAAGTAGTGAGCAGCACGGCACTAAGAAAAGTAAGTTGTTCCAATGGGTAATCCCTCTCCCTGTAAGATCGGGCGTCTTGTTTACAGAGATGTGAGCAGCTAGGAAATCTGGCCGCAGTCTCCTCTGTGGCTAGATAAAAATGTCCAGGCTCAGCCAGGGATGTAGAACCACTTGGAAGGAGCAGCTGGAAGCCAACTAACCTGGCTTCTGGGACCTTGCTCCCTTGGGGGTTCACTGTGGTGAGATTTGGAGAATGAGTTTTTCCTACTAGTCACGTCCCACGCGTGAGACAACCGGGGCTTGCGTATCGAATGGGGGACAACCCGTGAGAGCCAGTCACAGAGCCCAGCGGAGGTGGCTGCTCTCTCCACCGCTCAGCAGGAGCAGAGACGAATGTGTCGCGAGAAGTGCAAGAGGCCTGGAGTTTAATGAGACAGACAGTGGGAGTCAGGGTCTCTCTCAAACTCCTGCTTTGGCCATGCAAATGGGCCACAAGCTGCTCCTGGCAGCCAGCAAACATGCCTGAGTGGCAAATCTAGAGTCCCAATCAGCCCATTTCAAGGGTTATGACATGACTGAAGTCAGGAAAGCAAAGCTCAGACAGGCCCTGCAAACCCCTCAGTCTGCTGCCTCTGCCTGTCAGTGGCTGAGGGGGCAGCCGGGCTCCGGACAGAAGGAAGTGATGTTTCAGAAATGAACAGACACAACACGGGCGTGAAAAGCAAGTGCTGAAAAGCATGCGGGGCACAGAGCACGTTCTCGGAGTGGCACAGAGAACCCTGGTTGGGATTCCTCGAGTTTAATCAACTTACTCTACTAAAGAAAGAGCAAACGAAGCTTTATGTAGAAATCAATGTCTGTTCTCCTACTAAATCAAAGTTACCTAGAGCGTTGGGGAGGACTTCTTGGGTGATGGTTAAATGAGATTGTCACGCTCGGAAGCGACACGCTACTCAAGTGAAACTCTCTGTCCCTGGAGCGTTGATCTTAGAACACGCACACATCCCTTAGACCACCCGCTCCTTGTGGTTTATCCCCCAGGCCGGAGCCCTGACTTTCAGCTGCGAGGCCCCTTCACAGTCCAGGCCTCTCCCGTGAGGTGGAGCCAGGAAGCACAGCCAACACATACCTGCGCAGATGAAGCTCTGGGAGTCCAGGCCTTTCTCCATGGGGATGGCCACCAGATACTGTAGCAAAAAGCCATTTTCCTTTACAGTGGTTTTCAAGATTGCTTGTGAATTCCCATCCAAATGGCCCCCGAGCGTCAGCGCCTCCTCGGCTGTTTCTAGATACGAGGTCAGCACCCTACGGACGAGCCCTCTCCATGCCGCGGCGGCGGCAGCGCTCTGCGCCTGCAGCTTCAGGACGGCTTTGGAGGTGATCACCTTGAAAAAGGCAGGCCCGCCCAGACTCGTGTCGGGCAGGATGTCTTGGATCGTCTCTATCCCGTAGCTGTTGCTCAGGATTTTTTCATGGTTTCTCACTTTAAAGCATTTTAAAGCGTCTAACGACAAGGAAAAAATGAACGGAGCCCAAGTCCTGTCAACATCCATGTACAGCACCGTTTCTTTCACTGCGTCTAGTTCTGGTGCAAGAGGAGACGTCCAGACACAGGCGTTTCCAGCGGCGCTGCTGGCCGGGGGCAACGCTGCTGACTCGCCGAGCAGCGCTCCAACTGCGTGCCCCTCCAGGGCATCTTCTGGACAGTCAAGCGTCTCCCATTCCTCCTCCTGCTGGGGCCGGCACTTGCGGAGCGCCTCGTGTATCCTGTCCAGCCAGTCCTCGGCCTCGTCCCGGGAGGGAGCACGCAAGCACAGCTTCTTCCCTGAGAACACCAGCTCGAAGCGGCCGTCGCTGCACACCCGCCCCAGCGACTCGCAGCGCAGCAGAGAGTAGTTCTCCAGGCAAACCCGCTCCTCGTGGTCCAGGAAGAGGCGCAACTCCAGAGGCGACAGCTCACAGCAGAGCTCCTTCCAGAGGCCCATGGCTCCCCTGCGCTCCAAAGTGCCCAGCTTCAGGAGGCCTCGGAAGGGATTGGAGAGACCTTGGGGAGACAAGACACTTCTGTGAGCTGGGGAGTGGCGGGGAGAAGCCCGGGAACAGTTCACACCAACAGGAAAGTGTTCCAGAGACGCAGCTGCCTCTCAGAGAGTGGCCTGACTTCCCATTGCTCTACCCCTTGTGCAAAATGAGTGTGTAAAACTCCCCCCAGAGATGGGGAGCTCACCCTGCACTTTGCACTGGTACTGGTAACCAGGCACCTGGGGAGAATGGATCTCTTAGGGCTCGCACGCCAGAGAAATCTAGCTATCCCCCACCGCTGGGAACAGGAACACCCAGGAGCACGGGGGGCCCACGGGTAGCTGGCGTCCTCTAAACCTGCTCAGAACAGATCTCATCAGAACAACGTGGCGTGAAGTGCTTCTCTCACCAGGAGGGTTTGCAAGGCAGCTGACAGGCAGCACAACCCACTTCTCAGCTCCCCCCGCTGCACGGGGACTTAATACAAGTGCATCTAGGCTCCACTCGGGCAGCTTTCCGTACCATCCCCACGGGCCCCTCGGGCTGTACTCACATACCGATCTGCCTGCGATGAACAACATGGAAGCCCTTTTGTTCCTGCTCAGGGGAGGCTTGGGGCTTTCCGGTCTTTGAAGACGACAAGCAAGGCTCCTCCAGACGGAGTGTGCTGCTCAGCTCTGTGGACCGGCCTTCTCGTGCCCCCTCAGGGGAGGACCCAGAGGAATCCGTGAGGCCTTTGCTGCTCCCTTCTGGAGACGGCCTGGAGAAGTCGTCTTCTGAGATCCAGTCCCTTCTTTTCTATGTACAAAAAGAACTGAAATATTATTGACCTTAGGCCAAGTCCTGAGAGCATCCCACGCTTCGCGCAACACGGCCGGGGGCTTCAGTGGCTCTGCTCACAGGTCTGAAACGAAGCAGCCGCATTAGTGCACAAGGGGCCAGGGGCTAGCTGCCTGCAAAGCCAAGCGTATTTACATTGAATGGGGCTTGTGGGCTCGCTAGCAGTTCTCTCTATCCAATCACAGGTCAGAAAGTCAGTCCTGCCCTAGCACACGGCCATGCCAAGGTCCCTCTCCTCGGTCAGTGCCGCTGCCTGAACACAACTTCCCCAGGAGACCATGGGGGTTAAGTCTTTGAAGGGTCATGCCCACCTCCCCCGCTCAAACCTTCACGTGCCATTCCCAGTCTGCGTGTGTCCCGTGCGCCTGTAGCGTCCACTGGGCTGATGCCCTCAGGCTGCAGCAGACTGGAGAAGGGCTGTTTCCAGGAACAGAAGCCATGTTTGTTCATCCCTGTTGTGCTCATCTCTAGGCACCTGAAACTTCTGCTTTGACTCACTAACGCCCAGGGCCACCATCAGCGCTTTCTAAAGAGGAGGCAGATTGCGTGCTTGCTCCTTCCAGCATTGCAGCCACATCTGAGACGCACATTTCGGGGCAGCTGTGCTGCCAAGTTCCTTCCAGCTCCAGGGCTCTACTGCCTGGGCCCAGCAACGTCTTGCTGTTTATCTGACCGATTTGTTCCAGCCCCTGCTCTTTTCATGCATCTGGCCAAGAGAACTTTAGCTCGTTTAAAAATGCACGAGAAGGGCGAGGACCCAGCTCGACCTCAGGAGCCAAGGTGAGATGCTGGCTTGTGGCAGAGCCTCTTTTCCTTGCCAACGAGCGGACGTGCTTTGCACTGGGGATGTGAAAATGCGGTTAGATGTGTAACTGCTACACACTGCAGTGATTACACGCGCTGCGGGCTCTGTGGCCTAAAGCTGAAATAACTTTTATACTGCAGCAAAGCCTCCCCAGCTGGCTCCCCGAGAGCCAGCGTGGAACCGGCGGTGGGGAGGCCAGGCCAAGCCAGGCAGCTGCTCCAGGCTCTACCGGTGAACCAGAAGTGGTGAGCCTCTCCCGTCACGGCTCGCCAGTTAACCAGGTAACCGCTGACAGCCCTGCTTTACACATCACCCTCCCAGGCTAGTATCCGTTTCCAGAGTGGTGCTTGCTAGGACACTAGAAAGTCAGTGTTCCTTAGCTGTCAGCACTGACCCAAAACGGGCAGAGAGCCGGCACTGCTAGTCTGCTATCTGCAGAGGTGGGGACCTTTTTTGGGTCGGGGGCCGCTGACCCACAGAAAAGTCAGTCGGGGGCTGCACACAAGTGAGAAGCAAAGAAACCCCCTCACTGACGTGGCCCCCGACTGAGGAGGAGCAAGACCCTCCCCACGTTCCCCTCGCACACCAGAGCCTGGGGGCCCAGGCTCGTAGATTTAGTGTGCTCCGGCCCCAGGCCTTAGGTTCCCCTCCCCCAGCCTAATATGAACTAATAAGATTACTTTTTGGGGAAAAAGGCTGGGAATGGGCAACAGGGGAGGGATCACATGATGGTTCCCTGTTCTGTTCCCCCCCTCTGGGGCACCTGGCCTTGGCCACTGTCAGCAGACAGGACCCTGAGCTGGACGGACCTTTGGCCTGACCCAGCCTGGCCATTCTCCTGTTCTGTTGTTTTCTCATTACTTTTAAGCCCGTCCTGAAGCAAATTTCTATCTGTGCAGCTGGGAGGTGCCAACTTCTCTCAGCATGCAGCGAGTGGCTATTGGCATCCTAGAACAGTCACCCAGCACCTGCTCCAGGCTAGGGTAAGCATATTCCCTTAGATAGGCTCTTCTCCATTTCCTACCACCACTCTCCAACTGTGTAACTGGGTGACATCTTCCACCAAACCCTTAGTCATACTTCAACAGCTGATCTAATAAAATGACCACTGCTCATGTGTTCTACTTAATTTTCAAGCATCCTTATGATTTGAACATGAGCTAAACCTTATTCACTTATTTTTTGTGAAAAACCACTGTCCCTTCTGGCTACTAAAGGGACAGTCCCCACATACAAGGTAGCCAGCGCCAAGATACAGTGAACAAGAAGATTATATTTACTCTAGAAACAGGAATGACTCGTGCAGGACAATAACAGGTATTTAAGCATGATGGAATTTCCTGTTGACATGCACAGGTTATGAATAGATCAACCAAACCACAGCTAAGAGGCAGGATAGGTAATAAGTAATTGCAATTAACTCAAGTGATTAACTTAAAAAAAAAAAAAAGCAATCACAGTTTTAATTGCAGTGTTAAAAATAGACTATTAATTGAAATTTCTTGAATATTTGTGGATATTTTTCTACATTTTCTAATATATTGATTTCAGTTACAACACAGAATTCAAAGTGTACCGTGCTCACTCTCTATTATTATTACAAATATTTGCCCTGTAAAAATGATAAACAAAAGAAGCAGTATTTTTCAGTTCACCTTATACAAATACTGTAGTGCAATCATGAAAATGCAACTTATATGTACATTTTGTGTTACACCTCTGCACTCAAAACCAAAACAATGTAAAACTATAGAGCCAACAAGTCCACTCAGTCCTACTTCTTGTTCAGTCAATCGCCTAGAGAACCAAGTTTGTTTACATTTATGGGAGAGAAAGCTGCCCGCTTCTAATTTACAATATCACCCGCGAGGGAGCACAGGCATTTGCATGGCACTGTTGTAGCTGGTGTTGCAAGGTATTTACATGCCAGAAGCTAAACATTCATATGCCCCTGCGTGCTTCAGCCACCATTGCAGGGGATGTGCTTCCATGCTGATGATGCTCTTTAAAAAAATGACGAGTTAGTTAAATCTGTGACTGAACTCCCTGAGGGAGAACTTGTCTGCCTCCTGCCCTCTGCTACCCACATTCTGCCAAACTGTCCCTGTTACAGCAGTCTCGGGCGATGAGCTGGCATATGCTTCTTTTAAGGACACTTTCACTGCAGATAGAAGGCATTAATGTGCGGTTTCTAAAGACAGCTACAGCACTCGACACCAGGTTTAAGAGCTGTCCAAACTCTGAGAAGGACGAGGTGTAGAGCCTGCTTTCGGAAGTCTTCTACATGAAAGTGTTGCTCTTTTAAACTATAGAACCTGAACCACCGGAAATGAAAATCACCCTTGCATTGGTTCACGTTGCTTTGGATCGTATGTCGTCTGGAATGGTGGCTGAAGCTTGAAGGGACCTATGAATCCTTAGTGCATCTGGCAAGTAATATCTTGCAGTACCAGCTACAACAGTGCCATGTGAACACCTGACCTCACTTTCAGGTGACATTGTAAACAAGAAGCAGGCAGCTTTAACTCCCGCAAATGTAACCAAACTTGTTTGTCTGAGCCAGTGTTTCCCAAATAGTGCTCCGTGTGAAAGTAAGGGTTCTGCGAGAACCCGATCACTCCTCCCCTCCTGCTGAGCTGGCCTTAGGGGCGGGCGAGTCGGGCGGTCACGTGGGGCCATCATTTTCAGGAGGCCGCTGCAGTCTTAGAGGTGGGCCGGCAGGGGTTTTTTGTTTATTTTTGTTTGACAGTTTTTCCACTTTTTTTTTGGTCAACCAGTTTCCTCTGGTGTTTTTTTTTTTTTTTTTTTTTTTAAGGGTTCCGTGGCCAAATAAAATTGGGAAACACTGGTCTGAACAATTGGCTGAACAAGAAGTAGGAATGAGTGGACTGGTAGGCTCTAAAGTTTGACATGGTTTTATTTTTGAATGCAAGTGGGTTTTTTGTACATAATTCTACATTGTAAATTCAATTTTCATGATAAAGAGATTGCACTATAGTGCTTGTAATAGGGGAATTGCAAAATACTATTTCTTTTATTTTTGACAGTAATCAAAAGTAAATGTAAAGTGAGCACAGAACAGTTTGTATTGTGTTATTTAAATCAATATAGTTGAAAATGTAGAAAACACCCTTAAATAAATGACGTTCTATTATTGTTTAAAAGTGCCATTAATTGTGATTATTTTTTAATCCCTTGACTGTCCTCGTAAGATGGTCACTGAGCATTTTTAAGGAGCAGACCCCAACAAGAGAAACTGTTTGGGGTGGTGTGAGGATATTTGGCAATAGCATCAAGACAGAACGATGCGTCGGGAGATGGAATTAAGCAAAGCACAGTCTGGCTCGACTATCAGACTACGTTTGCAAGCAGTGAAATCTAGAGAACTGTTCCAGCCAGCCACCGGACGTGGCGCTACCCTTCCCGCGAGGTATCCAAACTAGACAGAGCATTGGCGAGGGCGACCCTGCACTAGCCTCGGTGACCAGACGTCTGATGCTGCATGTAGCAACACCTGGCAGAGCTGTTTCAGGGGACTGGTTTGTGCAGCCAGTTGTTGCGTAAGAGGAACTCTCCTGGCACGTCCCAATGACGCTTCTCAGAGTGTTCTTTCAGACTGCAAAATGTCCAGGGACAGATTTTCAGCAGGGCTCAGCAGTTTCTATAGAGAACAACAGAAAGTCCATTCCCCTTCACTGAGAACAATGGGAGCTGAGGCCGGTGGGAAATCCAGCCACCCTTTCACGTAGGTGCTGGGTTCTTACCTGGCTGCCTAGATCAGGAAGCTTTTGGTGAGGTGCTTGCCAGGTAATTTAACAAGAAGGGATTTCTCAAAGCCTAGCACAGCAGCGTAGCCCTCAGCTTCAGCAACGCACGGATGGGGCAAGGAACGCTTTTCATCGTGGCTCTGTGGCAATATTCAGAGTGACCAGGAGACCAAACAACCACTGTCTGTGGGGCTCAACTTCAACGGACCAGCAAGCTGGAAGTCTCCTTCGCCCTCCACAAACCTAACCACTTCCCCACTTGTTCAGCTGTGAAGGGCTGAGAACGTTGTATCACCTACCGGACATGCTGCTGCTGGTGAAAGCAAGGACTCCGTCACTGGCCTGTGATCCTCTTGGCTCTCCTTATGGCCATTGATCTGACTGGGTCCATCGTTACCCTCTGGGTCAATAATGTAAAGCTGGCGGGAGGGATCTTTGTGGGCTGCGACTGGCTGAGACGCCTGGATTCCTGTTGCTTGGGAAGGCGGAGCTGGCAGCCTGCTGGCTGTAGCTGGCTCGTCGGCCCAGGGACACTGCGGGTTGCCGGTCTCAGGAGGCAGCGCAGCACACGGGGTGCTCTCTGCTGCTGCACCGAATGGCAGGGGAGCGGCTCTGGAGACAGCAGGAGGAGATGCAGGCTGCCCGGGCGCCAGTGCCAATAGGTTAGGACCAAGCTCTTCTTCAGTAGGTTCACAGACTTGCTGAACTTTGCTGAATTCAGACAATACCCTTAAAACAGAGTTTAAGCAAATAAAAGTGAATAGACTAAACAACGCCTGCTCCAGTGGTAAACTGCAAGGCCTCACTGGTTCCCAGAGGCCCCGAGAGGATGACATCCAGCATAGCCTCCGAAGTAGTGTACTGCCTTAAGTGATCAGCCCAGGCCTTTGTCTAGGGTCTAATGCATCCACTATAACTGTTTTGCAGACTCGAGGGCCAGGTGGGACTTTTCTGATCATCCCCTCTGAGCTCCTGCACAACATGGCCCCAGCTCTTTAGAAAAGCAGCCAGTCTTGCCAGTGAAGGAGGACCAGCGCCCCTGGAAGAGTGGAGCAGAGCTACCCAAGAATGCAGCTGGGGCTAGATACCAGCTACTAAAGCACAGGGGTGGAGCAGCGGAGCTAGGACATCAGCACTTCCAGCTGTCCAGCCCCTATGGCCTCAGAGACCCGGAGTGTCAGGCAGCCACAGAAATGCTGCCACTGCACCAATCAAATGACACGGATTTTCCTCTTTCGAAGGTGCTGTCCCACACCCTGCGACATCACAGCATCCTGGCTGTCTGCGCTTGCCACTTACACTGCTGTGTGACCCCACAAGGAGTCCCGTGCGCCCTTTCAGACTAACAGATTCACTAGGGTATCTGCTTTTGCGGGTAGAATTCATCTTACCCCCGAAAGCTGATGCCCTAATCAACTGGTTCGTCTCTAAGGGGCCACGGGACTCCTCGTGGGGTCTGCAGACACAGACTAACACAGCTCCTGCGGCAGGCTAACCCTGCACGTGCTTGTGAGAATTTCCTGGAGATGAGGCTTGTGGTAGGCGTGTTACTGCTTGAGGGCTGGGAAAAGGGGTTCCTGCACAGCCACAGAACAGCCTTTCCAAGTCAAAACAGGAGACTCCTCATTCATCCACAGTTACTAGAAAAATAAACGTTCCGGCACAAATCATTCGCTTTCGGTAACATAGCAAAGGCTGAAAGAGCTACAGAACTCGGCTCCTAGCATGGATGCTTTCTTTAAACAATTCATATCCTCAGCATACTTGGGAGTTTGCTTTTACTCTGGTCGCAAGTCATTATTTTTGACTGCTATTTATTGTAGGTCCCACAGAAGAGAGCTTTGCACACCGACTAGGATTACATGTCACAGTTTTGCATGACCGCTTTGATCTGTGACTCGCCATGGTTTGGGTGTCAAATTTCCTGTAAGAATAAGCATTGGGAGCTGTGATAAGCAAATAGCAGCTGTGTCTGCTCAGATAAGAGACTGCTTCATGCTCCTTTGAACGCAATTTTGATCTCAACATAACAGCCGAGATTGAACCTCAAATCAGAAATCTTTCCATCACTAACCTAATCAAATCCAAGTGGGCTCTTTTTTGGCACAATCTCAAGAAGTGAATTTTTTAAAACCTAAACCTGGGTGACGAAGCTGTTAACGAGGGTGCTGCACGAAGCAGAATTAATTGAGTGATGGTCTGCTATAATTTTGCTGCCTCGCCCGGGCTGATAGCCATTCAAGGTGGCTTTTTGTCAGGAATCTAAACACAGCTGACAAGGCAAGAGTCACAAAGCCTCTTCTCTGACCACCGCTCTGGTTTAAAACCTGCACTTGCCAAGATAAAACCAGTCTGATCTTAGATTGCTTAGATCTAGGTGAGACAATGTCCTTTTAGTTTGCACGGTGACAGCAAAAACATTTGCAGTGCTACTGGTTCTGGTTTTGCTCTGTCCTGACATTCAAGGGGTTCTACAGAGCTAAATCAAACAAATCAATGAACAAGCTGTTTGCACGCTGCAAACGCTGCCGCTCTTACTGGAGAAATCAGCAATATGTTTTCCTCACACGGCCTCAAAATAGCTGCATGCACTTTTGGGAGACATTACGTCTCCGGGCCTCTACTGGAGGAGGAAAAGGTTCTAGCCAAGAGTCAGTCACCACCGGGAGCGGCCTGAAAGACAGCCGACCGGCCTGTTGGATAGCCAGTGAGGTTAAAAGTATTCAAAGGTATTTAGGCACCTACCTTCCACAGCTTGCCGTTGATCTGAGCTGCAGTCACTTTACTTAGCAGGAAAACTCCAGCCAAGCCTTGCAACTAGTGTTTTTTCCAACCTTGTGCAGAATAAATTTTGTTCTGCACACCGAGGCATATGCAGATGTGCACCAACAGTAGAAATACCTGCTGTCGCTGTGGGTGCTCTGCTAATCAGCTGGGGGCCTTTGAATCTCTCCTGGGAGGCCACACAAGTGTCAACTTACAGCAGCAATGGGCAACCAAATGAGTGAGTGGGCTGCATGAGTGGCCCTCCGCTGGGGTTCCAACTTCAGCACCGCAGTCCCCCCCCATATACCTCTTGCTCACTGGGGCACAGGAGCCCTGCACTTCCTACTCCTTGCCCTCCCCCCCAGCACTTCCAGAGCATGTGAATCATCTGGTTCATGCTCCCTCCCAGAGCTGGACGCTGTGAACAGCTGATTCAAAGGCTCCAGCTCTGGGAGGGAGGGGCAGGAGAGGGGACAGAATGAATCAGCGGATGTGCAGTCGTGCAAGAGAGGGGGAAGAGCAGGAAAGCGCAGGGCTCTGGTTCCCCAGTGCGTGAGAGGCGTGCGTGGGAGGGGGCAGACGGGGTCCACGGGCCGCACGTGGAGCTACAGTGGCCGCAGGTTGCCCACCACTGGCTTGCAGGAAACACGCTTTCCTTTTCCCTTTCCACGCCCACAGGATAAGGACGAGGCTCTGGGGAGAGTGACAGGTTTTCTGCTGGGGAGAGGATGAGCCCAGGGGCTGAAACCCTTAGCAAACTGCACGCTGAGATACTCACTCCTGCAGAGACCTGTCCAAATCTTTGGCGCCAGCCGTCCCTATGTCAGAGTCGCTCGACAGGAGCACCTCGTCCCTCCCCGGACTCCTGGTGCAGTTGGCCTGCAGGAGATTGCTGGAGCCTGGGCTGGAGGATGGCTGGGAGGAGCTCGCCGTGTTCAGGCTGAGCGTGGAGCAGGTGAGGTTACTTCTGTCCTCGTTTTTACCGATGGGTGATACGCTGGGTCGAACGTCAGTGTCATCAGAGCCGGACGAGTGCGAGACCGAACCCAGCGACTCCTTCCTCTGGAGTTCCGAGCTGAAGGGCGTCAGAGGCTCCAGCAGCTCCGAAACAGGACACAGCCCCGACAGGGACAAGGGAGTGACCGTCCATTCATTCAAAACAGCGGATTTGTAGGACAGTTCGAAGGTCAGGGAAGCTAATCCCTGCAAAAAGCTCAGCAGAAATTCGCATTCCTCCACATCCAGCAGTAGGGCTGATGTCTGATAGTACTCGGGCAGCCTGGGTGTCTCCTGTAGCAGTAACTTCAAATAACACTCCATGAGGCCATCATTCAATGCTAGCCTCAGCCAGGCCCGGCAGCGCCCCACGTCAGTGCTGATAAAACTCAGATGCTCCAGCTCTGAAATGATATTTCTAGGGGAGGAAAGAAAAGAACGTGTTACTGCGCTTCACGACAGCCCAGGGGGTTGGGAGATGCACTGCACACTGCAAGGGCCAGAACCTGACAGGCACGCACAGAAGGGAAGTCGAACGCTTGCATTCCCCACGATTCTCTCACGTGACCCTGCATGCCCAGCCATCGACGGCATTACTCGAAAACGATAAAACAACAGTGAAAAGTTTTCAGTTGAAGCTGGTTTTCTACAGAAAACTGGGCTGCAACGATTTCCCTCTGTTGGCACAAACACCCCCGTTTCCCGTGGGAAATGCTGGTTTGCATCAAAAGCCCAAACTCTTGAAAACCAAACGATCTGGATTTGGAGATGCTGCCACAGTAGCTCGTGGGAGCTGTAGTTCCATTGCTTCCCCTCTATTGGACTACATCTCCCATGAGGCACTGCCTCTGCTCTCCAAGCATGGGGAGGAGCTCCCTTCCTTGTGCTCTGAGCTGTTTGCCTGGAGAGCTTTTCTGTCCTCAGGACTGGAGATTCACAACGGCAACGGGCAGTGTAATTATCTGAAGGGCATTAAAATGTACAATCTGCGGAGTACAGTAAACTACAGCATCAAGAGCTGGATCCACCAGGGGTTTCTTTTCCCAGTGACGGTGGTTTCTGGACTTCCAGTGACAAATTCCTTCATGCATTTTGTTTCACCAGCAACAACCAGGCACGCCCAGTACCTCTGTCTAGGCAGGGAAAGAGGCCGGGAAGCCAGAACATTTTTCTTCCCCTCACTGGTTAATCAAAACCAACTGATTTAAAGTATTTCTCCCCAAAATCTAATGGTGAAACTACTGGGGGTACTGAAGCCATAGAGGAAGTGTGGGGGGCTTTCTGGTCACTTTAAAAAAGAAGGGGGGTGGAAATATTCAGACACTAAAACGTCTCCCAGGGAGCATGTCTCACAAAGAGCTGAAGGAATCTGGATGAAACATTCCAAAATCATAGGCACAGACACAGGATTGAAAGCTTCTGTGCAGAAGGTAAATGTTTCATAAACTCATCAGCATACTAAAACAGCACATGAGAACAGCTCATTCTTACCTAGTGCTTTGCATCAGGAGAGCTCAAAGCACTTTGTGGAGAGAAAAAACCCTCAGTACCATTATACCCATTTTAGGGATGGGAAACTGAGGCACAGAGAGGAGATGCGACTTGACCAAGGCCACGGAGCAGGAAATGGAATCCGGGCCTCCCGAGTGCCCGCCCAGACCACAACAATTTTCCAACCTTAACTCCAGGGTCACTACATTGCCTAGAAATACAATGACCAACTTTCTCAGTGGGATGTCGTATGTTTCCCACCTATGCTCGGAAACTGCAGACAGCACACCTGGATCTCTGCTCCGCTAGCCATGCTCCCTGAGCAGAGCAAGAGAAGACAGTGGCCCCTCATTTGGATTCATTTCGATCTATGAAGTCCCAGGAAAGATGCTAGCTTCTGGTGATCTTCTCTGCCCAAAGCAATGGAGCCAGGGGCTGCCTGCCAGAGGACGTCCCTTGTAGGGACGTTAAAATTACATTAATCAGCTAATCGAATAGTCGATAGAATTTCCATCGACTATTCGATTAGTTGATAAGGGCGCTTCTGCTCTGCAATGTAGCAAGAGACGCCAGGCTATTGCTACATTTCAGAGGGGGAAGTGCCGCGAAATGTACGAGAGCCCCAGCAGGGACTCATGTGCGTTTCAAAGACTGAAAAGCCGCATGGAGCCTGGGGCCAGTGGGGGACTCTGGCCCTAGGCTCCACGCCACGCTTCCGCTTCGAAATGTACAAGAGCCGCAGCAGGGACTCCTGTACATTTCGACGGTGGAATGCTGCCATTGCGCCCCTGCCCCCTCCCATGGAGCCGGAGCCGGGGGGAACCGGCTTTTAAGCCAGCTCCCCCAGCACCCCTTCTGCTCTTCCATCCTCCCGCCCCGCTGCCTCTTTCTGACAGAGGCAGCAAGTGGGGAGGGGTAAGCAACTAGTCGACTAGCATGTCAACTATCCGATAAGCTTTTGCTTATCACATAGTCGACTAGTTGCTTACATCCCCCGTCTCCTGACCTGGCTACAGCACAGTTCCAACTTGCAGGGCTGTAGAGGAACCCTGCTTGTGGAGGCTAACGCTGTGGGCAATTCTTCTGACTCAAAACTTGGTCTAAAGACTGAGGCTTAGGGCACTAGACAATGTTGCAAGCACGTCCGCGACTGGCCCAGTCAGCGGGCTGGGGCTCAGGCTTGGCCTTCGGGGCTTTCAAACTGCAGGGGAGATGTTCATCAGCGCTGGGGTTTTGACACCCCACGGAGGAGAGCTTCTCAGAGCTCGTGCTTCTGCCCAAATATCTCTGCTGCAATTTTCAGCCCCTCAGCCTGAGTGAGCTGACCTGGGCTTTGAGACTCAGTGTACATGCTCCTCACCTGTGGGTGATGGCTTTCAGCAGCCCCCAGAAGACAGGCTGGGGAAGAGGGGTACGGCCCCCTAGCTTTTTCCCTTTTCCTCCAGCCTCCGGTTTGATGTACTTCGCCTTCAGCCCATGCACAAACACAGCCTCCAGTGCACAGCACAGGGCGTTGGCGTGGTCGTCCTCACTGGTGACCAGGGCGTCGGAGGTGGCGTACTGTTTCTGCAGCCCCTTGATGGAACTCACCAGCTGCTTCTTGATCAGCTGCAGCATAAAACGGGTGGGTTTGTTATAAAACCAGCTCCCATGCAAGAGGGCCCTCCCCCCGCTGAACCAGGCTCCCAGCTACTCCTGTGAGGATCTTGTGCTGCAGGGTTTCCTGATCTCCACGCCCAGTGGCCCGCTGCCTGCTCCCTTTGGTGTTTTCCTGCCCACAGCCAATCGGCTGAAAAACTGCACTTCTTCCTAGGCCACGGCCTGACCGGAAAGGCTGCGGCAGCGCCGCCACCGGGCCCCAGGGCAGATGCGCATGGCAGCGACGGGAGGGGGTCTCACTGCTGCAAAGTGTCGAGTGGGGGTGTGAGAGCCACGGAGCCAGCCTGCAAACCCTACGCACAACGGAAATCACGTCAAGCCGAGGGGTGAGGCAGCGTCCCCCAGCAGCCGTGGCAGTGGGTAAGCCACCATCCTGAGAAGCACAAACTCGTCTCTCGCCCTAGTGCTGCCCACAAGGGCGCAGCTGCTCCCCTAGGCATCACAGCAGAGTCGCAGGCCGGTCCTGGCGGGACTCTCCACCACAGGTCAGTGCTCCACACAGGAAGGGAAACAGCCACTCGACGCACAGGGAAGGGTCAGCCACGTCAGCTGACTCCTGCAATCGCGCTCCGCCGGCAGCAATCAAGCCTGCTTCCTGCTGCGGGGTGCATGGTGAGCACAGCTCGGCTGGCTTCAATGTCAGGGAGTCACCCCAAAATGTGACCTAGCAGCTGTTGTGACCTTACGCCTCCCCCGCCTTGCCGGACTATGTAAGACCCTAGCGTGTGAGCTCTGTGCGGGGAGACGGTCATTTCACTGCCTGACCGTGGAACATCCAGCACCAGGCGCTCCGGCTCTTGCTTGCACCGCGGGCGCTACTGACCCCCACCCCCGTTCTACACAACTACCTCCGTCCTGGGGGCAAGCCTGAATCCCAATCTGTGTAGCTAGTTTACTAAAAAGTGGCTTGAAAGATGCACAGAGTCCCACGGCTGCACAAAGAAAAATACCCAGGCGACTGCCACTTCCGTAAGGGTGCTCCAGGGCACCGACCCAACGCTTGGAATCTTCTCCACGCTGTGCCATGCCTGCCAGGGGCAGCAAGTTAACCAGCTGCCAATGGAGTGGCACATCCGTGGGCGTGGAGACACCCACCGACGCGTTTTCTCATGACACCGGTCTCTGGCGTCGGGAGCAACGCTTTTGCCCGTGCTGAGCTTAGGCTCGGGCAGCTCCTGTTGCTGCGCAGCACCCCTCCTCGCGGGACCGCCCACAGCAGTGAGACACGACCCCCCTTGCCCAGAGCTGACACAAAAGCAGTGACAGCAGTAAAAGGCCCTTTCTCTCTGTGCGTAGAGCGGGGCTTTGGCCGGTACACCCCCGATCTGCACTGTTATACCGGCCTGGTGCTCACAGCCACGTCAGGTCACGCGAGTTATCTGCCAGCCAGGTAACCTGGGTTCCGGCCAGTCACAGAGAGCCCCAGCCGGACTCACTCACCTGAATCGCTGCCTTGGGGCCAGGCCGGGTCTCAGCCGTGTGACTGGAATGCATCTCAGAGCCTCCTGCCCCCCGACTCACAGCACATCACGCCTGTGGGAAGACAGGGGAGATGTAAACCTGCAGGATACAGGAACAAGGAGAAGTGCAACAGGGATTCAGCAGGATGTGCAGATCACAGTCTTCCCAGACATAGCGCAGGCCCATCACGCCAAACCCAGCGTGGGGCCGACCCATGCCAGTCCCCAGTGCTCTCCCAGTGCTGGGATGGGGCAGCAGGAGGAGTTTCGCTTTCCACGTGCAGTGGGCCCCACACACACAGAGATGCCCATGGGACGACAGCCTTCCGGGTTGGATCCAAGGAACATCAGCGTGGCGGGCGAGCCCAAAGGTCCATTCGCCAGTGTCCTGCCTGCCGACAGAGGCCAAGGCTGAGTGCCCCAGTGACCAGACCACGGAACCGTCCCTCCCCCGTCTCCCATTCCCAGCCCTAACACACAGAGGCTGGACTCCATCGCTGGCCACTGATGGCCATAACCTCCAGCAATGCGGCCAGCTCTTTGCTGAACCCTGCGATAGTCTTGGCCTGGGTACAGGCCTGAATCTCCGCAAGAGCCGCTCCAGGGACAAGCAGGCTCCTTAGGAGAAACCAGCTCCCACTGAACACCAACCTGCTGCCCCCGAGAGAAGCAACCCAGGAGCCTGGCGGCAGAGCACGCAGGGCAACAGCTCCTGGTCCTGCCAACGTATAAAGGTGGCTCTGCTCCCCACAGGGAGGGGGCACCAGCCACGTTACCTCCTCCGCAGCCATGGGAAGAGCCAGGCCAACCCCCTCTGCCCCAGGCTCTACCTCTTTCCTGCCCTTCCCCCAACAGAGGCAGCCCGGGGAGACCTGGGGGTAGGGGGCTGGTGCCAGAGGTCTGACCCATGAACCCACTGGCAGCAGTGGGCAAGTGGAGCAACACGGCCCCGGCTCGCTCTGGGCCCCCCCGGCGGTCTTGTTCCACTTCCCGCCAGGAGGTCCCACCCCTCCCGAGCAACGTGGCTGGACGTGCAGAGTGAGCTGGGGCCACGTTGCTCCACTTGCCCACTGCTGCTGTTCAGTGCAAGGGGCCCTTCTCGCCCCCTCGTGCCCCATGGGATTCCCAAGCTCAGCGCAGGCTGCCCGAACGCTCCTGTCCCCTTGCGGAGTCCACGTCCTCACATCTGCCTCCAGCGCCCCCGGCCCCGCGGACGCAGGCTTCCAGGCCAAGGGAGGCTTAGCGAGGCCCTGCCCGAGGGGGATAGGCGTAGCCACGACGCAGGCACAACACACTGCAGTGGGGACAGCCTGCCGCCCGGTCTGGCTTCCACATCGGCCCACCAGACATTGGCTTTCCTGCTGCCCATTGGCAGGCTCCGCTGGCGTCCGGCCACGCAGGGGTCTTCCGACTGCTGTTACCAGAGCTCCAGGGAGGCTCCTGCTGACTGCCAGGGCCGGACCGAGCCATTCCGGCGCCCCGGGCAGACAGCTGAATTGCGCCCCGGGTTGGGGGAGGGCACACAGAGCTGGCGGCGGCAGGACGCACGTGTCCGGCCTGGCCCAGCCCGGCTACCGCTGCTGGCGTGCAGCCCGGGGCCGCCCGGGGCGGGCCGAGCCTGGCCGTGCAGGGCCCCGTGGCCGCAGGGGGAAGGGTGCTGCTGGCCGGCGCTGCGGGGGTTAACGTGGCCCCTGCCCCGGGCAGCCACTGCAGGGTGGCCGCTGAGAGCTGCTGCAGCCCGTGATCCGGGAGCGTGGCTCCTGATGGCAGCTATAAAGGGTGCTATGCGCCCCTTACAGCTGCCATCAGGCGCCCCCCATCGGTTGGCGTGCCGGGCAGCTGCCCGGCTAGCCCATGCCTTAATCTGGCCCTGCTGACTGCACACACCCTGCGCTCCCCTGCCTCCAATCCCAGCTCCGCCACGGCTCCGTGGCCCCCCGTGCAGATAGCAGGGCCACCCTCACCCGGGAGACCGTCCTGGGCACAATGCTGTGGCTCACCAAGGGGCAGGAGACCCGCTCCCGCGGCCCACTCACTCGTCCACGCTGCCCGTGGCTGCTGGGGCCGGATTCCCAGCTGGTCCGAACCTCAGAGATTCTCCTCGGAAACCTGGTCTCCGTGCAGCCTGAGCATGAGGCTTGGCAGACTCTGCACTGCCCTCAGCACGGCGGAGTGTGGTGGCCACATACGGTGCTTTAACCTCTGCCCCACATCAGGAGCCTGACAAAGCGCACGACCACACTGCCGAGCTCAGGGCTTTTCAAAGGACGCGGCGCAACCCAGCGCTGGGCTCGTGGCTGCAGGGGTCAGGTGAGCAGCGGGGGGGCTACGGCGGCTCACTGCCTGGCCTGGCACCGCAGACTGTGCTGTGTCTCAGAAGCGGCCGGCAGGTGCACAGGACTCGGCGCGCTGCCCCTGCCCCGAGCGCTAGCGCCGCACTCCCACTGGCTGGGAACCTGCTGCCGGCTGCTTCCAGTTTAACCCTTTCAGTGTTGCTACCGCTCAGGGTAGCACCAAGATTCACACGGGGGTTTTCTGGCAGCCTGGCTCCTCAAGTCACAGGGGAACCAGCTCTGGGTGCAAACCCTTTGAGTTCTCCCAGTAGCAGGGAAAGGCTGGAGACGCGCTCGGAGGGCACAAAGCCAGAAGGCAAGTCAAAAGAACTGCAAATGGATTGGTTCTGCATCTGCCAGGCCTGTGGATTCGGAAGGCCAGTGGAGGGCAAAGCCCCTGCAGGGGCTGTCGGGGGGGGAACAAACTCAAGTGAATCAACTTTTGGAACAGAGCACCTCCTACAGCTGCAGTTAGACGCCAGCTGCAAACTTCACTCAGGTCTTGCAGACCCTGGAGCCAGGGCGAGAAACCCAGCCAGGCCTCCATGAGCCGCACAGGCCTGGCCTTGCCCATGACCACAGCAGGCACAGCGTATGGAAGTGGAGGCAGCTATAACAAATAACATTCCCCACCCTCCTAGGGAAATATATTTTCCTAATATCCAACCTAGCTGCCTAATAAGGGGTTCAGGGCTGTCGCACACAGAGCCGCCAGTCGGGGGAGAGATGTTCTGCCCCCTCCAGCCCCAGCAGCACCCACCTGCCGGAGGTGGGAGAGAGGCGCCAACCCAGCCTCACCAGAGGAGGTAAAGAGGCACCTCTCACCTGCCCCGCACCTGCTGCAGTGAGAGGGGATGTCGGGGAGCTTGTACTCCAAACTCCATCCCAGATCCTGAACCCCGAGCCACAGGCTTCGTTCCTCCACCCCAGCCTTAAGCCCCCTCACGCACCCTAAATCCTCAAGCCCAGCCCCACTCCTCATCCCAACAACTCTGAGCCCCCTCCCACGCTCCCATTCGCCAGCCCCACCCCACTGCCCATGTGTAGAATGAATTTTGGTATGTGCACCAATCTGGAGGTGCGATGTTGCACATCACCTCCGTGTCACACGCCACCTCCACACAGGTGCACATCACTCCATTGATTCCGCACATGGACATGGGTGCCTGAGTCCTTCCGAGGACGTGGTCTCAGTGTCCTATACTGCTGCTCGGGGCCCCTGTGACCAAGTTTTCACCGTGCTCAGCATCCAACTGGCCCACTGAGAGCCGGGGAGCGGCTCAGGGCTGGCTCTGGTGAGAATCCGGCCTCTGGTGTTTCCCACCAGGGTACAGCTGCTCTAACGCTCTTTACAAGCCTCAAAATGGGCGCAGGGGAACTTTCTCCCTGCCTCCCCCTCCGCTTGGACGGTGTGAGCGGCACCGGATGGAGCCTGCACTCAGCCCTCCCCTTACCGCCGGTTCGTTTGCTGCTCGGGGAAGTCGCTCCGAGGGGCTCTGCAGTCTCTCAACTCGGGGACGCCCTGGGGTCTGTGTTGCCCCTAGGAAGGAGATGGGCTTGGCAGACAAACCCAGCCAGCCCAGTACTCCACGCCCAGCTACACTGCTGAGGCAGCTTCTTCCTTCCAGCACAAACAAGGGGGCAGGTGCCGGACCAGCAGCCCACACGCACACTTGGCATTTTGGAGAACTCGTCAAGCAGAAAGGAAACGTCTCCGTAGCCTGTTGGGGATTTTGGGAAACCCAAATGGTGCAAAAGGGGCCAGGGCCCTCCTTGGGCACGCAGGACTCTGGAACGGATTTCACAGACTGGAAGGCGCCCGGACGTACCAAACCTGCGCCAGATATGGGCACGTGATTTCCCTGCTGGCCATCGACTCAGACACTGCTCAGGCAGAGCACGACAGCTAGGAGCACATACGGAAAGCAGAATTCAGATCAACCCAGGGAGTCCTCTTACCTCAGGATACGAAGTCTGCTATTGAGAGAGACAACGGCGCCTCGTACATATGGATTAACAAAGCCCACTGGGTTGCCAGGCTCTAAAATACACACATCTCTGGCCCTGGAGCCTTCCAAAATGTACAAACAAGTCTCAAGCTCTTCCCAGCACTTCCACCCTGGAGCCAGGATCCGGGGGACTCAGACGGAAAGCAGGCTTCCCTGTTTTAAAGCACAGCAATGACAGGTGACTGCTCACAAGGAAAACAGTCGCCCAGTGACTCAAGCCCTGGAAACAGAGCCAGTCATTTTCCAAGCACGAGCCCCTTGGACGTTGTCCTCCACCCCGAGAAAATTAAGACGCTTACACAGCAGACAGACCAACGGTGCTTTCCTGCTGTCAGTGCAGCCCCTTTCTCCACCACCCTAGGACAAGGAATGAGCCGCTGTCAGCACTGTCACCAGGAAGAGCGTGACCAGCAAACCCAGCACCATCTCCGTACCCTCTAAACCCAGCATAGCACTGTACGGGAAAGGCCAGAGGCTCGTGCAGCCACTAGGGGCTTGCTATGGACCAGCTGAGTGGGGGCACGCAGCAGTAGCGGTGGGAGAGGAAGGGCTAGCTAATGGTTAGAGCAGTGCTCCCAGAGAGCGCAGACCGAGCATGTCAATTCAGCACCTTGGCTAAAGTACCAGAGACACGGGTCTGCCACAAGTGCAGCCCTGAGCTCCAGTCCCAGCTCTCTTGTGTACAGCCTGCGTAAGGAGGCCGGCCTGCTCCAGCTGGGGGCCCCAGCCCTTCCTCCACACACAGCAACACACACCCGTGGCAGCAGCAAAGCCGTGACTCCTGGCTGCTGCCCAGCCGTGGCTAAGAGGAACTGCGAGGGACGTCTCCTGTGCACCACCGAGGCCTGCAGGACAGTCCCTCCACTTACAGGCTGTCCCACCAAAAGCGGAAGGGGGCAGCTTTGGCCCGGGGAAGCCGCCCAGAGGCAGCTCCACAGCCAGCGACTGCACGAGCCGAGTGGCCGCGGCTTGCGTCAGAGCTGAGGTCAATGTGGCCACCACAGGCCAGAAAGCCCAAGACTCACTTCCAGCTGCTAACGAAACCGGCGCTGTCAGCATGAAACGCCTCAGGCCTCTCCAGCCGCGGGGCCAACGACTTGCACAAGGGCTCGGCCCTCTGCGCCCCACAGGGAAGCAGGCAGCACGCGCGCCGCTGAGGCGGAAGGCACAAAGGCGCCTCTAGCCCTGGGCCTGCAGAACGACATTCCTCAAAGGGCGTCTGCTCCTGCAGACATGCCTCCCGCCGGAGGGCCAGGGGAGCTCCGTGGCCTGGCTACTCCGCAGGCTCACACGCGCGCCGATTTGGACGCCTTCTGACCTGGGATCCACGAACTCGGCTCCCGGGTCCCGCGGTGATGCTGTGGAGCCAATCAAAGGACTTGGTGAGAGGGCAGATAAAGTGGGGAAAGTCCAGAGTTACAAGTCTTCCTCCATCTGCAGAGCGAGGCAGGGCTGGAGACCAAACACACCGAGCAGCCCAACGCTACCAGGGTGGGGATTTCCCTCCGCCACCGTCCCAGCGCTCCAGCACCCCAGAGACGTTATCGCATTGTCTGTGGGCACTCAGTGGCCTCACCCTTGGAGAGTGCGTTGCAGTGTACACGGCACAAGGAGGCACTTGGTGCAATCCTAGTCACCATTGCCTGGCTTTGCCGTGACAGCAGCCACGTGACGCATGCCACGTGCTCCTTCGAAACGCTGGCAGGACAAAGTGAAAAGGACGCTGAGCGTGCGTGAGTGCTGGGTTCACGCCAGAGGCGCGTGGAGCACGTCGGACTGAACGGCTGTGCAGGCCACGTATCGATCCGTGTCGGGTGCCTGTCTGGGCTCTGGCCTCCGAGGCTGGTGTAACGTGCCTCGGAGAAAGTCCATGCCGGGGGCAGGGAGTCCAGCCCAGACGTCCTGTGTACAGAACCTGTGCCTTGCAAGAGGCAGAGACCACAGTCTCACAGAGCGTGTGTAGCCCACTGTCCCATCCAGTGGCACTGAGACCACCTAGAGAGTGAATTATGAGCCTGCTCTGCAGCTGGGAACCAGCTGGCTTTTAGCGCCAGCGGCAGAGGCTCACGCACTAAGCCCCAGAGATCCCAGGTTTGAGTCCACCTGTCGGAGCTACAGGCACGACACAACTGCGAGAGATGGACAAAGCGCACCTCTGACCTGGCCCCCCACTGGGGACATTCAGTCCCCTCTCTGCATGTTGCTGCTGTACGAGCAAAGCCTTCACTGCGCCGGCTTTGCCCTCTCCAAGCCACACAAGTCAACAGCCCCGAGTGAAACCAGACGCCTGCCACAGGCCCCCAGACGTCCATGTGCTCCCGTGGCTGGACTAGCACGCAGTGCCCAGGAGGCCCACGCCGGCTTGGACCCGGCCCGGCTCGCCCATGCCACACGCTGCCACCCTGCTGGTTTTAGTGCACTAGCTCAAGCATGTCTGCGTGCGCTGGGAATCACACCCCCGTTCTGTAGGCAGGCACAGCCCTAGCATGCACCCAGGCATGGTGAAACTGCAGCAGAACTCGTCCGACCTGCTGGGATCCATTGCAGTGGGGCTGCATCCTGCTCCCGTCACTTCCCAGTACCAATCCCCTTGCAGTGCAGCCCTGTCACCTGCCCAGCCGGTGAGGCGAGCACTCCTGCATTCCAAGGGCTGATCTCCTCCGTCCAGCCGGCCAGGACAATGGGAGCAAGGGCAGCGACTGAATCCGGGTGTGGTGCACAGGCGGCCTGGGTCTCTGCCAGCCGGGGGGGGAAGGGAAGTGGGGATGCCAAGGGGATGCCTGAGAGTGAAGAGCGCAGTCTCTCCCCCAAGCATGGACACTCGTCTCCACTTGCTGGGGACTTCCGGACCAGCCCCCGTGACCCACCTTCCCTGGAGAGCCGGCCTCAGGGTCTCTCTGCAGGGTTGGAGAGCAGGACACCAAGGTGGTAGAGGCTCCAGTACAGGCCCAGCCCACTTAAAGGGCCCTCACATTCAGGGGCACTGCGCAGGCAACTCCCCCGGCGGAGCAGGAGGCTTGCTCAGGTTCACAGCTCGCTGACTTCACTAGAGTCCAATTTCTCGGCAGGAAGAGCATGCGGCGAATACACCTCGGTGCCCGTCCCGAGACAGCCTCCTGCGAGCGGGAGCATTTCGGAGCCAGAACGGAGCCCTGCAGGGTGCCCCGGAGAACCACCGGCTCCACACTCCCGTGCCCTGGGGAGCACGCACCCTGCACCCAACACGGCATGATGGGGGAGGCAGAAAGCAGAGCAGGAGGCTGGGTGGCTTTCAGAACAATCCCAGGAGCGGGAAATGCCTGGGAAGGTGGCAGGCCACGCTCTGCTGAATGCACCAGTGGCAAAGAGCAAAGGGAAAGTCCCTCACTAGGGCCGTGCCACACTCCGGATCTTGGAAGGGGGGGCGCTGCCAGGAGAGGGCAGAGTCAAACTGAACACAGCTGCCAAGTCAGGCAGCAAGCCCCTGCTCCACCCTCTCAGGACTGCAGGGTGCTGCATGGCCCGCTGCCATCCTCTAGCCAGCTCAGCACAGCCGGGAACAGCCTCCACCCAAAACTCCACTCGGCAGCTTTGCAGAGAGGTGCCACAGCACCTACACCCCAGGGCAAACTTCCCACCAACTTCCCCCTGCAGAGGCCACTTCCTCCTCTCCTGCGACCCTGCCTGACCTGCTCAGCACTCCTCTTAGCCTCAGCTTTCAAACCAGCCGGAGGGCTGCAGTTGGGGATGGAAGACCCGCAATACTATCCTAAGAACATCAAAACGGCCAGGCTGGGTCAGACCAAAGGTCCATCCAGTCCAGTGTCCTGTCTGCACACAGTGGCCAATGCCTCAGAGGGAGGAAACACAACAGCGAATCCTCACGTGATCCTTCCCCTGTCACCCATTTCCAGACAAACAGAGGCTAGGGACCCCATTCCTGCCCATCCTGGCTAATAGCCATTGATGGACCTAACCTCCATGAATGTATCTAGCTCTTTCTTGAACCCTGTTAAAGTCCTAGCCTTCACCACATCTTCTGGCAAGGAGTTCCACAGGTTGACTGTGCACTGAGTGAAGAAAAACTTCCTTTGGTTTGATATAAACCTGCTACCTGTTCATGTCATTGGGTGACCCCTAGTTCTTGTGTTACAGGAACAAGCAAATCACTTTTCCTTATTCACTATCTCCACACCAGTCCTGATTTTATAGACCTCTCTCATACCCCCTCAGTCTCCTCTTTCCTGAGCCGAAAAGACCCTGTCTCTTGAATCTCTCTTCAC
Organism: Pelochelys cantorii; assembly: GCA_032595735.1. Taxonomy (NCBI): domain Eukaryota; kingdom Metazoa; phylum Chordata; order Testudines; family Trionychidae; genus Pelochelys; species Pelochelys cantorii. Next base: position 17,490,935 of record CM064354.1, on the reverse strand, counting down.
AGTCTGCTTTGGTCTTCAAGCAAACACCATTTCAAAGCCCTGCTACAGCTCCAGGAGAGGATTTACCAGGACCTCGGGGCTGCGGGGAGAGAGCAGGGGGAAGGGAGGGGAATCAGCAACTAGCAGAGGAGAAGTCAACACTAGGGATAGTCAATTTTGATTCATCAACTAATTGAGTAGTTACTCGATTAGTCGATAAGGGGGAGGGGCGCTCATGATCCCCACTGTGCCTCTGCCTTTGAAATGCAGTAAGAGCCACCCACAGTTCTTGCTACATTTCAAAGGCAAAGGTGCAGTGGGGAACCCGGCACGAGCAGGGACTGCTTCCATCCCCGCTTGTGCTGGGTTCCCCACAGCCCTCTGCCTCTCCTGTCTGCCCCCTCTCCCCCAGCAACACAGAAATGGTGCTGGGGGGGAACTGCCCCCCCTTGCTACCTCTGATATAGATGCAGCAAGGGGGGCAGCATGTGAATAGTCGACTGGACTACTCTTTCACATTCCTAGTCAACATCAAAACAAGCTAATCCTATCACTCATCTCATGGCACTACCCCGAGGAAAGAGGTCATGGTTAGCACAAGGTTTGGACTTCGATAACTCCAGTTCTTAATAACATGCCACTTGTGAAAGAAAACACTGCATTCTCATTCAGCCAGTGGGAGATGCTGCAGAGCCCTCCAGGTGGTTATGTGATTTCAACACCTGGCATCTAGGAACTGGAAGAAAATATAAAATACCTTGATGGTGAAACAAAACGATGGGTCAGGTGGTGAATGAACGACAGACAAGTGACAGACAGAGCAATCTGCATCATGCGAGCCCCACAAATCCGCAGGGATCTGCGTTATATCTGTGGACGCGGAGCATTTCGGAAGATAGGGATGCAGATACAGATTCAAATTTTGAATCCAGAACCCCGCAAACGTGCAGATAGCCACTTTATATCTGTGGATCACTTTGGCAGATGCAGATGGCTCGATGCATTCCTTAAAGCCAGATGCAAGCAAACGTGTTTTAATATGGCCAAATGCAGGGTACAGATCACTGTATTTAACCAAGAACACGAGGTCCAAACGTGATGCTGTGCCAAGAAAGGGCCTACAGTGTGCAAACAAAGGATTACTGAGCATGAGCAGGCTGGTGATGTTACATCTGTGCACAGCACTGGCGAGACCATTACAAAAGACTGCACCTCCTCTGATTTGTAAAGGTTGCTAAAAAAATGTAAAGGCTTCACAGAAGCTTTTAGATACAACAAATCCTTCATCTCAGCAAGGGGGGGGGGTGTCTACACTGCCACTTTTCCTGCACTGCAACTTTTTGGGTCAGGGGTGTAAAAAAAAAACGCCCTGCTTGAGTGCAGCAAATCGCTGTGCTGTAAAGTGCCAGCGTAAATGGGCTCCCAGCGCTGAGAGCAATGTGCCTTGTGTAGGTGGTTTCCACAGAGCGTCAGGAGAGCTCTCTCCCAGCGCTGGTGTCGTGGGCACACTTTCACTCTAAAAAGCATAACAGCAGCCATCCTGGGTCAGACCAAAGGTCCATCCAGCCCAGTGTCCTGTCTGCCGACAGTGGCCAGTGCCTGATGCCCAGAGGGAGGGATCACAACAGGGAATCCTCACATGATCCTTCCCGTCACCCACCTCCAGAGAAACAGAGGCCAGGGACACCATTCCTACCCATCCTGGCTAATAGCCACGGATGGACCTCACCTCCATGAATCCATCTAGCTCTTTTTTGAACCCTGTTAAAGTTCTAGCCTTCACCGCATCCTCTGGCAAGGAGTTCCACAGGTTGACTGCGCTGAGTAAAGAAAATGCCCTAGCAGGGCTTTAATGGTTTAACTGTGGAATTAGCCTAAGTTCTAGAAGGGGCTAACCCTATGGCTCTAAGAACCACAAGAATGATCAGAGGTTTGGAAAAGGTATTTTTTTAGAGAGAGAAACTCAAGATGCTCAGAGCTGGTCTGCACCACATTGCTCTAACTCTGTAACATTTACACTGAAACGCTGCTCCCCTGTCCCCCGCTGCACTGGAATCCCACCTGTGCGAGAGGCGCAGCACTCAAGTCCAGCGGGCCGGTCACTGTGGGACCTGCACCCAGCGCATGGACCCCAGGGAACTTAGGTCAAGTGCACGTTGCAGAGCAGCCCGCAGCCCGCCCCCTCTCCTGGTGTCGCAGCAGCACTGGCTGGAGACCAGCTGAGCTGCGCTGACAGGGAGGTCGCCCCCCCCCCCCCCGGTTCACGGGGTTAAATCCCTTCAGATTACTGGAGAGAAGGCAGGTGACCGGATCGCAGGTTCCGGGGGGGGGGGGCCCAAGGTCCAGCAGTCCCAATTCCTCTCCCCAGCAGGCCTGAGGCCGCGGTGACTGGCACTCGAGTCCCTGCCTGAATCCCACCGACCCGACTGGGGGCGGGGCCTGTCTCTAGCCCCGCCCCCCCAACCGGCCTGCGGCTCCTGCGCCGCGCCGGGGGGGGCCGCGCTCTCGGAGCCGCCGCCGCCCCCCGGCCATGGCCCCCCGCCAGCGGGTCCCGAGGGGGGGGGGGGGGGGAGAGAAGCGCGCGCACTCACCTGCTCCGCGGCCCCCAGGCTCCGGCTGGGAATCCGGAAGCGCGCGGGCCCGATCACGTGATCCGAGTCGGCCGTGGGGCGGGGCGGAGACTGAGAGGCCGAGGCCGACGCGCGTGCGCGGCCCCCCCCCCGTGCAGGGCGGTAGAATGAGGGGGGGGGAGGGGACGCGTCGAACGTTGGGATGTGGTCACGTGGCGGCGGGGCCAGGGCCTCCCCTGGAGTCTGTTCTCTGCTCTGTCCCGCGATGTGCCCATTTCACAGACCCCGCAGGGGCCTTGGAGGGCAGCGAGTCCAGGCCCCTGCCCTCACGGCAGGACAAAGCACCATCCCTGGCAGATTTGCCCCAGCTCCCTAAATGGCCCCCTCAAGGATTGAACTCACAACTCTGGGTTGCGCCAGCCAATGCTCAAACCACTGAGCTACTCCTCAGGGGTGAGGGGCCTGGAGTCCTGCAGAAAACCCACCCACCCCGCTGCGGTGGGGCCCGGTCCAGGGGCCACGACTGGCCACCGCTCCAATAGGCTCTGGCCGCTGGAGCTCCCGCCGGGAAATTGTGGGCATGGGCAGCCAGGTGCAGTTCACAGCCCCGTCCAAGAGTTAGGCAGGCCGGGTTCGGTCCATGGGCTGCGTCTTACCCAGCCCTGCATGACCCTGATACCGGTCCATGTTCCGCGGAGCTAGCAATGGATGCGTGGCTTTGCACCTACCGGTATGCAGCAGGACAACCAGCCCTCTATAATAATGGGGGATTTTAATTATCCCCATATTGACTGGGTACATGTCACCTCAGGAAGAGAAGCGGAGATAAAATTTCTCAATGGCCTAAATGACTGCTTCTTGGAGCAGCTGGTGCAGGAACCCACAAGGGGAGAGGCAATTCTCGATTTAGTCCTGAGTGGAGCGCAGGATCAGGTCCAGGAAATAACCGTTACAGGACCGCTTGGGAATAGTGACCATAATATAATAACATTCAACATTCCTGTGGTGGGTAGAACACCTCAGCAGTCCAGCACCCTGGCATTTAATTTCAAAAAGGGAAATTACACAAAAATGAGGAGGCTAGTTAAACACAAATTAAAAGGCACAGTGACTAGAGCCAAATCCCTGCAAGCTGCATGGAAACTTTTTAAAGACACCATAATAGAGGCCCAACTTAAATGTATACCCCAAATTAAAAAACATAGCAAGAGACCTAAAAAAGTGTCACCGTGGCTTAAGCACCATGTAAAAGAAGCAGTGAGGGACAAAAAGGCATCTTTTAAGAAGTGGAAGTCCAGTCCTAGTGAGATAAATAGAAAGGAACATAAACACTGTCAAATCAAGTGTAAAAATGTAATAAGAAAAGCAAAAAAAGATTTTGAGGAACAGCTAGCCAAAAACTCAAAAAGAAATAGCAAAATGTTTTTTAAGTACATTAGAAGCAGGAAGCCTGCTAAAAAACCTGTGGGCCCCCTAGACGATCGAACTATAAAAGGCGCAATCAAGGACGATAAAGCCATTGCGGAGAAACTAAATGATTTCTTTGCTTCAGTCTTCACGGCTGAGGACGTTGGGGAGATTCCCAAATCTGCACCGTCCTTTGTGGGTGATGAATCTGAGGAACTGTCCCGGATTGAAGTGTCATTAGAGGAGGTTTTGGAACAAACAGAAAAACTGAATGTTAACAAATCTCCGGGACCAGATGGCATTCATCCAAGGGTTCTAAAAGAACTCAAATGGGAAATTGCTGAACTGTTATCTGTGGTTTGTAACCTATCCCTTAAATCGGCTTCCGTACCTAATGACTGGAAGGTAGCCAACGTGACACCAATATTTAAAAAGGGCTCTAGAGGCGATCCGGGCAATTACAGACCAGTAAGTCTAACTTCAGTACCGGGCAAATTAGTCGAAACAATAGTAAAGAATAAAATTGTGAAGCATGTAGAAGAACATATTTGTTGGACAAAAGTCAACATGGTTTCTGTAAAGGGAAATCCTGTCTTACTAATCTGTTAGAGTTCTTTGAAGGGGTTAACAAACATGCGGACAAGGGGGATCCAGTAGATATAGTATACTTAGATTTTCAGAAAGCCTTTGACAAGGTCCCTCACCAAAGGCTCTTGTGTAAATTACATGGCCATGGGATAAGAGGGAAGGTCCTTTCATGGACTGAGAACTGGTTAAAAGACAGGAAACAAAGGGTAGGAACAAATGGTAAATTTTCAGAATGGAGAGGGGTAACTAGTGGTGTCCCCCAAGGGTCGGTCCTAGGACCAATCCTGTTCAACTTATTCATAAATGATCTGGAGAAAGGGGTAAGCAGTGAGGTGGTAAAGTTTGCAGATGATACCAAACTGTTTAGGATAGTCAAGACAGAAGCAGACTGTGAGGGACTCCAAGAAGATCTCACCAAACTGAGTGATTGGGCAACAAAATGGCAAATGAAATTTAATGTGGATAAGTGTAAAGTAATGCACATCGGGAAAAATAACCCCAACTATACATACAGTATGATGGGGGCTGATTTGGCTACGACAAATCAGGAAAGAGATCTTGGAGTTATCATGGACAGTTCCCTGAAAACTTCCACACAGTGTGCAGCGGCGGTCAAAAAGGCAAATCGGATGCTAGGAATTATTAAGAAAGGGATAGAAAATAAGACCCAGAATATCTTACTGCCCCTGTATAAAACTATGGTACGCCCACATCTTGAATACTGTGTACAGATGTGGTCTCCTCACCTCAAAAAAGATATTTTGGCCTTGGAAAGGGTTCAGAAAAGGGCAACTAAAATGATTAGGGGTTTGGAATGGGTCCCATATGAGGAGAGGCTAAAGAGACTGGGACTTTTCAGTTTAGAAAAGAGGAGAATGAGGGGGGATATGATAGAGGTCTATAAAATCATGAGTGGTGTGGAGAGGGCCGATAAAGAGAAGTTATTTATTAGTTCCCTAAATAGAAGAACTAGAGGACACCAAATGAAATTAATGGGTAGCAGGTTTAAAACTAATAAAAGAAAGTTCTTCTTCACACAGCATGTAGTCAGCCTGTGGAACTCCTTGCCAGAGGAGGCTGTGAAGGCTAGGACTATAATAGAGTTTAAAGAGAAGCTAGATAACTTCATGGAGGTTAGGTCCATAAAAGGCTATTAGCCAGGGGATAAAATGGTGTCCTTGGCCTCTGTTTGTCAGAGGCTGGAGAGGGATGGCAGGAGACAAATCGCTTGATCATTGTCTTCGGTCCACCCTCTCTGGGGCACCTGGTGCTGGCCACTGTCGGCAGACAGGATACTGGGCTAGATGGACCTTTGGTCTGACCCAGTACGGCCATTCTTATGTTCTTATGTCAGGCTGGAGATGGGGGAGTCAGGGGTTCTGTCACTGAGCTGCTGGGTGACCTTGGGCAAGTCGCTTTGCCTCTCTGGGCATGTTTCCGTATCCGTGAAATGGGAATCATGATGCAGGCTGCCCGTGAGATCTGTGCATGAAAAGTGTCAGGGAGGAGTGAAGTGGCAGTTTCTCAAGTTGGCAACCACTCCTGGAGGCTCTGAACCTAGTGGCACTAACCAGGGTGCAGGATCCACTGGGGCTTTTCCCTCCACATGATTATTTAGTAAATTGCCATTTCGCATTCCCCTTTGGTGTGATTGTTCAGCCGGTTGTGGGTCCCAGTGTCACTGCTTGTCCCTGGAGTGACTGGTACCCGGGACGCAGACTCCCCCAGACTGCTTCTGGCCAGCCATCTGCTCAGCTTTTCACAGGGAGGTAATGGTGGCTCTGCCAAAAACAAGGAGCAGCTGATCGTGGTGGTTGTGGGGACAGGTTTGGGGGGGATAGTGGAAGGGATCTGTTCAATGTGCAAAGTCAGGTTTCAAAGCTGGTACAGTGAGGCCTGTCACAAAGGCAAGGGGAGGTCTCAGGGCTAACTGGATTAGTGCTGAGAAAAAGGGCCATTCAGGGGGCCAGCCAGGTGTGCCATCTGGACCAGTGTAGGCTTGAGCATTGATGAAGACGGAAGAGCCTCTAGAAAAGTCTCTGAAAGGGGATACCATTTGCTGGGGAAGAGACTGTACCTATAGGAGATGAATGTCTCAGATGGGTGGCCGTGTTAGTCTGTAACTTGTATCTTGCCAACTCTGCCCACACATCTACACTAGTGACACGTCACGGGACCTAACCGCTTCGGCCACCACGTCAGGGGCTCATACAACTGCACATCCACCAGCGTGATCTCAGCCATCAAGTACCAGCAATGCCCCTTGGCCATGGATATCGGCCAAACTGGACAGTCTCTGCAACAAGGGATTAATGAACTCATCAAACATCAAGAATGGTCACACATATTAGCCTGTAGGGGAACATTGTAACCTGCCTGGCCACTCCTTCATAGATTTAAAAGCAACCATTCTTCTACACAGGAATTTCAAAAGCCAACCACAGAGAAAAAGTGCAGAATTGGCCTCCATGTGCAAATTTGTCACATCTCTCCTGGCTCGAGCCAAGGCCACTATAAAACCTGCTTTCCTTACATTCAACACCCACTTGGCATCAGAAGCTAAGGCGGGGACACTTCCAGCCCACTCAATTGGCCTCATTAGCACCAGCCCTCCAACTGACAGGAATTCCCCCTTCTTTTTCTGTATAAATTGTGAGGGTTCCCCCTTTTCTCTGTCCATCCCAGGAAGTGGGTTTTGCCCACCAAAGTACAGGGTACTCATTGTACAGTATGAGACGGAGGAAGGGCACAGTTACCCATTACGGAAGAGAAATTCTGCCTGGGGCAGTTGGTCATGGAAGGTCGATGCCAGCAATCTAGACTGAGCTAGGACTGACCATTGGGTGAGAGATTCCTTATTAGACAGGAACGTAACTCTGCCGTAAGTACAGGCTTTTGGCTTTCACCTGTAACACTGTATTTCCGTCCCCACATTTGCTTTTGTTTGAACCTCAACCCCACAGTGTAGGGTTTTGCTGGTGACATGTCTAAGGGCCTCATGCTCAGGAGAGCTGCAATGAGGTGAAACCAGTGAGCTGGGGGGGCTCTGCTTCCATGGAGCCAGCACATTGGTGTACGTTGGGCTGTGCAGTGACAAAGGGCCTGGGTGCTCCAGTGTAGCAAAGGGGATTCGTACATTTGTAATGGGCAGGGGGAGTGCTGACCAGCACCCGGTGCGAAGGGGTTAACTCAGGTAGCTAGCAACGGTGTTGGCCGGGGAACCAATCGAGACAGAGGGTTGAAATTTGAATTGGCTACAGGTTCCCTGCCTGCTTCTTTGGGTGGGAGAGAAAAACCAGGAGTTGAGAGACACAGAATGATTTAAACCCAGGCAGGACTGCCATGCCTCTGAGGAATTTGGGGCATGGAAGTGGACTGAATAAAGAAGATTGGAAGTAAGTAAAGGAAAAGTGGATCTAGTCGCCGTCAGGGTATTTTTCTTTGTTTTGTAGTTTGGTTTGAACAGCAATTTGTGACTCTGCCTCCCCTTCCCATTTATCTAGCACTGTGCCCACAGACTTTTCTCTGGGTTTGTTTTCCTTAGTTGCTCTGTAACATCTAGCAAGGAAGTCTGCTTTATCAAGTATGTCTCTTGTTTTGTAATAAAAATCACTTTTTTTAAGGTGATGATTTGATTTGTGTGTCCTGGAAGGTACAGGAGGTCTGTCTGTCTGTGTCTGCAGGCCTCTGACTGAGAGGTCAGCTGCCAGAGACTGCAGCTTGTTTTCCCCCTTTTTCAAGCTCTTTTGGGGCAAAAGACTTTGGGGTACTCCTGAGGGTGGGTTCAAGTGTTCACCCCCAGTTTTTTAGGGATAAAAACACTTAAGTCCCCAAAATCTGTGCATTGTGATTCTGGGGGGGAAGCTGTTGTAACCAGGGCCTATGGAGGCAAGGTTGTGAAGCTCTCTTGCAGGCCCTCACCTTCTACACTTGGAGTGCCGGAGTGGGGAACAGCCCTGAGCACACTGCTAGCAGGCCTCCCACAACCTCCGCTTGTTCTGACTCGTCTTCAGCCTCCTCTGGAAAGGCCAATTTCAGGCCGGTGCAACCTCCCAGACCTTCCGGTCAGCACTTGGCTTTATGGTCCTGCTCCAGCTGGCTCCAGGAAGCAAGGCCTGTGCTCAGCGGGGTGGCAATTCTCTGGCTGCTTGGGCATTTGTTAGACCATCGCCCAGGAGCAATTCCAGCATTTGAGGGTATCCGTGGGCCAGTCATTTGCTGATGATTAGAAACCAGCGGGGGAGGGGGCGGGGACACCTGAGACCCCCCTGGCTAGTAGACCCACTGCCTTTAGCTGTAACTGGCTACAGATCAAACAGCTGGTTGATGGCAGCCATCCACCTTCGGCATAAGGGAGCCCCCATCTCAGCTCTGCCCATTGTCCCAGTAGAGTTCAAATGGTGGCCCCTTAAATAACTTATGTCCCAGGCAGGATGGGAATGGGAGGGCCTGGCAGGGGTACAGAGAGCCCCTGGCATGGGGGAGGAAGGGAGACCCTGTTGGGAGCACACAGAGCGGTGGGGGGACACTCAGCTCCTGGCATAGAATCGTAGAATCCCAGGGCTGGCAGAGCTCTCAGGAGGCATCGAGTCCAACTCCCGCCCAAGCAGGACCAACCCAACTCAATCAGCCCAGCCAGGGCTTTGTCCAGCCAGGACTTAACAATTTCTAGGATGGAGATTCCACCCCCTCCCCAGGGAACCCATCCCAGGGCTTCCCCACCCACCTAGGGAAATAGCTTTTCCTACTATCCAACCTAGACCTCCCCGCTGTAACTTGAGACCATTGCTCCTCGGTCTGTCATCTGCCACCACTGAGAGCAGCCTCTCTCCGTCCTCTTTGCAACCTCCCTTCAAGGAGTTAAAGGCTGCTCTCAAATCCCCCCTCACTCTGCTCTTATGAGGGGGAATCAGGCAGTGGGCAGAGCATGGAGGAAGAGAGCGCAGGACCCTGGCCTGGGGAAAGCGTGAATGGGTGCACACAGGGTATGTCTACACAGGGAAGAACAATCTGACGGGCTCATGGGGTGTTCCATTGTGATTTAGGGGTTGCTCGGGCTCTGGGCCCCTCCCACTCCACAGGGGTAGTACTAAGCCAGACGTGTTCTCTGACAAAGCATCTATTTAATCATCTATTGCGAAGGCGTTAGAAAGGCTGGCTTCCCGTCTCCTCTGCGGAACACAGAACAACATTATAACTTTATACAGTCCTCTGGCTATACAGGAGTATTCACAAAGATACACGTTAGTAGCTGTCTTTGCTGGACGACCACTCATATTGTCCTCTAAACAGAAAAAGACAAACGTGGAGAGATTAAAGATGATCCCATCTAGCTCCAGGAAAACTGGATTTTCACTGAATGTGCAGCAAGATTTCCTTCCTTCAGTTCCTACACATCAGAGCATGGCATGGTGCTGCCACTACGGAGCCTAGGAACCGCTCAGCTCCCCTCTTCATCTGTGCATGCGTTTTATAGCGATACTAACGTCAAATGCAGCTCCGTCCTGGAGCCGGGTCAGCTGTACGAGCTCACTTGGCTGCACACGCAGGACAAAAGCTCTGGAAGGCCTGACCCAAAGTCCAGTGAGCTAAGCCCTTGATCCAGCAGGCCAAGGGCTAAGGCCCAGCTCCTGAAGGCATGCAGGCAGCTCGCTCTCATGGGAGTTAGGCCCCCAAGTATCTTTGAGGGCTTGGGCCTTAGTCTCACTGACAGGGCTGTCTCAAGGGGGGCATGGGGCCTGAGGCACTCCTCCCCAGAAGCCCAGGTTTGGGGGCTGGGGCACCCCCCAGCCAGAGGCCCCGCCCCTTCCTCAAGCCCTACCCCTACTCCTCCGCGCCACCCTCCAGGTCCCACTGCACTTTGCTTCCCGCTACCCCGAGAAGCCGAGAGCAGCAGGCCGGGAGAGGGTGGCAGGGCGGGGCAAAGCGGACTGCTGAGCCACTCTAGCTCCTGCCGCTGTGGTGAGTGTGTGTGTGGGGGCGGGGGGGCATCTGCTGCTGCACCAGGCCCCCGGCCCCAGGTCATCCCACGGGTCCCGTCCATAGGGTGGCTGGGGCAGCTCCGCAGGGCCCCCAGGAGCGCCGGGCCGGGGCAGCTGCCCCACACCACCCTGTGGGCAGGAGAGCTTTGCTCACGGACTCGTGCAGTGCAGTGTATGGGCTGTGCTGGCTCTGAGCCACACCACGGAGGGTAGGGAGAGTCGCTGGCCAGCAGGCATCTCTGAGTGGCTCCCATGCAGCTAGCCCTCGCCTTGGAGCCTGGTTGGGTCCCAGGGAGGTGGAACCCGACGCTGGGAGCCAGGGCAAGGAGCCGGGTGTAGGCGAGCGAAGGGTTCGCCTCTGAGGCTCGAGCCCTGTGCGCTGCCCCCGCTCACAGTCCCCAGAGAGTGGACTGGGCACCGAGCGGTTGGTCAGACTGTCCCTTCCACCCCACGGGGTCCAGGTCATGTGGGGCCGGGGGGGACAGCAGCTGGCCTTGCCCCTGGAGCTGTCTCCAGATGGGCATTCGCCCAGTGCACCGTGGGGCATCCTCCGGGAGGCTCTGAAGGCCAGCGAGCCAAGGGGAGACCCAGAGTTTCCTAGTCCCCATGTGGGGCCTAAGCAGGTGCTATGATTCTAGGCGTCCCTGCTTTACCTCAGATCAGCCTTGTTGAAGATTTCCTCCTCATCCGAGGACTCCCTGTCGTATAACTTCTGGGCCATGGATTTCTTCCGGATGGAATCCAGGGGCAGATACATGTCCCTGAGCCAGAGCGGCTTCTCCATGCTCGACGCCTCGGCTCCCCCAGGCACCTGGCAGACAGCGCGGAGACATTGGCACCGGGCTGGGACCCTGGCGCGGGCGCAGCGGCGCGTCCGGCCGGCCTTACCTGATGAATCACTTCCAGGGGGGGTTTGCTCTTGTTCTCCCGGGAGAGTTTCCGAAAGGGCCTTTGCAAAAGGAAAGCGCGTTAGTGACGGCCCCAAGCCTGGTTCTCGCGCGCCGCCTGCCCTGCTCCAGCAGCATGGAGGCCGCGACTGTCTTTCCAGTGGCGGGACCCTTGGACTCAGGGTGAGAACCCCGGGGCTGCGGGAGGGAGAGCCTGCCGGAGTCCCTCACACTAGTGCCTGCGGATCTGGCTTGGGCGTGGTGCTGGAACGGGGGCCCACGCCGGCCAGAGGTGTTAAACCCTGCCTGCCAGAGCAGAGGGCCAGCGGCAGCACAGCAGAGACAGCGCACGGCAGCGGCCAGCTCAAGCCCCGCATGGCGGCAGGGGGCACCCCCGTGCAGAGCGGCCCGCCGCAGAGAAGCGAGGCCCAGCGTGTGACCCACCAGTTTGGACCTGGCCCCGAGCACCTGTTGCTACGGCAGCGTGCCGCAGCGCGGGGGACCCGGGGCTCTGCCCGCGCAGCGTGAGAACGACCCCGCCCCGGAGAGCGGGGGGCAAATGCTGGCTGGGTGGGGGTGCAGTAGGACGTGGGCGCAGCCCTGCCCCCGTCCCCCCACGGGGCTGGGAGGAGGGAAACTGTGCAGAGGCAGATACACAGTCGGGGTCAAGAACAGCGCTGGGGCACTGGGAAGGCTGTTCTGATCTAGGAGGGAAGAGCGAGAAGATGGTTCCCCTGGCCCAGCCCCCAGGGCAAGCAGGCCTGCGTCTCCCCCCGCCCAGCCCCCCAGCCCCCAGGGCAAGCAGGCCTGCGTCTCCCCCCGCCCAGCCCCCCAGCCCCCGGGGCAAGCAGGCCTGCGTCTCCCCCCGCCCAGCCCCCCAGCCCCCGGGGCAAGCAGGCCTGCGTCTCCCCCCGCCCAGCCCCCCAGCCCCCGGGGCAAGCAGGCCTGCGTCTCCCCCCGCCCAGCCCCCCAGCCCCCGGGGCAAGCAGGCCTGCGTCTCCCCCAGTGGTCCCCCCGGGCAGTGCAAAACAGCACGTGGCCTGAGCTGAGGTTCCTGCGCAGCGGAGAGGCGCCTTTCTCCTGGCCCCAGGACACTGCAGCAATAGAACCTGGAGGGGGGCGGGGGGGGCGTCCTCTCACCCCACTGCGGCCTGCACCCCATCCCTGGCCTCATCCCACAGATCTCACCCCCCTGCACCCAGCCCTCTGCCCCAGCCCTGAGCCCCCTCTCACACCCCGCACCACTCGGCCCCACCCCACCACAGAGCACCGCCATTTTGGTACATAACAAAATTCACTCCGCACACGTGGACGTAACGAATTGGAGGGAGGGCGGCCTCACGTCCAGGTGGTTTCTGGGGGGTGGGGCAGGCCGCTCTGTGGCTCGTGTGAACGTGGGCCATGGGGCTCAGAGCCCACCACTGCCATGGGCAGGAGCAGCCTCCCCTCGGACGCCTGAGAGAGCCTCAGGCCTGCGGTGTCCGTGTGGCCCCAGTGCCAGGCAACAGGCACGAGCCGCCAGGCGGGCGCAGAAAACCCTTTCTCCCGGACCTCGGTTTGAACGCTGGGCCGGCAGAGGAGCAATGTCTCCTCGCGCCCCGGTCTTCATGCTGCAGGCGGGTCACCCTGGCTGAGGGACGCGGCGGCAGGTCTGAGCACTGCCATGCTGGCCAGGGGCGCCCGCAACATCTGCCCTCTCAGCCAGGGAGGCCCAGGCCTAGGAGAGCGCAGGAGTCTGCTCCTCCGTTTTCCATTCTAACTGGGATGCCCGGAACCTGATCTGGAGCAGGGCCCGCTGAGCGTCAGACCTGAGGGCATTCGCCGAAAGATTTAACAAATTCGGCAGCAGCTGGGCAGAGCTAATGGATCCCAGCTCCACTGGCGTCCCCGGCAAACTGCTGCATTGGGATCGGCTACTGGGACGGGACAGCGGAGAAACTGTCCCAGCAGCGGGGTAGCTGTCCCACGGGATTAGTTAATTAATTCATCAATTACTGAGCAGAAGAGCAGTGGGTAAGCTTCTGGGGAGTGGCTTGCAGAGCTCTGAGCGTCTTAGTCAGCAGCTGGGATCTCTCACTCTTTGTAGCGGGGCCCTGTGTTTGCTGAAAGGGAAGCTTTTTTTGAGAAAATATCCGAGTGGGTGCCTTGTGACTCTCCTCTCTGCGCTATATGGAAGGTTTGCAAGGTTCTGAGATTAGGCATCGTCTAAGCAAGAGCAAACAGCTGTCTCTGTTACACAGCAAAAGAGAACAATTACCAGATTGACTGAGGTTTTTTATCATGTGTTGACTGAGAAGATGCTGCCGATCTTTGGGAACAAATCTGCTTAAAAAGAAAAAAAAGACTCATAAACAACAGCTGCTGGGCGTTGTCTCTCTGTCTGCACCAAGCTACTGGCTATTAAACAGCAGCGAGGCGAACGCTTTCTCTCTACACCATTGGCTGGAATTTGTTCTTCAGCTAAACAACAGGTTGCAGGAAAAGTGCGTTTGCTGAAAAGTTGGATTGTTCATTTCACCCCCACACAGTGAGCTTCGGATGTGGACATGCCTCCGCTGCCGTGTGGTAGTTTCAGTGTCCCACTAGGAGACAACACACCCCAGAGTCAGAAGCTCACGTGACGCCCCACTTCCCCACTTCAGGAGGGAGACAGGAGTGCGTCATGGGAAATACAGTCTGGCCTGCTGGGGAGAAGGGAAACGGGAGGGAGGAGCCGCTACAGGGACAGCTGCTCGCTTTGGTGAGCTGCCCTTTCATCGGCGTCCGCATGAGGAGCTGCCGGCTTGGCTGGCGTGAGACTTGAAGTCAGACCAGCACCTGCCCCCAGCTGGAGAGACTCTGGGCTTGGTTCTAACACAGGCCAATGTGGTGGTGCCAGGCCCCTGCCAGTGGCCTCCCCCGGGTGAGGTGCCATCGATGCCAGGTGGCAGGAGGTGTAAAGCCAGGCCCGGTGCGATGGTTGCGGTTCTGTGCGCCCGTGGCCCCGGAGCAGTGCTGGGTGCTGCCCGAACACCCCTCGACAAGACAGTCTCTGCGCACCGCACGGGGCAGGGAAGGGTGCGACGAGAGGGGACGGCCGGGTGCAGCATGAGGGGGGAGGGTGGGCGGGACTGAGTGGGAGTTCTGCCTGAGTAAGGACTGCAGGGCTGAGCTCCCCTTGCAGCCATTACCACGGTGTCCCCTCCTGCTCGCCCCTGGCACTCCCAGCACGCGGCCCCATGTGGCAGGCCGGAGACACGGGTGGAGCTAGTAAGGGTTTCCTTCCCAGGGGAGGGCGAGGCTGTGGCTGTGCCCTTCATGCTGCAGAAGTCACGGCTGGTCCCAAGGGCATGTCCGAGCTGCAGCGGGTGCCCTAGCACAGGTGCCAGCTGGCTCGAGTGACAAGAGCAGTGCAGGCATGGCCGCATGGGCCCGGCACAGCCTGGCTGGATCTGAGCTAGCCTGGGGGTGTCTGCCACTTCTGCAGCCAGAGGTGCCAACTCTGTGGGTGCTCCAGGCCTCAAGCACCTCAAGCTGGTGGGTGCTCAGCACCCACCAGCCACAGCTGTTCACAGGGGCAGTGGATCAACGTGGGGCCACCACTCAGCTGTTTTCCCCACCAATCGGCTATAAAGCAGCTGGTGGGAGGTATTCTGGGGAGGGCAGAGAGCAGTGGGCAGGGGAGCTTGGGGAACTGGGTGGAGCAGGGGCAGGAAGAGGCGGAGCAAGGGCAGGGAGAGGCGGAGCCAGGGCAGAACCTTGGGGAACTGGGCAGAGTGAGGGGCAGGAAGAGGCGGAGCAAAGGCGGGACCTCGGGGAACTGGGCAGAGCAGGGGCAGGAAAAGGCGGAGCAAGGGCGGGACCTCAGGAACTGGGTGGAGTTAGGGGCAGGAAGAGGCGGAGCAAGAGCAGGGAGAGGCGGAGCAAGGGCAGGACCTCGGGGAACTGGGCGGAGTTAGGGACAGGAAGAGGCGGAGCCAGGGCAGAACCTTGGGGAACTGGGCAGAGTTAGGGGCAGGAAGAGGCGGAGCAAGGGCAGGACCTCAGGAACTGGGTGGAGTTAGGGGCAGGAAGAGGCGGAGCAAGGGCAGGACCTCGGGGAACTGGGCGGAGTTAAGGGCAGGAAGAGGCGGAGCAAGAGCAGGGAGAGGCGGAGCAAGGGCAGGACCTCAGGAACTGGGCAGAGTTAGGGGCAGGAAGAGGCGGAGCAAGGGCAGGACCTCGGGGAACTGGGCGGAGTTAAGGGCAGGAAGAGGCGGAGCAAGGGCGGGACCTCAGGAACTGGGCGGAGTTAGGGACAGGAAGAGGCGGAGCCAGGGCAGAACCTTGGGGAACTGGGCAGAGTTAGGGGCAGGAAGAGGCGGAGCAAGGGCAGGACCTCAGGAACTGGGTGGAGTTAGGGGCAGGAAGAGGCGGAGCAAGGGCAGGACCTCGGGGAACTGGGCGGAGTTAAGGGCAGGAAGAGGCGGAGCAAGGGCGGGACCTCAGGAACTGGGTGGAGTTAGGGGCAGGAAGAGGCGGAGCAAGAGCAGGGAGAGGCGGAGCAAGGGCAGGACCTCGGGGAACTGGGCGGAGTTAAGGGCAGGAAGAGGCGGAGCAAGGGCGGGACCTCAGGAACTGGGTGGAGTTAGGGGCAGGAAGAGGCGGAGCAAGAGCAGGGAGAGGCGGAGCAAGGGCGGGACCTCAGGAACTGGGTGGAGTTAGGGGCAGGAAGAGGCGGAGCAAGGGCGGGACCTTGCGGGAAGGGATGGAGCAGGGCTGGGATGATGAGTCGGGGCTGGCCCTGCTTGGGCAGGGGGCTGGACTCTGTGACTCCTGAGGGCTCTGCCCGCCCTGGGATTCTATGGTTCTGTGAAACACCCCAGGCAAATAAAAGTCCACGCCGGTGGCTCCAGCCACACCTCCTGACTGTGCGGAGGCAGGCCCCATCAGGCCAGGCACAGCTACCCACAGGGCTGCTCTGGCTGGTTTCTGGCAGCTGGTAAAACCCAGGGGGTCCGTGCCCTGTGTCTCTGGCTCGGTGCAGTGAGGACTCCCACAGTGGCCACTTACCCCATGGCTTTTTGGCTTACCTCGATGAGGCAAATCACTGCAATAATGATCATGATGACGACCGTCACCGAGATGGCCAGCAGCAGCTTGTTGCCATAGCTGTACTGGGGAGGCTCCGGGGGGAACTGGAACAGAAAGGCATTCACACAGGTGGGACTGGGAGCTGCCGCCGAGCTCTCTCCAGCCCCCTCCCGGGGCATCGGGGTGCTTACCTCCTCGGCATCGGTCTTGCCAGCTTCCCTGTGGCGGGCACTGTCGTTGGGGGCCTGCCCGCTCTCCCAGAGGTAGGCGCGCCACAGAGGGGAGCTCTCTTTGATATCTTCCCTCTCGCTGAACAGCTTCATGAGCAGGCCCGTCTTAGAGATGAGCTTGGCGCAGGCCAGCTGCACCCGGGGCTCCGTGCAGTCCATTTTCAGGGTTCGGATCACGTGGGAGATGAGGTTTCTCACCGCCTGGTTTGGGATGAGGGAGCGCAGCCGGCCATTCAGCTCGGCTTCAAAGAGGTCTCCTTGAACCGAGTAGTTATCTGGGGCTGAGGAACCGGGCAGTGCGTAGGGGAGAGCGGAGCTCTCTGTTTGGTGCTTCCAGTGTGTTTCGTTTGTTCGGTGTATGCTGGGTAAGAGACCATCCAGCGAAGAGTCTGTGTTTACCGATGGCTTCTTCAGGGCAGCATTGGCCAAAGCAGGCCTCTTTTGGTGTGACAGCACATGGATTGCAGGGTGTTTACTCTTCCTCCCCGGCTTTTGTTTTCTTTCCAGCAGCATGGGCCTGACATCTGAATTCACTCGATGAAATGGCTTCTGGAACAGATTATTATTTCTGTTGAAATGAGGGCTCCCCTTCTGGCCATGTTTTCTGAAAATAAGAACTTTGGGGGAGTTTCTAAGGGGTGCCTGCTTCACCTTTAGAGCCAGCTCTTTCTTCCCACCAGTTTTATTGGCATGCTCCAAGAAAATAATGATTTTGCCTGTTAAATCATCCGAAGTGTTTTCGACCTTAAACGAGACAGCCAAGTGAGAGGCCTGTGTAGACAGGTGTGCTAGGGAGTGTCTCTGGGATATTTTGGGATGTCTGGAGACAGGAACTGTGCCAGAGGGATTTAAACTTCCAGCCATGTTCTTCCTCCTTTGTACCATGTGCTGCAAATCCCAGTCACTTAGCATTTGCATCTGACTCTTAAATGCCGCCTTCGGTTCTCTTCTGTGTCGGCTAAACCCACAAGCAGTTCCCTTGCACCTCTCTTCTTTGGCGCCCAGGGTGTCTCTTTTCCCCTTGAGGGGTGGTTTTTCCTCCTTCCCCTCCCTCGCACATTTCACCTGATAGTCCGCACATTCCTTTGTTCTCTCCGGAGTGTTCTTCCGGCCGTGCCTGTGCCCAGATAAAGCCTTGGCGCATTGCTCTGCGAGTTCCCTACACAGCTGTGTGGCTTTCAGAAGGCCTCTCAGATGCCCGGGCACAGCTGGAGTTTGCCACTCAGTTCTATGGGCCTGGCTCTCGTGCATGGCAGGCGTCGTCAGGAAGGGCTTGAGCGCAGCTCTGGCCGTGCTTACGCCGCTGCCGTTTTCCACCTTCTTTAATTTTTCTTGGAGCTCCGCTGCGAGCAGGTTGGCCAACATGTAGAGCTTCCTCAATTCACTTTCATTGGCCCAGTCCATGTGCTCAAAGTTGGGCCGCGCCAGCAGGCTGGCTTGATCTGCAAGAAGTTTCAAAAGCCCCTTTCCTTGGTGGACATTAAAATTCAGCAGTTTAGAAAAGGGCCAGACGGCCAGTTCCACGCGGTTCCTTTCCCCCGGCCGGGACAGGTGTTTGAAGAAAAGGTAATTTATGCCGGCTAGAAGCTCTCCTGGTTTATCGAGATCCACAGCAGCGTTAGGCTGACCCTGGCTAGCCCCCGGCACTGGGGGTGCATTGTCGCTCTTGAGTGAAGGCTCCTCGGGCTGGAGATGCAGCACAGTGCTGCCGTTCAGTTTCCTGGCCTCTGACACTTTCATCAGCTCCTCTTGCATCTGTTCGAAAGGCTCTTCATGAACTGTCCAAAAACCGAGAGAGCACACTTGTGTCTCTGCGCCGGAGAAGAGGGCTCCGGGTTTACCCTACCCCAGACAGAATGACGGGTGAAGGGGGACAGAGGGGGCCCCTGGCCATGTGGACCCCCCCCAGCCCAGGGAAGGGTAAGGGCAACCTCCTTCTGCCCCAGGTCCCACCTCTCCCTGCCCTGCCCTGCATCCCAAGTGATGTGGCCTGGGGGACTAGTGGAGCAGGCACTGGCAGTGGGGGTCCTCCTTCCCCGCACTCCCCAGCAGCAACAGGGCAAGTGGAGCAATGTGGCCGCAGCGTGCTTGGTCCCCCGCGGGTGAGTGCGGGATGGTCCCACCCCTGCCCTGAGCAACAGAGCAGGGGCTGTTGCTCCGATTGCCCTGCCCTGCCAGTGAGTGCGGGAGTGGGGCAGACCCCTGCTGCGGGTGCCAGGCCCCCCATTAGGTGCCCTGCCAGCCCCTCCCACCCACAGCATTTGGGGGTCACGTGACCCCTCGTGCCCCCCATGTGTTGCCTGTGTCCACAGACACTCCTCACGGAGATGCGGTGCAAGCAGCCAGGGAAATGTGTGCGACAGAAACTCCACCTGAAGCTAGTGGAGAAGGTAGAGAGTGGGGAAGTCCTGTTCTCAACTCGTTTCAGTCCACGGACCACCAGGCCAATCAAAAAATTTTCATGGACCACCTCCAGCACATGTAGCACAGGACGAACGACACAGCAACCGCTCAGCACGACGGCGGCAGCTACACTGACGCTCAGAGCCTCAGATGGAAGTTACTGGCAACACAACGTGGTTGCGTCCTAGGTGACGCTATGGATGACGCGCCGCGTGTGTGAACATGGCGTAGAACAGCCTAATAGTGGCGCCTGCTCACGCCGTGTGACTTTGGACAATGTTCCTGCGGACCACCAAAAAAGTCATCATGGACCACCAGTTGAGAACCACAGTGTTAGATCAAGCACCCTTCGGAGCCAGAGGGTATCGGTCAGTCGGTCTCTGTCTGTCTGTCTGTATTTTAGAGTGCGTCTGCCTGTCTGGGTGTGTCTAGACTACATGGCTCCGTCGACGGAGCCATGTAAAGTAGTTTACTTGACATAGTCAATGAAGCGGGGATTTAAATAATCCTCGCGTTATTAAAATTAAAATGGCCGCCGCACTGTGCCGACAATCAGCTGATCCAGCACAGCGCGGCAGTCTAGACGCAGCGCGGTCGACAAGGGAAGCCTTTGTCAACCGCTCCACGTCTAGACTGCCACGCTGTGCCGGATCAGCTGATTGTTGGCACAGCGCGGTGGCCATTTTTATTTTAATGAAGTGGGGATTATTTAAATCCTCGCTTCACTGACTGTGTCGAGTAAACTACTTTACATGGCTCCGTCGACGGAGCCATGTAGTCTAGACACACCCTGTGTGTGTCTGTCTGCGAGGCCGCTTAGTCAAGAACGCATCCTAAGTGTAAGAGCTAGCACCACTACGTTTGGTCGGCAGCTTCTCCTCCTCCTAACTTAAACAAGGTCGGGGTTAGTTGTGCCAGGACAACTGGAAGCCCCAGGACAAGGGCAGAGAGGCTGAGAGGCAGCAAGGGGGGTGGGGAACAGGAGCCGGTGCTGGGGGGAGCCGGTTAAAAGCCATTTCCCCCCAGCACCATCTCCGCGGTGCCACCCTGCCCCTCATGCTGCCTTTATCAGAGGCAGAGGGGGGTGGGGACAGGGCTGCCCACCGTGAACAGGGGCTACTGGACTCAGTGTGAGCCGGGACCGAGCAGTCCTGGCTCGCACTGGTCCAGGATGCTGTGTAAGAGCTCGGCGACTCTCACTGCATTTAAAATGCAGAGCCACGGCACAGGTGGCTCCTGGAGTCAGTACGAGCCGGGACGGCTCAGTCCCACCCCGCTGCGGCTCTGCAGAGCGGTCCTTATCGACTAATCGTACAGTCGATACACATTGTATTGACTACAGTTACCCAGATAACCTCAATTTAGCACTCTTAGGGGGAAAGACCCCCTGGCAACGGGGTGGGGTAGAAGGGGGGGAGGTGAACAGGCCTCTGGCAGCTCATGGGGTCTGTGGGGGGAGGACAGGCCCCTGGTGGGCTGGGGGAGGGGGAGTTAATCAGGAATAGCTCTTTGAATAGCCATTCTTGAATAACTCCATGTGTAGACAAGCCTGTAGTTTGAGACCGGCTTAAACACCTACCACCAGCTTCAATATCCCTTCCCAAATGTTTATCAGTATTCTAATTCTGCTATGGATGCTTGTATCCATAAAAATGTCCAATCCCCTATTGCATTGGGACCAGCAGATGGAGAGAAGTGATTATTCCCCTTTATTCGGCACTGGTGAAGCACATCCGAAGTAAGGATGTTAAAATGCGGTTAACTGACTAGTTGACTAATCGATGGAATTTCCATCGACTAGTCGATAGGCACTTCCTCATTCCTCCTTTGAAATGGACACGAGCCCCCGCTGGGCCCCCGCCGGGGCTCATGTCCATTTCAAAGGAGGAATGCGAACTCCGCATACAGCCCGGGGCCAGAGGGAAGTCCTGCTGACTCCAGGCTGCGTGCGGCTGCCTGCTTTAAAATGTACAACAGTTCCCAGCGGGGGCTCTTGTGCATTTCAAAGCCATGGAGCCCGGGTTCAGCAGGGGACTCCCCAGCTGAGCCCGGGCTCCCCGCAGCTGCCCCTTTGAATCACACAGACACGTGATTCAAAGGGACAGCTGCCGCACCGCTGATGCAGAAGTGCCTATCAACTAGTCGAATAGTCAAAAGACTATCCAATAAGCAAATGCTTATTGGATAGTCGACTAGTCTTTAACATCCTTAATCTGGAGTATTGCATCCAGTTCTGACAACCCCTCCCTCCCCACTTCAGAAAGCATGTGGACACATTGGAGAAAGTCCAGCAGAGGGCAACAAAAATGATGAGGGGGGTGGAGCACATGAGAGATTTGGGTTACTTAGTCTGCAGAACAGAAGAGTGAGGGGGGATTTGAGAGCAGCCTTCAGCTTCCTGAGGGGAGGTTCCAAAGAGGCTGGAGAGAGGCTGGTCTCAGTGGTAACAGATGGCAGAACAAGGAGCAATGGGCTCGAGTTACAGAGGGAGAGGTCCAGGTTGGATATTAGGAAAAACTATTTCCCTAGGTG
Source organism: Pelochelys cantorii (assembly GCA_032595735.1). Lineage (NCBI taxonomy): Eukaryota > Metazoa > Chordata > Testudines > Trionychidae > Pelochelys > Pelochelys cantorii. Next base: position 17,469,306 of record CM064354.1, on the reverse strand, counting down.
GGTGGTGAAGCACTGGAATGGGTTCCCTAGGGAAGTAGTGGAGTCTCCATCCCTAGAGGTGTTTAAGTCTCGGCCTGACACAGCCCTGGCTGGGTTGATTTAGTTGGGATTGGTCCTGCCTTGGGCAGGGGCCGGACTTGGTGACTCCTGAGGGCTCTGCCAGGCCAAGGGCCCTATGAATTTCTGAGTTCTATGAGCCTGGCTAGCTCAGTCAACAAAGCCTCAGGCTCTTAATCTGAGGATCCAGAGTTCAAGTCTCTAGTTCAAGCCACAGAGCCTCCTCCCTTGTCTCTGCTGCATGCCCTGGGGCCTTCTCCAACCACCCTGTTACTACGGGAGAGATGGTCTGAGGCCAACTGGATGAAGGACAAATGCAAAGTGCTCCACTTAGGCAGGAACAATCAGTCTCACACATACAGAATGGGAAGTGACTGCTTAGGCAGGAGCACTGTGGAAACAGGATCTAGGGATCACAGGCTAAATATGAGTCAACAGTGCAACACTGTTGCAAAAAAAGCAAACCTGATTGTGGGATGACGCATGAACAGGAGTGTTGTGAGCAAATCAGGAGGAGTCATTCTTCTGCTCTCCTCTGTGCTGATCAGGCCTCAGTTGGAGGATTGTGTCCAGGTCTGGGCACCACATTTCAAGAAAGATGTGGAGAAATTGGAGAGGGTCCAGAGAAGAGCAACAAGAATGATGACAGGTCTAGAGAATACAAGCTATGAGGGAAGACTGAAAGAATTGGGCTTGTTTAGTTTGGAAAAGAGAAGATTGAGGGGGACATGATAATTTTCAAGTATCTAAAAGGGTGTTACATGGAGAAGGGAGAAAAATTGTTCTCCTTGGCCTCTGAGGACAAGCCAAGAAGCAATGGGCTTAAACTGCAGCAAGGGAGGTTCAGGTTGGACATTAGGAAAAACGTCCTGCCTGTCAGGGGAGGTTAATCACTGGAATAAGTTGCCTGGGGGGTTGTGGACTCTCCATCTCTGGAGAGATTTAAGACAGACACCTGTCAGGGATGAGCTAGACCAGGGCGACTCAACATGTGGCCCGCAGGTGGGATCCTTTGAACACTGCCTCCCTGGGAACACGCTCCACAGCAGGGAGGCGTCTCCCTGGCGGGGTGAGCACTGACAGATGCAAGCGGACGGGCTGGCGGGAACAGACGGGTATGGGGTGTCAGCGTTTCTAGCCCCCAGGGAGGAGGTGCTGGGAGCGCCAGGGCATTGTGGGAAGTGCTGGCTGCATAGCCTTGTGGGCAGAGCCTGAGAGGTGCTGAGTGGCTCACGCCGGCCACGTTTGGGTCCAGCGCTGCGGCTTAAGGCTTAAACTTTGTATTCATGCCCGTCAGTGTGAAAGAAGCTATTTGCATATATTTGCATGTATATGCAATTGCTCTTAAGTTGCAGCCCTCGGCACGTGCTGTGAGTATCATTGTGGCCCCCGGGGCTTCCAAAGTTGAGTAGCCGTGGTCTAGACGGTGCTTGGCCCTGCCATGAGGGCAGGGGACTGGGGGTGTGTCCAGACTACAGGGTTTTGTCGACAAAACGATACCTGCGTCTACACTACCGCCGAGTTCTGTCGACATAACGTCAACAGAACTCGGCAGTTTTGTCGACGGCTGTAAACCTCATTCTACGAGGGATAACGCCTTTTGGCGACAGAGTTCTGCGGACAGAAGGCCTTATTGCATCTACACTGTCCTTTGCGTCTACACTGTCATGTCAACACAGCGGCTTGCTTTGTCGACAGAACTGGGTGTAGTCTAGACGCTCTTTGTCGACAGAAGCTTTGTCGACAGTATCTGTCAACAAAGCCTCTGTCGACAAAAGCCTGTAGTCTAGACGTACCCTGGACTTGATGACCTCTCAAGATCTTTTCCAGTTCTAGGATTCTCTGATTCTCTGAGTCTGTGAATCTTGCTACCTTCTTGGATTCAACTTAATGTGGCAGTGAGTTCCACAGTCCAACCATGCACTGTGTGAAATAGTATTTCCTTGTTTCCATTTTGTATTTGCCACCTTTTACCCCCTTGTTCTTGTCTTAGGACACAGGAAGAACTGGGACTCCTGATCTCACTGCTCTAAACCAAACATGATTTTATATACTCTTATTGTCTCCTTTCTAAGGTAAGAAATCCTCATAGATGGGCCTCATACCAGGGGTTTCAAAGGCCATTGATCATTCTTCTCACCTCTGAACCCACACGAACTCTGCAATATCGTTTGTGAGGTGGGGTGACCAGTGACCTAGGCCTCAGTGCAGAGGGGCACTGGCTGCTGGGAGTGGAGGCCCGGCGGAGTCTTTCACAGCTAGTAGAGTAATGGTCCGAGTTAAGGTGTCTATGTTCAGAACAATACGTTAACTGTAAACCTACCGCACAGGGAGGAGTTGGTGGCACACGAATGTTCACAGTGTAACTTGATTGCCTTACACAGAATTTCAATATTCTCCTTCATCTGGCAGAGGCAGCACACCATGTTGCTGGGCAGTATCCTACAGACAAAAACACGACTGAACAAAATCCCAGTATTTCAGTCCCTCCATTGTACTACATACTGCGTAAAACACAGCCGCCCCCAGCAACACCTTTTCTTCTTTGTCCTTACAGGGGTTGGGAAGTTATTTCCCCCCCAACCACAATTTCAATTGTTCATAATTTTCCGTTTGCAATTGTTTTCAAATGGTGAGAAATTCTGAAACGATGTTTTTGACAGAACTCCATGTATTCAGCAGGCGATGTTTTGGTTAAAAGTGGTGTCAGCTCTAGCTTTTCTTCTTATGATTTGATTACAGTGTTCCTGTTCTTTGTTAGCTGCATTACAGCAGTGCATGGAATCCGTTGTCATGATCAAACTCGGAACAAAAAGAAGGACCTCACTGATCTGAATATAAGCTGTCTTTAACAGTAAGATGCAAAAGAAAAATATTGGGCTGGTTGGCTTTTTCTTTTCTATGACGTATAAGGAAGGTCCCAGAGGACTTTGTAAACAGACAACAGAAAAGTAATGAACTGAATAACTTTCTTTTCGGAGAGCCTTGCCATGACACCTTAGGACGGCCAGTTATTGATGAGTTACAAAATACAAAGCAAAGTGTCTGCACCGTACCTCAGCAGCACAGATTATGAAATTAGCACGTTTGCAGAAAGAAGCTAAAGTTAGTGTTGGGGCAAACCAGCTACTCCGCATCAGAGGATGGGGGCAGGAAACAAACGGAAACATCAGAATTCCATGGTGTATATTTCTGTCCCCTTTCCCAGGCTTTGATGTTCTCCCCGCAGGCCCGGCAGGGCAGGACAGGGCCGTGGGGAGGGGTTGCCCATGGGCCAGGCAGGGCAGGGCCGTGGGGAGGGGCTGCCCGCGGACCAGGCAGGGCAGGACAGGGCCGTGGGGAGGGGTTGCCCACGGGCCAGGCAGGGCAGGGCCATGGGGAGGGGCTGCCCGTGGGCCAGGCAGGGCAGGGCCGTGGGGAGGGGTTGCCCACGGGCCAGGCAGGGCAGGGCAGGGCCGTGGGGAGGGGCTGCCCGCGGGCCAGGCAGGGCAGGGCCGTGGGGAGGGGTTGCCCACGGGCCAGGCAGGGCAGGGCCATGGGGAGGGGCTGCCCGCGGGCCAGGCAGGGCAGGGCAGGGCAGAGCCGTGGGGAGGGGTTGCCCGTGGGCCAGGCAGGGCAGGGACGTGGGGAGGGGCTGCCCGTGGGCCAGGCAGGGCAGGGCCGTGGGGAGGGGCTGCCCGCGGACCAGGCAGGGCAGGGCAGGGCCGTGGGGAGGGGTTGCCCACGGGCCAGGCAGGGCAGGGCCGTGGGGAGGGGCTGCCCGTGGGCCAGGCAGGGCAGGGCTGTGGGGAGGGGTTGCCCACGGGCCAGGCAGGGCAGGGCCGTGGGGAGGGGCTGCCCGTGGGCCAGGCAGGGCAGGGCCGTGGGGAGGGGTTGCCCGCGGGCCAGGCAGGACAGGGCAGGGCAGGGCCGTGGGGAGGGGTTGCCCACGGGCCAGGCAGGGCAGGGCAGGGCAGGGCAGGGCAGGGCCGTGGGGAGGGGCTGCCTGCGGGCCAGGCAGGGCAGAGCAGGGCAGGGGCGTGGGGAGGGGTTGCCTGCGGGCCAGGCAGGGCAGGGCCGTGGGGAGGGGCTGCCCGCGGGCCAGGCAGGGCAGGGCAGGGCTGTGGGGAGGGGTTGCCCACGGGCCAGGCAGGGCAGGGCCGTGGGGAGGGGCTGCCCGCGGGCCAGGCAGGGCAGGGCAGGGCTGTGGGGAGGGGTTGCCCACGGGCCAGGCAGGGCAGGGCCATGGGGAGGGGCTGCCCGAGGGCCAGGCAGGGCAGGGCCGTGGGGAGGGGCTGCCCGCGGGCCAGGCAGGGCAGGGTCGTGGGGAGGGGCTGCCCGCGGGCCAGGCAGGGCAGGGCAGGGCCGTGGGGAGGGGCTGCCCGCGGGCCAGGCAGGGCAGGGCAGGGCCGTGGGGAGGGGCTGCCCGCGGGCCAGGCAGGGCAGGGCAGGGCCGTGGGGAGGGGTTGCCTGCAGGCCAGGCAGGGCAGGGCCGTGGGGAGGGGCTGCCCACGGGCCAGGAAGGCAGGGCAGGGCCGTGGGGAGGGGTTGCCCGCGGGCCAGGCAGGGCAGGGCAGGGCCGTGGGGAGGGGTTGCCCGCGGGCCAGGCAGGGCAGGGCAGGGCCGTGGGGAGGGGTTGCCAGCGGGCCAGGCAGGGCAGGGCCGTGGGGAGGGGTTGCCAGCGGGCCAGGCAGGGCAGGGCCGTGGGGAGGGGTTGCCAGCGGGCCAGGCAGGGCAGGGCCGTGGGGAGGGGCTGCCCGCGGGCCAGGCAGGGCAGGGCCGTGGGGAGGGGTTGCCCGCGGGCCAGGCAGGGCAGGGCCGTGGGGAGGGGCTGCCCACGGGCCAGGAAGGCAGGGCAGGGCCGTGGGGAGGGGTTGCCAGCGGGCCAGGCAGGGCAGGGCCGTGGGGAGGGGTTGCCCGCGGGCCAGGCAGGGCAGGGCAGGGCCGTGGGGAGGGGTTGCCTGCAGGCCAGGCAGGGCAGGGCCGTGGGGAGGGGTTGCCTGCGGGCCAGGCAGGGCAGGGCAGGGCCGTGGGGAGGGGCTGCCCGCGGGCCAGGCAGGGCAGGGCAGGGCCGTGGGGAGGGGTTGCCTGCAGGCCAGGCAGGGCAGGGCAGGGCCGTGGGGAGGGGCTGCCCGCGGACCAGGCAGGGCAGGGCAGGGCCGTGGGGAGGGGCTGCCCGCGGACCAGGCAGGGCAGGACAGGGCCGTGGGGAGGGGCTGCCCGCGGGCCAGGCAGGGCAGGGCCGTGGGGAGGGGCTGCCTGCGGGCCAGGCAGGGCAGGGCCGTGGGGAGGGGTTGCCCGCGGGCCAGGCAGGGCAGGGCCGTGGGGAGGGGTTGCCCGCGGGCCAGGCAGGGCAGGGCCGTGGGGAGGGGCTGCCCACGGGCCAGGAAGGCAGGGCAGGGCCGTGGGGAGGGGTTGCCAGCGGGCCAGGCAGCGCAGGGCCGTGGGGAGGGGCTGCCCGCGGGCCAGGCAGGGCAGGGCAGGGCAGGGCCGTGGGGAGGGGCTGCCCGCGGGCCAGGCAGGGCAGGGCAGGGCCGTGGGGAGGGGCTGCCCGCGGGCCAGGCAGGGCAGGGCAGGGCAGGGCCGTGGGGAGGGGCTGCCCGCGGGCCAGGCAGGGCAGGGCCGTGGGGAGGGGCTGCCCGCGGGCCAGGCAGGGCAGGGCAGGGCCGTGGGGAGGGGCTGCCCGCGGGCCAGGCAGGGCAGGGCAGGGCCGTGGGGAGGGGCTGCCCGCGGGCCAGGCAGGGCAGGGCCGTGGGGAGGGGCTGCCCGCGGGCCAGGCAGGGCAGGGCAGGGCCGTGGGGAGGGGCTGCCTGTGGGCCAGGCAGGGCAGGGCTGTGGGGAGGGGCTGCCCGCGGGCCAGGCAGGCCAGGGCAGGGCCGTGGGGAGGGGCTGCCCGCGGGCCAGGCAGGGCAGGGCCGTGGGGAGGGGCTGCCCGCGGGCCAGGCAGGGCAGGGCAGGGCCGTGGGGAGGGGCTGCCTGTGGGCCAGGCAGGGCAGGGCTGTGGGGAGGGGCTGCCCGCAGGCCAGGCAGGGCAGGGCAGGGCCGTGGGGAGGGGCTGCCCGCGGGCCAGGAAGGGCAGGGCAGGGCCGTGGGGAGGGGCTGCCCGCGGGCCAGGCAGGGCAGGGCAGGGCAGGGCCGTGGGGAGGGGCTGCCCGCGGGCCAGGCAGGGCAGGGCAGGGCCGTGGGGAGGGGCTGCCTGTGGGCCAGGCAGGGCAGGGCTGTGGGGAGGGGCTGCCCGCGGGCCAGGCAGGCCAGGGCAGGGCCGTGGGGAGGGGCTGCCCGCGGGCCCGGCAGGGCAGGGCCGTGGGGAGGGGCTGCCCGCGGGCCAGGCAGGGCAGGGCAGGGCCGTGGGGAGGGGCTGCCCGTGGGCCAGGCAGGGCAGGGCCGTGGGGAGGGGTTGCCCGCGGGCCAGGCAGGGCAGGGCCGTGGGGAGGGGTTGCCAGCGGGCCAGGCAGGGCAGGGCCGTGGGGAGGGGCTGCCCACGGGCCAGGAAGGCAGGGCAGGGCCGTGGGGAGGGGTTGCCCGCGGGCCAGGCAGGGCAGGGCCGTGGGGAGGGGCTGCCCGCGGGCCAGGCAGGGCAGGGCCGTGGGGAGGGGCTGCCCGCGGGCCAGGCAGGGCAGGGCAGGGCCGTGGGGAGGGGCTGCCCGCGGGCCAGGCAGGGCAGGGCCGTGGGGAGGGGCTGCCCGCGGGCCAGGCAGGGCAGGGCAGGGCCGTGGGGAGGGGCTGCCCGTGGGCCAGGCAGGGCAGGGCCGTGGGGAGGGGTTGCCCGCGGGCCAGGCAGGGCAGGGCCGTGGGGAGGGGTTGCCAGCGGGCCAGGCAGGGCAGGGCCGTGGGGAGGGGCTGCCCACGGGCCAGGAAGGCAGGGCAGGGCCGTGGGGAGGGGTTGCCCGCGGGCCAGGCAGGGCAGGGCCGTGGGGAGGGGCTGCCCGCGGGCCAGGCAGGGCAGGGCCGTGGGGAGGGGCTGCCCGCGGGCCAGGCAGGGCAGGGCAGGGCCGTGGGGAGGGGCTGCCCGCGGGCCAGGCAGCGCAGGGCCGTGGGGAGGGGCTGCCCGCGGGCCAGGCAGGGCAGGGCAGGGCAGGGCCGTGGGGAGGGGCTGCCCGCGGGCCAGGCAGGGCAGGGCAGGGCCGTGGGGAGGGGCTGCCCGCGGGCCAGGCAGGGCAGGGCAGGGCCGTGGGGAGGGGCTGCCCGCGGGCCAGGCAGGGCAGGGCAGGGCCGTGGGGAGGGGCTGCCCGCGGGCCAGGCAGGGCAGGGCAGGGCCGTGGGGAGGGGCTGCCCGCGGGCCAGGCAGGGCAGGGCAGGGCTGTGGGGAGGGGCTGCCCGCGGGCCAGGCAGGGCAGGGCCGTGGGGAGGGGTTGCCCGCGGGCCAGGCAGGGCAGGGCCGTGGGGAGGGGCTGCCCGCGGGCCAGGCAGGGCAGGGCAGGGCCGTGGGGAGGGGCTGCCTGTGGGCCAGGCAGGGCAGGGCTGTGGGGAGGGGCTGCCCGCGGGCCAGGCAGGGCAGGGCAGGGCCGTGGGGAGGGGCTGCCCGCGGGCCAGGCAGGGCAGGGCAGGGCAGGGCCGTGGGGAGGGGCTGCCCGCGGGCCAGGCAGGGCAGGGCAGGGCCGTGGGGAGGGGCTGCTTGCGGGCCAGGCAGGGCAGGGCCGTGGGGAGGGGTTGCCTGCGGGCCAGGCAGGGCAGGGCCGTGGGGAGGGGCTGCCCGCGGGCCAGGCAGGGCAGGGCCGTGGGGAGGGGCTGCCCGCGGGCCAGGCAGGGCAGGGCAGGGCCGTGGGGAGGGGCTGCCCGCGGGCCAGGCAGGGCAGGGCCGTGGGGAGGGGCTGCCCGCGGGCCAGGCAGGGCAGGGCAGGGCCGTGGGGAGGGGCTGCCTGTGGGCCAGGCAGGGCAGGGCTGTGGGGAGGGGCTGCCCGCGGGCCAGGCAGGGCAGGGCAGGGCCGTGGGGAGGGGCTGCCCGCGGGCCAGGCAGGGCAGGGCAGGGCCGTGGGGAGGGGCTGCCCGCGGGCCAGGCAGGGCAGGGCAGGGCAGGGCCGTGGGGAGGGGCTGCCCGCGGGCCAGGCAGGGCAGGGCAGGGCCGTGGGGAGGGGCTGCCCGCGGGCCAGGCAGGGCAGGGCAGGGCAGGGCCGTGGGGAGGGGCTGCCCGCGGGCCAGGCAGGGCAGGGCAGGGCCGTGGGGAGGGGCTGCTTGCGGGCCAGGCAGGGCAGGGCCGTGGGGAGGGGTTGCCTGCGGGCCAGGCAGGGCAGGGCCGTGGGGAGGGGCTGCCCGCGGGCCAGGCAGGGCAGGGCTGTGGGGAGGGGCTGCCCGCGGGCCAGGCAGGGCAGGGCAGGGCCGTGGGGAGGGGCTGCCCGCGGGCCAGGCAGGGCAGGGCCGTGGGGAGGGGCTGCCCGCGGGCCAGGCAGGGCAGGGCAGGGCCGTGGGGAGGGGCTGCCCGCGGGCCAGGCAGGGCAGGGCAGGGCCGTGGGGAGGGGCTGCCCGCGGGCCAGGCAGGGCAGGGCAGGGCCGTGGGGAGGGGCTGCCCGCGGGCCAGGCAGGGCAGGGCAGGGCAGGGCCGTGGGGAGGGGCTGCCCGCGGGCCAGGCAGGGCAGGGCAGGGCCGTGGGGAGGGGCTGCTTGCGGGCCAGGCAGGGCAGGGCCGTGGGGAGGGGTTGCCTGCGGGCCAGGCAGGGCAGGGCCGTGGGGAGGGGCTGCCCGCGGGCCAGGCAGGGCAGGGCTGTGGGGAGGGGCTGCCCGCGGGCCAGGCAGGGCAGGGCAGGGCCGTGGGGAGGGGCTGCCCGCGGGCCCGGCAGGGCAGGGCAGGGCCGTGGGGAGGGGCTGCCCGCGGGCCAGGCAGCGCAGGGCCGTGGGGAGGGGCTGCCCGCGGGCCAGGCAGGGCAGGGCAGGGCAGGGCCGTGGGGAGGGGCTGCCCGCGGGCCAGGCAGGGCAGGGCAGGGCCGTGGGGAGGGGCTGCCCGCGGGCCAGGCAGGGCAGGGCAGGGCCGTGGGGAGGGGCTGCCCGCGGGCCAGGCAGGGCAGGGCAGGGCCGTGGGGAGGGGCTGCCCGCGGGCCAGGCAGGGCAGGGCAGGGCTGTGGGGAGGGGCTGCCCGCGGGCCAGGCAGGGCAGGGCCGTGGGGAGGGGTTGCCCGCGGGCCAGGCAGGGCAGGGCCATGGGGAGGGGCTGCCCGCGGGCCAGGCAGGGCAGGGCAGGGCCGTGGGGAGGGGCTGCCTGTGGGCCAGGCAGGGCAGGGCTGTGGGGAGGGGCTGCCCGCGGGCCAGGCAGGGCAGGGCCGTGGGGAGGGGTTGCCTGCAGGCCAGGCAGGGCAGGGCCGTGGGGAGGGGCTGCCCGCGGGCCAGGCAGGGCAGGGCTGTGGGGAGGGGCTGCCCGCGGGCCAGGCAGGGCAGGGCAGGGCCGTGGGGAGGGGCTGCCCGCGGGCCAGGCAGGGCAGGGCAGGGCCGTGGGGAGGGGCTGCCCGCGGGCCAGGCAGGGCAGGGCAGGGCCGTGGGGAGGGGCTGCCCGCGGGCCAGGCAGGGCAGGGCCGTGGGGAGGGGCTGCCCGCGGGCCAGGCAGGGCAGGGCAGGGCCGTGGGGAGGGGCTGCCCGCGGGCCAGGCAGGGCAGGGCAGGGCAGGGCCGTGGGGAGGGGCTGCCCGCGGGCCAGGCACGGCAGGGCAGGGCCGTGGGGAGGGGCTGCCCGCGGGCCAGGCAGGGCAGGGCAGGGCCGTGGGGAGGGGCTGCCCGCGGGCCAGGCAGGGCAGGGCAGGGCCGTGGGGAGGGGCTGCCCGCGGGCCAGGCAGGGCAGGGCCGTGGGGAGGGGCTGCCCGCGGGCCAGGCAGGGCAGGGCAGGGCCGTGGGGAGGGGCTGCCTGTGGGCCAGGCAGGGCAGGGCTGTGGGGAGGGGCTGCCCGCGGGCCAGGCAGGCCAGGGCAGGGCCGTGGGGAGGGGCTGCCCGCGGGCCAGGCAGGGCAGGGCCGTGGGGGGGGGCTGCCCGCGGGCCAGGCAGGGCAGGGCAGGGCCGTGGGGAGGGGCTGCCCGTGGGCCAGGCAGGGCAGGGCCGTGGGGAGGGGTTGCCCGCGGGCCAGGCAGGGCAGGGCCGTGGGGAGGGGTTGCCAGCGGGCCAGGCAGGGCAGGGCCGTGGGGAGGGGCTGCCCACGGGCCAGGAAGGCAGGGCAGGGCCGTGGGGAGGGGTTGCCCGCGGGCCAGGCAGGGCAGGGCCGTGGGGAGGGGCTGCCCGCGGGCCAGGCAGGGCAGGGCCGTGGGGAGGGGCTGCCCGCGGGCCAGGCAGGGCAGGGCAGGGCCGTGGGGAGGGGCTGCCCGCGGGCCAGGCAGGGCAGGGCCGTGGGGAGGGGCTGCCCGCGGGCCAGGCAGGGCAGGGCAGGGCCGTGGGGAGGGGCTGCCCGTGGGCCAGGCAGGGCAGGGCCGTGGGGAGGGGTTGCCCGCGGGCCAGGCAGGGCAGGGCCGTGGGGAGGGGTTGCCAGCGGGCCAGGCAGGGCAGGGCCGTGGGGAGGGGCTGCCCACGGGCCAGGAAGGCAGGGCAGGGCCGTGGGGAGGGGTTGCCCGCGGGCCAGGCAGGGCAGGGCCGTGGGGAGGGGCTGCCCGCGGGCCAGGCAGGGCAGGGCCGTGGGGAGGGGCTGCCCGCGGGCCAGGCAGGGCAGGGCAGGGCCGTGGGGAGGGGCTGCCCGCGGGCCAGGCAGCGCAGGGCCGTGGGGAGGGGCTGCCCGCGGGCCAGGCAGGGCAGGGCAGGGCAGGGCCGTGGGGAGGGGCTGCCCGCGGGCCAGGCAGGGCAGGGCAGGGCCGTGGGGAGGGGCTGCCCGCGGGCCAGGCAGGGCAGGGCAGGGCCGTGGGGAGGGGCTGCCCGCGGGCCAGGCAGGGCAGGGCAGGGCCGTGGGGAGGGGCTGCCCGCGGGCCAGGCAGGGCAGGGCAGGGCCGTGGGGAGGGGCTGCCCGCGGGCCAGGCAGGGCAGGGCAGGGCTGTGGGGAGGGGCTGCCCGCGGGCCAGGCAGGGCAGGGCCGTGGGGAGGGGTTGCCCGCGGGCCAGGCAGGGCAGGGCCGTGGGGAGGGGCTGCCCGCGGGCCAGGCAGGGCAGGGCAGGGCCGTGGGGAGGGGCTGCCTGTGGGCCAGGCAGGGCAGGGCTGTGGGGAGGGGCTGCCCGCGGGCCAGGCAGGGCAGGGCAGGGCCGTGGGGAGGGGCTGCCCGCGGGCCAGGCAGGGCAGGGCAGGGCAGGGCCGTGGGGAGGGGCTGCCCGCGGGCCAGGCAGGGCAGGGCAGGGCCGTGGGGAGGGGCTGCTTGCGGGCCAGGCAGGGCAGGGCCGTGGGGAGGGGTTGCCTGCGGGCCAGGCAGGGCAGGGCCGTGGGGAGGGGCTGCCCGCGGGCCAGGCAGGGCAGGGCCGTGGGGAGGGGCTGCCCGCGGGCCAGGCAGGGCAGGGCAGGGCCGTGGGGAGGGGCTGCCCGCGGGCCAGGCAGGGCAGGGCCGTGGGGAGGGGCTGCCCGCGGGCCAGGCAGGGCAGGGCAGGGCCGTGGGGAGGGGCTGCCTGTGGGCCAGGCAGGGCAGGGCTGTGGGGAGGGGCTGCCCGCGGGCCAGGCAGGGCAGGGCAGGGCCGTGGGGAGGGGCTGCCCGCGGGCCAGGCAGGGCAGGGCAGGGCCGTGGGGAGGGGCTGCCCGCGGGCCAGGCAGGGCAGGGCAGGGCAGGGCCGTGGGGAGGGGCTGCCCGCGGGCCAGGCAGGGCAGGGCAGGGCCGTGGGGAGGGGCTGCCCGCGGGCCAGGCAGGGCAGGGCAGGGCAGGGCCGTGGGGAGGGGCTGCCCGCGGGCCAGGCAGGGCAGGGCAGGGCCGTGGGGAGGGGCTGCTTGCGGGCCAGGCAGGGCAGGGCCGTGGGGAGGGGTTGCCTGCGGGCCAGGCAGGGCAGGGCCGTGGGGAGGGGCTGCCCGCGGGCCAGGCAGGGCAGGGCTGTGGGGAGGGGCTGCCCGCGGGCCAGGCAGGGCAGGGCAGGGCCGTGGGGAGGGGCTGCCCGCGGGCCAGGCAGGGCAGGGCCGTGGGGAGGGGCTGCCCGCGGGCCAGGCAGGGCAGGGCAGGGCCGTGGGGAGGGGCTGCCCGTGGGCCAGGCAGGGCAGGGCAGGGCCGTGGGGAGGGGCTGCCCGCGGGCCAGGCAGGGCAGGGCAGGGCCGTGGGGAGGGGCTGCCCGCGGGCCAGGCAGGGCAGGGCAGGGCAGGGCCGTGGGGAGGGGCTGCCCGCGGGCCAGGCAGGGCAGGGCAGGGCCGTGGGGAGGGGCTGCTGGCGGGCCTGGCAGGGCAGGGCCGTGGGGAGGGGTTGCCTGCGGGCCAGGCAGGGCAGGGCCGTGGGGAGGGGCTGCCCGCGGGCCAGGCAGGGCAGGGCTGTGGGGAGGGGCTGCCCGCGGGCCAGGCAGGGCAGGGCAGGGCCGTGGGGAGGGGCTGCCCGCGGGCCAGGCAGGGCAGGGCAGGGCCGTGGGGAGGGGCTGCCCGCGGGCCAGGCAGGGCAGGGCAGGGCCGTGGGGAGGGGCTGCCCGCGGGCCGGGCAGGGCAGGGCAGGGCCGTGGGGAGGGGCTGCCCGCGGGCCAGGCAGGGTAGGGCCGTGGGGAGGGGTTGCCCGCGGGCCAGGCAGGGCAGGGCCGTGGGGAGGGGCTGCCCGCGGGCCAGGCAGGGCAGGGCAGGGCCGTGGGGAGGGGCTGCCCGCGGGCCAGGCAGGGCAGGGCCGTGGGGAGGGGTTGCCTGCGGGCCAGGCAGGGCAGGGCCGTGGGGAGGGGCTGCCCGCGGGCCAGGCAGGGCAGGGCTGTGGGGAGGGGCTGCCCGCGGGCCAGGCAGGGCAGGGCAGGGCCGTGGGGAGGGGCTGCCCGCGGGCCAGGCAGGGCAGGGCAGGGCCGTGGGGAGGGGCTGCCCGCGGGCCAGGCAGGGCAGGGCAGGGCCGTGGGGAGGGGCTGCCCGCGGGCCGGGCAGGGCAGGGCAGGGCCGTGGGGAGGGGCTGCCCGCGGGCCAGGCAGGGCAGGGCCGTGGGGAGGGGTTGCCCGCGGGCCAGGCAGGGCAGGGCCGTGGGGAGGGGCTGCCCGCGGGCCAGGCAGGGCAGGGCAGGGCCGTGGGGAGGGGCTGCCCGCTGGCCAGGCAGGGCAGGGCCGTGGGGAGGGGTTGCCCGCGGGCCAGGCAGGGCAGGGCCGTGGGGAGGGGTTGCCCGTGGGCCAGGCAGGGCAGGGCCGTGGGGAGGGGTTGCCCACGGGCCAGGCAGGGCAGGGCCGTGGGGAGGGGCTGCCCGCGGGCCAGGCAGGGCAGGGCAGGGCCGTGGGGAGGGGCTGCCCGCGGGCCAGGCAGGGCAGGGCCGTGGGGAGGGGTTGCCCGCGGGCCAGGCAGGGCAGGGCCGTGGGGAGGGGTTGCCCGCGGGCCAGGCAGGGCAGGGCCGTGGGGAGGGGCTGCCCGCGGGCCAGGCAGGGCAGGGCAGGGCCGTGGGGAGGGGCTGCCCGCGGGCCAGGCAGGGCAGGGCCGTGGGGAGGGGCTGCCCGCGGGCCAGGCAGGGCAGGGCAGGGCCGTGGGGAGGGGCTGCCCGTGGGCCAGGCAGGGCAGGGCCGTGGGGAGGGGTTGCCCGCGGGCCAGGCAGGGCAGGGCCGTGGGGAGGGGGTGCCAGCGGGCCAGGCAGGGCAGGGCCGTGGGGAGGGGCTGCCCACGGGCCAGGAAGGCAGGGCAGGGCCGTGGGGAGGGGTTGCCCGCGGGCCAGGCAGGGCAGGGCCGTGGGGAGGGGCTGCCCGCGGGCCAGGCAGGGCAGGGCCGTGGGGAGGGGCTGCCCGCGGGCCAGGCAGGGCAGGGCAGGGCCGTGGGGAGGGGCTGCCCGCGGGCCAGGCAGCGCAGGGCCGTGGGGAGGGGCTGCCCGCGGGCCAGGCAGGGCAGGGCAGGGCAGGGCCGTGGGGAGGGGCTGCCCGCGGGCCAGGCAGGGCAGGGCAGGGCCGTGGGGAGGGGCTGCCCGCGGGCCAGGCAGGGCAGGGCAGGGCCGTGGGGAGGGGCTGCCCGCGGGCCAGGCAGGGCAGGGCAGGGCCGTGGGGAGGGGCTGCCCGCGGGCCAGGCAGGGCAGGGCAGGGCCGTGGGGAGGGGCTGCCCGCGGGCCAGGCAGGGCAGGGCAGGGCCGTGGGGAGGGGCTGCCTGTGGGCCAGGCAGGGCAGGGCTGTGGGGAGGGGCTGCCCGCGGGCCAGGCAGGGCAGGGCAGGGCCGTGGGGAGGGGCTGCCCGCGGGCCAGGCAGGGCAGGGCAGGGCCGTGGGGAGGGGCTGCCCGCGGGCCAGGCAGGGCAGGGCAGGGCAGGGCCGTGGGGAGGGGCTGCCCGCGGGCCAGGCAGGGCAGGGCAGGGCCGTGGGGAGGGGCTGCTTGCGGGCCAGGCAGGGCAGGGCCGTGGGGAGGGGTTGCCTGCAGGCCAGGCAGGGCAGGGCAGGGCCGTGGGGAGGGGCTGCCCGCGGGCCAGGCAGGGCAGGGCAGGGCAGGGCCGTGGGGAGGGGCTGCCCGCGGGCCAGGCAGGGCAGGGCAGGGCCGTGGGGAGGGGCTGCTTGCGGGCCAGGCAGGGCAGGGCCGTGGGGAGGGGCTGCCCGCGGGCCAGGCAGGGCAGGGCAGGGCCGTGGGGAGGGGCTGCCCGCGGGCCAGGCAGGGCAGGGCAGGGCCGTGGGGAGGGGCTGCCTGTGGGCCAGGCAGGGCAGGGCTGTGGGGAGGGGCTGCCCGCGGGCCAGGCAGGGCAGGGCAGGGCCGTGGGGAGGGGCTGCCCGCGGGCCAGGCAGGGCAGGGCAGGGCCGTGGGGAGGGGCTGCCCGCGGGCCAGGCAGGGCAGGGCAGGGCAGGGCCGTGGGGAGGGGCTGCCCGCGGGCCAGGCAGGGCAGGGCAGGGCCGTGGGGAGGGGCTGCTTGCGGGCCAGGCAGGGCAGGGCCGTGGGGAGGGGTTGCCTGCAGGCCAGGCACGGCAGGGCCGTGGGGAGGGGCTGCCCGCGGGCCAGGCAGGGCAGGGCTGTGGGGAGGGGCTGCCCGCGGGCCAGGCAGGGCAGGGCAGGGCCGTGGGGAGGGGCTGCCCGCGGGCCGGGCAGGGCAGGGCAGGGCCGTGGGGAGGGGCTGCCCGCGGGCCAGGCAGGGCAGGGCCGTGGGGAGGGGCTGCTTGCGGGCCAGGCAGGGCAGGGCCGTGGGGAGGGGTTGCCTGCAGGCCAGGCACGGCAGGGCCGTGGGGAGGGGCTGCCCGCGGGCCAGGCAGGGCAGGGCTGTGGGGAGGGGCTGCCCGCGGGCCAGGCAGGGCAGGGCAGGGCCGTGGGGAGGGGCTGCCCGCGGGCCAGGCAGGGCAGGGCAGGGCCGTGGGGAGGGGTTGCCCACGGGCCAGGCAGGGCAGGGCCGTGGGGAGGGGTTGCCAGCGGGCCAGGCAGGGCAGGGCCGTGGGGAGGGGCTGCCCACGGGCCAGGAAGGCAGGGCAGGGCCGTGGGGAGTGGTTGCCCGCGGGCCAGGCAGGGCAGGGCAGGGCCGTGGGGAGGGGCTGCCCGCGGGCCAGGCAGGGCAGGGCAGGGCCGTGGGGAGGGGTTGCCCACGGGCCAGGCAGGGCAGGGCCGTGGGGAGGGGTTGCCCAGCGGGCCAGGCAGGGCAGGGCCGTGGGGAGGGGCTGCCCACGGGCCAGGAAGGGCAGGGCAGGGCCGTGGGGAGGTGGTTGCCCGCGGGCCAGGCAGGGCAGGGCCGTGGGGAGGGGCTGCCCGCGGGCCAGGCAGGGCAGGGCCGTGGGGAGGGGCTGCCCGCGGGCCAGGCAGGGCAGGGCAGGGCCGTGGGGAGGGGCTGCCCGCGGGCCAGGCAGGGCAGGGCAGGGCAGGGCCGTGGGGAGGGGCTGCCCGCGGGCCAGGCAGGGCAGGGCCGTGGGGAGGGGCTGCCCGCGGGCCAGGCAGGGCAGGGCAGGGCAGGGCCGTGGGGAGGGGCTGCCCGCGGGCCAGGCAGGGCAGGGCAGGGCCGTGGGGAGGGGCTGCCCACGGGCCAGGCAGGGCAGGGCAGGGCCGTGGGGAGGAGCTGCCCGCGGGCCAGGCAGGGCAGGGCAGGGCTGTGGGGAGGGGCTGCCCGAGGGCCAGGCAGGGCAGGGCAGGGCCGTGGGGAGGGGTTGCCCGTGGACCAGGCAGGGCAGGACAGGGCCGTGGGGAGGGGCTGCCCGCGGGCCAGGCAGGGCAGGGCCGTGGGGAGGGGCTGCCCGCGGGCCAGGCAGGGCAGGGCCGTGGGGAGGGGTTGCCCGCGGGCCAGGCAGGGCAGGGCCGTGGGGAGGGGCTGCCCGTGGGCCAGGCAGGGCAGGGCAGGGCCGTGGGGAGGGGCTGCCCACGGGCCAGGAAGGCAGGGCAGGGCCGTGGGGAGGGGTTGCCTGCGGGCCAGGCAGGGCAGGGCCGTGGGGAGGGGCTGCCCGCGGACCAGGCAGGGCAGGGCAGGGCCGTGGGGAGGGGCTGCCCGCGGGCCAGGCAGGGCAGGGCCGTGGGGAGGGGCTGCCCGCGGGCCAGGCAGGGCAGGGCCGTGGGGAGGGGTTGCCCGCGGGCCAGGCAGGGCAGGGCCGTGGGGAGGGGTTGCCCGCGGGCCAGGCAGGGCAGGGCCGTGGGGAGGGGCTGCCCACGGGCCAGGAAGGCAGGGCAGGGCCGTGGGGAGGGGTTGCCCGCGGGCCAGGCAGGGCAGGGCCGTGGGGAGGGGTTGCCCGCGGGCCAGGCAGGGCAGGGCCGTGGGGAGGGGCTGCCCACGGGCCAGGAAGGCAGGGCAGGGCCGTGGGGAGGGGTTGCCCGCGGGCCAGGCAGGGCAGGGCCGTGGGGAGGGGCTGCCCGCGGGCCAGGCAGGGCAGGGCCGTGGGGAGGGGCTGCCCGCGGGCCAGGCAGGGCAGGGCAGGGCCGTGGGGGGGGCTGCCCGCGGGCCAGGCAGGGCAGGGCAGGGCCGTGGGGAGGGGCTGCCCGCGGGCCAGGCAGGGCAGGGCAGGGCCGTGGGGAGGGGCTGCCCGCGGGCCAGGCAGGGCAGGGCAGGGCCGTGGGGAGGGGCTGCCCGCGGGCCGGGCAGGGCAGGGCAGGGCCGTGGGGAGGGGCTGCCCGCGGGCCAGGCAGGGCAGGGCCGTGGGGAGGGGTTGCCCGCGGGCCAGGCAGGGCAGGGCCGTGGGGAGGGGCTGCCCGCGGGCCAGGCAGGGCAGGGCAGGGCCGTGGGGAGGGGCTGCCCGCGGGCCAGGCAGGGCAGGGCCGTGGGGAGGGGCTGCCCGTGGGCCAGGCAGGGCAGTGCAGGGCCGTGGGGAGGGGCTGCCCGCGGGCCAGGCAGGGCAGGGCAGGGCCGTGGGGAGGGGCTGCCTGTGGGCCAGGCAGGGCAGGGCTGTGGGGAGGGGCTGCCCGCGGGCCAGGCAGGGCAGGGCAGGGCCGTGGGGAGGGGCTGCCCGCGGGCCAGGCAGGGCAGGGCCGTGGGGAGGGGGCTGCCCGTGGGCCAGGCAGGGCAGTGCAGGGCCGTGGGGAGGGGCTGCCCGTGGGCCAGGCAGGGCAGGGCAGGGCCGTGGGGAGGGGCTGCCCGTGGGCCAGGCAGGGCAGGGCAGGGCCGTGGGGGGGGCTGCCCGTGGGCCAGGCAGGGCAGGGCAGGGCCGTGGGGAGGGGCTGCCCGTGGGCCAGGCAGGGCAGGGCCGTGGGGAGGGGCTGCCTGTGGGCCAGGCAGGGCAGGGCCGTGGGGAGGGGCTGCCCGCGGGCCAGGCAGGGCAGGGCCGTGGGGAGGGGCTGCCCACGGGCCCGGCAGGGCAGGGCCGTGGGGAGGGGCTGCCCGCGGGCCAGGCAGGGCAGGGCAGGGCCGTGGGGAGGGGCTGCCCGCGGGCCAGGCAGGGCAGGGCAGGGCCGTGGGGAGGGGCTGCCCGCGGGCCAGGCAGGGCAGGGCAGGGCGGTGGGGAGGGGCTGCCCGCGGGCCAGGCAGGGCAGGGCAGGGCCGTGGGGAGGGGTTGCCCGCGGGCCAGGCAGGGCAGGGCAGGGCCGTGGGGAGGGGGCTGCCCACGGGCCAGGCAGGGCAGGGCAGGGCCGTGGGGAGGGGCTGCCCACGGGCCAGGCAGGGCAGGGCAGGGCCGTGGGGAGGGGCTGCCCGCGGGCCAGGCAGGGCAGGGCTGTGGGGAGGGGCTGCCCGAGGGCCAGGCAGGGCAGGGCAGGGCCGTGGGGAGGGGTTGCCCGTGGACCAGGCAGGGCAGGACAGGGCCGTGGGGAGGGGCTGCCCGCGGGCCAGGCAGGGCAGGGCCGTGGGGAGGGGCTGCCCGCGGGCCAGGCAGGGCAGGGCCGTGGGGAGGGGCTGCCCGTGGGCCAGGCAGGGCAGGGCAGGGCCGTGGGGAGGGGCTGCCCGTGGGCCAGGCAGGGCAGGGCAGGGCCGTGGGGAGGGGCTGCCCGTGGGCCAGGCAGGGCAGGGCAGGGCCGTGGGGAGGGGCTGCCTGTGGGCCAGGCAGGGCAGGGCCGTGGGGAGGGGCTGCCTGTGGGCCAGGCAGGGCAGGGCCGTGGGGAGGGGCTGCCCGTGGGCCAGGCAGGGCAGGGCAGGGCCGTGGGGAGGGGCTGCCTGTGGGCCAGGCAGGGCAGGGCCGTGGGGAGGGGCTGCCCGTGGGCCAGGCAGGGCAGGGCAGGGCCGTGGGGAGGGGCTGCCCACGGGCCAGGCAGGGCAGGGCAGGGCCGTGGGGAGGGGCTGCCCGCGGGCCAGGCAGGGCAGGGCCGTGGGGAGGGGCTGCCCGCGGGCCAGGCAGGGCAGGGCAGGGCCGTGGGGAGGGGTTGCCCGCGGGCCAGGCAGGGCAGGGCAGGGCCGTGGGGAGGGGCTGCCCGCGGGCCAGGCAGGGCAGGGCCGTGGGGAGGGGCTGCCCGAGGGCCAGGCAGGGCAGGGCAGGGCCGTGGGGAGGGGCTGCCCGAGGGCCAGGCAGGGCAGGGCAGGGCCGTGGGGAGGGGCTGCCCGCGGGCCAGGCAGGGCAGGGCCGTGGGGAGGGGCTGCCCGCGGGCCCGGCAGGGCAGGGCCGTGGGGAGGGGCTGCCCGCGGGCCAGGCAGGGCAGGGCAGGGCCGTGGGGAGGGGCTGCCCGCGGGCCAGGCAGGGCAGGGCAGGGCCGTGGGGAGGGGCTGCCCGCGGGCCAGGCAGGGCAGGGCAGGGCCGTGGGGAGGGGCTGCCCGCGGGCCAGGCAGGGCAGGGCAGGGCCGTGGGGAGGGGTTGCCCGCGGGCCAGGCAGGGCAGGGCAGGGCCGTGGGGAGGGGCTGCCCACGGGCCAGGCAGGGCAGGGCAGGGCCGTGGGGAGGGGCTGCCCGCGGGCCAGGCAGGGCAGGGCAGGGCTGTGGGGAGGGGCTGCCCGAGGGCCAGGCAGGGTAGGGCAGGGCCGTGGGGAGGGGTTGCCCGCGGGCCAGGCAGGGCAGGGGTGGGGATTCCCCGGGAGGCGGGCAGGGCCCTTTGGAGGCCTTTAGGGAAAAGGGCATTTGAGGGTTCCCACGCAAAGTTTTATAAAATAGCAAAGTTTGCAGAAAAGAAGTAAATTAGGGGGGCAAAAGCTAGTAGGGTGGGGGGGAAAACAAACCATCAAATTCCAGGGAATTTCGTCCCCTTTCCCGGCTTTTTTTTCCCCCCGGGCCCGGCAGGGCAGGACAGGGCCGTGGGGAGGGGTTGCCCATGGGCCAGGCAGGGCAGGGCCGTGGGGAGGGGCTGCCCGCGGACCAGGAGGGCAGGACAGGGCCGTGGGGAGGGGTTGCCCCCCAGGCAGGGCAGGGCCATGGGGAGGGGCTGCCCGTGGGCCAGGCAGGGCAGGGCCGTGGGGAGGGGTTGCCCACGGGCCAGGCAGGGCAGGGCAGGGCCGTGGGGAGGGGCGCCCGCGGGCCGGCGGGGGGGGGGGGGGGGCCCCGGGCCCGGGGGGGGAGGGGGGGGGGCGCCCCGGGGCCAGGCAGGGCGGGGGGGGCCGTGGGGAGGGGGCCCGGGGCCGGAGGGGGGCGTGGGGGGGGGGGCCCGGGGGGGGCCGGGGGCGGGCCGGGGGGGGGGGGGTGGGGGCCCCGGGCCGGCAGGGCGGGGGGAGGGCCCCGTGGGGGAGGGCGGGCGGGGGGGGGCCCAGGGCCGGGGGAGGGCCGTGGGGAGGGGCGCCCGTGGGGGAGGGGGCCCGGGCCGGGGGGAGGGGCCCGGGGGAGGGGCGGGGCCGGGGGGGGGGGGGGGGGGCCGGCGGGCAGGGCAGGGCAGGGCAGGGAGGGCCGTGGGGAGGGGTTGCCCACGGGCAGGCAGGGCAGGGGCGGGGGGGGGCCCGGGGGCAGGGCAGGGCCGTGGGGAGGGGCTCCCGCGGGCCAGGCAGGGCAGGGCAGGGCGTGGGGAGGGGTTGCCCCGGGCCAGGCAGGGCAGGGCCGTGGGGAGGGGCTGCCCGCGGGCCAGGCAGGGCAGGGAGGGCTGTGGGGAGGGGTTGCCCACGGGCCAGGCAGGGCAGGGCCTGGGGAGGGGCTGCCCGGGGCCAGGCAGGGCAGGGGTGGGGAGGGGTGCCCCGGGGGGGGGGGGGGAGGGGGGGGGCCCCGGGGGCAGGGCAGGGCCGGGGGGGGGCTGCCCGCGGGCCAGGCAGGGCAGGGAGGGCCTGGGGGGGGCCCCGCGGGCCAGGCAGGGCGGGAGGGCCTGGGGGGGGCCGCAGGCCAGGGGGCAGGGCCGTGGGGAGGGGCTGCCCCGGGCCAGGAAGGCAGGGCAGGGCCGTGGGGAGGGGTTGCCCGCGGCCAGGCAGGGCAGGGGGGCCGTGGGGAGGGGTTGCCCCGGGCCAAAGGCAGGGCAGGGCCCGTGGGGGGGGGGCGGGCCGGCGGGCAGGGCCGGGGGAGGGGTTGAGGGGCCCGGGGGAGGGCCGGGGGGGGGCCGGGGAGGGGGGGGCCAGGGGCCCCGGGGGGCGGGCCGGGGGGGGGTTGGGGGGCCCGCGGGCCGGAGGGCAGGGCCGGGGGAGGGGGCCCCCGGGGGGGCGGGCCGGCGGGGGGGGGGGGGGGGCCCCGGGGGCAGGGCAGGGCCGGGGGGGGGGGGGGGGCGGGCAGGGCCGGGGGGGGGGGGGCCGGGGAGGGGGGCCTGGGGGGGGGCCCGGGGCCGGCAGGGCGGGGGGGGGGGGGGGCCCGGGGCCAGGGGGCAGGGCAGGGCCGTGGGGAGGGGTTGCCGGGCCAGGGGGCAGGGCCGTGGGGAGGGGTGCCCGCGGCCAGGCAGGGCAGGGCAGGGCCGGGGGGGGGCGCCCGCGGCCAGGCGGGCAGGGGGCCGGGGGGGGGGCCCGCCCGGGGCCGGAGGGCAGGGCCGTGGGGAGGGGCTGCCGCGGGCCAGGCAGGGCAGGGCCGTGGGGAGGGGTTGCCCGCGGGCCAGGCAGGGCAGGGCCGGGGGGGGGGGGGGCCGGCGGGGCCAGGCAGGGCAGGGCAGGGCCGTGGGGAGGGGCTGCCCGCGGGCCAGGCAGGGCAGGGCAGGGCCGTGGGGAGGGGCTGCCCGCGGGCCAGGCAGGGCAGGGCCGTGGGGAGGGGCTGCCCGCGGGCCAGGCAGGGCAGGGCAGGGCCGTGGGGAGGGGCTGCCCGCGGGCCAGGCAGGGCAGGGCAGGGCCGTGGGGAGGGGGCTGCCCGCGGGCCAGGCAGGGCAGGGCCGTGGGGAGGGGCTGCCCGCGGGCCAGGCAGGGCAGGGCAGGGCCGTGGGGAGGGGCTGCCCGCGGGCCAGGCAGGGCAGGGCCGTGGGAGGGGCTGCCCGCGGGCCAGGCAGGGCAGGGCCGTGGGGAGGGCTGCCGCGGGCCAGGCAGCAGGCAGGGCCGTGGGGAGGGGCTGCCCGCGGGCCAGGCAGGGCAGGGCAGGGCCGTGGGGAGGGGCTGCCCGCGGGCCAGGCAGGGCAGGGCCGTGGGGAGGGGCTGCCCGCGGGCCAGGCAGGGCAGGGCAGGGCAGGGCCGTGGGGAGGGGCTGCCCGCGGGCCAGGCAGGGCAGGGCAGGGCCGTGGGGAGGGGCTGCCCGCGGGCCAGGCAGGGCAGGGCAGGGCCGTGGGGAGGGGCTGCCCGCGGGCCAGGCAGGGCAGGGCAGGGCCGTGGGGAGGGGCTGCCCGCGGGCCAGGCAGGGCAGGGCCTGGGGAGGGGTGCCCGCGGGCCAGGCAGGGCAGGGCCTGGGGAGGGGCTGCCCGCGGGCCAGGCAGGGCAGGGCAGGGCCGTGGGGAGGGGCTGCCCGCGGGCCAGGCAGGGCAGGGCCGTGGGGAGGGGTTGCCCGCGGGCCAGGCAGGGCAGGGCCGTGGGGAGGGGCTGCCCGCGGGCCAGGCAGGGCAGGGCAGGGCCGTGGGGAGGGGCTGCCCGCGGGCCAGGCAGGGCAGGGCAGGGCCGTGGGGAGGGGCTGCCCGCGGGCCAGGCAGGGCAGGGCCGTGGGGAGGGGCTGCCCGCGGGCCAGGCAGGGCAGGGCAGGGCCGTGGGGAGGGGCTGCCCGCGGGCCAGGCAGGGCAGGGCAGGGCCGTGGGGAGGGGCTGCCCGCGGGCCAGGCAGGGCAGGGCCGTGGGGAGGGGCTGCCCGCGGGCCAGGCAGGGCAGGGCAGGGCCGTGGGGAGGGGCTGCCCGCGGGCCAGGCAGGGCAGGGCCGTGGGGAGGGGCTGCCCGCGGGCCAGGCAGGGCAGGGCCGTGGGGAGGGGCTGCCCGCGGGCCAGGCAGGGCAGGGCCGTGGGGAGGGGCTGCCCGCGGGCCAGGCAGGGCAGGGCAGGGCCGTGGGGAGGGGCTGCCCGCGGGCCAGGCAGGGCAGGGCCGTGGGGAGGGGCTGCCCGCGGGCCAGGCAGGGCAGGGCAGGGCAGGGCCGTGGGGAGGGGCTGCCCGCGGGCCAGGCAGGGCAGGGCAGGGCCGTGGGGAGGGGCTGCCCGCGGGCCAGGCAGGGCAGGGCAGGGCCGTGGGGAGGGGCTGCCCGCGGGCCAGGCAGGGCAGGGCAGGGCCGTGGGGAGGGGCTGCCCGCGGGCCAGGCAGGGCAGGGCCATGGGGAGGGGTTGCCCGCGGGCCAGGCAGGGCAGGGCCATGGGGAGGGGCTGCCCGCGGGCCAGGCAGGGCAGGGCAGGGCCGTGGGGAGGGGCTGCCCGCGGGCCAGGCAGGGCAGGGCCGTGGGGAGGGGTTGCCCGTGGGCCAGGCAGGGCAGGGCCGTGGGGAGGGGCTGCCCGCGGGCCAGGCAGGGCAGGGCAGGGCCGTGGGGAGGGGCTGCCCGCGGGCCAGGCAGGGCAGGGCAGGGCCGTGGGGAGGGGCTGCCCGCGGGCCAGGCAGGGCAGGGCCGTGGGGAGGGGCTGCCCGCGGGCCAGGCAGGGCAGGGCAGGGCCGTGGGGAGGGGCTGCCCGCGGGCCAGGCAGGGCAGGGCAGGGCCGTGGGGAGGGGCTGCCCGCGGGCCAGGCAGGGCAGGGCAGGGCCGTGGGGAGGGGCTGCCCGCGGGCCAGGCAGGGCAGGGCAGGGCCGTGGGGGGGGCTGCCCGCGGGCCAGGCAGGGCAGGGCAGGGCCGTGGGGAGGGGCTGCCCGCGGGCCAGGCAGGGCAGGGCCGTGGGGAGGGGCTGCCCGCGGGCCAGGCAGGGCAGGGCAGGGCCGGGGGAGGGGCTGCCCGCGGGCCAGGCAGGGCAGGGCAGGGCCGTGGGGAGGGGCTGCCCGCGGGCCAGGCAGGGCAGGGCCGTGGGGAGGGGCTGCCCGCGGGCCAGGCAGGGCAGGGCAGGGCCGTGGGGAGGGGCTGCCCGCGGGCCAGGCAGGGCAGGGCCGTGGGGAGGGGCTGCCCGCGGGCCAGGCAGGGCAGGGCAGGGCCGTGGGGAGGGGCTGCCCGCGGGCCAGGCAGGGCAGGGCCGTGGGGAGGGGCTGCCCGCGGGCCAGGCAGGGCAGGGCAGGGCCGTGGGGAGGGGCTGCCCGCGGGCCAGGCAGGGCAGGGCCGTGGGGAGGGGCTGCCCGCGGGCCAGGCAGGGCAGGCAGGGCCGTGGGGAGGGGCTGCCCGCGGGCCAGGCAGGGCAGGGCAGGGCCGTGGGGAGGGGCTGCCCGCGGGCCAGGCAGGGCAGGGCAGGGCCGTGGGGAGGGGCTGCCCGCGGGCCAGGCAGGGCAGGGCCGTGGGGAGGGGCTGCCCGCGGGCCAGGCAGGGCAGGGCAGGGCCGTGGGGAGGGGCTGCCCGCGGGCCAGGCAGGGCAGGGCCGTGGGGAGGGGCTGCCCGCGGGCCAGGCAGGGCAGGGCAGGGCTGTGGGGAGGGGCTGCCCGCGGGCCAGGCAGGGCAGGGCAGGGCCGTGGGGAGGGGTTGCCCGCGGGCCAGGCAGGGCAGGGCAGGGCCGAGGGGAGGGGCTGCCCGCGGGCCAGGCAGGGCAGGGCAGGGCGGTGGGGAGGGGCTGCCCGCGGGCCAGGCAGGGCAGGGCCGTGGGGAGGGGCTGCCCGCGGGCCAGGCAGGGCAGGGCCGTGGGGAGGGGCTGCCCGCGGGCCAGGCAGGGCAGGGCAGGGCAGGGCCGTGGGGAGGGGCTGCCCGCGGGCCAGGCAGGGCAGGGCAGGGCCGTGGGGAGGGGCTGCCCGCGGGCCAGGCAGGGCAGGGCAGGGCCGTGGGGAGGGGCTGCCCGCGGGCCAGGCAGGGCAGGGCAGGGCCGTGGGGAGGGGCTGCCCGCGGGCCAGGCAGGGCAGGGCAGGGCAGGGCCGTGGGGAGGGGCTGCCCGCGGGCCAGGCAGGGCTGGGCCGTGGGGAGGGGCTGCCCGCGGGCCAGGCAGGGCAGGGCAGGGCCGTGGGGAGGGGCTGCCCGCGGGCCAGGCAGGGCAGGGCAGGGCCGTGGGGAGGGGCTGCCCGCGGGCCAGGCAGGGCAGGGCAGGGCCGTGGGGAGGGGCTGCCCGCGGGCCAGGCAGGGCAGGGCAGGGCCGTGGGGAGGGGCTGCCCGCGGGCCAGGCAGGGCAGGGCAGGGCCGTGGGGAGGGGCTGCCTGTGGGCCAGGCAGGGCAGGGCAGGGCCGTGGGGAGGGGCTGCCCGCGGGCCAGGCAGGGCAGGGCAGGGCCGTGGGGAGGGGCTGCCTGTGGGCCAGGCAGGGCAGGGCCGTGGGGAGGGGCTGCCCGCGGGCCAGGCAGGGCAGGGCAGGGCCGTGGGGAGGGGCTGCCCGCGGGCCAGGCAGGGCAGGGCAGGGCCGTGGGGAGGGGTTGCCCGCGGGCCAGGCAGGGCAGGGCCGTGGGGAGGGGTTGCCCGCGGGCCAGGCAGGGCAGGGCAGGGCCGTGGGGAGGGGCTGCCCGCGGGCCAGGCAGGGCAGGGCAGGGCTGTGGGGAGGGGCTGCCCGCGGGCCAGGCAGGGCAGGGCCGTGGGGAGGGGCTGCCCGCGGGCCAGGCAGGGCAGGGCAGGGCCGTGGGGAGGGGCTGCCCGCGGGCCAGGCAGGGCAGGGCAGGGCCGTGGGGAGGGGCTGCCCGCGGGCCAGGCAGGGCAGGGCAGGGCCGTGGGGAGGGGCTGCCCGCGGGCCAGGCAGGGCAGGGCCGTGGGGAGGGGCTGCCCGCGGGCCAGGCAGGGCAGGGCAGGGCCGTGGGGAGGGGCTGCCCGCGGGCCAGGCAGGGCAGGGCAGGGCCGTGGGGAGGGGCTGCCCGCGGGCCAGGCAGGGCAGGGCAGGGCCGTGGGGAGGGGCTGCCCGCGGGCCAGGCAGGGCAGGGCCGTGGGGAGGGGCTGCCCGCGGGCCAGGCAGGGCAGGGCAGGGCCGTGGGGAGGGGCTGCCCGCGGGCCAGGCAGGGCAGGGCCGTGGGGAGGGGCTGCCCGCGGGCCAGGCAGGGCAGGGCCGTGGGGAGGGGCTGCCTGCGGGCCAGGCAGGGCAGGGCAGGGCAGGGCCGTGGGGAGGGGCTGCCCGCGGGCCAGGCAGGGCTGGGCCGTGGGGAGGGGCTGCCCACGGGCCAGGCAGGGCAGGGCAGGGCCGTGGGGAGGGGCTGCCCGCGGGCCAGGCAGGGCAGGGCAGGGCCGTGGGGAGGGGCTGCCCGCGGGCCAGGCAGGGCAGGGCCGTGGGGAGGGGCTGCCCGCGGGCCAGGCAGGGCAGGGCAGGGCCGTGGGGAGGGGCTGCCCGCGGGCCAGGCAGGGCAGGGCAGGGCCGTGGGGAGGGGCTGCCCGCGGGCCAGGCAGGGCAGGGCAGGGCCGTGGGGAGGGGCTGCCCGCGGGCCAGGCAGGGCAGGGCAGGGCCGTGGGGAGGGGCTGCCTGTGGGCCAGGCAGGGCAGGGCAGGGCCGTGGGGAGGGGCTGCCCGCGGGCCAGGCAGGGCAGGGCAGGGCCGTGGGGAGGGGCTGCCCGCGGGCCAGGCAGGGCAGGGCAGGGCCGTGGGGAGGGGCTGCCCGCGGGCCAGGCAGGGTTTACATTCTGAGCAGTGAAGGGACAGGCAGACAAAGTCTCCTCCCTTAGCTCTGAGTGATGAGACCAGAGCTTCTGTCCAAAGTGCCTGGAGTCTGTGGCCCTTTGCGGTGCCCTGTCGGGGGAGCCACGGGGCCATGTCGCCCTCCCCCCAAAGGTTGTTGTACATTAGCCTGTCGTGTGCCGTGACCGTGCCAGGCCCCTGTGCCTCCTTCCCGCGCTGAGCCAGACCCCAGCACTGCTGCCCCTCTGCCCTGCCCTGCACTCGGATGGAGTGGGGGGCTAGATCCCCAGCCCCAGGTGGAGGGAATCGCTGGTTGGCGCCCAGGTGGCCTAGCTGGCTCTGCCTCTGTCCCTGATCCAGCACAGCTGTGCCAAGGACACGAGGGGAGCCCCTTTGTCACACTGCTGTCACCCTTCCCCGCCTGCCAGCTCCAAGGAGCAGACTCCTGGGCACGACTGGGCCTGCTCTTGACTCAACACAAGTGTCAAACGCCTGCCGGGACGGTGCTCCCAGAGCCCCTTGCCAATGTCTCGCTCAGCTCCCTTGATCCCACCTCCTCTTCCTGCCCCTGACCTCAGAGAGCCCCTCCGCCGTCGGGAGGCTTGAGGACCCTTGGAGACCCCTCTGCTCTCACCCCTGGGCGAGCGGACGGCAGGCCTGCGCCCGGGGGTGGCGCCAGCTGCCTGTCCAGCCCTTTCGTTACTGTCTTTGCAAACAGGCTTTGGTGGGATTTGTGGCGCTTGCCCCGGTGCAAGGCCACGTCTACTCAGCGCGCTAGGTCTCCCGGCACAGCTGTCCCGCGTCTCACCGCGCGCCCGTTATTCGAAATAGAACGGGCTCGCTATTTCCACCTTCCTGTAACCTCCTTCCACGGGGAGCAGGGGGCATTGTGGAATAACGGGCTGTTTCGAAATGTGGTGCTGTGTAGACAGCTCTGAATTACAAAATTAGCTATTTTGAAATTGACTTGAAACAAGCTAGGCAATGTGTGTAGCTCAAATTGTGCGGCTTATTTTGAGCTCTGGGTGCAGTGCAGATACACCCCGAAAGGCCACAGTTAGCAAGGCCTGGCTGTTCTCTGGGCCGGGGACCACTGTGCTCATGCAGTGCCTACCGCAGTGGTCCTGGCCCATGAGAATACAAATAGGGACAGTTTTTCCAGACTCCAGGGAAGGGCCTCCAAGACTGATAGCGACTTTTAGAAAGACTCACAGGGTCAGGGATCCTGCAGACTGCTCTGCCTGTAGATCTCAAAGCGCGTCTCCGTTTGTAATTTTCAGTAGGGCTGTCAATTAGTGGGCATTAACGCAGGGCAGAATTAACGGGTTAAAAACGAACCGGCGTTAATCGCAGAGGGCTGCAAACCAGCATGAGCTGCTCCAGAGCCCTCTGGTAAGGCACAGTAACGCAAACTGGCACCAGAGGGTGCACGGAAAAAAAGAAGCAGAGAGAAAGGAAAAACCCTGACGCCTGGTCCCAGCTCCAGCGGAGAAGTAACCCAGGAAAGTAAAGACCCTGACACCCTCCCACCCCCCTCCCAGGTGACCTTATTTTTAAAAATAAAACAGCCTGGGGGGGCTTACCCAAGCTGCTCCCTCCTCCCCCAGCAGGGCTCACCCAAGCCACCTGGGGCTCGGACTGACCCTCCCCCCACATCTGATTCTGGGGCTGAGTCCCCCCCCTCCCGCACCCTGCACTGCCCATGGTAGGGTCTACCCCTCCCCCCCAGCCCAGGGGCTGACCCCCACCCTGAGCCCTGTGCCGCCCGCAGCTGGGGCTGAGCTACAAAAGGACTCTTTTGAACAGGGCACAAATCTATTGATTATGTAGAAGAATTGCAGTTGAGCTTTCATGAATGAATTTGCACTACAATACTTCAGTCAGGTGAACTGAAATATTTTTTTACAATGTAAATGTTTTGTAATAAAAAATAAATATAACGTGAGCACTAAACACTTTGTATTCTGTGTTGTAATTGAAATCAATATATTAGAAGATGTAGAAAACAACCACAAATATTTAAATAGATAGTATTCTTATTGCTTTACAGTGCAATTCATCGTGCAATTAATTGCAATTAATTTTTTAATCACACAATTAATTGTGATTAATTTTTTAAATCGCTTGACAGCCCTAATTTTTAATGTAATTAATTCATTTAAAATTTAATGTTGAGAGCTAAAATGCAGCCCCCTCCTGTTTGCTGGCCCAGTAGGAGGATATTCAACACAGGGGAAACCTTGCGACTTTTGACACGACTCTGGGAGACCAGCCCGAGGCCCGTTTGTGTGCTCTGCGTTGTGTCAGGCTGTGCGCACCTCAGACCAGCCCCCCTCAGACAAACTGCCAGGAACAGGCTCGGTTCTGTGCAGAGCACAGACCTGGATTCCAGTCCAGCAGCCTCCTCTCTGCTTGCAGCCTGCGTACTCCCAGCTCAGTCAGTGCTGACCCTGCTGGGGGGCAGAAGGCACATTGTACCACACAGCCCCCATAACCAACATGGTCGAACTCCCACAGTTACTACACCCCACAACAACCAGCCCATGTTCTCCTTTGTGTCAGTTTTGTATCTTTAGGGCACCCCCGTGAGGCACTGCACAGCCGTTACCCACTGTGCACGCGGGGAGCTGTGCAGAGAAGATAAGTGACTTGCCCAAGGTGCAGAGGAAGCCTGTGGCAGAGCACAGCCTTGACCCCAGGCCTAGTTTAGTGCTCTGCCCATGTCCTTAGCCTAGAAATGGCTTTTTAAAATAGTTAAATACATTCTCCTCAGAGACGGGCCACTACTGCCCGGCACACCGTGGGCCTCGGTAATTCAAACGTGGCCGCCAGACAACGGTTGCACCTGCGTGGTCTTTAGGGCATCTGAGGGGCTGACCTGGGCTGGGAGCACGTCCACACGACAAGCAGTGCCTGGCACAGCTGCATGCTGCCACGACACAGGAGCAGCGGTGCTGCTTCCCCATTGACAGGAGGGGTCACAGTTTAGCGGCTGGGGAGGGAGCCGGTGTCAGTCAGTGGTTCTCAGCCAGAGTACGTGCACCCCGGGGAGCATGCAGAGCCCTTCCAAAGGGCATGCCCACTCACCCGGATATCACCGCCTTTGACCGGCACTTCACACGCTGCCCTGTTTGTGCTGCTCTCGATGCTGCGCGCGGAAATGTCCCTGCAATGGGTCTATTCCCAGTGATTTATTTGATAAACTGGGACAGGCAGCCCCAGTGCGCTGTGACACTTCTGTGTTTGTACGCCTCGCCTTGGAAGCACGTCTCCAGTGAGAGGGAACAGGGGGTTCGCAAGGCAAATCAAGTCCTGAAAGTGGCGCGACGATGCCGTGACTCCACTCTCTGAGCGGGTGTAGCAAGGCCGAGGGGAAACGGCTTCGGTGGAGTTGGCTGCATTTGCACTGCGGGTCGGGTGCTCTTAACGAGCACACTCGGGGGTGACCTTCAGTGGCACAGCAGGTCATTGTAACTGTTCACCAGTGCCCAGTGCACCGGCAGGCAGGCGTGGCAGAAAGCACACGGCATCTGTGCAGATGCTGAATGCTGAACGCTCTGCGGGACGGTTTCAGTGACGCCAGACTGGAGTGCGAGTCAGTATTTCTCAGGGGAACGGGCATCCATAAGCCGCTGAGTGTTGCAGAGAAAGCTCGACGCGAGCTGTTCAGACTTGGGCACGTTGCATTTGTGTTTGTCTGGGGCTGGGCTTTTGTTTTGCTTTTCAGGCAGGGAATTTTCTAGCATCTGGGCTCGGCCCTGAGGAAAAGCAGGCACCGCGTACTTACAGCGTTTCTAACCGGAGCGCCGTCAGGAGAAGAGTCTGAAATGTCTTTTGAGTCACTTGGGTGGCTCCTAGGTCCCTGGAAAAGATGTTTAGAAAACAGACTGAGTGTGGAGGCCTGGCTACTGAAATTCTGCAAACATCTGATCTTCTTCAGGCCAGTGACGTCCAGCTGAGGGGCATGCTGGGTCCCCCTTCTGACAGCAGCCACGACCACAGGAGCCCCGGAGGGGGCCTGAGACCCACTGCAGGTGGCTGGGGCAGAGCTGAAGCCCCAGGGGCCTGTAACCTGAGCCCTGCTGCCCAGAGCTGATACCCTCGGGCTCTGGCTTTCACCCTGGCCCCAGAAAGCCTACGCCAGCCCTGGTGACCCCCATTACAATGGGGTTGTGGCCCACAGTTTGGGAACCGCTGACCAGATTTACCTGTGCATGGTCACCTGCGCCAACATAGTTCAAAGCCTTTAGGGGCCAGGCTATTAGAGCTGTTTCAGAATCCCCAGGCATGGAAGAGGAGGAGAGGTCCCTGCTGACAGGAGAGGCAGGCGAGGGAGGGATAGACCCATGGGCTCCATGCTCTTCTTCATCTTCATCCCTGAACCCAAGAGGGCCCATCTGCGTGGGCTGAAGGATGCTCCTCTTGGGGAAGATGAAGCTCCCCTCCCCTGGGGCAGCCGAAGAAGGGGAATATGTTGCCAAGTGAAACCTTCATCTCCCTGAAGTCAATGGCCGGGATTTCCCCCTCCATGCTTAACGAATTTCCAGAGGAGCACACCCCAGCAGAGGGCTTGTCCACACACAGATGTGCACTGCTTCACCCAGGGGTTGCTCTTAACTGAGGTGGCTAAAGCCACCTGGACCATAAGCCGATGCTCTTAATAAAAGAATAATAATAATATACGAAGATATACCTATCTCATAGAACTGGAAGGGTATATCTCCATATATTATTATTATATGATAATAATATTATCATATAATAATGAGAGGTCACCAAGTGCAGTCCCCCACCCTCGCAGCAGGACCACGTACCATCCCTGACACATTTGGTCCAGATCCCTAAATGGCCCCTTCAAAGATTGAACTCACAATGGTGGGTTTAGGCAGCCAATGCTCAAACCATTGAGCTATCCCTCCCCTTGAGGGCTAAGTGGGTGTGAATTTAGTATAATCCATTGTTAGAGGAATACTTTCTGCTCGGCTGCTCTTAAACCATAATCAGGGCATCAGGTGTGCTCCGGTGGAATGGGTTTAGCCACACACTTTCAGTTACGCCAGCGCCTGGATGTGTGTAGACAAGACATGCTCTTGTCTACACACATCCATAAACAAACAATGTGTTGCCTCATAGGCCACTCCAGCCAAAAGACCCCCAAGGTGTCTGAGACGGCTTCAGACTCCATCCCCAAGAGGAGGGAAGTCTGAGGAGGGCGAGGAAGAGCAGCTCTTTGATCTGCATGGATGCTAACCACCGCGGCCTCTGTGCCACCGAATAACCCACCCAGCTCCGCAAGAGGGTTCACGTCTAGTTAGCAGGTGGGGAACTGAGGCAGTGAGAGAGGAAGTGGCTTGTCTGGGGCAGAGCTGAGAACAGAAGTGGCGGGTCTGGAACCCCACCCGGGGCAGAGCCGTACCGCCGGGATCCCCTGAGCCCCTCCTCACAAGACGAATGGCCCATCCCCACCCTGAGCACTGCACAGAACAGCCTGCGTTTTATCTGAGGGAGGGGGCGGCCCAACGGTCTCTCTGCATTGTCTCCTCATTCAGAGTCTGGTACAAGGAAAGTTCAGGGAAGAGCAAGGCGCAGGCAGAGGCTGGGTGGGACGCTGGTGAGGGTGTGTGGCATGCACGAGTCTCTTCCTGGCACTAGACGCTCCAGGGCAGATCCTCGGCAGCAGGAGGCAGGGGTAGTTCCACAGATTTCACAGACACCAAGGCTAGGCAGGATTATCGAGTCTGACCTCCCACGGGCCACCCAAAATGGGGCAGATCTGCTAGAAAAGCCTCCGATATGGATTTACAAATTGTCAGGCGGTAGAATCCCGCATCACCCTGGCCTCGTTGTTCCAACCGTTAGTTCTTCTCAGGGCAGGTCTACACTACGCACTCACTTCGGAATAGTAACTCCCAAAATAACGATTTCGAAATAGCACGTCCACACTACAGGGAAGCCTCGCAATGAGTCTGAGGCCGGCTCCCTCGTGTGCGCGTGCGGCCTCGATGGAGGGTCCCAGGAAGCGCTGGGGAATAATTCCTTTGAGTGGCCTGCGGAGGAGCTAGTTTGAAATCGCAGCAGAGGGAGGGCGTCCACACTGCTGCTATTGGAAAGGCGTTACTCCCTGTGACATGAGGGTTTATTATTCCGGAATTGCTGTGTGGGCGCTCCCCTTGCTAGTGCAACGTAAGGCGAGTTATTTTGAAATAGCACTGTAGTGTAGACGTGCCCTCGCTGTTCACCACTTCCACCCTCCTGCCAGCCTGAGTTGGTCTCTCTTCAGGCGCCAGCCACTGGCTCCGGTGTGGCCTTTCCTGGTTTTGCTGGAGCTTTGCCCATTTAGAGCAGCTAGACTGTTACCTGGGGCGCCATTCAGGAGGGACTAAGAGGGTCGGTAGCCCCCCGAAGTGGGAGCCCCTGCAGTTCATGGCTGAAGTCTGCTTAAAGCACATGCTCTGGCTACCCCAGAGACAGCGCTCTGGCTGCTCCCAGCTTTGCCTTCGGGGCAGGGTGCTTGTTTGGCCCCAGAGGGAGGCAGGGTGGGTAAGAAAAACAAGGGCTGGTCGTTCCGGTAACGGCAGGATCGTAAGACGACCATGGGAACATTGCCGGGTGCGTAGGAATGAAGGGCTCTGCACAGGGACCTGTGCTGTGCAGCTTACTCGTATATGATCGTGAGCTGCTAACATTCGCAGATGACACAACATTTCACAAACGTGCTAAGTCCAAAGCTGCCTGCAGCATTGCAAAGGGATCCCACAAACTGGGCGACTGGGCAACACAAGGGCAGGTGGAATTCAGTGCTGACAAATGCCTCGTCTGTTCGTTCCTTCTGAGGCACCTGGCGCTGGCCACTGTGGGCAGACAGGACACTGGGCTGGATGGACCGTTGGTCTGACCCCGTCTGGCCGTTCTTATATCGAGCCCAAATGTATCTGCCCCCTGCTGTAACCATTAGACGCCCTCCCCTCCCAGAGCTGAGAGAGCCCAGGAGTCTGACAGGGTCTCTCTCCACAGAGCAAGTACCAAAGTAAGAATCTACATTCCAATTTGAAGGCTAATCGATGGCCCGTACGTGACTTGCCACAAGATGTCAGAATAGGTCAGTACTGGAGCTGAATGGGTTTCATCTTTACTTAATTTTCTTTCTTTTGTACAGGAATTAGATACAGTGCTCCTGCCAGCTAAGTGATAAGTGATCTGCCAAAATCACTTATCACTTCCGGTGCCTTAGTAGCTTCCTGGACAGCGGCGATGTGTGTGTCGGGGGAGAGCGGATGGGGTTGATCCCCATCCCCCAATTTGGTACTTGACTTGTATTGAGCATGCTCAGTAACATTGCTGAAGCCACTGTCCTCAGTCCCCCCCCCCCATGCCCTCATTCTGCCCCCCATCACAGCCAGGGCTGGACTGAGACATGTGGGCGTCCCGGGCAGGCTAATAATTTGGCGCCCCTTCAAACAGATACAGGGTGTTAGTGAGGGCAAGGGACAGGGCTCTGGGGTGTGGGGAGGGGACAGGGCTCTGCAGCAGGGGACAGGGAGCCAGTGGGGGAGAGGGGACAGGGCTCTGCAGCGGGGGACAAGGTGCCAGTGGGAGCAGGGAGTCCCCTGCACCTGCCTCCTCCCAGGACTTTTCCCCACTCCCCGCATGGAGCAGGGAAGACCCAGCGGGTGCCTCCACTGGGGCCAACTCCCCCCTCCCGCAGAGAAGGGTGCACCTGGGCCGAACACCATGGCCAGCTGGCCAGGCAGCCCTCCTCTTTGCTCCAGCCCAGCTGCCCGGTGCTCAGCCCCGGGGGGCTGCGCCGCCCTCCTGCTGGCCGGGAAGCCCTTCCTCTTTCCTCCAGCCCTGCTGGATCCAGGCGCAGCCTCCCCGGGCTGAGCGCAGTGCAGCTGCGCTGGAGCAACGAGGAGCAGCTGCCGGGTCAGCTGGCCGGCCGTGGTGTCCAGCCCAGGTGCACCACGCTCTACCTGGGCTGCAGCAGAGGAGAAGCCACCCGATCAGCTGGAGTGCGGCGCAGCCTCTGCTTCTGCTGAACACCGGGCCAGCTGGCCGGGCAGTTTCCCCTCTGCCCCAGCCCACGTGGAGCGTGGCACACCTGGGCTTAAAACCACTGGCTGGACGGCCGCTCCTCTTTGCTCCAGCCCCGCTGCCCTGCGCTCAGCCCGGGGAGGCTGCGCCGCGCTCCAGCTGGGCTGGGGCAAAGAGGAAGGGCTTCCCGATCAGCAGGAGCGCGGTGCAGCCTCTCCGGGCTGAGTGCAGGGCAGCTGGGAACCGCGTAGCCCACGGCGGGTGTGTGCTGGGTGCAGGGGCGTGGGCTGCGCAGCCCCCTCCTGGGCGCCCCGTGCAGCGGATTTTGCACGCGGGAGAGACCAGCGCCGCTGCTCCCCGAGCCTTGCCGGCCGCCCGCGGACTCGCTTTCTGTCGGCCGAACAAAAACGGAGGCTCCGGAGGCAGCGCCCTCGCCTTTAACTCACTGCCCCTTCCGCAGCAGGAGCCGCCAAGTCTCAGCGCAGGAGCTGGGGCTGCAGGCAGGACGCGGCCGGGCGAAACAGCCACCGCCCTACTGCGTTCCATGAGCCAGCCATAGAGGCGCCCGCGGGTGAACCAGGGTGTGTTGGCACCCCAGGCACCTGCCCAGCTAGCCCACCCCATAATCCAGCCCTGAGCACAGCACACACAGGTTGCCCCCCCACCAAAATCTGACTGTTACTTGAGCTGTCACGCAGCCGAAAGACGGATGTGGATCGGCAGCCTGGCACGAGACATGGTGCCTGGGGGACACCACCTTCCCTGGGAACAGGGCCCAAAACATAACCCAGGTATCGCCGGCAGGTGGGAGGCCTGAGGCTTCGGCACCAATGGCCAAGACTTTGCCAATGCAAAGCAAAGTGAGGCTGTGAGCGAGAGGCAGGCCCTGCCCCAGCCTACACAGGGCTGGGAGTGCAGAAGACTCCTAGGCACCAGGCACAGGCCATGTGCGTTGCAAAGGGGTGAGAACAGAACCCCTGGGTACCACCCCCCAGATAACAGGGACAGACCCACTGTGACGTAGTGGGGGTACCTTGCTGGTTGCTATGCTGGGCAGTGGGCTGTGGGTGACCCCCACTGGCTGCTGTCTGCAGCACGGCCCAGCAGGGCAGGGGATGAGTCATTATGCAAGGGGGCTCTGAACCTGTCCAACGAGTTATCCCCCAGGGAGCGGAGCAATGGGAAGGAGGGGAGTGGAGCCCTGGCTGGGGGCAGGGCTGGAAGGAAGAGTTAGTTAAGTTTCTGTCTGGAATCATGGAGGAAGCAGCCTGAGGAAGGGGCTGGGATTTAGGGGCCCAGTCTCCCCCATCCCAAGAGGAGCTGAGGCATCCTAGGCCTGGCCCTCTAACCAGATTACATCTGTGCTGTGCTGTAACCTGGAGAAGCAATAAACTCCCTCTATTCTACTGGCTGGTGGAGTCTGTTCATGCCACTACGGGGGTGCAGGAGTCGGGGGACCTCGACACGTCGTCACAGTGCTGTCAGGAGTGGGATGCACTGCACCCCATGGATGGAGCTTCCAGCGGCAAGTGACAAGGCGCAATAGAAGTAAGAGCCGTGGAGCCGGGTGTGCTGGAGACAGAGCGAAGCGGTTCCTGAGAATCGTGGGGCGCTGCAGCACTAGACTGGTGAGTCTGCACCGAGGGGACCAGCGGGGAGATGGCCCACACCCAACTCCTGAAGGCAGAGCTGGTGAAGCTGTGCAGAGAGAGGGGCTTGCCTGTGCGGAACGCAACCAAGGCCCAGCTGATTGCCCGGCTGGAGGAGAATGACCAGTCACGGGGCCAGAATCTTGTCCCCATGGGGAGCAGCCAGACCCCCCCTGGGAGCGTGTCAGGCTCTGAGAGGGGGCGGAGCACTGGAGCCCGCCGGAGAGACCGGACTGCCTCCCAGGGAAACCCTGCAAGCCGTAGTCCATCTAGGGCAGGGGCCAGCCCAGCGGAGCTGCGGCGGCTGGAGATCCAGCTGCAGATGAAGGAATTGGAAGTCCAGGACCGTAGAGAGCAGCGACAGCATGAGCTGGCCATGGCAGAGTGGAGACGCGGCGGGGCCCCGGCTGCGCTGAGTGCGGATGGGCCCCAAGGGCCCCGGGCTGCCAGACACTTGGAGAAGCTCGTGGTGGCCCAATTGAAGGACGTGGGTGACATAGACGGGATCCTCAGCTCCTTTGAGAGGGCCTGTGGACTGCAACGGGTCCCCCCCAGCCGACTGGCTACAGGAGCTCATCCCCGCACTGAACCAGGAGGCTGCCGGGGTGCTCAATCAGCTGGAGGACCTACAGCCAGGGGATTATAACCGAGTCAAGGAGGCCCTGCTGCACAAGTTCGGGCTGACCCCCGAGATGTACAGGAAGGAGTTCCGGGGGGTGCAGAAGGGGCCAGGGGAGACCTATGTGGATCTGGCCTCCCGCCTGGTGCAATACTGCCGCAAGTGGGTGTGTGGAGTCGGAGCCCAGTCCGCAGAGGACCTGCTCAAGCTGGTCATGATGGAGCAGTTCTATGAAGCGTGCACACCCAGCCTGAGGCTGTGGCTCAAGGACCGAAGTCCAGAGAACCCCCAGGAAGCTGGGAGACTGGTGGATGAGTTCACAGAGAGCCGGTCCGGGTGTGAATGGGAGTCCCGGAGAGAGAGGGAATCGCACAGAGACCGGATCTTGTCTGAGTGATGGAGAGAGTCACCTACGAGGCGAGCCCAAGAGACAAGTCATCTGCGCCCCAGAGAACCAGCCAGGGCCTGGACAGAGACAGCCCAAAGGGGCCCGCAGGACCTAACTTGCCATTGCTGTGGGCAAAAAGGCCACAAGAGGACTCAGTGCACCAGGCACCAAGACCTGGGACTTTCCAGGGTTAACTGGCTGGGGCTGGAGGAAGGGCAGGCTGCCCCAGAGGCAGGGGCCAGCAGGCAAACCCCAGCTCAGAGTGGGGGGGGGAGGATGCTCAGTGCACCTCCCCTGGGAGGTCTGACCCTCGGGAGGCGGATTTCTCCGTGTACCGGGTGGGGGCAGGGCGGCCCCTGCGGAGCGAGT
Source organism: Pelochelys cantorii (assembly GCA_032595735.1). NCBI lineage: Eukaryota > Metazoa > Chordata > Testudines > Trionychidae > Pelochelys > Pelochelys cantorii. The sequence continues at coordinate 17,432,055 of CM064354.1, read as the reverse complement.
GCCTCCTACCCCTGGAGGTGGATGGTAGGAAGGTGACGGGTTTCTGGGACACGGGGGCGGAGGTGACGCTGGCCCGACCCGACATAGTGGCCCCAGACCGGGTACTACCCCACACTCAGCTGACCCTGAAGGGCATAGACGGGTCCCCGTTTAAGGTGCCTGTAGCCAGGGTGCATCTGAAATGGGGGGCCAAGGAAGGTCTCAAGGAAGTGGGGGTCCACCCGCATTTGCCCACGGAAGTGCTGATGGGGAATGACCTAGAGGAGTGGCCCCATGAATCCCAGCGGGCTCTAGTCACCGCCCATAGCCAGAGCCAGCGAGGGGCTGACAACCTGGATCCAGGGAAGGACTCCCAGCAGGGTCCTCAGGGTCCCATCCCAGTGGACACGGGGTCCAGCCAAGCTGGGACTCCGGACCTAGGCAAAGGTGGGGAACAGGTCCCGATCCCTGCCCCAGTGGCTGAATTCCAGGCTGCGGGGCAGGCAGACCCCTCCTTGCGGAGGCTGAAGGACCAGGCTGGCCTCCGTGCAGCTCGGCCCCTGGGGAGAGGAGGCCAGGAGAGATTCCTGTGGGAGCGGGGATTCCTGTTCCGGGAATGGCTCCCCCCAGGAAGGTGAGGGCATGGGGGGGGGGGGGGGTCCAGCGGCAGCTGGTCGTCCCCCAAAGGTATCGCCGCAAGCTGCTGTATTTGCCCCACGACGTCCCCTTTGCGGGGCACCGGGGGATCCAGCGCACCCGGCTCAGGCTGCTCCAACACTTCTACTGGCCGGGGGTATTTGCAGCCGTGCAGCGGTACTGCCGGGCCTGCGACTCCTGCCAGAGGGGCGGGAAGGCCGAAGACGGGAGGAAAGCTGCTTGGGGGCCCCTACCCCGTATAGAGGACCCCCGGGGCTTGCTGAGAGAGTTATGGGAGGGGAAGACCTCCCTGGATGGGGCGTCGGGGGTGGAAGACGTCCTGGCTTTCCGGGAAAGACGCGCTGAGCTCATGGCCCCGGCCTGAGAGACCCTGGCCAGAGATCAAGGCCAGTGCAAGGGTGGATGTGAACACAGAGGACAGGCCTGGGCCAGTCCCCCCGGAGCGGTGCAGCGAATGGACAGAGGGAAGCCGATTCATGTGGGGCCTCGCCGTGGCCGGCCCGAGTCAAGGGGAGCACCCGTGTCCCCAGGGCAGGTTCCCACGCAGAGGACCCAAACTTCCCTAGGTCACGAGCGGAGTGACCCTGCTCAGTTCACTCTCGGAGGGGGGAGAACTGTGATGTAGGGGGGGTACCTTGCTGGTTGCTATGCTGGGCAGTGGGCTGTGGGTGACCCCCACTGGCTGCTGTCTGCAGCAGGGCCCAGCAGGGCAGGGGATGAGTCATTATGCAAGGGGGCTCTGAACCTGTCCAACGAGTTATCCCCCAGGGAGCGGAGCAATGGGAAGGAGGGGAGTGGAGCCCTGGCTGGGGGCAGGGCTGGAAGGAAGAGTTAGTTTCTGTCTGGAATCATGGAGGAAGCAGCCTGAGCAAAGGGGGGCTGGGATTTAGGGGCCCAGTCTCCCCCATCCCAAGAGGAGCTGAGGCATCCTAGGCCTGGCCCTGTAACCAGATGACATCTGTGCTGTGCTGTATCCTGGAGAAGCAATAAACTCCCTCTATTCTACTGGCTGGTGGAGTCCGTCCGTGCCATTACGGGGGTGCAGGAGTCAGGGGACCCCAATACGTTGTCACACCCGCCCAGGTTCAGGACAGTGTCACTGACAGCATGCAGAGCGAAATGTCCAAGGGGATGGGCAGATCTCAGTAGCGTTGGAGGGTGGCAGCGATGTGTAACTTCTTTGTCCCTATGTATACAAATGTGGCCCAGGGGGCTGCCCTTGTCTGGCCTGGGGGGCAACGGAAAATCCCATCGCTGACTGTGCTGAGCCCATTGTCGGGGGGTCGGCAGAGTCTGCTGACAACTGACTGCGCTTCATTTGGCAGTTAACCTGGCTGGGCGCCTTCGGTCCTTATCTGGCTGGTGGTGTTTGGGGCACTCTCAGAGTCTGCAGCCAGCGCACTGCACAGGGAGAGCACACACACACAGCTGAACCGTTACTGGCCTGGGACAGAGCCTGATGCCTGTCAGGACATCCCCCGGGAGTCTGAGCGTGTGCCCCAAGAGCACAAAGGGCAAATCTTTGCCACTCAGCCTTCCTGGATCTGACCCCCTCTCCTCTGGCTTTACACGGGGAGTCAATCAATACCAACCATGGGAATAAAATAAGAAATGCGCAATAGCATGGCACTGGCTCACAAGGAGCAATACAAAACTCTGGGCCACGGCGGAGGAAAAGCCCTGGCTCTGCGTTTCCTGCACACCTAGGTGAGCAAACAAAGTTCTGAAAATAGCCAAGGAAGAGGAGGGATCTGTTCCTAACGCAGGACACAGAGCAAGGAACGATAGATGCCACTGTGACAGAGCCTAGCCTATGGGAGAGGCCGCCAGCCAGGAGGCCTGGGCTCAGTTCCCTGCCACTGACTCTGTACATGCCCCTGAGCAATCATTTAGCCTCCCTCGGGTTCCCCTGCATCACGAGAAGAGTGCTGTCCCATCTCCCGGGGGTGGGGCGATAAATACGTTGGGGGGGGCTCAGATATCATGGTATCGGGAGCCATTTAAGTATCTTAGAGAGAGAGGCGGCCAAGAAACTCAGAGATCTCCTGTGCACAGGAGATTGGGGGGGGTTGACTAGCTCCTACAAATAAATGGTAAAAAGTCCCTTCCTCACACAACAGCCCCAGGCACTGTCCGAGTCAGGCTCCAGGCAGTGAGAGCAAACCACTGGACGGAGGCCTTCTCCCAGGAGCCAGCGCGGACGGAGGAGACCCGAGCTGGGTGATGCAGTGGGAGGGTATCTGCAAATCGCATGCCTGGCGGAACCCTGGCCTGCGGGATTGTGGCCATCCCCCCAGGAGAAGGACGGGGGTTGTGGGGCTGTGCCCCCAGTACCATGGGGTGTAGGAGTGCCAGGGTCCCCGCCCCTGCGCTGGCACACGCGATGCCCATACAGACCCAGTGCTGGGTTATTGACACGGCCGGCCCCAGCCCCGTTGGGTTAAAGTCCATTAGCACTGCAGAGTCAGCAGGAGCACCCACATTCCAGCTTTCAACCAGCATTCCCTGCTGCAGAGGCCTCCTGTCCGGTGTGGGGCTGACCCCCGGGAAGTGTCTCCAGCTGATCTCCTTGGGCCGGCCTGTGTGGGGCTGGAGTGGGATGGCCCCTGCCTCCCCGCTCCCTTCACGGTGATTTGCAGCAGCCCCTCTTCTGCAGGGGCCTGTCCCATGCACGGGAGGGGAGGGGCAGAGCCAGCGAGCTGATGGATCGGGGCCGAGGCAAGTGGGTACTTACAGATACGCCAGGGAGGGCAGTGTGAAAAGCGACGTGTCCGCCACGACTGACAATGGATTATGGCTCAGGACCCTGAAAAATGAAGGGGACAGCGGCAGGGCTGAGTGAGCTGGAGAGCAAGGCTGGCTAACAAGGGTCACACATCTCTCTTGGCTTCCCTCCTCAGAGACCAACCACACACGTCGACAGCATCATGAGCGTGCACGGGCACAGCCCACTTCCTCCGGTGAGCGGCGTTAAGGGGTCCGGGGGACACACAAACAGCATAGAGATGGGGTGGGGGGGGGGAAGGAAAACAATGTACTGTCCATGAGAGTGTCTATGATAAATGATAGAGATGCAGCAGTGGGTTCTAAGGACTCTAAGTACCCAGGGCTCGGCTTTTGATGTCATTAGGGTGTGCAATGTCGGGGGCTACACAGTTAAGGTCTTTGTTTAAACCTCTAGTGCAGGTGTCAGACTTGTAAGTGAAACCAAGTTCTGCAGCTTCTCTCTCCAGCTGGTTTCTGAAATTGCCTTTAATTGTCACCTTCAGAGCCAGCAGTGGGCACCCGGGTGAGTTAAAACGTCCCCAGCAGGTTTCTTGTGTTACCTTTTCGAGTATCCGATTTGTGTCCGTGAATCCCTTGGCGCAGAGACTGTCCGGTTTGGCCAATGTCCGTGGCCGAGGGGCACTGCTGGCACTTGCTGGCAGAGATCACGCCGGTGGACGTGCAGTTGTATGAGCCGCTGGTGTGGTGGCCGGTGTGGCTAGGTCCTGCGATGGTGTCGCTGGTGTAGATGTGCGGGCAGAGTCGGCACCGGGGCTGACGGCAGGGTTGGGTTCCCGGGTGAGTGTGACGGGGGTGTTGCTGCGTGGTTGCTGGACAGAATTTGTTGGAGGTTGGGGATTGTCTGTGGGCGAGGATTGGCCTGTGAGAGCGAGGGGTCATTTTCCAGGCTAGGCTGTAGATGGTTAACGATGCGCCGGAGGGGCTGAGTCGGGGGCTGCAGGTCATGCCCAGGGGGGTCCTGTTGTTTTCTTTGCTGGGCCTGTCGTGAAGAAGCTGACGCCGGGGCACTCGTCTGGCTCTGTCGATCTGTTTTTTCACTTGTCCGGGCGGTATTTCAGTTTTGAGAAGGCTCGATGTAGATCCTGTAGGCGTTTGTCTCTATTTGTGGGACTGGAGCAAATCCGGATGTATCTTCGGGCCTGGCTGTAAACAATTGACTGTGAAATGTGTCTGGGATGGAAGAAACTACACTATCCAAACTCCTACATGCCTCAGGGTATTTCAGTTCTGGGACCCTCACCTAGCAACATTGTCAACCTATCCAACCACACTCTCAACCTGGCGAAAGAACCTGTCCTATCTCAAGGACTCTGTTTCTCCTCCCGCCCCCTTCCCCCACCAAATAGGATTCAGGTCTGTGCAGATCTGGAAGCCTGTTTTTGCCTCTAGGAATATTACCAACACACCCATGAACAACACACCAACCCCCCTCTCGCCCCGCCGACCCCACATGAGGAAGGTCTCTGTGTGGACCCCTCCTGACGGGCGTAACGAGAGTCTGGACTTCTACATCAACTGCTTTCCACCAGCACACCCAGGCTGACATTGTCAGCAAACAACAACATATAACATACAACCTCAGCCATGCAGAACACAGCGCTGGCCACAGCCTCCAAAACAACTCTGACATTATCATCAAAGAGGCTGACAAAGGAGGCGCTGTAGTCAGAACAGAACCGATTGTGAACCTGAACAGAACCAATTATGAACAGGAGGTTCACCAACACCAGATTCTACAGGCTTCTCTCCTCTGATCCCACTGGAGAATACCAAAAACCATCTGCTCATGAAACTTCCTGCTACAATTCAGAACAAATTTACACAAACACCCCCCGACCAGGAATTTCTATCTGCTACCCAAGATCCACAAACCTGGAAATCCTGGACGGCCCATCATCTCAAGCATCAGCACTCTCACTGCAGGATTATCTGGCTCTCCTGACCCTCTCCTCAGACCCTATGCTGCCAGACTCATAGCTATCTTCGAGATACCACCGTCTTCCTGAGGAAACTACAGAACATCAGTGATCTCCCTGAAAACGCCACCCTGGCCACCATGGACGTAGAAGCTCTTACACCAACATTCTGCATGAAGACGGATTCCAGGCCGCGAGGAACACCATCCCCGATGGCAGCACTGCACACCTGGCCACAGAGCTCCGCGACTTTGTCCTCACCCACAACTACTTCCCATTCGGAGACAATTTGTATCTTCAAGTCAGCGGCACAGCCACGGGCACCCACATGGCCCCACAATCTGCCAACCTCTTTATGGCCGACCTTGAACAACGTTTCCTCAGCTCCCGCCCCCAGCACCCCTACTCCACTTACGCTACATCGATGACATCTGCATCGTAGGACCCACAGGAAAGAGATCCTTGAAGAATTTCACGGGGATTTCAACAGCTTCCACCCCACCATCAACCTCAGCCTGGACCACTCCACACGAGAGATCCACTTCCTGGACACTACAGTACAAGTACACGATGGACACATTTCCACCACCCTATACCGGAAACCTACCAACCGCTACACTTTCCTTCATGCCTCCAGCTTCCATCCCAGACACATTTCACAGTCAATTGTTTACAGCCAGGCCCGAAGATACATCCGGATTTGCTCCAGTCCCACAAACAGAGACAAACGCCTACAGGATCTACATCGAGCCTTCTCAAAACTGAAATGCCTCCCGGAGAAGTGAAAAAACAGATTGACAGAGCCAGACGAGTGCCCCGGCGTCAGCTTCTTCACGACAGGCCCAGCAAAGAAAACAACAGGACCCCCCTGGGCATGACCTGCAGCCCCCGACTCAGCCCCTCCGGCGCATCGTTAACCATCTACAGCCTAGCCTGGAAAATGACCCCTCGCTCTCACAGGCCAATCCTCGCCCACAGACAATCCCCAACCTCCAACAAATTCTGTCCAGCAACCACGCAGCAACACCCCCGTCACACTCACCCGGGAACCCAACCCTGCCGTCAGCCCCGGTGCCGACTCTGCCCGCACATCTACACCAGCGACACCATCGCAGGACCTAGCCACACCGGCCACCACACCAGCGGCTCATACAACTGCACGTCCACCGGCGTGATCTCTGCCAGCAAGTGCCAGCAGTGCCCCTCGGCCACGGACATTGGCCAAACCGGACAGTCTCTGCGCCAAGGGATTCACGGACACAAATCGGATACTCGAAAAGGTAACACAAAAAACCTGCTGGGGACGTTTTAACTCGCCCGGGTGCCCACTGCTGGCTCTGAAGGTGACAATTAAAGGCAATTTCAGAAACCAGCTGGAGAGAGAAGCTGCAGAACTTGGTTTCACTTACAAGTCTGACACCTGCACTAGAGGTTTAAACAAAGACCTTAACTGTGTAGCCCCCGACATTGCACACCCTAATGACATCAAAAGCCGAGCCCTGGGTACTTAGAGTCCTTAGAACCCACCTTGTCAGCCTCATTTATCATAAGCTTCAGGGGGTAGCCGAGTTAGTCTGTACAGGATAAACTTAAAAACAACAAATAGTCTGTAGCACTTTAAAGACTAACACAACATTGTAGATGGTATCACGAGCTTCTTCAGATGATCAGAGTGTTGGATGTCCAGGACCAAAATAAATAGGGGAAAAGGGGGGAAGGGTGAAGAGGAAAAAATGGGACGGGGGCAGGGACAAGAAGAGGCAGTGGGTAAAAAATATCAAGGGGAAAGCCGAGCTGGAATGTCATAGAAAAAACAAATAGTCTATAAGTACCTAAGACTGGATAGTCCTTTATCACAGACACTCTCATTGACAGTATAGTTCCCCCCCCCCCCACCATCCCCTCTCTCTCTCTGCTATTTGTGTGTCTCCTGGACCCCTTAACGCCGCTCACCAGAGGAAGTGGGCTGTGCCCGTGAACGCTCGTGATGCCGTCGACGTGTGTTGTTGGTCTCTGAGGTGCTGCAGGACCATTCACTGTGTTTAAAGTTTATTCAGCTACAGAGGAACTCGGCTCCCCCCTGAAACTTCCCCCCTTACTCGTTAGTTTCTTCTGAACATTTGCCTGAAACTGAAAGTGTCACTGGGCCCATGGGCAGCAGGGGGCACTCAGCACCTGGGGAAACCAGCTCACTTGCTTAGGTGCCTGGTGCTAGCCACTGAGTTCTAAACCTCTTGGCCTCTTTTAGCTGCCTGCGGGTGGGGGGAGTCAGGGGCCCAATTTTGCTGTGATTGCTTTTACAGCTGAGTTCCCTGAGGGGCAGTAAGAAAAACCTGGAATCCCAGGGGAGCAAAGATCGGTGTCTTTGCAGGACTTCTTCCGTGCTTAAGAGGTGGAGAGGCAAGGCCCTGACTCAGGGGAAGGCAGGAGAGCCTTGGTTTCCTTCCTCTGCTGTAGCTGGCCTCTCCCTGCTGCCCAGACAAGTTCTGTGCAGAATAAGGCAGGGCTGAGAGCTCCCTCAGCAGCCTGTCCCCTTGTGCACCTGCACCCACCTACCTAGCGGCAGCAGCTGCTGCCTGCACCACCTCCCCCACACCCCAGAGCAGGTGGGTCTGATGCCAGGCCAGGTGGATGCCCTCCTGGGTGAGGTTCTGGGTCATCCACAAGCATCTTGGGGAAAATCTTCTGCCAGAGCCCAGGCCTTCCTCCATGTTTGCCTCTTGGCCGGCAGGCCTGAGGGCACGCAGGACGCTCCCTTTGCACAGGGCAGAAGGAGGGGAGCATGGTGCACATGGGGTGGCAGGTGGCATGTGGGTGGAGCGTGTGTACATGTGCCAGCCTCGCTTACACATGGGTCCCTACAAATGGCAGGCATTTGTATCATAAGGAGTTGCCTGCGTGGTGTGTGTGTGTGTGTGTATGGTGTGATTTGTGATGAAGACTGCTTTTAAGTGTATCTCTTCTCCTCCAGATACACAAATCCATGTGCCTGGAACCAAAAACCCACTCAGGTCCCATGAGCATGGTAGCGTCCAGCCATAGAAGAGGGCGACAGTGAAAATGCAGGGCAGGACGGAGGCAATGGTGCTTTCCAAACACAATCCCAGTGAATTTCCACGGGACCATTGAGAAGCACATGTGGACCTGGGACTTTCTCCCCGCCAGAGGGCAAGTTTCCAACCTTTGAACATTGGGCTGTCCAAAAGCAGGTGTAAATGGACCTGTGCTGAGGTAGATAAAGTTCCATTTCAAGGCTCCTTTACACTGTCAGAGCAATGTAAAGGAGTCAGTGAGAACTAGGCCCATATGCCAGAATGGCAGAAGTGGGGTTTATATAGGTTTTTGCTCAGATTTCCCAGAAGAATTCACTCTCAAGCCCAGAACCATCGTGGAATATTTCAGCCTGTGAGATAAAAGTTTGACAAAGTTCCAAGCATCTGAGGAAGGCTTTCTGATGAAGTTTAGAAGTTGGACCACAGTTCTGCAGTGAGGCATGACTTCTGAAGGGAATTCACAGTGGCAGAGTCAGGGAAGACACAGGGCCCTGGGTATATTGAACTAAGGGTATGTCTACACTACCACCCTAGTTCGAACTAGGGTGGTTAATGTAGGCATTCGAAGTTGCAAATGAAGCCTGGGAGAACCTAATTCGAACTACCTACTCCGTGCCGCATGTAGCCGCGGGCACGGAGTTCCAACTAAGGGCATTTAAAAATGGAGCCCGCCCGGCAAGATGCAAATGAAGCCGGGATATTTAAATCCCGGGCTTCATTTGCAACTTCGAATGCCTACATTAACCACCCTAGTTCAAACTAGGGTGGTAGCGTAGACATACCCTAAAGATCTAAAAACCAGAAAAAATGCTTCTCTCAGAAAATAAACAGTCTTCTCTTTCCCTCCTCAGCTCATTTGCTTCCATTGTCCATGACTCACGTCATTTGACTCTGAACTCCCTGTCTTCCCACAGTCCCCCAGTTTATACCCTGCCTGTCCCCTATGTATGCCATACACTGGCGTGCATATGGGGTGTGCCGGGTGTGCCCAGGCACACCCTAATGTCATAGGGTTGCCAAGTGTCCGGTTTTCTACCGGACAGTCCGGGTTTTTGGGGCTCTGTCCGGTAAAAAAATCCAGAAAATACTGAACATGTGCAATGTCCAATATTTTCTGGTTTTCCAACTGGGTGCCCAGAAGCCTGGCGGGGGGAGTGGCTGGGAGGTGGGGCGCGATCGGCACTGGGAGCCCTGGTTGCGTGTGAGGAGGAGGGGCAACCGGGTCCATGCTCCTGTGCGCTGGTCAAGTGCGTGGTGGAGCCACAGCCGGACTGACTCGTGCTTCGCCTGGACCGTGCGGGAGGCGGGAACGCCTTGGGATCTGCACTGCCCGGGTCAGTCCCGCTCCCCACCGGTTGATAAGCTCCTCCCTGCCCCCCCCAGCTGACCGGTTAGTTCTCCCCCACTTCTCCTCCCGATCTTCCCCAGCCAGCCCCGCTGCACGCGCCGCCAGCCCTGCTTCCGGTGGCCAGTTCTCCCCTCCTCTCCCAATCTCCCCCGGCCAGCCCCGCTGTACCCAACCCCCGCCCCCTTCCCCCCGATCTCCCCCGGCCAGCCCCGCTGTACCCAACCCCTGTCCCCTTCCCCCCGATCTCCCCGGCCAGCCCTGCTGTATCCAACCCGCGCCCCTGCCCCCTTCCCCCCCCCGATCTCCCCTGGCCAGCCCCGCTGTACCCAACCCCCGCCCCCTTCCCCCCGATATCCCCCGGCCAGCCCCGCTGTACCCAACCCCTGCCCCCTTCCCCCCGATCTCCCCCGGCCAGCCCCGCTGTACCCAACACCTGCCCCCTTCCCCCTGATCTCCCCCGGCCAGCCCAGCTGTACCCAACCCCCGCCCCCTTCCCCCCGATCTCCCCTGGCCAGCCGCACTGTACCCAACCCCCGTCCCCTTCCCCCCGATCTCCCCTGGCCAGCCCACCTGTACCCAACCCCCGTCCCCTTCCCCCCGATCTCCCCTGGCCAGCCCCGCTGTACCCAACCCCCGCCCCCATCCCCCCGATCTCCCCCGGCCAGCCCTGCTGTACCCAAGCCCCGCCCCCATCCCCTTCCCCCCGATCTCCCCCGGCCAGCCCCGCTGTACCCAACCCCCGCCCCCTTCCCCCCGATCTCCCCCGGCCAGCCCCGCTGTACCCAACCCCTGCCCCCTTCCCCCCGATCTCCCCTGGCCAGCCCCGCTGTACCCAACCCCTGCCCCCTTCCCCCTGATCTCCCCCGGCCAGCCCAGCTGTACCCAACCCCCGCCCCCTTCCCCCCGATCTCCCCTGGCCAGCCGCACTGTACCCAACCCCCGTCCCCTTCCCCCCGATCTCCCCTGGCAAGCCCACCTGTATCCAACCCCTGTCCCCTTCCCCCCGATCTCCCCTGGCCAGCCCACCTGTACCCAACCCCTGTCCCCTTCCCCCCGATCTCCCCCGGCCAGCCCCGCTGTACCCAACCCCCGCCCCCTTCCCCCCGATCTCCCCCGGCCAGCCCCGCTGTACCCAACCCCCGCCCCCTTCCCCCCGATCTCCCCCGGCCAGCCCCGCTGTACCCAACCCCTGCCCCCTTCCCCCTGATCTCCCCCGGCCAGCCCAGCTGTACCCAACCCCCGCCCCCTTCCCCCCGATCTCCCCTGGCCAGCCGCACTGTACCCAACCCCTGCCCCCTTCCCCCCGATCTCCCCTGGCCAGCCCACCTGTACCCAACCCCCGTCCCCTTCCCCCCGATCTCCCCTGGCCAGCCCCACTGTACCCAACCCCCGCCCCCTTCCCCCCGATCTCCCCTGGCCAGCCCCGCTGTACCCAACCCCCGCCCCCTTCCCCCCGATCTCCCCGGGCCAGCCCCGCTGTACCCAACCCCCGTCCCCTTCCCCCCGATCTCCCCTGGCCAGCCCTGCTGTACCCAACCCCCACCCCTGCCGCCTTCCCCCCCCCGATCTCCCCTGGCCAGCCCCGCTGTACCCAACCCCTGTCCCCTTCCCCCCGATCTCCCCTGGCCAGCCCTGCTGTACCCAACCCCCACCCCTGCCCCCCTTCCCCCCCCGATCTCCCCTGGCCAGCCCCGCTGTACCCAACCCCCACCCCCTTCCCCCCGATCTCCCCCGGCCAGCCCCGCTGTACCCAACCCCCGCCCCCGCCTCCAGCTCTACCTCTCGCCGGCCAGTTCCTCCTCCCGATCTTCCCTGGCCAGCCCCGCTGCACCCGCTGCCAGCCCTGCTTCCGGCAGCCAGTTCTCCCCTCCTCCTCCTGAGCTCCCCCGGCCAGCCCTGCTCCTGCTGGCTGCCCCCCCTTCCCCCTGATCTCCCCTGGCCAGCCCCCAACCCCCCCCACCAGCTCTGCTTCCCAGCCCCCCCACCTTCCTCCCGGCCAGCCCCGCTCCCCTCCCAGCCGGTCCCTCTCCCGCCATGAAGTGTGTCCGGTATTCTTTTTAAGACTACCTGGTAACCCTATAATGTCTCAAAAAAAAGTGGCTTTGCATTTTAATTTAATCACATGATACGCTCTTTTAGTGTTAAAGTATGGATTGCTGTATTATGCAATAAGCGCCGAATTGCACATGTAAAAAACAAACTAAGAAGTACAATGTCCCATACTTAAGTTTGTATTTTTAAGTAAAGTTTAGTTGTTAATTTAAAAAAAATTAAGTTTAGTAAAGTTTTAGTTTCTTTAGTTTGTTTGATGAATAAAAATAATGTCCTTTATGATTGAATATTCAATAAATGTTCACCTTTTAAAAAAAATAAAACCTCCCTGGGTGCACACCCTAGTGAAATGTGCTGCGCACGCCTATGATGCCATACCTCTTCTGCGACTGCCCTCCACACCCCCATCTAACTCGCTGCTCCACTTCACATGCCAGCTTTGCAATCGCCAAGGAAAGCAGAAAACTGTAGCCCACCCCTTGGCCACATCATGCGCAGTCCTCAAAGTCCACTGGCTCCCTGCTCATTTGGGGCCCCCCTTGGCGCTGTGTGGTGCTGGCTGGAAAATGGGGGGTGGATTTTCAACAAAAACTGTCAGTGAAAATAAAAATATTTGTTTCCATTGACGTTTTCTGTGGGAAAATGGACGTTTTGTTGCCAATCATTGTAAAAATGAAAAGTGTTAGTCCAAAGCTGCTGGAAATAGGGTTGGTTTTGGCCAGCTCTTTTTGGTTTCGGATGCAATGCAGGAGTGCTGAGGAAAGCAGACACCTTTCTCCAGCATTTCTGTTAGTCAAAACCCAATTTCCCGTTGAAAAAACATTTGGATGGAAAATTTCCAAGCTGCCCTACAGCTCCAGCTTACCTCAGCCCCTGGCCAGTCTCCATCCCCTCCCTGCCCCTCTTCTGAGCCGCTTGGGCCCTCTACCGCTTCCCAGGTCTGGAGGATGGCCTGCGGCTCCTGACTCTGGGTGACATCCTCCATCTCTCCTCAGTGACTCCTCATTCCTCCGGGGCCACCCCGAGCGAGCGTCTCTCCCCCTCTGCTGCTGCCTGGAGGCTGGGACTCCAGCCAGCCCTTCAGCCCGGTGACAGGGCAGCAGTGCAGCCTGCGCCAGCCACTACGGACCATTAAGTCACTCTGCGCTGCACCAATGTTCTTTGTGGGAACCGGCCGAGCTCAACACATTCTTGGGCTTCAGACTGGCCTGCCCCCGGTTCTGGGGGCTAGGAAATCAATGCTCCTGCTGCAGGCCAGGGCTGTGGGCTCCTGCTGCAGCGCCTCTCCTAGGGAGGGGCTTTTGCTTTCTCCTGGTTCCAAAAGGGAGGGGACTTTTCCTGTATCCCTCCATCCTCCCTATCTGCTTGTGAGCACCCTTCTCAACCCTCTCTCCCATTCCACACTGGCACGACTCTAGGTGGTAGGGCTGCTAGACAGTTTCTCAAAAAATACCGAACATGGTGGGAAAAAAATTGGTTGAGCAAAAAAACCCAAAAAACCCCCCATATCAAAAAAAGAGTCAAGGCACCTTTAAATCCCCACGCTACCCCCACCCCCACCAGGCATGGCAGGGGAAGAATGTCCCAAGCGGAGGTGCTGCCTGGACCCCCAGAAGGTTTGCTAGGAGCTGCCTGTGCACCTGTGGGGAGAACCAGAGACCCTGTAGAATAGGATCCACCCCCAAACAGTCTCGATCTTATGCCCTGATTTACTTGTCAACTTTGTTACACTTACAACTTCCGCAAAAACTGCATTCTGTGCCAGGCCTGGAACGTCCCAGGCCGAAGCTCGGTAATAAGATTCCCACCAAGGTTTCTGGGAAAAGAAACAATTGTAGAAATAAATCTGGCCTGCTGGATAGGAATTTAGCAGTGAGCAATTTTCATGGGCAGGGAGTGTGCAAATCCCAGGTGGATTAGTGAGGAAATTCTGCTACTTTCTGCACTTGTTTAGTGCATCAAGTAGAGGAAGTGAAAACTCGTGCGGTTAATCGCTTTCTATTCTAGGGTTTAGTAAATCTTTAAGAAACAACTTCAGCTAAATCTCTGTGGACATCACCTATAGGCATCTCTCTAGCTAGAGCTCAGTCAGGCTTCCAGGAGCAGAATATTAGTCACACGTATTGTCACTAGAATTGATTCTGCCACTCGCTCCGTTACGGACGTCAGTAAACATTGCTTGCTGTACAGTGCACTATCAAGCCATTTCTATAACTTACATAAACTGCAGAAAAGGCAGCGGCTCAAATGCTTGTTTCTCAATAAACTGGATTTTGTTGCAGGATAAATCCCTGTTGAAATTAACAATGGAGATTAGAAAAATATGGATTGCACTTGAACAACAGCAACATTTACTTTCATTGCCGGGACACACAGGGCAAAGATTCTATGTTGTTACGAGTTGGTAGCCACTTGCATGGACACAGAACTGCGGATAAGCCCTGTGAGACACAGCAACCCTATCAAGTCTTTGAGGACTAGACTTGAGCGAAAGCTTTTTCAGCTGAAAAATGCAAATTTGAGTTGACTGAAGCATTTTTTCTGGCTCAAAATGACAGTTGGTTTTGAACTTCACCTCAATTTGATTTTTAACAAGGCTAATCTGAAAAAGGAAACAAGCTGTTTGGGCTTAGTTTGAACTCTGCATTTGTTCAGTTTGCTGAAGAATTTGAAACAACGAATTGTCAGGCCTGCAGTGTTTGCCCCACTCACTGGGGCACGTCTTTACTCGCCATGCTGGAGATCGCTCTGCTGGCTTGGATCTAGCAAGTCTAGTTAAGACCTGAACATCGACTGCTGAGGGCCGCTCCAGCTGGCGGCTGTTCTCCTTGCAGCCGTGAGGAGTCAGGGAAGTGGACGGGAGCATGTGGGATGGCACCAAAGTGGGATTAAGAGGAAGCCGACTCCAGCTATGAATTGTATGTAGCTGGTTCCGTACCTTAAGCCGACCTTCCAGGTCTAGTGCACAGGGCTTGCATCTTTGCTCACTGGAGCCCTGCCTGTCCCCCACTTGAGTCCTGCACCCCCCCACGCCCCTGCACAGAACTGGTATCTCTGTTCACCCCTTTGCAGGTTCCTCTGCATCCCACTGGTTTTGTGCCCAAAGTGGGCATTTGTCCCATTCGTGCTTGCCAGCCGACCCCTTTGGCCGAGGCAAACAGGACAAATGTCTTGTGGGCAGAAAAGTCAGGGTGGCCAGGACAGGGCTTGAAAAAGGGTCTGTCCAGGCCAAAACACCCACGTAAAGCTGACTCTGAACAACAGCATAAGGTCCTGAACACAAAACAGTGTTAAGTTCCTGAGCCAACTCGAACCCTGCTTAGCCTCCCCCTTCCTCGGAGGTGCCTGTTGTGCCTCTGGTTCCTGTTTGCTAACTGACAGGCCTGTGCACCTGTCTGGGCCTGGCTAAGCCAGCTCTTCTGGTCCCTGGCAGCCTGGCAGCCATCCACGCTAGCTTGTAGGGAGGGCTATGCATTTGCCTCTTTGCCCTTTCCCTGGTACGCCGGGAAGGGTGCAAGGAGGAGAGAACACTGCAGCCGTCTGAGCCAACAGAGAAAAGAAAAGAAAAGCAGAATTTGCTGCCTTGTGTATGTCTCCGCTCTGACGCACGCTCACTCTGACCACACAACGCAGGAAAACCCAGCACTGGGCAGACTGAACCCGAAAGGAAAAAACCTCTCCCTCCTCCCACAGGAAGATTGCTACTGACACCGACCACACGTGAGGAATGCATTTGGTGAGGCGCACCAGTACGGAGTGATGTCTCACACGACCTCCACATTAGTGCACAGAACACAGTTCATCGGGGGGAGGGGTTTGAGGGGTTCAAAGTGCAGGAGGGGACCTGAGGGTTGGGGTGCAAGGGTGTGAGAGCTCTGGCTGGGATGCAGGTGCTGGGGTGGGGCTGGGTGCAGGCTGCCCCGGGGCTATGGTGGGGTGCTCTCCTCACCATGGCAGCTCGGGGCGGGGCCATGGGACTGATGCCTCTCCCCTACGGTGACAGGTGACAGGCTGAGCTAGGTTTGGGCTGGGGAAAGGCCACAGCAGGTCCATCAGGGCTGGTTCCCTAAGCCCCTGGACAGCGTTTAATAGGCAGCTTACAGGGGCCTAGCAGCGAACGCGCTGCCACCACCTTCGTGCTTTTAGCAAGGATCTGTGTGTGGTATTTCCTACGGGGTTAAAAAGGAAAAGGGGGGAGGAGGGATGAATCCAGCATTTGCCAAGACAGCCCAAGAATCCCTAAATGAACCAAGGATCACGCCTTGGCTCACTCCGCCCAGTAAGACAGGCCTCAGCCGAGCCCCGAGCGCCCACGTGCCCAGGGAGAGCCAGGAGTGTGCCTCCAGCGAGGCAAGGTAGGAAGCCAGGAGCCCTCCTGGAGATTCCCTCACAAATGCGGTTCTGCAGCCCTTCCCATGGGCCACTTCACGCCTGCTTGCTGTGGGAGCCATCGTGCATCCCGGGACGAGAGTAAACAGCAGGATGCACTGGGAAGCAGGGGGACCCCAACCGCAGGTCTGTCTTCTCTGCAAAACGGCCGCTCCCGCCAACTCCCAGCGCAGACTGACAGGCCCAGCTTGGTGGAGCTGGTTTGGCCTTGCCTACAGCTAGCTGAGGTCTGTGCTCCCCAGCTGGGGCTGCCCTTGGCTCCAGGGAGCTGAAAGCTGCCCTCCACTAAGAACCCACACCGTGGCGTAGAAAGCCCTGTTTGGCAGTGCGGGGAGCGCCTCGGGCACATGCACCAGGATGGAGGAGAGAAAGGAAACCCTGTGAAACAAGGCGGGCGCTGTCAAACCCAGCGTGGTCTCTGCTAGGAGCACGTCTACACACACTGCAGCCTAGGGATGTACACTGGGTCAACTTACGGCCACCACAGTCATTACTGTTGGCCGCACTACCCGCCTTCTGTCAGTGTCGTGTCCACCCACTGAAGGGTGGCAGCTGAGGGCCCTGGGCTCCCAGGAAGGGAGTCAGTGTCTGCAGAGTCTGCCTCCCCCTGGCCTCACGTCTCTCGCGGAGGATGAGCTGTGATGTCGGGGTAGTGGGGCACGTCCCTCGGCGGGAGCAAGGCTGCAGCGAGTACGCTGATGTAACAAGGGTGCCGTGCTCTGCCTTACGTCGCCCTGGTAGCGCATCCCCAGGGCCCCCGCTTTACAACCATACATTGCTTTAAGATAACCCCATGGAGCCTGCCAGCCACAGCAAAGGGCTCAGGAACAAACAGCAGCTTGTCTGTTATGAGCGCGGCCCACGGAGCAGCACTAGAAATAAACACGTACACATGCTTCAGCAACAGCAAGCCCTCGAGCGAATCTTTCTGCAGCTTGCGTAAGTCGTTGTCCTTTAAAACTCTGAAAAGAGACAAAAGGGCATTTTACTGGCTCTAACAATAATCAAGAGAAACAAATCTCTTCAGCAGAACCCTATATTAAAATAGCATCTGTAAAAGGCTCTCTTTGTTTCCCTGGGGCATGCACAAGCAAGCTTATTCCAATGGTTAATTACCCGGGGTGAAAAATGCATGCCCTATTTCGTCTGAATGTGTCTGTCTCCTACTTCCAGCCAGTGCCTTTGTCTGATGGACTGAATAGCCCACTATAAGATATTTGCTCTCCAGGTAAGTACTTACAGACGGATCAAATCACCCCAAACCCTCTCTTTGAGCTAATAGATTGTGGTCTTGGAGTTGATCACTACGGGTCTGTCTACGCTGCAGTTAGACACCCCTGGCTGGCCTGGGCCAGCTGACTTGGGCTCATGGGGTTTGGGCTGCTTCATTGCTATGAAGCCTTTTGGGCTCATCCTGGAGCCTGGGTTCTAGGACCCTGTGAGGTGGGAGGATCCCAGAGCCCAACCCAGGCATCTACACTGCCATGAAACAGCCCTGCACCATGAGCCTGAGTTAGCTGGCCCAGGCCAGCCATGGATGTCTACCTGAAGTGTAGACATTAGGCAGGTTTCTCCATCCTGTAATCATTCTCATGGCTCTTTTCTGAACCCTCTGCAATGTAGCAGCATCCTTCCTGAACCGTGGAGAGCTGACGGAATCTGATCCACAGTGTGTATTTCCCCGTTCATCCTTTGGTCGATCCCATCACTGCATGTAATGAGTTTTGAATGAATCCTTGAGAATCTGAGTACCTCACTGCTTCCCACGACAGTAACTACGGCACCTCTCAAACCTCAGGGATGGTTTTAGCTTTTCTCTCAGCTCCATAAGTGCTGACTTTCATTAGTCACAAGACAGACATGACTCCTCTGACTGATGCCACAGAGAGAAGAGCTAGGAAGGAGTTTCCAGCGGGGCCCTGTATCTGGCAGTCCTGGCTGTGACTCCACAGCTGAGATGCTAAGACCCTTCTAAACTCTGTGTGTTGACCTGGGGCTAAATTTCTCCCCCGGATCCTTTCAGCCTGTAATGTCAAAGCAGAAGTTTTGTTTTGAAGCTCGAAGGAAATCAGATACGCAGGGCGCAGTGGAAGATGTGAGACATGGGAGGTGTGTGATTGATGGTTCAAATAGGATTTGCTTTTACAGAATCAAACTTCTGCTGTCCGCTGTGAGAATGGGAGAACGGACATTAGCTCCCCGCGGAGGGAGACCAATCTTCAGCCCTAACTGAGCAGTAACTGGACCCGAAGGAACTCAGAAAGGAACAAAGAAACAAAGGAAAACAACTTCCCTGTAACTGGACTTCTCTGGGTGGCTCTGCAGAGCCACACTCTTGGAGCAGTGAGCCCATGAGCTATTTACTAGCAGTAACTGTTGGGGCGTGTGCATGGACTTGAATGGACCAGCTCTGTTCGAAGCCTCCTCCCTTCCTTTCCATAGCCTGCAGCCCACTGAAAGCCTCCCAAGGAATTATGAGAATGGCTGTGGGGAAAGTCTATTCTATAAACCCAGGTCTGTAACCAAGCCTGCTGTTCCCAGACAGACACCTTAGCCTGGAAAGTAGCAAGTCTGCAGCTTGAGTTCTCAAACAGGGACAGTCACTTCTGTCCAATGTAACCAAACAATGGTGAGAACACGACTGCAAAATCACGTTCAATCTCTTTATATAAAGCCAGCAACAATTAGCGTTATCTATAAAACCGTAAACCGAGCTCATGAGCAGAAACACAATGAGACGACCTAGTAAAGTCAGCGGATGGTGGTTTGGGGCTTGTTACCTGACTGAGAAGGAAGGAACTCAAGGCTTTCTGCACCTCTACTCTAACGCTCAGGGTCATGAGGGCTTTGTGTGCATGGCCCCAGCATCTGATGCCAGTACCGCCAAGACTCACAGCATGTTCCACACCATGGAAATCTGCCCTGGCCATCCAGATGAATTTCTGTATTTCTACGCATGTCTGCTCAGACCGGTCTGAGTCCCAGTGCGCACGGAAAGTAAATTACATGCTCATGTTGAGAAGTGGCTTCTAGTCAGTAAGGCTATGTCCGCATGGCAGAGGTAGACTGGAAAAACTCTGCCGCATCCAAAGAATGCGTCCACTTCTTTGGAACAGTTTCCGAAAAAGTGGACACGTTCTTTCGGCATCCTTGTATCCCTCATTTTATGAGGAATAAGGAATGTTCTCAAAGAGGAGGTTTTGCCGACATTTGGCCCCGTGTAGACGGGCCAAATCTCGGAAAAGCCTCTTCCGAAAAAAAAACCAGAAAAAGATACGCAAATTGTGGTTTGCAATTTGCGAATCTTTTTCCGAAAAAACCCTGCAGCGTAGACATAGCCTAAGAGAGCAAATCTAACTGTGCTACAATAGTATATGTGAAAGAACTTTTCTTAAATGCATCTTTATTAAAATTTACACACACATACACATAGATATAACAAGCCCCTGGCTTATTCCCAGTGGGTAGTCACTTGTGTAAGTTATGGAAAAACTACTACTAAGAAATAAAATTCAAACATCGCCCCCCATGTACTTCCTCTGCTCGTACGAAATTTTCTTCACCATTAAGGTGAACACCTAGTTAAGGGCACAACTGAGCCAATTTCAGCTTTGGATACCAACTCCTTAACATGCCAGGCACTTCTGTCTTTGCTAACACTGGCATCAGAGCGGGCCCAAGGAAGCCAGCAGGGCTTTCAGATTTCACTGTGTGAAAGATAAATGTTAGATCACAGAATTGATTCTCAGCCGTGTCTTTATCACCCCCAACTGGAATTGAAGTAAAAGAGAGGGGTGTGTGTGTGTGTGTGTGTGTGTGTGTGCGTGTGCGTGTGCACATGTGTGTGTTTGCATGTGCGTGTGTGTGCGTGCACACTAAATACCTGTTAGCCCTCAGTATTTAAAACACTAGAAAATACTCACAAATATTCAGCCCAAGGGTATCCTTTCCAGACCCTTTTTTCAATGGAAGAAATAGCATTCCCACTGAAGTCCCTGTGAAGAAATAAAGGCCGTGTCACCACAGTCTTTAGCGAGTGAATTCACAGGCTGACCCTTCCACGGGGAAGTGCTCGGAACAGAGCACTGTGCAAGCAGTTCCCCTCCGCCCTGAGTCACAAGAGAGCGTGACCGTGCTCTCAAAGGCAAAGAGCCCCTTGACTTTGGTGGAACACGGCCAGGCCCCGAAACCTTTGCACGGAGATGGGTTCCGTTGCCCCGCCTGAGCGTCACATGCCCACACTGGGCTGGCATCACCGAGCATTTCCTGTGGTGAGGCAGGCGGCCCCGAGGGCTGTGGCCAGAAGGAGCCACAGGGCCAAGCAGCTGGGAAGGAACAAAGGAGGCTGCTTTCCTGCAAGCCCTGCAATCAATGCGGGAAGAAACCAGCCCCCTCGGGTTTTGGTATTGTGAACATGTCAGCTGCATCCCCTCCCTGCTCCCGCCGGAGATGGGCTCTGGGGCTGGGTTCTCCTGCACCCTCTTCAGGGAGGGCCCGGGGAGTTCTCTGCCCTCAGAGCTGAGGGGAAGCTGTTTGATGAAGAGTTTCTCTCCCCTACTGAAGATGTTCCACGGCATATGCAAGAGTCAACTAGTCACTGGGCCCGAGAGCACGGGCGCAAATTTCTATAGCCTGCTGGTTAGGGCATGCTCTTTCCTAACACAGCGCATGGGCCTGTGGCACCTTAGCGCCTAGCCAAACTATACAGGAGCACACGCTTTCGTGGGTAAAGCCTCTTCATCAGATGCGTTGGAGGGGAAGCTTGTCTGATGAAGCGGGTCTAACCCACAAAAGCGACCCCCTGAGTCTCTTTTTCTAATGTCAACAACCCCAGTTCCAGCCCCTGCCCCCATAGTGATCCAAAGTGGGAAATGCCACCGGGTGAGACATAGCAGCCCTGTAGCCATGGTTAGAGCGCTGTCCCGAGAGACTGGAGACTTGTGTGCAAATCGCAGAGGCAGCCTTGGATGTGGGTTTCCCATGCCGAAGGTTCCCAAGGAAGCAGCTCCCGCTGGAGCTAGTCTGTGAGCCTGGTCCTTCATTTCCTTCTAAAAACACCCAAAATGAAACTTTTCATGCAGACAAAACAAAGTCCATGTGGCCTCTGTCGCAGCCCCACCTTGTTCCAGAACTTTCTGTTTCACTTTGGCTTGCCCTGAAGGAGGGTTTTTGGGCCTGCCAGCAAACCACAGAGTCCGTCATTCATCGGCTCTGCTGCTCACGCCACCTTGGCCTTGGGTTCACCTGCACCCCCGACCTCTCCCGGGGTCCTGTCTCTTCTCTGCTCTCGCAAGCTGACCTGTCCCTTGGCAGGCGGGAGAGGGCAGACCCCGCAGACGCTCGCCCATCCGGCTCTCAGAAAAACAGGGCTGGGCCCGCAGTCTTGGCTGCCACTGACCCTCCCCCAGTGGGCAAGGTGCTGGCTGGGCGTGGCTGCTGCGCTCCCACCAGAGAGGTAACACAATAGTAGCAGTGGTGGGGAACTGTCGGGTTAAGGAGACTGGGCCCTGGGCCGGTGCAGCTCACGCCCCCCCCAGCTGGGGCTGAATTGCTCTTTGGCACCAGTCAGAGCGGGCTCGAGGGCTGACCTCGCCTCGCCGCAGCCATGCTCCCTCCCAGCCTCAGCGCGCTCCGGGGAGCTGTGTGCATGGGTCCCAGCCGGGGGCCTGTCAGGAACGGTGCAGAGCAGGTATCCCTAATCCCTCCTGCAATGTCCTCAATGTTTCATGCTCCCTTGGAAGCCGCTAGAAAACCCCAGCTGACTTCCATGAGAGCAGAATCTGGCCCACAGTGTCTCATCCCTGCCGAGTCAGATCCACATGACGTGTAAAAACACCAGCAGTGGCCGGGACCTTGGCAGCTGCATGGCAGCAGCCCAGACGTGGCAACAGGGGTGATGGATTCTTCCAAGAAGCCCGTGTGAGACCCTGCCCCCCCACCCCTGCTTTTCTCCTGAGGTCTTGCCCCCCAGCCGAGCTGGAAGCAGGAGTTGGCTGGGAAGCCTGGACCTCCCCACCTGCCTGGTGTGAGGGCTGCCCCTGCCCGATGTCCCTGCCCCTTGGCTCCTGCCCAACGCAGGTGGAGGATCCATGGCTCCTCACATCTTCCCGCACGGCTTTCACCCCACCAGGGCTCCGGCTTTCATCCTGGGGCTGGGTTCTCGGGGGCTAAAGAGCCGCAGCCAGGCCATGGTAAGAGCCACACAGGAAGCTGTAGGGAGCCACAACTGTGCTCCCTGGCTGGGATAGAAGGTCTGGGGGCAGGGACATGGGCCGGGGGTGTTTTTGGGCTCCCCATCCCAGGCAAGAGAAGGGTCTGCAGCTCCCCACAGCTGCCTGGGCCCCCGGGGTTGCTCTTACCTAGGCCAGGCTCCAGGGTCTGGCCTGGCCGGGAGAGCAGGACCTCAGCTGGGGAGGGAAGAGGGGGGCAGGGAGCGGGTCCTTGGTGGAGAATGGCGGGGCCAGGCTTGGACAGCCATAGCTCATTGCCCCTCCCAGCCCCAGCTCCGTGTCCTGCCTGGTGATATTCAAAGCCAGCTCCCACCCATGCTCGTGGCCCCTCGGGCGTTCTAGGCTGCTTAGTGACACGCAGCCGGGGACAGCCCCAGACTCTCCAGATGGGGATTATTTGTGTTGTGCAATGGCCCTAAGGCGCTAGGCGCTGGACAAACAAACAACACATTTCCTAGTCTGAGGCAGAGCATTGGGTGGAAGGGCCGGAGAGCGGAGCACAAGGAAAACAATAATGTCTGTCAGCCTGGCACACCAGTTCACGACATTCCACCTGGGATCAGCCCCAAGCGCTGCTCTGCAAACCCTTCCAGAGTCAGGGCAAAGCAGTTGTCAGCTCCTGCTGCAGAAACCACCCCCAGCTCCACTAGCGCCAAGCCACAAGCCTCCTCCTAGACTCTAGCCATTCCAGGTCGCCCCACTTCAGTGACTAGCTCACAACTCCATGTCCCAGTTTCAGAACTCCTCCTGGGGGGCCCCCCAGTCAGCAAATCAACAGCTCCCCTCCCTCCTGCTAAATGAGACTACAGCACCTGCCTATCTCGACATCTCTCTCCCAGCCCAATGCCTAGATTGAATCTTTGAGATCCTGGAAATCAGAGAGGAAAACTCCATCCAAATCTCAATGGGAAGTTTGAAATATTCCATGGGATTCCAGTGAGGGTGGCTGGGGCTGGAGGGAGTTTTGTCTGTTTATTAGTTCAATTTGTGTCTGTCTCTTGCATCCATTTTTCTTCTTACTGAGGGCTGTTCTCAGGGCAAATATTACCTTGCAACCCCCAGCCACTGTGACTGGAAACTGTTCAAACAAGGGGGAAAATCAGGAAAGATTTTGCCTTTTTTAAATGGAGAAAGTATTCTTTTTTCAATCCCCTCATTCTCAAAATTGATGGCACTGTTTCTGATCAGAATTTAAAATAAAAATACCCCAGGGCACAGATCAGAGCAGGTAACTTTTAGCTTAAGAAGTGAAAGTTTCAGAAAATTGCAAGTGACTGAAAGCAGGCAGTGAGGACGCACCCTGAATGCTGGAGGTCACACTCACTCCACAGGCCTGCTAAACGCTGACTAACAGGGAGGAAAAATGACAAACGTTGCCAGGGTGTTAACGCCAAGGCTAGAGAAGCACCATGCAGTGTGGGGGTATAACACTGGAGAATGGAAGGAGAAAATGAAGGGTGAAAATCAGAGAAAAGGTCACACCAAGGAGCTGCATTAGGCCCTGGCTCATGTCCTGGGATGCTCCGTTGTTTGGAACCTTAGAAACTAGAGGAGATGATGCTATGGGGAACGTCCTGTGGGCAGCCCTCCGCCACATTACCCCAGGAGGTCTCCTCTCTCTCAGATGAGAAGCTGCATATGAGTCAACAGGGCACCCTTGTAGCCAAGAAGGCTAATGGCATATTAGGTTGCATTAAGAGGAGCGTTGCCAGCAGATCCAGAGATGTCATTATTCCCCTTTATTTGGCTCTGGTGAGGCCACACCTGGAGTATTGTGTCCAGTTCTAGGCCCCCAATTACAGGAAGGATGTGGACGCATTGGAGAGGCTCCAGCGAAGGGCAACCAGAATGATTAGGGGGCTGGAGCACATAACCTATGAGGAGAGGCTGAGGGATTTGGTTTATTTAGTCTGCAGAAGAGAAGAGTGAGGGGGGATTTGAGAGCAGCCTTCAACTTCCCGAAGGGAGGTTCCAAAGAGGATGGAGAGAGGCTGTTCTCAGTAGTGACAGATGGCAGAACAAGCAGCAATGGTCTCAAGTTGTGTTGGGAGAGGTCCAGGTTGGATATTAGGAAAAACAATTTCACTAGGAGGGTGGGGAAGCACAGGGATGGGTTCCCTAGGGAGGTGGTGGAGTCTCCATCCCTAGAGGTGTTTAAGTCCCGGCTTGACAAAGCCCTGGCTGGGTTGATTTAATTGGGACTGGTCCTGCCTTGGGCAGGGGGCTGGACTTGATGACTCCTGAGCTCTCTTCCAGCTCTATGGTTCTATGATTTCTACCACTGCATGAGCAATCCCTAGAACATGGTGGGCAAGTGTACTACAGATACGCCTACCGCCTGTGCCCCCGTGCACCGCCTAGGCCTGTCCTGGAGCACTCTCCTCCCAGCTGTTACAACCTTCCCCTCCCTCCCTCCTCCGGGATGTGCTACTGCACCAGGGCAATGGCTCCAGCCACCCCAGGGGGCAGGCGTGGATAATGGGAGTTCCTATAACTACGGTTTCTGAGCTGCTTTGAGTGTGTGTATGCACCTGAGAGAAGTGGATTGTCACGTGACCACGGTACGGCATCACAGAACGAGTTGGTGGGTGCTACCACTAAACAAGCAGCTTTTCTAGAATGGGGGGGAACAGTGCGATCCCCCATACCGCCCTGCCTGGCTTTGGAGACAGTTTTATCTGCCTTGCCTTTTGCTCCTGTGTGTACCTGAGGCGTGGTAAAAGTCCCACTTTCTGCAATGCAGGTGAGGCGATGGGGCCGGGCCCAGTTTTTTGTTCTGTGTGTGGACAGGGTCTGGCACAGCAGGTTCTCACTCCAGGGCTAGGGCTCTGCGTGCCGCAGGAATGCCAATAAACAGCAGCCAGAACAGTCGCTTTCACTGTCATTGTGCTGCCCAAGTCCCCAGAGCTGCCAGGGGCCCTGGTGTGAGTTGCAGCAGCTGCGCCCAAGAGATTCTGGGCGTTCCTAGGGCCCACAGCCACTACCAGCAGGCTCTGGCAAGGTCCTTGGGGAATAAGGGCGTAGCTACACCGGGAGCTAGACCGGTAAAGGCAGGATGTGGTGATACACTGACAGTTACAGCCCAGGGGTGGGGGCTGCCCAAAGGAAGGGAGCTGCCTGAGGTGGGGGCTGCCATGGGCTGGGAGCTGCTTAGTGGGTGGGAGCTGCTTGGGGGGGCTGGCAGCAGCAGGGGCTGACCGGGTGGTGGGAGCTGCCCGGGGGGTGGGAGCTGGATGGGGCGGGGGCTGCCTGGTACTCACAGGAAGAGGAAGGTGCGGTTGCGGGCGGTGGGCGCGGGCGGCGGAAGCCGGCGGAGCCCGGTGGGGAGGCGCCCGGCGGGCAGGGCGGCCCGGCTGCAGTTGAGCAGCCCCCGGGAGCAGCGGCACAGGGCG
This sequence comes from Pelochelys cantorii, assembly GCA_032595735.1. Lineage (NCBI taxonomy): Eukaryota > Metazoa > Chordata > Testudines > Trionychidae > Pelochelys > Pelochelys cantorii. The sequence continues at coordinate 17,406,252 of CM064354.1, read as the reverse complement.
GGGCAGGCTTTGCTGTGCCGCCCGGCCAGGGAGGCCACGGCCGCCAGCAGCGGCAGGAGCAGCAGCAGCGGGGGCCGGGGCGGGGCCCGGGGGGGTGGGCGGGCGCCAGGGCCCCCGCCCGTCTCACTCATCAGGGCCCAGTGGAGGTTGGGAGAATGGCGGCCGCTGCCCGCGGTTACCAAGCAACCACACACGCCTGCCTGCCCCGCCTGAGGCACCGCATGGCCCCCACCGGCCACCCGCCCGCCGCCGAGGTGCCCTCTGGAGCCCCGAGCCTCGGGCCCCATCAACGGCCACGGCCTGCCAGTGCCCCCCCACAGCGAGGTCACCGCTGTTCTAGAGCCCCGGGCTCGGCCTCAGCAGGGCCCCCAGCTCGCCCCACACAAGCCCGCCCAGCGCAGTGGGGCCCCGGGCCAAACAAGGGGATGGGACCCAGCCCCATAGCCCTGCCCCAAGGGCACCAACAGATCCCTGCTGGGCTGTGGTGGGGAGGGGCTGGGCAGCCACCTGGGATGCCTCTGCCCCACTGCTAGGATGGGGCCACTCGGAAAAGGGGCAAGGAAGCCTGGGGTGTGAGGGACAAGGGCCGAGTGTGGGGCAGTCCTGGGACCTGTCCCTTCCCCCCTTCTAGTCAGGGTAAGAAATGGCCGAGGCCCCCTGGACAGGGTGGGATATTGGCACTCATTGTGAGGGGCCTGTGCACCCGTCCCCCCAGAAACGGGGAGCTGGCAGCAGCGTGCATGGGGCGAGGTGGCCTCAGAGCCTTTGCAGTATTTCACTTGTGTTTTCTCTCTGTGTCTAGGCTGCTGCCCTGCCTCTGGTGGGCGGTGGGAACGGGGGGGCGAAGGAGGGGGACGGGCTCATTGCAGTGGGGAAGGCAGAATGGAGACCAAACAGAACTCAAAGAAATGGCATTAACAAAAGGTTTACCTCACAGCAGCCTGACTGTGTGACCAGCCTTCCCCACTCCCCAGTGCGTCTCGGCGTGCTGTCTGCTGCACTGCCCACGGTTCATTCCCCAGGCCTTGCATGCTGCGGGGCAAGCAGCAATGAATAACGCCCCAAAGAAAAGCATCTAGCTGCATATTTGCCCTCTCGCCTGAGCTCCCAGCCCTCCTCACCTCCTCTTCCTCCAGCCTTCTCGTTTGCAACAGCCCTTTTCAAGTGTGGATGCCACAAGATGTCGGACAAAGGTACATCTCTGCTTCCCAGAAAATGTACATGACGTAGTCGGTGTCACAGAGACTTGGTGGGATACTGCAGGGGGCTGGGATATTGGCATGGAAGGGTACAAGTTACTCAGGCAGGGAAAAAAGCGAGGAGGTGTTGCCATGTATATCACGCACACTGAGGCTGAGATGGAGAGACAGATTTACTGAAAGTCTCTAGGGGTATGGCTAGACTGCTGGGGGGGGGGGGGTTTGGGAGACTGGAGGTATCCTGAAAAAACTCCGCCGCATCCAGGGAACCCATTTGCTCTTCCGCTTTTTTTTGCAGAAGAGCAAACGTGCTCTTTCAGGAGCCCCTGTATCCCTCGTTCCGCGAGGAAGAAGGGGGCTGTTGAAAGAGGGTTTTTTCCTGACATTTGGCCCAGTCTAGATGGGCCACATTTCGGAAAAGCCTCTTCCGACAAAAGTGTCGGAAAAAGAGACAAAATGCGGAGCACATTTTGCGTATCTTTTCCCAATAGATCCTCAGTCTAGCCGCACCCTAGGTGAGGCTAGAAGCGGTAAAAACCAGGGTGTCCTCATGGCAGGGACTCTAATACAGACCACTTCACCAGGAAGAGGAAGTGGATGAGGCTGTTTTTTTAAAACAAAATCTCCAAAGCACAAGATTGGTGGTAACAGGGGACTTCAACTACCTGGACATCTGCTGGGAAAATAACACAGAGCACAGCTTATCCAAACAGTCATTGGAATACATGCGAGGCCATTAGTTTTATTTCAAAATGTGGAGAGAGCAGCTAGGGGTCAGATTTAGTTTTGACAAATAGGGAGGAACTGGGTGAGCATTTGAAAGTGGAAGACAGCTGGGGTGAGAGTGATCGTGGAAGGACAGGGTTCATGGCTCTCAGGAATGGTAGATGGGAAAACAGCAGATTAAAGACTGGATTTCAAGAAGGCAGACATCAGCAAACTTAGGGAGTTGGTAGGTGGGATCCCATGGGAAGCAAATCGGTGGCTACAGCTACACTACGAACTTTTTCCAGAAAAGGAAATGCAAATGGAGCACTCATTTGCATATCTTGTGCTCTCATTTGCATATTCTCTTCCAATAGAAATAACCCCAACGATACATACAATATGATGGGGGCTAATTTAGCTACAACTAATCAGGAAAGATGTTGGGAGTTATCGTGGATAGTTCTCTGAACTACAGTGCGCAGCAGCAGTCAAAAAAGCAAATGGGATGTTAGGAATTACTAAAGAAAGGGATAGAAAATAAGACAAAGAATATCATACTGCCCCTGTATAAAACGATGCTACACCCACATCTTGAATACTGCGTACAGATGTGATCTCCTCTACTCAAAAAAAGATATTTTGGCATTAGAAAATGTTCAGAAAAGGGCAACTAAAATGATTGGGGGTTTGGAACGGGTCCCATATGAGGAGAGGCTAAAGAGACTGGGACTTTTCAGTTTAGAAAAGAGGAGACTGAGGGGGGGATATGATAGAGGTATATAAAATCATGAGTGGTGTGGAGAGGGTGAAAAAAAAAAGTTATTTACTTGTTCCCATAATATAAGAACTAGAGGACACCAAATGACATTAATGGGTAGCAGGTTTAAAACTAATAAAAAAGTAGTTGTTCACACACCGTCAACCTGTGGAACTCCTTGCCAGAGGAGGCTGTGCAGGTTAGGACTATAAGGCTGTCTACAGTGGCAGGTTCTTGTGCAAGAACCTGCAGAGTGTCCACATGGCCCACCCACTCTTGCACAAGAAGATTTACAGTAAAGCGTGGAAAGAGAGGGCTTCTTGCGCAAGAACTACACTCTTTTCTAACAAGTATAAGCCCTCTTGTGCAAGAGGGCAGTGTGGACATGCGACAGGGGTTTCTTGCTCAAGAAAGCCCTATGGCTAAAATGGCCATCAGAGCTTTCTTGCGCAAGACAGTGTCCACACTGCCATGGATGCTCTTGCGCAAGAACCTGCCAGCCTAGACATAGCCTAACACAGTTTAAAAAAGAGCTAGATAAATTCATGGAGGTTAGGTCCATAAAAGACTATTAGCCAGGGGATAAAATGGTGTCCTTGGCCTCTGTTTCTCAAAGGCTGGAGATGGATGGCAGGAGACAAGTTGCTTGATCATTGTCTTCAGTCCACCCTCTCTGGGGCACCTGGTATTGGCCACTGTCGGCAGACAGGATACTGGGCTAGATGGACCTTTGGTCTGACCCAGTACGGCCATTCTTATGTTAATCCTTTTTGCGGAAGAGGTTTTTGCACAAAAAAGCGCTGTGTAGATGGCGCCTTTTTGAGCAAAAACCCCCTTTTGAGCAAGATCCCTTCTTCCTCAGGAAGGCTTCTTCATGGCAGGGTCATTGTGCTTGGTTATTTTTTAAAAAACAGTCACTGCATGACGACTGGATGCTCTGGGCATGCGGCTGTGCTTTAGCAAATCAGAATGCCGGCTTGCGCCACTGCCAGGGGGGTGCTGAAAGTCGCAAGTAACTAAGCGCTTCCGGCAATGGGAGTGGAGTGAAACGCACATTTTCTAAAAAACTACTGAGTAAAAGTCAAAGTATCACAAAAAGAAATTACTTAAGTACAAATACCGAAAAAATGTACTCGAGTATTGTACCGAAGTACTTCTGCTTAGTTACTTTCCACCTCTAGCCCCAAGCCCCGGGCAGCAGCCTAAGGAGGGTTGCTTATCACACCCCACATCCACACTCCCCCCCCCCCCCAAACTCTTCCATGCCTGCACCCCAACCCTCTGCCCCACTCCAGAGCCTGCACCCAGTACCCAAACTCCCTCCCATAGCCTGCACCCCAAACCTTCGCTGGAATCCAAATTCCATCCCAGAGCCTGACCACTCATCCCTTCTGCACCTCCCAGAGCCTGCACTGATTTTACATGACCGCAGGTTAACGGGAACGAAAGGGGCCACCGGGAGATAGCTTTTATCTCGCAGCCACTTGCCAGGGAGATTACATGAGCTAAAGAATTTTTTTCTTAGGTGTGTAAATTGTGCAGCTACTTAAGGTTCCCAGTGGTTGGGCACCCACCCCCTGCTGCTCTCTGAGACAGTGCACTGGGGAAAGAATTCCTGCCTGCCCCGTGTAGGTTGGCCTGCTGAAACCCTGCAGCATGAAATGTGAGTACAATCTAGCTTACTGCAGAGCTGCAAGCATTACAACCAGGCGGGAGGGCAATGCAGGCACTTCGCGTGTTCTCATGGTCCATGAAAAAAAGGGATGAACTAGGGGATCCTTAGTTAGGTTCATCAGTCTTTAGCAACAAGAGACAGTAACGATTTATTTGTACCCCGCTGTCGTCAGAAAACAAAACATCTGAAATATTTAGCACGTGCAATGTTCAAGCCTTTTGCTTTCACTGCCGAGCAACACTCCAAAATACTGTAAGACCCAAGATACTCTACAAGTGAGCCACACTAATTGGATTGTCTCCCCTCCAGCAGGTGCTCTTCATCAAAACTGAAATCCGACAGGGATTCTTCTTCTTCCTTGAGGTTCAGCTGCTCCAAGGACAAGTCATTGACCTGGAATGAGAATTTAAGGGTGTATTTGCTACTCAGCACCAAATATTAAACTTCCTTTGTCATCTCCTGGCAATGCAGAATGAACCACAGTACGTTGGTCCGACCACAGGAAACGGCCGCCCTGCTTGGAATCTTGTCAAGAACACTGGGTGGGGAACCTGTCAAGTCAACTCTCCCACTCTGGGTAGGCAGCGGCTCTGCTTGTGTCTGTGACTGACCAGCGCCACGAGCCAGTTACACAAAAAGGAAGCTCCCATGAGGTCTCTCCTCCAAGCTGGCTCGTTGCTCTCAGTGGTTTACGTACCGAGAGGGAGAGGTTGCTAGTTCAAACCCCACACGCCACCAAGGGAGGGAGATTTTAGGGTTGAAACATAGGACAGAATCAGATCCAGGTTTTGTTCTTGGCTTTACCACACACTTCCCATTGACCGTGATTAAATCATTTCCCACAATGCCAAGTCCTTTGACAAGTGCAATGGCAAGGAAGATTTAGACCAGGGGGATCAAGCTCAGTTTACCTTAGGGCCAGGGCCAGTCCTCAAACCATCCCAGAAGGCCAGCGGGCACCCCCTCTGGCAGAGCTCTCAGGGGAGCAGTCTATGCATGTTCTTCCCGCCCCATCCCATGCATCCCCGGCCCCACCTGCCATCACCAGGCAATTTAACCTTCCGCCATGGACTCCCACCACCGCCGGCAACGCAGCGGGCTAGAGTGGCTTCCAGCTGCTGACACGTGGCTGTGGCATGGGGGACGTGTCCGGAGTTGCCCCGCCCTGTGCTTTGGGATGGGATGGTCCCCCATCCTTAGGTTAGCCCGTGGCCCCCAGCACTCCCCATGGCAGTGGGAGCCCCAGGGAAGCTGAGCCACATAGCAGTCTGCTATGCCACCCCTCTGGACAGGGAGCTTAAGGGGAGGGGTGCAATGGGGGGGAGAGGGCAGAGCAGGGGCGGGGACAGAACAGGGCTGGGCTCGGGGACAGCCACACGCCTCGGGGCCGCAGGGACACTCACGCCAGCAGTCGCCGATGGGCCAGGTTGTAGAACTGCTCAGGCTGTAGACGGCCCATGAGTTTGAGACCCCAGATTTAGACTGAGAACAAAATAGCCCAAGGCAACAGGAGAACCATAACCTTTCCTTAACTAACAATAACCTACGCCAGTTGTGCAGCACTTCCCCCGCAACCGGATTAGATGCAGAACTAGCGCACGCCCTGCCTGGCCGGTGTCATCACGACAACACTGCTCTGCCTACACGCACCTCGAGAGCATCAGGTTCACAGAGACCTCTCTCAAACATGCCGCTAGGGGAGGGGAGGCATTTTGAATGGATCATTCCCAGCACGCCCCCCCCGCTTTCAGAGGCTGTGTCTACACTGCATGCTTAGGTCATGGAATCCTAGAACACTAAAACTGGAAGGGACCTCGAGAGGCCATCGGGTCCAGTCCCCTGCCCACATGGCAGGACCCAGCAGCATCTGATCCTCCCTGATAGATGTCTGTCTAATCTGTTCTTAAATATCTCCCGAGATGGAGATTCCACAACCCCCCCAGGCAACTTATTCCAGTGTTTAACCACCCTGACAGGCAAGAAGTTTTTCCTAATGTCCAACCTAAACCTCCCTTGCTGTAATTTAAGCCCATTGCTTCTTGTCCTGTCCTCAGAGCCCAAGGAGAAAAATTTCCCCGCCTCCTCTCCGTAACACCCTTTAGATACCTGAAAACCACTATCATGTCCCCTCTCAGTCTTCTCCTTTCCAAACTAAAGAAGGAGCCCAATTCTTTCAGTCTTCCCTCATAGGTCTGTTCTCGAGACCTTTCATCATTCTTGTTGCTCTTCTCTGGACCTTCTCCAATTTCTCCACATCTTTCTTGAAATGTGGTGCCCAGAACGGGACACAATTCTCCAACTGAGGCCTAATCAGCTCAGAGTAGAGCGAAAGAATGACTTCTCGTGTGTTGCTCACAACACACCTGTTAACATATCCTAGAACCATGTTTGCTTTTTTTGCAACAGCGTCACACTGTTGACTCATATTTAGCTTGTGGTCCACTATAACCCCTAGATCCCTTTCTGCAGGACTCCTTCCTAGACAGTCGCTTCCCATTCTGTATGTGTGAAACTGATTGTTCCTTCCTAAGTGGAGCACTTTGCATCTGTCGTTATTAAATTTCATCCTATTTACATCTAAGACCATTTCTCCAGTTTGTCCAGATCATTTTGAATTATGACCCTATCCTCCAAAGCACTTGCAACCCCTCCCAGCTTGGGATCATCTGCAAACTTAAGCATATTCTCTATACCAGCATCTAAATCATTGATGAAGATACTGAACAGAACTGGTCCCAAAACAGACCCCTGCGGAACCCCACTTGTTATGCCCTTCCAGCGGGATTGTGAACCATTAATAACTACTCTCTGAGTACGGTTATCCAGCCAGTTATGCACCCACCTTATAGTAGCCCCATCTAAGTTGTATTTGCCTAGTTTATTAATAAGAAGATCATGTGAGACCATATCAAATGCCTTACTAAGTCTAAGTATACCATGTCCACTGCTTCTCCCTTATCCACAAGACTCGTTAGCTTTGACAGGATATCAAATTGGTTTGACATGATTTGTTCTTTACAAATCCATGCTGACTGTTACCTATCACCTTATTATCTTCCAGGTGTTTGCAGATGGATTCCACAATTACTTGCTCCATTATCTTTCCTGGCACACAAATTTAACTGACTGGTCTGTAGTTTCCTGGGTTGTTCTTATTTCCCTTTTTATAGATGGGTGCTAGATTTGCCCTTTTCCAGTCTTCTGGAATCTCTCCCGTCTCACATGATTTTTCAAAGATGACAGCTAATGGCTCAGATATCTTCTCTATCAGCTCCTTGAGTATTCTAGGATGCATTTCATCAGGCCCTGCTGACTTGTAGACATCTAGCTTTTCTAAGTGATTTTTAACTTTTTTAAATTTTATCTTCTAACTCTACCCCATTCCCACTAGCATTCACTATGGTAGGCATTCTTTCATCATCAGACTTCTTGGTGAAGACTGAAACAAAGAAGTCATTAAGCACCTCTCTCATTTCTAAATTTCTGGTTATTGTTTCTCCCTCCTCACTGAGCAATGGGCCTACCCTATCCTGGGTCTTCCTCTTACTTCTAATATATTTATAAAAAGTCTTCTTGTTACTTCTTGTCGAAGTAACAGAGTCCGCATCTACACAGCAAGCCCTTTACTTCAAAATAATTTCGAAGGAATGGGCTTCTTACTCCAACTTCTGTAACCCTCATTTCATGAGGAGCGAGGGCAGGCACAGGGAGAGTTTTCTTCCCCCCCACTTCCCGCTTGTGCCAGATGCTTCAGAGGGAACAAACAGAACTTGGCAATTACCAAGGGGTCCATCGCACCGGTCTAGTCCCAGCTTTTGTGGCTTTGGGACATGTAGCACGTAGAGCTGCATCTCTGCCATTCTTGGCCAAAAGCCACTAAGGGACCCACACTCAAACCCAGTTACACTATTGGCCTTCACAAGTTCCCTGGCAACAAGTCCCCCAGGCTGACTGCGTTGTGTGAAGTTCTGTTTGGTTTAAGCCAAGCAGCTGCTAGTTTTCATAAGGTGACCTCTAGTTCTTGCATTAGGTGAACGGTAAATAGCACTTCCCTATTCACTTCCTCCAGAGCGGAGTGAATGGCCACACCTCTATCCCACCCTCCCCTTCATCGTGTCTCTTCTAAACTCAACTGGTCCAGCCGGTGAACTCCACGTACAGAAGCTGCCCCATACCCCTCGTCATTTCTGTAGTCCTTTTCCGCACCTTTCCCCATCTCTCTGTTAGAGGTGGGATCCAGGTTACCCTGGATTTATACAGGTTAAACCTCTCTAGTCCGGCACCCTTGGGACCTGAGCGGTTCCGAACCAGAGAATTAACCAGACCACGGGAGGTCAACCTTAGCTAGCAGCACGACCAACACTGCCACGGCTCGCTGGGCTCTTAGGGGTCAGTTAGAGCTAAACAGCAGCACAGAACAGAGCACAAAGTGCATGGAACTGAGAGGCACTTGGCCACACCCATGGGAAGGGGACATCCAGCTGACTCCAATCATGCCGGACCAGAGAGGTTCAGCCTGTAGTTGCATGGTGATCCCTTGCTCTCTATTGCTATCTTCAGGATTCCCAACACCGGGGGGGGATGTTTTCAGAGAACCATCCCCAAGGACTCCACAGTCTGTCTTGAGTCCATTTAGCTCAAGGCCCCACCATCTGGTATGTACACTTGGGATTATTTTTTCCAGGGTGCGTGACTCTGCACTTCACACCCATTTTCATCTGTTCTACCAGTTTGCTGAGACCCCTTTGTTCACTCTTTGCTTTTAGCCTTGGAGGGAGGAGATGAAGTTCCACCCAAAGGAGAGGTATTGATTTTAGAATGGCTCTAAAGACTCATTTGGAAGCAAAGCATCTTGTCGACCTTAGAGAGTTGCTCCCACCCAATGCAGGAGGCATGGGCCTGGGCTTTGTCACGAGTTATGCAACGTGGCTGAGAACAGGGTCTCTGCTCAGCCTCCCTAGTGTCTCCCTTGCTATTTGCAAAATGATGGATTTTTACAAAGATACCAAGAACATAAAGTTTTAAAATCTCCGTGTCCTGGATAATTCATAGACTTTAAGGTCAGAAGGGACCATTTTGATCTAGTCTGACCCCCTGCACAATGCAGGCCACAGAATCTCGCCCAGGACTTGATTATAAGCAACCACACTGTAGGACGTGGTCAGAAGAAATGCACCCCCAGGATCGCCTAGGTACACTATACAGGGACCGGGAACGACTGCCGCTCATGTTCGAGTAAGACGACAACTGGAAATCAGTTTCCATGTGCAGGGCTCAGGAGAGATGCCAGGGCAAGTTGGCGTTTACATTCCCTCCTGCTGCTGCCCACGATGGCAGGCTGCTCCGCTCATTCTGCTCCCTTCAGAGTGCAGCGACAAGCGACAGTCGTGCAAGACAAAGCAGCCTCCGATTACCTGAACAAGTCCTCTGAGTTCCTCATCCGTTAAGGAGTCGATGGGTTCTTCCTGGGCAGCGTTGTACTCCACAGCCACCTTCCCGTTCTCTGAAATATGGAAGCAACACGAGAATGAGGCAGGTGCGTTCCCACCACTCTAGAAGTGACCTCAAATGATCCCACACGCTGTGAAGACCGGACTGAGCCAGGGATGTAAACAACTAGTTGAGTAGTTGACTACTCGCTGCCCCCTCCTTCTGCTGCCTCTGCATCAGGGGGGGAGGAAGCAGGAGTCAGTGCTGAGAGGAGCCGGCTTAAAAGCCAGTCCCCATGCGCACCGCAGAGACGGTGCTGGGGGAGGAGGATGGGGGAGGCAGGGCTGCAGTGGTTCCAGAGCCGGCACGAGCTGGACTGCTCAGGCCCACCTGGCACCGGCTCAGGGAGCTACCCCCACTGCAGCTCTGCAGCTGAAAATGTTCAAATTGTACCGACTACACGATCAGCCAAGCACCCGCCTCAACATCCTTAGACTGAGCCTTATTATCCTGCTTTGTAACTGCCTAGAGAGCCAGGAGCATCGATCCCACGGGGACTGGCAGTTAGAAAGCTCAGAGGCGGAGCAGGAACTCACTTTATCTTCCCATCGGTGGCATCACTTCGCACACTCTGTGCCCTGCTCTGCCCCGGAGCGTCTGCTTTCCACAGCAAGCAGAAAGCAGAAGGCACTCGTGAGGCCAAGCAGAGATGGGAAACGCAGGGACCAAACAAACAAGGGCTTGCTATTTACCTGCCTCCGGAGAAGTGTCAGGCCAGAGAGCAGGAAGCCCATAAGACACTTCATTCCAGAAACCCACTTCAGACCTGCTCTGTATCACAAAGTTACACAGCACAACGACAATGGCTAGGTGTGTGAATGAAGTCACAACCCACAGTGAACCACAACTAAGCCCTCAGTGCAGATGCAGCTGTTGACAGACGAGTGAATCTGGCAGCTGAGCGACCGTGGCCCAGGGAAGCGGTGTCACTGGGCAGGAGAACTATCGTCACACGCTGTGTCTGCACACAGTGACTTGCCGGCATGGCGCCGTGGTGTAGACGTCTAAGCCAGCGGTGTGAAGCCAAATGCTGTGCTGAATCGGGGCCTAGGGACTCACTTAAATCCCATCCGTTTCCTGGGACTGACGCCCATGCTTAAGGATTTTGCCGTATCGGGGCCTGAGCACAGGCCTCAGAGGTACACACTCCTCCACTGAGGAAAACCTGAAACAGGTGCAAGCCCCCCCACCCTGCCGGTGTTCAGTGCACACTTCAGATTATTCACGCAGACAACCTACTGATAGGCACTACCAGCCAGGCACCTAGTCCAGACGGCGGGCGTGTGCACAATCCAATGGCCCAAATGCCCTTCCACAAACCCTTCCCTTCCACGCCCCCATGCAGGGGAGAGCAGCAGGGCTAAGCTCTGCTCGTGGACAAAGGACTGAAACCCTCAGGCATGCCCCTCGGGAGCGCCTAACTCGGAGAGGGACCTACCCGACCCTAGCCACACACAGGAGACGGAGAGTACAGGCAGCCTGAACGGCCTTACGCGCCAGCCCAGGAAAGGCTCTCGGTCTCAGCGCACAGACCCCGGTGTGTCTCTCTGGGGCCCCGTAGCCAGCACAGTTATTTGTACGTATTGGCCAGGGCAAGGGGACTCGGGTGACCTGGGCTGGATTCCAGGCTCTGCCACGCAGTGCCTGCAACTTTGGGCAAGGCACTCAGCGTACAATTCTAAAGTTGGGTCAAGGGGCTGGTGTAGCCAGACAGGAATCTCCCTCCCCCCCCCCCCCCCCGTAACATCTTGCTTGCCCCTCTCTGAGATGCCTGGAGCACACAGGGCACACAAAGCAGTAACATCAGCATAGTCTTTGAAGCCTTGACAGCAGGCCCGTATATGCTGGCTGCTGTGACCATGGATGGCTGTAAACAGATACGCCGATTGCTGACCTCGAGGCTGCGAGAACTGCCTTGGCTGGCACCTATGTTGATACGAACACACACTGTCCGCGGGAGGGAGGAATCTCCCGCCCAGTAAAGAATGTCTAGTACTCACAATTTAGTTCTCTCTCTTGCAAGTGTAAATTAAGTTGAAACTCCCTTGTAAGAACTGGCGTCACAAAGACAGACCAACACAATTTGGCATCTTAGATAAAAAAGAGGATACGAGCCCCTATGGGTATAAAGATGGGTCCAGCAGCACACTTACTCTGAGTGTCAATCTACCATCTGCCTGCTGGTCGGGTTAGGTAATTGCCCCCCGAGGTTCCATGGGGACGCCCACCTCGTATTCGTCTTTCCTAGGAATTGCGGGACCAGCCCTGGCTTGACCCGCTGGAGTCGAGAGGCACAGAAGGGGGTAAATATTGTACCTGGATGTGTCCTTTGTCTAAGTGTACACATAGACTTAGAGCTCTTTGAAGATTAAGCTGTCACTTGGTACCATTATTTCTATTTTCTATCTTTATTTTCTTTGTAACCATTTTCAAGATCTATATATATATATATATATATATATATATATATTTGCTAGCAGTTAAGAAATAGAGGAATAGCCATTGTAACCACATGCTTTATAAGTCTCCTTAATAAACCTGTAACTGTTTAAGCTTTAACCTGACTCCTTCAGTTGCTGTAACAGAACCAAGCACAATTTAAAAGAACTTCAGCCGGTCATAAGGGACAGATATAGGGAGAAGCTTGAGCGTTTGGATCGTGTCACTTCCAGAGGACAGATCCGTGGGGCATCTCTCAGTCTTCCCTAGGCTGCCCACTGCGACGGGACCTTGTGTCTTAGCAGTTAAAGACTTGGGTGTCACACACACACACACACACACACACACACACACACACTCTGCCCTGACCGTCGGCTGACAGCTGGGCATCCCAAGTCGGTCTGAAAATGTTCCCCTTTGGCGATGCTGAGGGCGACCCCCAGCATGTGCACAGAGACCCCAGCTAGCAGCCGCAGAAACTGCAGCATGTCAGCACAGCGCAGCTCCACCTGAAGCCGATGGGTGTTTGTACTGACGACAGCCCCGATTCACTGCCCTAGCACCGAGGGGAGACTTGGGAAAGATACGGATGGTAGCCAGATAGACCCTAGAGACAGACGATGATTAAAACACACAGAGAGATGGTGTGTCTCACTGCAGCCAAGGGACAGCAAAGGCTAGCCAGTAATCAGAAGTAACGTGTATCCGTGTGGCTTGGTTAATGTTCCGACTGGAGCCTTAACTCCTTCAAATCCTGGATTTGTGTTCAAATTTACAACCTTAATATTGTATTAATGCAGGGTTTGCATTTGAAAGTTTCCATGTTTTCAGTCATTCGGCTGTTTCAGTTCTCTCAATATCAAAGATACCTATTTTTTCCTTTACAATACACCAAGTATATTTTTCCTTCCACTCAGCTGACAAATGGCTGACTTGTCTGGTGCAAACTTTGCACACGCACAAATTTAAACTTTGAGCTGAGACCGAACGAGGAAGCTTTCGACTCTAAGCAACACTTTTGAGAAAACTTATTTATAGCAGTTCCTATTCACTATCACGAAAGCTACAAACACAACTATTCTTAGACACAGCTCCCAGATAGTTATAATCAACGTATAAAGACGTCTTACCTAAAACTATGAGAAGGATCTTCTGAAATGCACTTGACAGAGCTTTCTCGACTGCAAGTTTCTGAACATTTCCTGTTTTTGTGACAAACTCGAGGAGATCTAAACACAAAAAGGCAGTGTGTTATTCCAAAGATTACATTTGAAAACAGGATGCTTGTGCAATAGCACCAAGAGCGCCTTGCAGAGTTAAATTCCTTCGGATAATCAAACGCTCCCCCCGTAACTCGCATTACTCTGGTAGGAAGATTATTTACAGGGGCAGATACAGAGAGAAGAGGAAACAGAGCGGCAGAAGGCCCAGAACTCTGGTCCCCTGGCCTCCGGCAGGCATACCTGGCTGTGCGAGGAAGCACGCAGGCTCACTGCAGACTCTCGATCGAAGCAGAGTCCAAGAGCAGCGCACTAGCCTAGCGCTTTGAGGCTCTGCCCAGAGGGAGTAACACACGCTGACATCTGTGAGCAGGGGTCTGAACGGGGCACCTACCTTGGCCATTTTCCACATGGGCCTCAGCCACGCCCAGCCCCCTGGGGCAGAGCCCATGACGGCGCAGCATCACTTCCACGACGCACAGGTACTTCAGGCACTGCCGCTGTGGCAACCCGCCCAGCTCCTTGCTCTCCAGGTCCAGCCCAGAGATATTCTGCAGCTGTTGGGAGTCGGATTGTCAAACCATCACCGCGGGGCTCGGCCGCCGCTCTCCCTGCGCATTTGCCAAGGCCGGGGACACCGACACGGGCGCTGACTAGCAGGCTGAGCAAAGACCCCTCACTTATGGGAAAGGAGCTTTGCCTGTGGGCTCAAGGCTGGCTCCCCTGGGGAGGGGCAGCAGGGCACCCACAGGACGGCACTCGGGCTGGAGCTGGTGACAGCAGGGAGGGGGAGGCAGAGAGGGCCCAGGCTCTCCCAGGACTAGTTTTATCTACCTGAGACTGCGCCCATTAGGGGAGACCTGGTGAGGGAAGGGATGGCAGGAACACAGGACAAAGGGGATTCCTACCGTAACGATCCGGTGTGACCAGCCATTGAAGCCCAGGTAGTAATTGGCTAATTCCTTGCACTTGTAACCCCTCAGAGCATGGACTTGCTGCTGAAAGACCTTCTGCCTGGTGCAAATGCAAACCTGCCCGGAAGAGCAAGGCCCGACATGAGGCTGCTTTGCAGGCAGGGAGCTGTACGTATTCACGGGAACGGCTCTTCCTGCGCCGTACGACCAGACGCAGAGCGCTCCAGGGTCCCACAGCTTTGGGAGCCCTGGGAGCACAAGGCCGGGGATTCCCCAGTCCCTGTCCTCCGTGGAGGCAGCAGTGGTTCTGGGACACGGCAAGTGCTGCCTTGCTACTCCGGGCCGAGGCCTGCAGTCCCACCCCACGGAAGCAGTGGTTCCAAGAGGAGCGGTAGCGTAACAGACGCCCCTTGAGAGAAGACAGAAGTCAAGGGAATCATTTACTGCTGATCTGGGGGGAGGGGCAGCAAGATCCACAACATGCCTTCCAGATTCAGGGCTTCCAGGGTCACGAGCCCTCCCCTCAAACAGACAAGACACTACCGCCACTTCTGGTCAGGGCCCAGGGTGGTGCTGGCACAGGGGACAGACCTCCCAAGGCCCCAGCCTACAGCCTGCCCCCATCTTCCAGACACACCTCACCAAGCACGCGAAGGAATTCAGTAGCAGTCTGCTGGGTGCACATACGAAGGGGCCACGTGGTCCTATAACCCTGCTTACTAATGATACACAACATGCAACACCTAGTTACATGCGCACACACTGCTGTGTCGCAGGGTTAGAGGGCTCAAAGCTAAAGGGATCGCTAGGTTGCCAATTGTGACCGGACATCTCCCTGAAGGTTCCATCATCTGACAATCCTGGGGGGCTGGCAGGCTACGGATAGCTCCCTGTGCCCAGCCGTCTCCCAGCCAGCAGCCGGGAGCTGCGCCTTGCTTTCACTCACTCACCTTTAAGGGAGAGTTCTGAAATAATCCTTGCCCGTTGCAGGCACGCTGGGCTCGGCTGGCGTCTCTAGCCGAGTAGAACTTGACCAGGGCATAATACCCAGGCCCTGCGACCGCCGCGTTTCTGTGAACTCGAACGGAATACAGCAGCCCAAACTCAGAAAATGCTGAAAACAGAGAACGCTGCAGAAAAGCAAAGACCGGTGCTAAGGAGACTGAGCCGCAGCCAAGAGGCACAGCAAAGAGGGACCCCGCACAAGCCTGACTGCTAACTAGGCAATGCTTCTCCTACTATCATTTCCCCCTCTGATGGTAAGGAACTCCTCGGGCAATTTAACAGGAGCGAAATGTAACTTGAGCGCTTGGTTTGGGCAGATACAGACTCTGACTCCAGAGAAATAGAGGAAGCGGCAGGCAGGGTCAGAGCCAACATCCATCTAGGCCAGTGCCCCAGAAGAGGGGCAAGGAGCTTCAGAGTGGGCAGCCTGGGATAATCCGCCCCCTCCCGCACAGGCCTTGTCCTGCCGGGCTTCGTCCACACCGCACAGGTGTTTCAGCACCAGCCACTGCAGAACAGCAGCGCTACAGGGCAGGGCGCCTCACGGCGAGCGGGCGGCAGCCCCCCCAGGGCGCCCCGCGGAGTAACGCGCCAGGCCGGGGGCTTTCTCCGAACAGCAGCGGCGCGTCCCGTCGCTGCTGGGAAGAGGCGCCGCCATAGCAGAGGGGAGCGAGCTGCTGTGACCGGCACCGGGGGGCGCGGCTCTCCCGGGGCCTAGACCCCCCGCCACGGGCCCTGCAGCGCCAAGCGGCCCCGCCCCCTTCCCGTCTCACCTCCGCCCCGGGCCCCTTCGCGTCTCACCTCCGCCCCCGCCCCGGCCCCGGGCCCCTTCCCGTCTCACCTCCGCCCCGGGCCCCTTCCCGTCTCACCTCCGCCCCGGGCCCCTTCCCGTCTCACCTCCGCCCCGGGCCCCTTCCCGTCTCACCTCCGCCCCGGGCCCCTTCCCGTCTCACCTCCGCCCCGGGCCCCTTCCCGTCTCACCTCCGCCCCGGGCCCCTTCCCGTCTCACCTCCGCCCCTGCCCCGGCCCCGGGCCCCTTCCCGTCTCACCTCCGCCCCGGCCCCCGCCCCCGGCCCCTTCCCATCTCACCTCCGCCCCCGCCCCCTCCCGTCTCACCTCCGCCCCCGCCCCGGCCCCCGGGCCCCTCCCGTCTCACCTCCGCCCCGGGCCCCTTCCCGTCTCACCTCCGCCCCGGGCCCCTTCCCGTCTCACCTCCGCCCCTGCCCCGGCCCCGGGCCCCTTCCCGTCTCACCTCCGCCCCGGCCCCCGCCCCCGGCCCCTTCCCATCTCACCTCCGCCCCCGCCCCCTCCCGTCTCACCTCCGCCCCCGCCCCGGCCCCCGGGCCCCTCCCGTCTCACCTCCGCCCCGGCCCCGGGCCCCTCCCGTCTCACCTCCGCCCCGGCCCCGGGCCCGGGCCCCTTCCCGTCTCACCTCCGCCCCCGCCCCCGCCCCGGGCCCCTTCCCGTCTCACCTCCGCCCCGGCCCCGGCCCCGGGCCCCTTCCCGTCTCACCTCCGCCCCGGCCCCGGCCCCGGGCCCCTTCCCGTCTCACCTCCGCCCCCGCCCCGGCCCCGGGCCCCTTCCCGTCTCACCTCCGCCCCCGCCCCGGCCCCGGCCCCGGGCCCCTTCCCGTCTCACCTCCGCCCCGGCCCCGGGCCCCTCCCGTCTCACCTCCGCCCCGGCCCCGGGCCCCTCCCGTCTCACCTCCGCCCCGGCCCCGGGCCCGGGCCCCTTCCCGTCTCACCTCCGCCCCCGCCCCCGCCCCGGGCCCCTTCCCGTCTCACCTCCGCCCCGGCCCCGGCCCCGGGCCCCTTCCCGTCTCACCTCCGCCCCGGCCCCGGCCCCGGGCCCCTTCCCGTCTCACCTCCGCCCCCGCCCCGGCCCCGGGCCCCTTCCCGTCTCACCTCCGCCCCCGCCCCGGCCCCGGGCCCCTCCCGTCTCACCTCCGCTCCCGGCTCCTTCCCATCTCACCTCCGCCCCCGCCCCCGCCCGTCTCACCTCCGCCCCTGCCCCGGCCCCCTTCCCGTCTCACCTCCGCCCCCGCCCCGGCCCCCTTCCCGTCTCACCTCCGCCCCCACCCCGGCCCCGGGCCCCTTCCCGTCTCACCTCCGCCCCCGCCCCCTCCCGCGCCCGTCTCGCCCCCGCCCCCTCCCGTCTCACCTTCACCTCCGCCCCCACCCCGGCCCCGGGCCCCTTCCCGTCTCACCTCCGCCCCCGCCCCCTCCCGCGCCCGTCTCGCCCCCGCCCCCTCCCGTCTCACCTCCGCCCCCGCCCCGGCCCCGGGCCCCTTCCCGTCTCACCTCCGCCCCGGCCCCGGGCCCCGGGCCCCTCCCGTCTCACCTCCGCCCCCGCCCCGGCCCCGGGCCCCTTCCCGTCTCACCTCCACCCCCGCCCCGGCCCCGGCCCCGGGCCCCTTCCCGTCTCACCTCCGCCCCCGCCCCGGCCCCGGGCCCCTTCCCGTCTCACCTCCGCCCCCGCCCCGGCCCCGGGCCCCTTCCCGTCTCACCTCCACCCCCGCCCCCGCCCCGGCCCCGGGCCCCTTCCCGTCTCACCTCCGCCCCCGCCCCCTCCCGCGCCCGTCTCGCCCCCGCCCCCTCCCGTCTCACCTCCGCCCCCGCCCCGGCCCCGGGCCCCTTCCCGTCTCACCTCCGCCCCGGCCCCGGGCCCCGGGCCCCTCCCGTCTCACCTCCACCCCCGCCCCGGCCCCGGGCCCCTTCCCGTCTCACCTCCACCCCCGCCCCGGCCCCGGGCCCCTTCCCGTCTCACCTCCGCCCCCGCCCCGGCCCCGGGCCCCTTCCCGTCTCACCTCCACCCCCGCCCCCGCCCCGGCCCCGGGCCCCTTCCCGTCTCACCTCCGCCCCCGCCCCCTCCCGCGCCCGTCTCGCCCCCGCCCCCTCCCGTCTCACCTCCGCCCCCGCCCCGGCCCCGGGCCCCTTCCCGTCTCACCTCCGCCCCCGCCCCGGCCCCGGGCCCCTCCCGTCTCACCTCCGCCCCCGCCCCCTCCCGTGCCCGTCTCGCCCCCGCCCCCTCCCGTCTCACCTCCGCCCCGGGCCCCTTCCCGTCTCACCTCCGCCCCCGCCCCGGCCCCGGGCCCCTTCCCGTCTCACCTCCGCCCCCGCCCCCTCCCGCGCCCGTCTCGCCCCCGCCCCCTCCCGTCTCACCTCCGCCCCCGCCCCGGCCCCGGGCCCCTTCCCGTCTCACCTCCGCCCCGGCCCCGGGCCCCGGGCCCCTCCCGTCTCACCTCCGCCCCCGCCCCGGCCCCGGGCCCCTTCCCGTCTCACCTCCGCCCCCGCCCCCGCCCCGGGCCCCTTCCCGTCTCACCTCCGCCCCCGCCCCCTCCCGCGCCCGCGCCCGTCTCGCCCCCGCCCCCTCCCGTCTCACCTTCACCTCCGCCCCCGGGCCCCTCCCGTCTCACCTCCGCCCCCGCCTGCAGCCCCCCGACCAGCAGGGCCGCGCCGCCCGCGGGCACGTGGAAGCCCAGCAGCTCCGCGCCGCAGCGCGCCATGCGGCAGCAGCCCCGCCCCCGACGGGCCTCTGGCCCCGCCCCTTTTACCGTCCGGCCCGCCCCCTGATTACCTCGGGCCGGCCCCCAGTTCCCCCCCCCCCGCTCCGTTCAGCAGCCCCGCCCCCGACGGGCCTCTGGCCCCGCCCCTTTTACCGTCCGGCCCGCCCCCTGATTACCTCGGGCCGGCCCCCAGTTCCCCCCCCCCCCCGCTCCGTTCAGCAGCCCTCGCCCAACCCTAGGCCCCGCCCTCACCTGGACCAGCCCCGCCCCCTCCCCCTCCCCGGCCTGGCCAGGGTCTCTTCCCGCCGTGGCCCCCCCTTCGCCCCAGGCCCTACCCACCCTGAGCCCCCATTCCTTGCACGCTAGGGCAGGGCACCCCTCTCAGGGCCATGGTGCACAAGGACACACGGGGCTGGTGCACCCCAGGATATGATGTGCCCTTTTGAGGGCCACTGTATTACTTTGGGATGCACAAGGACAGATGGGCCAGTACACCCAGGTCACAATGCGCCCCCATCAAGGGCCATGCTATTACACTTGTGTGCACGAGGACGCATGGGGCTGGTGAATCCCAGGGCACGGCACCCCCCTCAGGGCCATGGTGTTTCACGCTGGGCGGCACAAGGACTCCTGTGGCCATGGTGAACAGGGCCCTGAGAGTGAGAGCTACGCATGAAGAAAAGGGGTGGATGTGAGGGGGTCTCCCTGGGTGTGTCTACACAGCAGGGCTTAACTCAAAATAAGCTATGCAAATTGAGCTACCTCAATTGCGTATCTTATTTCAAAGTAGGGAGCATCTACACAGCACTTGTATCAAAATAGAGCGCTCCTCCTCCCACTTCCCTTCCTCCTCATACAAAGAGGGTTCCAGGAGTCGGAGTAAGAAGTCCTCCAGCTTGACAGTATTTCGACACTATTTCGAAGTAACTGCCTGCTGTGTATTTAAGTTATTTTGGAATAGCGTTGTAGTGTAGACATACCCTCCGTGGCCTGCCTCAATAACTACTGTAGGCTAACCGAGGGCACCTGGCCTCGCCTGTGCTCCCTCACCCTGGCCCATGGCCCCCACTGCCCTCGGCCACAGTCCCATCCTGGTGAGCTCACGGCTCAGCTGCCAGGCCCCTCCATCCAATGGAAACATTCCCGCAGTCGCCCCTCGCGTTGCAATGAGACGCTGCAGCACAGCCCTGGGCTGGTAGCTTCTTTATTCTCTGGGGGGAAAAGGACTTGGCACGCAGCCCCTCCAGGATGCCACAGCTAGGTGGGAGGGTATGGTCGCTCACAGGCGCGTCAGCCTCTGAGGTCTTTCAGCGGGTTACCCAGGCAGGAGACGCTACCTCGCCGGGTGTCCGTGCACTGGGAGAACGGGACAGCCTTTCTGCCCTCACATGGTGCAGTTGCTCTCTCCAAAGCGCCGGCATTTCATCAGTTTCAGGTAGGTCTCCACCTTGTGCAGGTCTTTCTTGAAGCAGGACAGCAGGCCGTAGTTTTTTAACAAGGCGTCTTCGCTCCGCAGATTGACGTCAAACTTCTCGTACGTGGGTCTGAGGACTTGGAAGCCCCGAAGACTTCCGTCTTCCAGCTCCTGCGGGGACATGGCAGCTTAGATGGGAGGGAAACGCTCTTGGGTGCCTCCCTGCCTGTGCACTCCCGAAGAAGGGGCTTGCACAGTCATGGAAAGCTGCATTCAGGCCCTGGTGCAGAGCTGGCTTAGCATGTTTGCATGCGGATGGCTAGCTCCAGCCCCGCCCCTTGCCCCCAAGGCCCTGCCCCTTTTGAGGGCCAAGAGCCTGCTTCCTCCAGCCCCCAGGGAAGGCTCTTGTCAGGCCTGCGTATGTTTAAAATCAATGGGGCTCAATTTGCCCCCCACGTTACACCAGCCAAGAGTTTCCTGTCTAGCATAAAGGAGGCGAGTCCCACATTGCTGCTCAGAGCTGATGTGCAAACACAGACATTTCCCCAAGCAGACCAGGGCCACAGGACTTGCGTGGTCCTGGGGATGCAGATGGATGTAGGTACCTAACTCCCATAGGCTCCCAAGACACTTCTGAAAATCCCACTCGGCCACTGCCTGCATCTTTAGGCCCTGAAATGTTCTTGCAGGTCTGGCACTCAGAGCCCAGGCAGTCTGCGGTGCAGGCCGTGAAGCCCCCCTCCCGTACAAAGTGACACCCGTGGCACAGAGTCCCTGAGAGACCATAACCACTTCCACCTTTCAAAAAGCCACTTTTCCGAGGAGAACCACCACCCACCAGCTGGGCTGATTCCCCAGGGAAGGGGCGGGACATCTGCTCCTATAAACGCCACCCCCAGGGATGGAACTCGTGTGTCTCAGGGCAGGGGCGCACAGGCTTATGTCCCGGGGTCACCGGCAACCAGGGCGGAGTGTCGCACAGGTGGAAGGGCATAGAGAACCAGGTGCCCCCAGGGGGAATTTTACATGAGTGTAAGACATCTGGGCTGGCAATGAGATTCCCTGGAGACTCGTAAATCAGCTGCTGCTTTTTTGTTTTTTGTTTTTAAAGCTGCAGCTGACGATTTTCTGCACTTCTGTTTCTTTTTGTAAAATGTGATAGAGCGTGTTTACAGTGGCTGTGACTTAAAGCATCTTGCCTGGGGCTATAGCAAGCTTCCTTACGGAGCCTCTTACATGGCAGATAGAGCCTGTTCCACTATTGTTTGATGATAGTTTGGAAAGAACCCAGCTCTTCTCCCCCCCGCCCCCTGATTCAGTAGTTACATCATGGAGCGTTGTCGATCGTTTTCCAACCCTGACCCTCCTGTCAATTCAAGCACAGCCTCCAATGTTAGTTCCCAGGGAAAACCCTGGCACCCACCTCGGTGCTGCCGTACATTTCTGGTCAGGAAGGAAGGCTGCTCTGGGGTGGGAAGGGCGGGGGGTGGGGATGGCCCCAGGTCCCTGAGGGAGCTCACGCCACAGCCTTGAGCCAGCCCTCAAGAAAGCTCCTGGACCCATGTACTGTGCTGCTGCTCACCCTCATCAGAGCCTGGATCCCTTCTTCCAAGTCCCGCAGCTTGTCATAGACCCTGTCGGAGGTGCCAAACACCAGGCTGTTGGTGAACACCCGGCTTAGGAACTGGACGGGGCTCAGCCAGGACTGGATGAGAATCAGCGAAAAGCGAAGCAGCTCCATGTCCTGAAAGGAAAGGAAATCGGGGTCCTGGTGCGGCTGGCAAGGGGGGCTCTGCGCCACCCCCAGCGGGAGTGGCAGGACGCGCGAGAGTGGCTCGCTCAAACCGAGACAGGAGCCGTCTGGGGCAGCGCCCAGCGACTCTCCTCTGTGCGGACAGCAAGGCGCCCAAGCCCTCCTGCCCTGCGATTTGCTACGCTCGCTCTCCCGGCCGCAGAGGCAGCCGGCGTCCCCTTGGGGCGAGGGGGGGGGATGCAGAGAGCAGTGTCTGTCGTTTACAGAGCGCTGCTCACCCCCGGGCCCTTTCCACTCCTTGCCCAGGCCGGACCCGCCTCCCCCCACCGCCCCGCAGGAGTGGAATGTGGCCTCAGGCTCCACGTGGAGAATCCTGCCCCCCCCGCCCCTCTCGTGCTTCCTCCAGGGCCTCTCAAGAGGCAGACTGGTCCCCAGGCTAGAATCTGGCCAGGACACCGGCTCAGAAAAACACCCCCGGCTGGTTCCTGAGCGTGAGGGGAGCCAGACCTCTATTGCGAAGCCAGCAGCCTCCGTGAGCCCCATGCTGGGGGGACATTGCCTGGAGGGAACGCACAGGCCTGAACTTGGTCCTCAGAGTCTCCTCTTCCAGCCTCTCCAGCCCCAGCCCTGTTCAACTTTGCTCAGCTGCAGGGTCCGGGCAGGCGCTAATCCCGCTGGGAGCCCTCGTCCCCTGCAGCTCAGAGCGCCTCTCGAAAGGCTTTGCCGGGTGCCGGGAACTTACCGATTTCTGCTGGGCATCGTCTTTGCCTGTGGGAGCTGGGATGGTTTCTGAGTAACAAAATGCCGACTGAGAAATTTTGTTGGAATGCCTCTGCTCCTCTGGGATGTAGGCGCGCTCCTGTGGAAACGTCCCCAAGACACTGAGCCCTGCGAGCGGCCTGGGCGGGGCCTGCACCCGCGGAGGGAAAAGGAGCAGGGGCTGGGGGGGGATGGCGGGCAGGTCCCTGAGGAGCCGGCCTGTTAGCCGGCCTGTCACTGACCATCCGCCTCGGCCTGTGCTGTGAGCCAGCGTGTGACGTTCCCTTGAGCTTCCCCAAGGAACCAGGCCAGCAGCGTGCCCTTGTGTAAATCAGACTCCGGGGCCACGGCAAGGCCTCATCTCCCGGGGCTCCCGGGGGCAGTGGGGCCGGGTGGGAAGGTGGCTGGGCCACCCTGGGCTTTGGAGACCGAACGGTCATGCCAGCTCCCCTGAGGGGACAAGGGAGGTGGGGGGCGAATGAGGGGGAGGGCCGAGGAATGAGAAGACTAGCGGGAAGGGGGGCACAAGGGACTCGTGCGGATGTGAGGACTGGCACAGGAGTGAGTTTGGAGCCCTGCTTTGTGACCCCGAGGCTGGGGAGAAGCACCCAGTGGACCACCCGGCCGCCTACTCACAAACTCCTTGTAGGTGTCAGCAGCCAGCAGGTGGAGGTGCTGGGCCCTCAGCACGGCGTTGGCAAAGAGGCTGGAGAGGGGCATGGTGGGGAAGGCTGCTCCCCTCCGGGCCAGCTGAAGCGCCAGGATGATGGCGGCCAAGAGCAGAGGGGAAAAACGTGGCCCTGCAAAAGAAAGGGGGGCGTTAAGAACATAAGAACAGCCATACTGGGTCAGATCAAAGGTCCATCCAGCCCAGTACCCTGTCTGCAGACAGTGGGCAATGCCAGGTGCCCCAGAGGGAGTGAACCGAACAGGTAATGATCAAGCGATCTCTCTCCTGCCATCCATCTCCACCCTCTGACAGACAGAGGCTAGGGACACCATTCCTTACCCATCCTGGCTAATAGCCGTTAATGGACTTAACCTCCATGAATTTATCTAGTTCTCTTTTAAAGCCAGTTATAGTCCTAGCCTTCACCACATCCTCAGGCAAGGAGTTCCACAGGTTGACTGTGCACTGGGTGAAGATAAACTTACTTTGGTTTGTTTTAAACCTGTTGCTTATTAATTTCATTTGGTGACCCTTAGTTCCTATATTATAGGAATAAGTAAATAACTTTTCCTTATTCACTTTCTTCACCCCACTCATGATTTTATAGACCTCTATCATATCCCCCCTTAGTCTCCTCTTTTCCAGGCTGAAAAGTCCCAGTCTCTTTAATCTCTCCTCATATGGGACTGGTTCCAAACCCCTAATCATTTTAGTTGCCCTTCTCTGAACCTTTTCTAATGCCAGTATATCTTTTTTGAGATGAGGAGACCACATCTGTATGCAGTATTCAAGATGTGGGCGTACCATGGATTTATATAAGGGCAATAAGATATTCTCCGTCTTATTCTCTATCCCTTTTTTAATGATTCCTAATGTTTAATGTTTGCTTTTTGACTGCCGCTGCACACTGCGTGGACATCTTCAGAGAACTATCCATGATGACTCCAAGATCTCTTTCCTAAATTAGCCCCCATCATATTATATGTCTAGTTGGGGTTATTTTTTCAAATGTCCATTACTTTACATTTATCCACATTACATTTCATTTGCCATTTTGTTGCCCAATCACTTCATTTGGTGAAATCTTTTTGAAGTTCTTCACAGTTTGCTTTGGTCTTAACTATCTTGAGCATTTAGTATCGTCTGCAAATTTTGCCACTTCACTGTTTACCCCTTTCGCCAGATCATTTATGAATAAGTTGAACAGGATTGGTCCTAGGACCGACCCTTAGGAAACACCGCTAGTTACCCCTCTCCATTCTGAAAATTTACCATTTATTCCTACCCTTTGTTTCCTGTCTTTTAACCAGTTCTCAGTCCATGAAAGGACCTTCCCTCTTATCCCATGACAACTTAATTTACACAAGAGCCTTTGGTGAGGGACCTTGTCAAAGGCTTTCTGGAAATCTAAGTATACTATATCCACTGGATCCCCCTTGTCCACATGTTTGTTGACCCCTTCAAAGAACTCTAATAGATTAGGAAGACAGGATTTCCCTTTACAGAAACCATGTTGACTTGTGCCCAACAATTTATGTTCTTCTATGTGTCTGACAATTTTATTCTTTACTATTGTTTCAACTAATTTGCCCGGTACTGACGTTAGACTTACCAGTCTGTAATTGCCGGGATCACCTCTAGAGCCCTTTTTAAATATTGGCGTCACATTAGCGATCTTCCAGTCAGTGGGTACAGAAGCTGATTTAAATCCCAGAGCAGCAGCCTTGTGATGGGGGAGGCCAGCGGGCTACAGTGAAGGCCCCTCCCTCCATGCTCTGTGTGGACGGGCTCACAGGGGAAGTGTGGGGGGGGGCATGTCTTGGCTCAAAAGATGCAAAGGGGCAGCTGGTGCCTGACTGCACCTTTCAGACCATGGGGGCCCTGCTGTGCCACATGGGCCGGGACTCCTGCCTCAGATGCCGAGCTCCTGGCCGAGCACCAGAGCACCCCCGTGGAAGACAGCAAGTGACGAGACCCCCCCGTGCCCTGGATCAGTCACCCTCGTGGGCACCGTGGGCTCGTCCGCGTCTCTCCAGCCTCTGACTCTGCTGCCGCTCGTCTGCCGCTTCGGGTCAGAAATGGCCCCCGAGGCCCTTGCAGACCCGGATCATGTCGCCGTCCAGCCTCCTCGGGCAAAGGCAGCAGACGGAGCGCTAGGCTTTCACTGAGAGGCCGGGCTGGACCCGGGGCTCGTTCCTGGGCCCGGCCTGCGCGCTCTTTGCTCTCACCCACTGAAGCTCTTTGCACGCTGAAGGCAGCGGCTTACACAAGCGACGTGCACAGGGCCACCGGACAGGCCTTCTCGTCAGCTGTTCAGATTCGCTTCCACTTCCCCCCAGCTCTCTCCCTCTGCCCTAGAAACTCTGGTTCCTGGGTGCTGAGCCAGACCCCACCCCCATTGCAAAGGGGCAGAGAATCTTTGCTTCCATTTTACAGACAGGAAAACTGAGCCTTTGAGAGACAAAAGCCCAAATTTGCACCCGCGGGTGCCCAAATCTGAGTGGGCTGGCACTGAGGTGCTGAGTGCCCACTGCACCCAGTGGCAGCACCCGGCTCACCTTTGGGAGCCTAAGTGTGGATTGACAAGGCCCGACTTTAGGCAGCCAGGTCCATAGCTCTCTGGTTCCCAGTCCCCCTTTGCTCACCTCAGCACTCCTCACCTCAGCACCCATGACCCCCCGTGCCACCCATTGGCCCCCGGCACCATCGACACTCACCCGCCTTCTGGGGGACCCGGCAGAGTGGTGACTATTGGCCTGGAGCTTGGGAAACGTCTCTGTCAGTGTTACTGGAGCACACGGTTAGGGGTGGAGTGGAGAGCGTACTGCGATCCCAGACAGCCAGAAAACACCCAGCCCCTCTTCCTCCCCAAGGGCAGAATAGAGCCAGACTCTCTCAGCGAGCCAGCCCAGTGCACAGACACAGCGTCACTGAGGGCTTTGGGCGGCGGCGCAGGGGGTGCTGGCAAGGGGTGCCCTTCCTTGGATGAGCCCTCACCCCCCGGAGCTGAGGAAGGGCCGGGAGCCTCCTGCAGCCCCATCAGCCAGCCGCTGGGCATGGAGCCAGCGAGGGGCGGGCAGGGCGCAGCAGGGTGGGGATGTGCAGCCGTGCCCCAGCACCCGGGACATACACGCACCCCAGGAAACCATCTGGGCCAAAGGGCAAATTGTTCCTATTTCATTCTCTGCCATGGAGCAGGACCCCGGCACCGAACACACTGAGCACAACGGGGATGGTCCCGGCCCCAGGCTTACAGCCCCGCCGGAGTGGCAGGCTCTTTTGGAACAGAGCCTCGGAGCGGCAGGTAAAGCCCCGAACGTAGAACTCCCCGACTGTGTGTGCTTAGAGTTAGCGCCTCCCTCTGCGCCGGACTCAGAAACCGCCAGCTGGCTCAGGCCTGAGGCCCCTCTCGCCGGACCCTAGCGCTCCCACGGCCCAGCACCCGCTGCTTCGGAGAAGGGGAAGGACCCTGCATTCCGAAGTGTGAAATAATCTCGCCCACACACAGGTCGCAGCCTGGTCTCCGGTGGGTAGAGTTTGGCTGACGCCCAGAAGCTGGAGATTGGCTATGGCTTCATAACTATGTTAGGAACAGTGGTTATAACTCTGTAGAGGCTTGTGTCCATAGAAATGCCCAATTCCCTTTTAAAATCATGTGGCCGCTACATCTTCCTGTGGCAGTGAGTTCCACAGGCTAATTCCACGCTGTGTGAAAACGTAGCCCCCCACTGACCATCGACACTGATTTTACACCGCACACCACAGCAGCCCTCCCTCCGCACTGGGGCCCAGCGCTGCCCTGCCCTGGTGGGCACAACACCTTAAGATCCAGATTAAAAAGTACCTGTTGCCATGTCTCGTTGCTCACGTGTTGTTTGCAGCTGAGCGTGGCTAGGCTGGCGGTGGGAACCTTGGAGCCGTTCTTATATAGCGGGGGGCTCTGTAATATTTATGTATGTTGGCAGGCGTGTGAGACACGATCGCCCCCCGCCATGCTGTCCTCTGCATAAATGCACCGGGGTTTGCGGGGGGACTGTGCACGGCTGCATTATGCATGGACGTGCAGCATGGCTGTTTGCCCAGCTACATTTAGCCCTCCCCAGGTGCTGTCATGGCAAGCAGGGTCGCCCCGCAGAGATGCTCAGCCCGTTTCAGCAGCCCCTTCCTTGTGCCATGCAGGAGATGCACGGTCAGGCGGAGCTGGCACGGATCTGACAGGGCGAACTGCTTGCTGGGGTGGCCGGGAAGCCAGTTGCTGTCTTGGTGATGGAACAGCGAGTGGCCACCGCTGCCCGGGTGCATTGGAACCCAGGCAGCGCCCAGGGCAGGGCAGCGCCCAGCAATACCGCCCCCCTGGTGTGCGTCTCCATCTCCCTCCCTGCTCATTGCCAGACCTGCCGTGCGAAAGCACCTGCCTTTGGCACTGAGCCCAGCTGCGTGCAGCGGGGCCGCTGGGCACTGGGCAGCAGCTGGGCAGGCCGGGGTTCTTCTAGCGCTGTCCCTACGCAGAGCTCACCCTGGCTCTGAGCGTCGCCCAGTGCGGCGCAGGCGGCTTGCTCCAATCCCTGCCCCAGGGCACAAGCCCGGCAGGAGCGCCAGGGGAGAGGCAGGGTTAGGGTGTGTCGCTGTGGGTTGGCTTGTGCTGGGAAAGGCGCCTGTGGCTGGGTGTTTGGGTCCGAGATGGCCGGTGCAAGGAATGCCCCTTGGGCTTGGGGCAGAAGGCAGGGAGGTGGCCCCGGGGGGATCTGACCCCAGGCCCCATGGAGCGTCTCTGTCCCACACAGACACGCTTTGCTCCACAGTCCCACTGGGGCAAAGGAATGAAGCTGTTGACGGCGCCTTCACCTGGGGCTTTAGGCAGCCTGTTCGCTGTCCCGGCCAGGCTGTGCAGCGCCCAGAGGGCCTGGGAAGCCAGCGTGGGGAGGGGCTGGGGGACCTAGTATCACGGCTCTCAGGTGGTGCCCACTCTTGGCCCGTCTGTCCCCGGGCAGGTCCCCCCTCTCCAGTGCAGCAGCCCTTTCTCAGGGAGCCCACTCCAGTGCGGTGACCCTCTCTTGGGGGCCCACTCTCACCTGGGGGGTCCGCCCCTCCGCCTCCAGGACAGCACCTCTCAGGGCCTCCAGCCGCCTGCCTCCGCCGCGAGCCCCCTCGGGGAGTCCCCTCCCTCCGGACCCCCGGGGCCTCTCCCCCAGAGGGAACAGTGGAGCCCTGTTCTCTAGACTCCCAGCCAGCCCCAAACAGGAGGGTTTATTGAGCTTTGAACCCAGCAACGGATCCCTCAGGCCAGTCGGCCTGGGCCCCCAGCCCCACGTCAGCCTCCCCTGCAGCCAGCTGAGCCCTGCCTGCTCTGCCCTCGGTCCCCAGAAACAGCCCCCGTCTCCCAGCAGAGCCTCCAATACCCCCGCAACAGCCCCTCCCCCGGCCATTGTCTTCTCCCCAGGTAAGAGGGTCACCTGGGCCCCTCTTCTCCGCCTCCCTCCCCGTCCAATATTCCCCCTCGCTGGGGCCAGCTGGGCTGGTCGCTGGGGTCTCCCCTCTGCCGCCCCTTGTCTGTCGTCTGGCCAGAACCTGCCATGTCCTCTGAGCAGGGCCGGGGTCACCAGTACACCAGACGCCGCGGCTCCAGTTCTGGGCTGTTCTCTGAATCACCAAACTGCCCACCTTTGTCACATTGAACCAGTAACATCCGGGCACTGAGCCCCGCTGTATGCAACCCCCGCCCCTTGAACTCCCAAAACTTCCAACTTCCTCACACCCAGGAAGCCAGCGTGGCTCTGGGGACCAGGGCGGAGGGCCCTGCTGCCGGACACCCCCAGCTGCTCAGAGGGTACGTCTAGACTACAGGCTTCTGTCGACAAACAGCGTCTCGACTACATCCAGTTGTGTCAACAAAGCAAGCCGCTTTGTCGAGATGACAGTGTAGACACAAAGGACAGTGTAGATGCAATAACGCCTTCTGTCGACAGAACTCTGTCGCCAAAAGGCGTTATTCCTCGTAGAATGAGGTTTACAGCCGTCGACAAAACTGCCGAGTTCTGTCAACGTTATGTCAACAGAACTCGGTGGTAGTGTAGACACAGGTATAGTTTTGTCGACAAAACCCTGTAGTCTAGACACACTTGGGGCATGTCTACACTAGCTCGTTAGTTCGAGCTAAGTAGGCAAATGAGGGCAACCGGAGTTGCAAATGAAGCCCTGGATTTAAATATCCTGGGCTTCATTTGCATCTTCCCGGGCGCTGCCATTTTTAAATCCCCCTTAGTCCGAACTCCGTGCCCGCGGCTACACATGGCACGGACTAGGTAGTTCGAATTAAAGATCCGAATTCGAACTACCGTTACTCCTCATTCCACGAGGAGTCAGACACAGCAGCTCCTCTCGGCCCACCCCCGGCATCATCCGCTTGCCCCTACACAGAGCAAGCGATCCCCCTTCAGCTACTGCTGTGCCCATGGAGCCCTCCCCACACTCCAGCAAGGTTCTGAGGCCTGGATCCCCGCCATCCCGGGGGCTCTGTCTGTCTCCAGCTCCCGTCGCCCTGGGACCCAGACCGGGTCAGGCGCCACGGAGCAGAGAGACCAGCCCCCGCCCCACCTCCGGGGACCCGTTCGCTTTGCTGGCCGGACCAGGGCTGGGCTGAGTGTGCCTGGCTGCCTGGCCGGGGTCTCGCTGGTGGAGGTCAAAGGAAGGCAGCGCCTGGGGGGCACGGCTGGGGCGCTCTGCTGCAGGTGGAGGCTGGCAGGCGCTTTCCCAGCCGGGCTCCCCCGGGCGCCTGCAGCAGGCTGGTGCTAGCAGCCCCAGGCGCAGGTGTGAACGGACACAGGGCAGCACACATTCAGCCCTTGCTGTAGGCAGCCCCTGGGAAGGAGCCAGGGGAAGGGAGCAACAGGCCGGGGTTCTCCTGTGCGCTGCTGCTGGTTTGCCTGCAGCACCCCCATGGCTGGCCCACAGCTCCCCTGGCAGCGAACAGTGCCACGGCCCCTTCCGGGGATCCTCCTCCAGTGCCACGGCCCCTTCTGGGGATCCTCCTCCAGTGCCACGGCCCCTTCTGGGGGATCCGCTCCAGTGCCACGGCCCCTTCTGGGGGATCCGCTCCAGTGCCACGGCCCCTTCTGGGGATCCTCCTCCAGTGCCACGGCCCCTTCCGGGGATCCGCTCCAGTGCCACGGCCCCTTTTGGGGGATCCGCTCCAGTGCCACGGCCCCTTCTGGGGGATCCGCTCCAGTGCCACGGCCCCTTCCGGGGATCCTCCTCCAGTGCCACGGCCCCTTCTGGGGGATCCGCTCCAGTGCCACGGCCCCTTCTCAGGGACCCCCTTCCAGTGCCACGGCCCCTTCTGGGGACCCCCCCTCCAGTGCCACAGCCCCTTCTGGGGATCTGCTCCAGTGCCACGGCCCCTTCTCATGGACCCGCCCCTCCAGTGCCACGGCCTCTTCTGGGGACCCCCCTCCAGTGCCACAGCCCCTTCTGGGGATCTGCTCCAGTGCCACGGCCCCTTCTCAGGGACCCCCCCTCCAGTGCTACGGCCCCTTCTCAGATAGTTCACCACCACCCCAGGGTCCACCCCTCTGCCTCCTGGGACTGCACCTCTGGGGCCTTCAGCCTGTCTCTGCTGTGGGCTCCCTCAGAGCACCCTGTTCCCCAGCCCAGAGCGACTCCCAGCCAGCGTCCCACAGGAGGGTTTATTGAGCTTTGAACCCGGCCCAGGAACTCTCAGGCCTGGTCCCCCTCAGCCCAGTACGTCTGAGTCTCCCCTGCAGCCAGGTGGGATCCCCCTGCCCCTCTGCCCGGTCCCGCAGCCCCCTCCTTCCAGCCCAGCCTCCCATTGCCCCCAGCAGGCCCTCCCCTGGCCTTTGCTGGCCAGGTAATGGGGTCACCTGGGCCCCCTTCTTCTCCTCTCTCCTTTGTGCCCCCCTGCTGGGACCATCTAGGCAGGGGACCGAGGTCTCCCCTCAGCAGCCCATTGGCCTCCCGCTGCCCAGACCCAGCCGTGCCCCCCGAGCTGGGGCTGCGGGGCACCAGTTCTGGGCTGTTCCCTGTAACAACAAACTCCCTCTCTGCTCTCCTGTTAATCCAGTAACATCCAGGGACTCCGGGTCCCCACTCTGCACGTAGCCCCTCTCAGCCCCCCATGGCTCCCCGGCCTCGCCACAGAGACTCAGCCGGGGGCAGCCGGCCTCTTCTCTGCTTCCTAAAGTCCTGCTGTGTGGGCACCGCTGGGAGCAGGGCCAGGCACCTCCCTCTGGCCTATTCCCACCAGGTCTGGCGTTCCCCCGGTTTGGAAGTCGGGGGCAGAGAACACAGTGAGCCCCCTGGGCCCGGCAGCCCCTTTCCCCGCAGGGACCCCTTGCCTGGTGCCAGGCTGAAATGCTGGGCCCAGGGTTCCCGCCCTGTGGCTGAGGCGGAATCGCACCCGGGTCCCCCAGACAAAACAGGAAATGGCAGCGCTCACAGGCCGGGACTTGGGGCGCAGAGCCAGTGCTCCCAAGTCCGGTGGCGCCACACACCCGATGGGGCCCGTGCAGCCTCTGTGCTGCCCCTGTGTGGTCCACCCCTCCCAGTTTCCATTGCGCTCCGGCCTCACTCTGGAGCCAGGGAAGCTCGCCTGGCCCCCGGGGGGAGACCAAAGGCTGCGTGGGCAGCAGGCAGGCTGGCGCCCGGCGTAGCGACCTGTCGAGGGTCCCTGGAGCCGCAGGGCGCCGCTCCGGTGGGCACTGTCACGGCGACACACCTGGGCCGGCCGCGCGGCGCCGTGCGCACATGGCTGCTGACTGCACTTCCCCGAGTCTCCCCGGCTGTAGGCCGGGCACCGCCGGGCTGGCTTGCACCAGGCACAGTCACGTCTTCCCAGCCCGGCGGGCGTGGCAGGAGAAAAACACCCCCAGATGTCGCTGGCTCTTGCGTTACCGGCTCCATGGCACAGCGGGAGCCAGCTCCCCCGGCCTGGGGCCTGACATTTCCTCTCTGACGTCGGCGCGCCCACGGGGCATAAACAACAAGTGGCTTCCAGGAACACAGCGCCCGTCACTGCGTGTTTATTAACGAGCCAGCGCCCAAGCTGGCCTGCCCCGGACCACGCGCCCCTGGCAGAGCTGCTCACGGCTGGAGAGGTGCAGACCAAACCGGACGGCCCCTGGGCTCCTCTCTGCAGCGTCGGGCGGCCAGCGCGCTGCAGGGGAGGGCCCGGTTCGTGGCCGGACGTTGGGCGGCAGAGGGGCTGGGAGCTGCAGGAGAGAGCCAGAGAAGGGTGCAGGAGGTGACGGCCGCCCTGCCGACCTTCCAGCAGCCCCAGCCTTTCTGGCTCGTCCCCTGCAGACTTCCCTCCCGCGCTCTCTGACAGGAGGCCAGCCACCCTCTCTCCCCTCACACCTCTGCTGAGGCCCAGGGAAAGTCACTCCTGGAACCCGTTCGGAAACCTCGGCAGCCCCCCCGCCAGACTTGCCTCTATTTGGGGGATGCCAGATTTGCCTTTATTCAGGGGGAGCCGAGTTAGTCTGGCCAGTGCCAGTCACCTGAGAAGGGGGCTGTGCCCACCAAAGCTCATTTTACCAGCTCCATGTTTTGTGAGTCTCCAAAGTGCGACCAGCCCATGGGCTCTGCGGGGATGGATAACTCTCGGGGTGCTGCTTGCGTCACTTGTGTTCCCGTTCGGAGCTCCCCTCCTCCCGCCCTTCCCCCCACGGAGCTCCCCTCCTCCCGCCCTTCCCCCCACGGAGCTCCCCTCCTCCTGTCCTTCCCCCTACGGAGCTCCCCTCCTCCCGCCCTTCCCCCCACGGAGCTCCCCTCCTCCCGCCCTTCCCCCCACGGAGCTCCCCTCCTCCTGTCCTTCCCCCCACGGAGCTCCCCTCCTCAGGCCCTTCCCCCCACGGAGCTCCCCTCCTCCCGCCCTTCCCCCCACGGAGCTCCCCTCCTCCCGTCCTTCCCCCCACGGAGCTCCCCTCCTCCCGCCCTTCCCCCCACGGAGCTCTCCCTCCTCCCGTCCTTCCCCCCACGGAGCTCCCCTCCTCCCGCCCTTCCCCCCACGGAGCTCCCCTCCTCCTGTCCTTCCCCCCCCGGAGCTCCCCTCCTCGCGCCCTTCCCCCCACGGAGCTCCCCTCCTCCTGTCCTTCCCCCCACGGAGCTCCCCTCCTCAGGCCCTTCCCCCCACGGAGCTCCCCTCCTCACGCCCTTCCCCCCACGGAGCTCCCCTCCTCCTGTCCTTCCCCCCACGGAGCTCCCCTCCTCCTGTCCTTCCCCCCACGGAGCTCCCCTCCTCCCGCCCTTTCCCCCACGGAGCTCTCCCTCCTCCCGTCCTTCCCCCCACGGAGCTCCCCTCCTCCCGCCCTTCCCCCCACGGAGCTCCCCTCCTCCTGTCCTTCCCCCCACGGAGCTCCCCTCCTTCCGCCCTTCCCCCCACGGAGCTCCCCTCCTCCTGTCCTTCCCCCCACGGAGCTCCCCTCCTCAGGCCCTTCCCCCCACGGAGCTCTCCCTCCTCCCGTCCTTCCCCCCACGGAGCTCCCCCCTGCCCCCTACGGAGCTCCCCTCCTCCCGCCCTTCCCCCCACGGAGCTCCCCCTCCTCATGCCCTTCCTCCCACGGAGCTCCCCCCTTCCGCCCTTCCCCCCACGGAGCTCCCCTCCTCATGGCCTTCCCCCCACGGAGCTCCCCTCCTCCCGTCCCTCCCCCCACGGAGCTCCCACCTTCCGCCCTTCCCCCCACGGAGCTCCCCTCCTCACGCGCTCCCCCAACGGAGCTCCCCTCCTCCCGCCCTTCCCCCCACGTAGCTCCCACCTTCCGCCCTTCTCCCCACGGAGCTCCCCTCCTCATGCCCTTCCCCCCACGGAGCTCCCCTCCTCCTGTCCTTCCCCCCACGGAGCTCCCCTCCTCAGGCCCTTCCCCCCACGGAGCTCCCCCCCTCCCGCCCTTCCCCCCACGGAGCTCCCCTCCTCCTGTCCTTCCCCCCACGGAGCTCCCCCCCTCCCGCCCTTCCCCCCACGGAGCTCCCCTCCTCCCGCCCTTCCCCCCACGGAGCTCTCCCTCCTCCCGTCCTTCCCCCCACGGAGCTCCCCCCTGCCCCCTACGGAGCTCCCCTCCTCCCGCCCTTCCCCCCACGGAGCTCCCCCTCCTCATGCCCTTCCTCCCACGGAGCTCCCCCCTTCCGCCCTTCCCCCCACGGAGCTCCCCTCCTCACGGCCTTCCCCCCACGGAGCTCCCCTCCTCCCGTCCCTCCCCCCACGGAGCTCCCACCTTCCGCCCTTCCCCCCACGGAGCTCCCCTCCTCACGCCCTTCCCCCCACGTAGCTCCCACCTTCCGCCCTTCCCCCCACGGAGCTCCCCTCCTCAGGCCCTTCCCCCCACGGAGCTCCCACCTTCCGCCCTTCCCCCCATGGAGCTCCCCTCCTCACGCGCTCCCCCAACAGAGCTCCCCTCCTCCCGCCCTTCCCCCCACGGAGCTCCCCTCCTCACGCCCTTCCCCCCACGGAGCTCCCCTCCTCCTGTCCTTCCCCCCACGGAGCTCCCCTCCTCCCGCCCTTCCCCCCACGTAGCTCCCACCTTCCGCCCTTCCCCCCACGGAGCTCCCCTCCTCCCGCCCTTCCCCCCACGTAGCTCCCACCTTCCGCCCTTCCCCCCACGGAGCTCCCCTCCTCCCGCCCTTCCCCCCACGGAGCTCCCCTCCTCCTGTCCTTCCCCCCACGGAGCTCCCCTCCTCATGCCCTTCCTCCCACGGAGCTCCCCCCTTCCGCCCTTCCCCCCACGGAGCTCCCCTTCTCACGCCCTCCCCCCACGGAGCTCCCCTCCTCCCGCCCTTCCCCCCACGTAGCTCCCACCTTCCGCCCTTCCCCCCAACGGAGCTCCGCCCTTCCGCCCTTCCCCCCACGGAGCTCCCCCCCTCCCGCCCTTCCCCCCACGTAGCTCCCACCTTCCGCCCGTCCCCCCAACGGAGCTCCGCCCTTCCGCCCTTCCCCCCACGGAGCTCCCCCCCTCCCGCCCTTCCCCCCACGGAGCTCTCCTGCAGCACATCAGACGAACACATGGACACGCACACGCTTGAACCGAGCCCTTCGGGGAGGGCCGGTGAACCAGCCCTCCCAAGCCGCCCCCTTGTCTGTCTCTGGCCTCAGGAGGCTGGTTGTCCAGCAGTGCCCAGCTGCGACCCACTGGGCCCTCGGACTCAGCAAGCCGGGCTAAAGCGCACTTCACGCTGCCAGCCTCATGCGCCCGACGGAGTCAGGGGAGGCGTGTGGGTGGCTCAGGGCAGGGGGCTGGGAGCGTAGGGGGGGTCCAGAGTAAGGACGGGAGGCAGGGGGTGTCTCAGGTCAGGCAGTTGTGTGGGGTTCAGGAGTAAGGGCAGGGGACTGGGCGTGGGGGGGGGCTGGCTCAGGGGAGGGACCTGGAGTGGGGGGGTGCAGGGGTCAGAGCAGGGGGCTGAGACGGGGGGGTGCAGGGGTCAGAGCAGGGGGCGGAGACGGGGGGTGCAGGGGTCAGAGCAGGGGGCTGAGACGGGGGGTGCAGGGGGCTGAGACGGGGGCGGGGAACATTTGTAGGGAGCAGTGCAGGGGGCTCGGGGCTGGGCCAGTCCCGCTTGAGGCCGGGTTGCCTTTCCTGGCTGCTGGCTCCTGTGGCAGCGCGAGGCCGCGCTGCGCTGTGTCTCTGAGCAGCAAACAGCCCTTCTCTTCTACGGCCTGGCTGAGAGTCGCATCCGGCTGCGGACGGGGGTACAGGGTCGGGGCTCCCCAACGCGCCGTCACAGGACCGGGAGCTGCTGCCACAAGGAAGGCGGGAGCGTCTCATAGAGGAGGTGACACGAATCCTTCCCGTGGACGGTAACAGGCAGCCCAAGGCCAGGGACTGCTGCCAGCTCCCCCCCGAAATGCCAAGTGCTGACGGGCCGGCAGTCCCGCAGGAGCCTCGTGCTGTTGGGTTCATCCCAAAGTCTCATGCGCAGGAGACTTCCCTGGGACCCCTCCCGTGTGCTGAGAAAGGGTTGAGCACGCGGGGCCCGGCCCGAGCACACGGCCCCGAAGGGCGCCCCAGGCCGGGGGACGATGGGGAAGGCCACGGCCTAGATAGTCTGACGCTGCGGGGCAGTGGCCCTGGGGCAGGGTCTGGGCCTGCACAGGGTGCGTGGGGGGTGGGGGAGCGGGCTGGCCAGGCTGGCGGGAAGCAGGTGGCGCCGTGTCTCGGGGCTGCGCACGCAGGACGTGCCGCGTTTCTCGCCATTTCCTGCCTGCTCGCAGGAACAACAGGAAGGACGTGGCTTGGTTCAGTGAGCTGCCGGAAACCAGGCGGGCCGGCGAAGCACCTGCCGGCGCGGATCCTCCTGCCCCGGCCCCCGGCCCCGCACCGGCGCACGCGGCGTGGTCAGTGTGTCTGCAGGGCCGTCCTTAGGCTGGGTCGGGCAGCACCAGGGTGGCGGAGCCCTGGGCAGCCGGGGCAGGAAGCAAAGTGCAGGCTGCACTGCCCCTGCCCCTGCCCCTGCCCCTGCCCCTAGCGGCCCGCCCAGGCCCAGCCCCAGCCCCAGCCCCAGCCCGCCGGGCTGCGCCCAGCCCCTGCTGCCGGAAGGGGAAACTGCTGCCGGTGTCTGGCTGGCTGCACAGCCCCCGCCGCAGGCCTCAGCTCACGCCACTTCCCGCTTGGCACCTCCTGCCTGCTCCTGCCCCCACGTCCAGCCCCAGGGCCCCCAGCCCCCAGGCGGTGCCCCCACGGAGTAGCAGGTGCTCGGGCTGGGCAGGGCACCAGAACCCATGAGGACGGGCCCGGAGTTGTGTGGCAGCAGGGACTGGGGGCACCTGTCGGGATCGGGCCCCACGGGACTGGGTCCTGCGCGCATCCGGGGAGCCAGCCCCTGCCCCAGGCTACTTCCAGCCAGCGGCAAAGGCCTTGCTGGGCCATGGGTGCCCCCTTGGCGGGCAGGCCTGTTTCTCTTGGGTTCGCTGAGCGGGGCTAGAGGACAAGCTAAGACGGGGCAGCTCAGCGGCTAGCCAAGGCCCGTGGGCAGGGCCGCCCTCAGGACGCAGGGTCACTATTGGACTGGTGCCCTGTGCCCGACGGCAGCCGGGGGGAGGGGGGCTAGAGCTGGGACTTTATAACCTGCAGCCACACTCTGGGAAAATGCAAACTGTCCACTCAGGCCCCGTCAACGGGAGTGCAGAGCCCGCAGCCTGTGCCCGGGGCCTGCGAAACGGCCTCGCTCCCGCCCACACGGCTTCCTGCAGGCTCAGCGCTGCTGACGGCTCCGGCGGGGCTTGTCCCTCGCACGGTCACGGGATCCTCTGCAGGGCCGCAGCGCGGGGCAGGACGAGGCCGGGGGTGGCCGGTGAGACCCAGCGGTGCCCCAGTGTTGGGTGCCCCACGCAGCTGCGTGTTCTGCAAAGGGGGCAGCCTAGGGCTGACCAGGAGCCAGAAACGCTTTGCTGCTGCCCTGCCCCCGTTGGCTAACGCCAGGTAACATCCCCCCCCGGCTGCCAGGACAGCGGGAAGGAGCCCGTCTGTCAAGAAGCACCCCCCCCCCACACTGCTCCCCAGGTGTGAGGGAAGCCCGGCAGGGGTGAGAGGGGTGGGCTGGGGGTTGATGGGAGCTGTGACCAGCCCCGCCTGCTCTGGGCCAGCCCTTTGGATGTGGCTCCTCTCTCAGGCACAGGCGCCCCCGATGTGCAGCGTCCCCCGAGGGAAAGCGATGGCCCCAGGGGCTGGCATGCGGGCGCCAGCACCAGCCTCGCTGAGTCGGGTCTCAGACATGGGAGCTGAACTGGTGCAACTGGGCTGTTAACTCCTCATTCCACAAGGAGTAACAGTTAATTCGAACTAAGGAGTTAGTTCGAATTAACGTTTAACTGCCGCGTCTAGCCGCGGGCAGTTAGTTCGGACTAAGGGGGATTTAAAAATGGCGGCGCCCGGGAACACGCAAATGAAGCCCGGGATATTTAAATCCCGGGATTCATTCGCAACTCCGGTTGCCCTCATTTGCCTACCTAGCTCGAACTAACGAGCTAGCGTAGACATACCGGCTGCATCTAGACTGGCATGATTTTGCAGAAATGCTTTTAACGGAAAAGTTTTTCTGTTAAAAGCATTTCTGCAAAAGAGCGTCTAGATTGGCACGGGTGCCTTTGCGCAAAAAGTGCTTTTGCGCAAAAGCATCCGTGGCCAGTCTAGACGCGATTTTGCACAAGAAAGCCCCGATCGCCATTTTCGCCATCGGGGCTTTTTTGCGCAAAACAGTTCTTCCCTGTCTACACTGGCAACTATTCTTGCGCAAGAGGGCTTATCCCTGAGCGGGAGCAGCATAGTATTTGCGCAAGAACACCGACAATCTTACATTAGATCGTCAGTGTTCTTGCGCAAATTCAAGCGGCCAGTGTAGACAGCTGGCAAGTTTTTGTGCAAAAGCGGCTGCTTTTGCGCAAAATCTTGCCAGTCTAGACACACCCACCCTGACTGTTTAATTACAACAAATAAGAACATGAGAGCGGCCAGGCTGGGTCAGACCCAAGGCCCATCCAGCCCAGTGCCCTGTCCGCCCACAGCAGCCAATGCTGGGTGTCCCAGAGGGAGGGCACAGAACAGGTAATGCTGATCCCAGCCCCGTGGCCCATGCCCAGGCTCTGACAAAGAGGCTAGGGACACCATCCCTGCCCAGCCTGGCTAATAGCCATTGATGCACCTCACTTCCAGGAGCTTATCTAGCTCTTTTCTCAACACTGTTAAAGTCCTAGTCTTTAAAGTCCTCCTCTGGCAAGGAGTTCCACAGGTTGACTGTGCGTCATGTGAAGAACTCTTCCTTTGGTTTGTTTTAAACCCGCTATTTAGTAATTTCATGTGGTGACCCCTAGTTCTTGTGTTATGGGAGCATGTAAATAACTTTTCCTTATCCACTTTGTCCACACCTGCCATGATTTTACACATTTACTGAGTAATTCAGCTATGGAGTTAAAATCAGGTGGATGAGGTAGACGAGGCTTTCTTCAGACAACTAAGAGAAGTTTCCAGATCACAGGCCCTGGTTCTCGTGGGGAACTTTAATCACCCTGATATCTGTTGGGAGACCAATACGGCAGTACACAGGCAATCCAGGAAGTTTTTGGAGAATGTTGGGGAGAACTTCTTGATACAAGTGCTGAAGGATCCGACCAGGGGCCGTGCGCAGCTTGACCTGTTGCTCACAAACAGGGAGGAACTAATAGGGGAAGCAGAGGTGGGTGACAACCTGGGAAGCAGTGATCATAAAATGGTCGAT
Organism: Pelochelys cantorii; assembly: GCA_032595735.1. Lineage (NCBI taxonomy): Eukaryota > Metazoa > Chordata > Testudines > Trionychidae > Pelochelys > Pelochelys cantorii. The sequence continues at coordinate 17,366,529 of CM064354.1, read as the reverse complement.
TTCAGGATCCTGACCAAAGGAAGAAAGGTGAGTAGCAAAATACACACCTTGGACTTCAAAAAAGCAGACTTTGACGCCCTCAGAGACCTGATGGGCAGAATCCTCTGGGATGCTAACATGAAGGGGAAAGGAGCCCCGGAGAGCTGGCAGTACTTTAAAGAAGCCTTATTGAAGGCACAGAAAGAAACCATTCCAAAGCGTAGCAAGAGAAGCAAATATGGTAGGAGACCAGATTGGCTTACCGGGGACATCCTTGGTGAACTTGAGTACAAAAAGGGAGCTTACAAAAAGTGGAAACTTGGACAGATGACCAGGGAGGGGTATAAATATATAGCTCGAGAATGCAGGGGGGTTATCAGGAAGGTGAAAGTGCAATTGGAATTGCGACTGGCAAGGGATGAAGGGTAACAAGAAAGGTTTCTACAGGCATGTTAGCAAGAAGAAGGTGATCAGAGAAGGTGTGGATCCCTTACTGGATGAGGGCAGTAATCTAGTGACAGATGATGTGGGGAAAGCTGAAGTACTCAATGCTTTCTTTGCCTCTGTATTCACGGACAAGGTCGGCTCCCGGACTAATGCGCTAAGTGACGCAATATGGGACGAAGATGGACAGCCCTTAGTGGGGAAAGAACAGGTTAGGAACTATTCAGAAAAGCTAAACGTACACAAATCCATGGGTCCGGACTTAATGCATCCGAGGGTACTGAGGGAGTTGGCAAATGTCATTGAGGAGCCTTTGGCCATTATCTTTGAAAAGTCGTGGAGATCGGGAGAGATCCCGGGAGATTGGAAAAAGGCAAATGTAGTGCCCCTCTTTAAAAAAGGGAAGAAGGATGATCCAGGGAACTTATAGGTCGGTCAGCCTTACCTCAGTTCCTGGAAAAATCATGGAGGGGATCCTCAAGGAATCCATTTTGAAGCACTTGGAAGAGGGGAAGGTGATCAGGAATAGTCAACATGGATTCATGAAGGGCAAGTCGTGCCTGACCATAAGAACATAAGAACATAAGAATGGCCATACTGGGTCAGACCAAAGGTCCATCGAGCCCAGCATCCCATCTGCCGACGGTGGCCAATGCCAGGTGCCCCAGAGAAGGAGAACAGAAGACAATGATCAAGTGATTTATCTCCTGCCATCCATCTCCTGCCCTTGTTATGAAAGCTAGGGCACCATACTTTATCCCTGGCTAATAGCCATTTATGGACCTAACCTGCAAAAATTTATCAAGCTCTTTTTTAAACCCTAATAGAGTCCTGGCCTTCACAGCCTCCTCGGGCAAGGAGTTCCACAGGTTGACTGTGCGCTGTGTGAAGAAAAATTTCCTTTTATTAGTTTTGAACCTACTACCCATCAATTTCATTTGGTGTCCCCTAGTTCTTGTATTATGGGAAAAGGTAAATAATTTTTCTATAATCACTTTCTCCACACCATTCATGATTTTATATCCCTCTATCATATCGCCCCTCAATCGCCTTTTTTTCCAAACTGAAAAGTCCCAGTCTCTCTAGCCTCTCCCCATATGGGACCCTTTCCAAGCCCCTAATCATCTTAGTCACCCTTTTCTGAACCTTTTCTAATGCCAATATATCTTTTTTGAGGTGAGGAGACCACATCTGCACGCAGTACTCGAGATGTGGGCGTACCATAGTTTTATATAGGGGAAGTATGATATCTTTTGTCTTATTATCTATCCCTTTTTTAATAATTCCTAACATCCTATTTGCCTTACTAACTGCCGCTGCACACTGCGTGGATGTCTTCATAGAACTATCCACTATAACTCCAAGATCCCTTTCCTGATCTGTTGTAGCTAAATTTGACCCCATCATGTAGTACGTGTAATTTGGGTTATTTTTTCCAACATGCATTACCTTACACTTACCCACATTAAATTTCATTTGCCATTTTGCTGCCCAATCACTCAGTTTGCTGAGATCTTTTTGTAGTTCTTCACAATCCCTTTTGCTTTTGACTGTCCTGAACAACTTTGTGTCATCTGCAAACTTGGCCACCTCAGTGCTTACCTCATTTTCTAGATCATTGATGAACAAGTTGAACAGGATTGGTCCCAGTACTGACCCCTGGGGAACACCACTAGTTACCCTCCTCCATTGTGAAAATTTACCATTTATTCCCACCCTTTGTTTTCTGTCTTTTAACCAATTCTTGATCCATGAAAGGACCTTTCCTCCTATCCCATGACCACCTAATTTACGTAAAAGCCTTTGGTGTGGGACCGTGTCAAAGGCTTTCTGGAAATCTAGGTATATTATATCCACTGGGTGCCCCTTGTCCGCATGTTTATTAACCCCTTCAAAGAATTCTAACAGATTAGTTAGACACGACTTCCCTCTGCAGAAACCATGCTGACTTTTGCCCAACAATTCGTGCTCTTCTATGTGCCTTGCAATTTTACTCTTTACTAGTGTTTCTACTAATTTGCCTGGTACTGATGTTAAACTTATTGGTCTATAATTGCCAGGATCTCCTCTAGAGCCTTTTTTAAATATTGGTGTTATATTGGCCATCTTCCAGTCATTTGGTACCAAAGTGGATTTAAAGGATAGGTTACAAACCACTGTTAATAACTCCGCAATTTCACATTTGAGTTCTTTCAGAACCCTTGGGTGAATGATTAGCTTCTGTGATGAGGTAACTGGCTCTGTGGATATGGGGAAGTCAGTGGATGTGATATACCTTGACTTTAGCAAGGCTTTTGATACGGTCTCCCACAATATTCTTGCCAGCAGGTTAAGGGAATGTGGATTGGATAAATGGACGGTAAGATGCATAGAAAGCTGGCTAGAAGGCCGGGCCCAGCGGGAAGTGATCAACGGCTCAATGTCAGGTTGGCGGTCGGTTTCTAGCGGAGTGCCCCAAGGTTCGGTTCTGGGACCGGTTTTGTTCAACATCTTTATTAATGACCTGGATGAGGGGATGGATTGCACCCTCAGCAAGTTTGCAGATGACACTAAGCTAGGGGGAGAGGTAGATACGCTGGAGGGCAGGGATAGGGTCCAGAGTGACACAGACAAATTGGAGGATTGGGCCACAAGAAATCGGATGAGGTTCAACAAGGACAAGTGCAGAGTCCTGCACTTGGGACGGAAGAATCCCAAGCATTGTTACATGCTGGGGACCGACTGGCTAAGTAGCAGTTCTGCAGAAAAGGACCTGGGGGTTACAGTGGATGAGAAGCTGGATATGAGTCAACAGTGTGCCCTTGTAGCCAAGAAGGCTAATGGCATTTTAGGTTGCATTAAGAGGAGCATTGCCAGCAGATCCAGAGATGTGATTATTCCTCTTTATTCAGCTCTGGTGAGGCCACATCTGGAGTGTTGTGTCCAGTTCTGGGCCCCCAATTACAGGAAGGATATGGACGCATTGGAGAGGGTCCAGCGGAGGGCAAGCAAAATGATTAGGGGCTGGAGCATATGACCTACGAGGAGAGGCTGAGGGAGTTGGGTCTGTTTAGTCTACAGAAGAGAAGAGTGAGGGGGGATTTGAGAGCAGCCTCCAACTTCCTGAAGGGAGGTTCCAAAGAGGCTGGAGAGAGGCTGTTCTCAGTAGTGACAGATGGCAGAACAAGGAGCAATGGTCTCAAGTTGTGGTGGGAGAGGTCCAGGTTGGATATTAGGAAAAACTATTTCTCTAGGGGTATGTCTACACTGCCACCCTAGTTCGAACTAGGGTGGCTAATGTAGGCATTCAAAGTTGCAAATGAAGCCCAGGATTTAAATATCCCGGGCTTCATTTGCATCTTGCCGGGCGGGCGCCATTTTTAAATCCCCTTAGATCGAACTCCGTGCCCGCGGCTACACGCGGCACGGAGTAGGTAGTTCGAATTAGGATCTCTAATTCGAACTACCGGTACACCTCATTCCACGAGGTGTACTGGTAGTTCGAGGTGTACCGGTAATTCGAATTAGAGATCCTAATTCGAACTACCTACTCTGTGCCGCGTGTAGCCGCAGGCACGGAGTTCGACCTAAGGGGATTTTAAAAATGGCGCCTGCCCGGCAAGATGCAAATGAAGCCCGGGATATTTAAATCCTGGGCTTCATTTGCAACTTTGAATGCCTACATTAGCCACCCTAGTTCGAACTAGGGCGGTAGTGTAGACATACCCTAGGAGGGTGGTGAAGCACTGGGATGGGTTCCCTAGGGAAGTAGTGGAGTCTCCATCCCTGGAGGTGTTTAAGTCTCGGCTTGACCAAGCCCTGGCTGGGTTGGTTTAGTTGGGGTTGGTCCTGCCTAGAGCAGGGGGGCTGGACTTGATGCCTCCTGAGGTCTCTGCCAGCTCTAGGATACTATGATTCTGTGATTCTATAATGCTGGGAAAGTCTGTCACTGCCCCTCCCCCCCCTCAGAGAGCAGGGGCCCTCCTGTTCCCCACTCCTGGGCATCACACACGCCAGGGACTGTTTGCTCTAGCTGTGGGGTGAGCAGGGACCTTAGCAAGGGGGCATAGAGACAAAGACAGATCCAGCGAAGGGCCCCCACTTCCCTTTGTGTTTGTCTATTGCCCACCCAGCACAGGGCGAACCCAGCCCTGTTCGTCAGGTCCCTGCTCTCCCAAGCATCTTAGGCCGGAAGCATGTGAGGGGGACACTGCGCCTTGCTCGGGGAGAGCGGAGCCCCCTTTGGCTGGTGCCACCCCCAGCAGCTGGCTCCAAGATCCCAGCGGGTGGGGTGGAGGGGCGCGGGCAGGCCCTGGGTGACAAACGCACAAGCCCAGCTTGCCAAGCAGGCATGCCGGGAAAGCCTGGGGCCAAGGCACCGTGCACTGGCCAGGGGGCTGGCAAGGTGCCGAGGGAGGGGTGGATCTGCCGCAGGGCAGGGCCCAGCGTGACCTGGACAAACGGGAAGAAATTGGACGAGTTTCAACAAGGAAAAGTTCTTTCCACTTGGATGCTGGAAACTACCTCCCTGAACAAGACCCTCCCTGCTGCTGTGGGCAGCGGGCGCCAGGCGGGCGGGTGGTGGGTGCTAGGTGGGCGGGTGGCGGGCGCTAGGCAGGCAGGTGGTAGGTACTCGGCGGGCAGCAGGTGCTACGTCAGCAGGTGGTGAGAGCCAGGTGGACGGTCAGCGGTGCTGGGCAGGCGGGTGGTGGGTGCTAGGTGGGTGGACAATGGGTGCTAGGTGGGTGGGCGGCAGGTGCTAGGCAGGCGGGTGGGTGGCGGGTGCTAGACAGGTGGGTGGTGGATGGTAGGTGGATGGCAGGTGGCGGGTGCTATGCGGGCGGGTGGCGGGTGCTAGGCAGGCGGGTGGGTGGCGGGTGCTAGACAGGTGGGTGGTGGATGGTAGGTGGATGGCAGGTGGCGGGTGCTATGCGGGCGGGCGGCAGGTGCTAGGCAGGCGGGTGGGTGGCGGGTGCTAGACAGGTGGGTGGTGGATGGTAGGTGGACGGCAGGTGGCAGGTGCTATGCGGGCGGGCGGCGGGTGCTAGGCGGGCAGGTGGGCGGGTGGGCGGTGGGTGCGAGGTAGGCGGGCGGCGGGTGCTAGGTGGGCAGGCGGTGGGTGGTAGGTGGGCGGATGCTAGGCAGGCGGGCGGCGGGTGCTGGGGCGTTAGGCGGGCGGGCAGCGGGTGCTAGGCGGGCGGATGCTGGGCAGGCGGGCGGCGGGTGCTAGGCGGGCAGGCGGCGGGTGGTAGGTGGGCGGATGCTGGGCAGGCGGGCGGCGGGTGCTGGGGCGTTAAGCGGGCGGGCGGCGGGTGCTAGGCGGGCGGGCAGTGGGTGGTAGGTGGGCGGATGCTGGGCAGGCGGGCGGCGGGTGCTGGGGCGTTAGGTGGGCGGGCGGCGGGTGCTGGGGCGTTAGGCGGGCGGGCAGCGGGTGCTAGGCGGGCGGGCAGTGGGTGGTAGGTGGGCGGATGCTGGGCAGGCGGGCGGCGGGTGCTGGGGCATTAGGTGGGCGGGCAGCGGGTGCTAGGCGGGCGGGTGGTGGGTGCTAGGTGGGCGGGTGGCGGGTGCTAGGCAGGCAGGTGGTAGGTACTCGGCGGGCAGCAGGTGCTACGTCAGCAGGTGGTGAGAGCCAGGTGGACGGTCAGTGGTGCTGGGCAGGCGGGTGGTGGGTGCTAGGTGGGTGGACAATGGGTGCTAGGTGGGCGGGTGGTGGGTGCTTGGTAAGTCGGTGGGTGGGCGACGGGTGCTGGGTGGGTGGGCGGCAGGTGCTAGGCAGGCGGGTGGGTGGCGGGTGCTAGACAGATGGGTGGTGGATGGTAGGTGGATGGCAGGTGGCGGGTGCTATGCGGGCGGGTGGCGGGTGCTAGGCGGGCAGGTGGGCGGGTGGGCGGTGGGTGCGAGGTAGGCGCTAGGCAGGTGGGTGGTGGGTGCTAGGCAGGCGGGCGGCGGGTGCTAGGTGGGCAGGCAGCGGGTGGTAGGTGGGCGGATGCTGGGCAGGTGGGCGGCGGGTGCTAGGTGAGCATTAGGTGGGTGGGCGGTGGGTGCTAGGCGGGCGGGCAGTGGGTGGTAGGTGGGTGGATGCTGGGCAGGCGGGTGGCGGGTGCTGGGGCGTTAGGCGGGCGGGCAGCGGGTGCTAGGCGGGCGGGCAGTGGGTGGTAGGTGGGCGGGTGCTGGGCAGGCGGGCGGCGGGTGCTGGGGCGTTAGGCGGGCGGGCGGCGGGTGCTAGGCGGGCGGGCAGCGGGTGGTAGGTGGGCGGGTGCTGGGCAGGCGGGCGGCGGGTGCTGGGGCATTAGGTGGGCGGGCAGCGGGTGCTAGGCGGGCGGGCAGCGGGTGGTAGGTGGGCGGGTGCTGGGCAGGCGGGCGGCGGGTGCTGGGGCGTTAGGCGGGCGGGCGGCGGGTGCTAGGCGGGCGGGCAGTGGGTGGTAGGTGGGTGGATGCTGGGCAGGCGGGTGGCGGGTGCTGGGGCGTTAGGCGGGCGGGCAGCGGGTGCTAGGCGGGCGGGCAGCGGGTGGTAGGTGGGCGGGTGCTGGGCAGGCGGGCGGCGGGTGCTGGGGCGTTAGGCGGGCGGGCGGCGGGTGCTAGGCGGGCAGTGGATCATGTGCCCTGGTGACGGCCCCTCGTCCTGTCCCAGCTCAGTGACATGCTCCATTCACACGCCGGGCCCCCCCGGAACGTGGCCAGAAGGGATGAACGAGACACAAGTAGCCACTGAACTAGCTTTATTAACAAGCCCCTTTAGTCGACAGGTAACTGTAGCCTCGGTTTGTCTGGGTGTGGGCGACGGGGGAGGGGTCACGTGAGGATTCCCTGTTCTGGTCCCTCCTTCTGGGGCACCCGGCACTGGCCGCTGTGGGCAGACAGGCCCCTGGGCTGGCCCAGCCTGGCCGCTCTGCTGTTCTTATGAAGTTGCTTGTGGCGGGCGCTGCCCTGGCTCAGTGAGGCCTGGATCCCGGCCAGGCTCCGGGCCCTGCAGGAACAAGGCAGCGCCAGACTCCTGGCTCCGGGCACCAAAAGGCTGCAGGAACAGCTGGAGATAGATCCAGCGCCCCCCTTCCAGCCAGCCCTCCCCAACCACTGGCAGGGTGCAGCACAGGGACCACAGCTCAGTGTGTCCTATGAGAGCTCAGGGCCCAACCTGCGCGCCCCACCCTCCCCAGCCTGCACGCTCCCTGCAACCTGCATGGCCCCCCCCCAGCCTGCTGGCCCCTTCAGCTGCATGGTCCCCCCCAACCTGCATGGCCCCCCCCCAGCCTGCTGGCCCCTTCAGCTGCATGGTCCCCCCAACCTGCTGGCCCCCCCAGCTTGCCTGGCCCCCCAGCCTGCCTGGCTTCCCCAGCCTGCTGGCTCCCCCAACCTGCACGGCACTTTGCAGGCGCATGCTCTGACCAGGCACAAGGCAGGGGCCTGGGGGGTGGGGAAGGCGAGAGGCAGCGTTTTGCTGCCGTTGTTCCGCCCTGGCAGGGGAAGGGCCGAGCAGCAGAAATGGCAGGACTGGGCCTGACGTGCCACTCGGAGCAGGACATGGTGACCTCATCGGCAGGCCCCTGGCTAGTGCACAAGGGACGCTCCTGGCTCCGGCCTGTGGGAGCAAGTTGGTACGAAATGATCCTGCCCCATCCCAGCCTCGTGAGCACCTAGAGCCCCTGGCTCCTGCATCTCGGGACGGAGCCAGCCTGCCCCGGGGCTGAGCAGGACGAGCAGGACACGGAGCTTTTGTCTCTCTTCCAACGTGTGAAAGCAGCTGGACGTTCGAGCCCCACAGCCCCTCTGTCACTGGCCCAGGCTGGGGGCCCTGTGTCACCCAGGCTAGCACCGCCTTCCTGCCGCAGCTCTAGCAAGTTCCTGTCCACTCAGCCCAGCGCAGCGCCCATGCTCTGGCCTCCTGGGGCCGTGCCGGCTCTGCAACCGGCTCCTGGCCCAGGCCGCAGGGAGCTAGGCAAGTCGCTGCTTTAAGGGGACCAGGGTCTTTCAGCTGCCTGGCTCGGCCTGAGGTCAGCTCCCTGTTTGCTGCTGGGGGGCTGTTTGCTGCTCCTGGCCAGCTCCCAGCCAGCCCTGGCTACAGGCTCAGAAAAGCAAGCGCCGGACGTGCCAGGAGCTCAAGCAAGCTCTGCTAACGGCTACAGGGGCAGCTGTGGGCGGCGTCCCAGCCTCTCCATGCAGTGCGGGGTCTCGCCCTGCCCCGAGGGAGGCGCCTGGAACCCAAGAGCCTGCAGCATTGGTGGGGAGTTCGCCGGCCTGGCAGTGTGAGACGTAGGCCAGTTGCCTGGGCCCAGAGCCCCTCACTCCTGGCCCGGATGCTCCCCGATGGTCCACTTGGCCTTCACGTCCCGCAGGGGCGCGATGTCCTCGTAGGTGGCCGTCTGCTCAATCTCTAAGCCCTGGGCAAGAAAGAGGGAGACTGAGGAGGGGAGGTTTCTGGGCCTCGAGAAATGCCCATGCACCGCTGTGGCTTGCCCGTGGCTGCACTGAGGGCGGAATCGGGCCTTCAGTGTGATGCTGCTGGGCTCCTCGCCCCAGCCCTCCCTCCTGTCTCCAGGGCTGGCACGGCGGCGCCATCCTCCCACTCACGCCTGGGCACAGAGGGGCTTGGTGCCTTTTTTGCTCCTTCATGATGTGCAGAGAACCTGCCCGGGGGTTATGGGTTCCCCTCTGCGTGTTTTGGACCGAAATTCTGGCCTTGTCTGTGTGGCGCACTCGGGGTACCCAGAGCTAGCGGTGCTGTGACGGAGCTGCGTCTGGGAGGGGCGGGTTTGAGGCAGGCTGTTTGAAACACTGAGCCAGGTCTGCATGAGTCCCGGGAGCTCGGCTAAATCAAACTCCAGAGGATTGAGCGTGGGAGCCTCGGTCTTCCGGGGAGTGCAAGGCTGTAGTTGTGAGTGGTGTTACTGAACTCCAATGCACAACACACACTTGGGAGAAAGGGCATCAGCCTTACACATCCGCTCCTCCACCCCGTCAGCTTGCAGGGCACATCTGAACCCCAGCAAACGCCACCCTGCCGGCGCAGGGCCTCCGAACTATTCCTTCTATTAGCCGAACGGACTAGCTCACCTCGTAGGTGTGGTCCTCTTCAGAGCTGGCCTTGCTGTCCCCCTGGGGAGGGAGACAGGCAGGGTAAGTGCGATGCTTTGCCTTGCCCCGGCATCCCGCCATTTCTGGGCTCTTCCGCGTGCGGCTCCCAGAACGTCAGGGCCATTCATGTTCCCCCCAAGGTGTTCCATGTGGGTGCAAGACCAGGGCAGGCCCCAGACATCAGGGGCACCGGGGAGCCCGCTGAGCCCTGGGGCTCCCAGCCTGCCACCCGCCCCAGGTGTAGCCCCCTACCCCAGCGGAGCCAGGAGGCATCACTGGGCCCCTCTCAGAGGCGATGTGGGGGCATGTGGGGCAGACAAGCCCCAGCCAGGGCGGCTTTGGACTACCCCAGGCCAGGTCATGCAGGTCCGACAGCCACGAGGGTCCTTGGCTGTGGCAGCGAACCCCCAGCTGGCGACGTTCCATCCACCCCCCCGCCAGCCGCCCTCCTGCATCCTTTGCCTTGCTGGGCCGGTACCGCCCGCAGGGGGCCGTCAGGAAGAGCCCCCTGGCTGCGGAGCGACAATGGGCCCAGCCAAGGAGACACCTTGGCCTGACCCCAGGCTTGAGCCCTCTGCCCCCTAGACAATGCAGGAGACTCCTCCCCCTTTCCGCAGACTCCGAGCGACGGCCCGGAGCCGGGGATAACGGAGCCCGGGCAGGCCCCAGCACGTCCGGCTGAGCCGCTGTGGGAGGTGCCCAGGACTCACCTTCTCCAGGAGCAGGAGCAGGGGGACGCTGACAAAGATGACCAGGAGGATGGACTGGATCACGATGATGGCGTCTTTGACTGTGTTCCGGCTCTGGACCCGCTCAAAGGTGCTGAAACCTAGACGGGCAAAGGCAGCCCTGTCCAGCAGCCCTCTCCCCATGGGCAGAGCAGCCAGCAGGGACTGGCGGGGGACTCAGCGTGAAAGGGCCGCCTGGCCCCGACTCCAGCTCCAGAGCCCCCTAGGCTGCTGCATGATGTGGTGAGCATATGGGCAAAACCAAAAATAGAAAGAAAGAAAGAAAGGGAGGGAGGATGGAAGGGAAGGAAGGAAGGAAGGGAGGAGGGAGGAAAGGAAGGAAGGGAGGAAGGAGGAGGGAGGGAGGGAAGGAAGGAAGGAAGGAGGAGGGAGGAAGGAAGGAGAAAGGAAGGAAGGGAGAAGGGAGGGAAGGAAGGAAGGGAGGAGGGAGGGAAGGAAATAAGGAAGGAGGAAGGAGGGAAGGAAAGAAGGAAGGAGGAGGGACGGAAGGAAGGAAGGAGAAAGGAAGGAAGGGAGAAGGGAGAAGGGAGGGAAGGAAGGAAGGGAGGAAGGAGAAAGGAAGAAGGGAAGGGAGGGAGGGAAGGAAGGAAGGAAGGGAAGAAGGGAGGGAGGAGAGAGAGAGGGAAGGAGATGCCAGCTCTGCCACCACAACCGTCCCATTTGTACCCCATAAGCATCACCGACTAAACCTCCCAGCTGACCCAAGCGCTCCCCTGACCCTTCAGTCCGCTCGGCCTGTCCCCACCTCTCTGTGCAGCTGTTCCCCTCCCCGAGCTTAGGAGCAGCGAGTCCCGGTGACTCCTTGGTCTGTCCATCCAGCCAGGTCCGGCGGGGAAGCCCCACTTAGTGATGTGGAAGGGCAGGGGCATGGCCTGCCGTGGCCTGGGGGTGCCGCAGGCTGGGCCTAGAGCCCCGGTGAGAGAGGAGGGGGAGCTGGAGCTGACTCAGAGAGCCCCGGAGGCAGGGGACGCAGCGACTGGCTGCCCTGACATCCTGAGCTTCCCACAATGCTCTGCCTGGCTCGCCACGTGCGCCCAGCGCGCTCAGCTTGTCGGCCAGGGGGCCGGAGGGGCCAGTGGGAACCACTTGCTATCAGATGTGGACTTCTACGTGGAACTCAGTGACGCGCGCGTTGGGTGGCGCTGTGAGGTGGGGAGGCTGTTGGGTGTAAGGCCCAACTCTGGGAGTCAGGGGGCTGCACGAGAGGGCCAGCTTTGGGTGGGGGAGGGGAGTTGGCTTTTTTTGGGTGCGGGAGGGGATAGATAGATAGATAGATAGATAGACAGACAGAGGGGATGTGTGGGGATAGATAGACAGACAGAGGGGATGTGTGGGGATAGACAGACAGACAGAGGGGATGTGTGGGAATAGATAGATAGATAGATGGGGGGTGTGGGGATAGATAGATAGATAGATAGATGGGAGGGGGGTGTGGGGATAGATAGATAGATAGATAGATAGATGGGGGGGTGGGGATAGATAGGTAGCTAGATGGGTGTGTGTGGGGATAGATAGGTAGATAGATGGGGGGTGGGGATAGATAGCTAGATAGATGGGGGGTGTGTGGGGATAGAAAGATAGATAGATAGATGGGGGTGTGTGGGGATAGATAGATAGATGGCGGGGTGTGGGGATAGATAGATAGATAGATAGATGGGAGGGGGGTGTGGGGATAGATAGTTAGATAGATGGGGGGTGTGGGGATAGATAGATAGATAGATGGGGGGGTGGGGATAGATAGGTAGCTAGATGGGTGTGTGTGGGGATAGATAGGTAGATAGATGGGGGGTGTGGGGATAGATAGATAGATGGGGGGTGGGGATAGATAGCTAGATAGATGGGGGGTGTGTGGGGATAGAAAGATAGATAGATAGATGGGGGTGTGTGGGGATAGATAGATAGATGGCGGGGTGTGGGGATAGATAGATAGATAAATGGGGGTGTGTGGGGATAGATAGATAGATGGGGGGTGGGGATAGATAGATAGATAGATGGGGGTGTGTGGAGATAGATGGATAGATAGATAGATAGATGGGGTGTGTGTGGGGATAGAAAGATAGATGGGAGGGGGGTGTGGGGATAGATAGATAGATAGATAGATGGCGGGGTGTGGGGATAGATAGATAGATGGGGTGTGTGTGGGGATAGATAGATAGATGGGAGGGGGGTGTGGGGATAGATAGATAGATAGATGGGGGTGTGTGGGGATAGATAGATAGATGGCGGGGTGTGGGGATAGATAGATAGATAGATGGGGGTGTGTGGGGATAGATAGATAGATGGCGGGGTGTGGGGATAGATAGATAGATGGCGCGGTGTGAGGATAGATAGATAGATAAATGGGGGTGTGTGGGGATAGATAGATAGATAGATGTGGGGGTGGGGATAGATAGATAGCTAGATGGCGGGGTGTGGGGATAGATAGATAGATGGGGGTGTGTGGGGATAGATGGATAGATAGATAGATAGATGGCGGGGAATGGGGATAGATAGATAGATAGATGGGGGGTGTGGGGATAGATAGATAGATGGGGGGTGGGGATAGATAGATAGCTAGATGGCGGGGTGTGGGGATAGATCGATAGATGGGGGTGTGTGGGGATAGATAGATGGATAGATAGATAGATAGATGGCGGGGTGTGGGGATAGATAGATAGATAGATGGGGGGGTGGGGATAGATATATAGATAGATAGATAGATGGGGGGTATGGGGATAGATAGATAGATGGGGGATATGGGGATAGATAGATAGATAGATGGGGGTATGGGGATAGATAGATAGATGGGGGTGTGTGGGGATAGATCGATAGATGGGGGTGTGTGGGGATAGATCGATAGATGGGGGTGTGTGGGGATAGATAGATGGATAGATAGATAGATAGATGGCGGGGTGTGGGGATAGATAGATGGATAGATGGGGGGGTGAGGATAGATATATAGATAGATAGATAGATGGGGGGGTATGGGGATAGATAGATAGATGGGGGAGTGGGGATAGATAGATAGATGGGGGTGTGTGGGGATAGATAGGTAGATAGATGGGGGGTGTGGGAATAGATAGATAGATGGGGGTGTGTGGGGATAGATAGATAGATAGATGGGGGGTGGGGATAGATAGATAGCTAGATGGCGGGGTGTGGGGATAGATAGATAGATGGGGGTGTGTGGGGATAGATAGATGGATAGATAGATAGATAGATGGCGGGGTGTGGGGATAGATAGATAGATAGATGGCGGGATGGGGATAGATATATAGATAGATAGATAGATGGGGGGGTATGGGGATAGATAGATAGATATATAGATAGATAGATAGATGGGGGGTGTGGGGATAGATAGATAGACAGATGGGGTGTGTGGGGATAGATAGGTAGGAGGAGGGTGGGTGTGTGGGATGGGTAGTTAGATAGCTGGGTAGATAGATTAGAGCAGGGCTGGGGAACCTTTGTTGGGTTGGGGGCCACTGACCCACAGAAAAATCAGTCAGGAGCCAAAAAAAAATCCACCCAAGCCAACCCCTCAGTGAGGTGGCCCCCAGCTGAGCAGGAGAAAGACCCTTCCCACATCCCGCTCGCACACCCAGCGGGGCCCAGGCTAGTAGGTTTTCTGTGCTCCCGCCCTGCAGGGAGGAGGCAGCGGGGGTGGGGGGATGTGGTGCCAGTGTGGGCTCCCCAGCGCTGGGAGGGGGCACAGCCCTGAGCCTCAGGGGCTGGATCCAGGCAAGCTGGGGGTGGCATCTGGCCCCCGGGCTGTAGGTTCCCCACCCCTGGATTAGCTACACTAGATGCTCTGGGTATGCATGGGGACTGATGGAAAGATAATGAATGGGTATGAACGGGGATAGCTGGCGGGGTGCGTATGGGGACAGAGGGACAGACGGGTAGGTGGGGGTAGACAGAGGGACAGATGGGTGGGGGGGTAGACAGAGGGACAGACGGGTAGGTGGGGGTAGACAGAGGGACAGATGGGTGGGGGGGTAGACAGAGGGACAGACGGGTAGGTGGAGGTAGACAGAGGGACAGATGGGTGGGGGGGTAGAGAGAGAGACAGACGGGTGGGGGGGTAGAGAGAGGGACAGACGGGTGGGGAGGTAGAGAGAGGGACAGACGGGTAGGTGGAGGTAGACAGAGGGACAGATGGGTGGGGGGGTAGAGAGAGAGACAGACGGGTGGGGGGGTAGAGAGAGGGACAGACGGGTGGGGAGGTAGACAGAGGGACAGACGGGTAGGTGGGGGGTAGAGAGAGGGACAGACGGGTGGGGGGGTAGAGAGAGGGACAGATGGGTAGGTGGAGGTAGACAGAGGGACAGACGGGTAGGTGGGGGGTAGAGAGAGGGACAGACGGGTGGGGGGGTAGAGAGAGGGACAGACGGGTGGGGGGGTAGAGAGAGGGACAGACGGGTAGGTGGGGGGTAGAGAGAGGGACAGACGGGTAGGTGGGGGGTAGACAGGGACAGAGCTATCGCATCTCACCTATTACTTTCAGTTCACTCCCGCATGTGCGTATCCGCTCCAGCTTGTGCTCCAGGCTCTTATTTTCACACAGGTAAATCCCGTTGTCTTCTGGCTGGATTCTGCTGAGGATGATGGTTACCAAGGAGTCGTTCCTTTTCTCGTGCACCCGCGGGCCGTTCACGTCCAGTGCCCGGGGCGTCTTGTCCTGCCCACTGATTTTGTACCACTGCACCTCAGTGGGGTTGCGGGAGTGGCAGATGAAGTGAACCTGGGTGTTCTTCTTGGCAGCGATGTAACGAGGGTGCTGCCGGAAGCTGGAACAGGATGTATCTGAGGAGGAGACAAGCCAGTGATACCAGCGTGGGTTTGATTAGCTCCTCCTGTGCTGCCGTGGGATCATGGGAGCATCCGTGGGCTGCTAATACAGCCCACGCCCTGGCCAATGGGCTTGCCGACGCACACTTGCCGACGCAGAAAGGCGGGTGAACGTAAAGCGCAAAAGAAGGACCATAATGCTGTTTGGGTACAGACTGTGGCTTTGACTCTGTGTGCACCAAGCACAGGCCCCACTTCTGGGCGTGCACCAGGCACGGATCATGTGCCAAAGCTCCGCAGCACTCCTGAAAGTTAGGGCCTTAAACACAAAGAAAATAAAGATGTTCACCAAGCTCTCACAGGACCACTGATGTGCTTCCCCTACACCACACTACAGCTGCTCCTAAACTGCACAACACCATTAACTCCTCCCACTGCACACCCCACTGCATGCTACACTGCACAGCACCATTAACTCCCTCACACTGCACACCTGACTGCGTGCTACACTGCATGGAGCCATTAACTTCCTCTCACTCCACACCCCACTGCATGCTACACTGCACATCACAGTGCATGTTACTTTGCAGAGCACCATTATCTCCCTCCCACTGCATATTACACTGCACAGCACCATTATCTCCCTCCCACTGCATATTACACTGCACAGCACCATTAACTCCCTCACACTGCACACCTGACTGCGTGCTACACTGCATGGAGCCATTAACTTCCTCTCACTCCACACCCCACTGCATGCTACACTGCACATCACAGTGCATGTTACTTTGCACAGCACCATTAACTCCCTCCCACTGAATACTATACTTCACAGCTCCATAAATTCCCTCTCACTGCACATCCTACCGAATGTTACACTGCACAGCACCACTACAATATTTCAGTGTTAGCTTATGTGCCTAATGACTGGAAGATAGCTAACGTGACGCCAATATTTAAAAAGGCCTCGAGAGGTGATCCCTGCAATTTCAGACCGGTAAGTCTAACGTCTGTACCGGGCAAATTAGTTGAAACTATAGTAAA
Organism: Pelochelys cantorii; assembly: GCA_032595735.1. Lineage (NCBI taxonomy): Eukaryota > Metazoa > Chordata > Testudines > Trionychidae > Pelochelys > Pelochelys cantorii. The sequence goes on along the minus strand of CM064354.1, from coordinate 17,350,492 downwards.
GAATAAAATTGTCAGACACATGGATGAACAGAATTTGTTGGAGAAAAGTCAACATGGTTTGTGGACAAGGGGGATCCAGTGGACGCAGTGTACTTAGATTTCCAGAAAGCTTTTGACAAGGTCCCTCACCAAAGGCTCTTAAGTAAAGTAAGTTGTCATGGGGTAAGAGGGAAGGTCCTTTCATGGATTGAGAACTGGTTAAAAGACAGGAAACAAAGGATAGGAATAAATGGGAAGTTTTCAGAGTGGAGAGGGGTAACTAGTGGGGTCCTCCAAGGGTCTGTCCTGGGACCCATCCTATTCAACCTGTTTATAAATGATCTAGAGAAAGGGGTAAACAGTGAGGTGGCAAAATTTGCAGATGATCCCAAACTGCTCAAGATAGTTAAGACCAAAGCAGACTGTGAAGAACTTCAAAAAGATCTCACAAAACTAAGGGTATGTCTACACTACAGCGCTATTTTGAATTAACTTAATTCGAAATAGTTAATTCTAATTAAGCTAATTCGAAATAACGCATCTACACACAAAACCTATTTTGAAATAGCGCATCCACACTGAGTGGACCCTGAACCAAAGTTAAGGCTGGCCGGAACCAGTGCCGGCAGGGCATCAGGTTAGGACTTAGTGTGTGGGGCTGCTGCCTGAGGCTAACTGAGCTCCTACCCTACCCCCCACCCCGGACAGACAGTTCTCAGGGTTCCCCGCTTGCTTGTCTACTGCGATGAGGGACACCAAAGCAGTCCTGTCTTGGAGTGCCCTGAGTGCCCGCACTCGGGACACCACAGAACTCGGTCACATGGAGCCAGAGCTGCCCCTGGGCACGCCGATGCGTCTCGTGGGGTCATTGCCATCAACCCAGCTGCACTTGCTGCAGGCTGCCATCCGGGGGGTCCATCGGGGGGCTGTCAGGATCCAGGAGGCCCTGCGAGAGAGCGTCCACCCCGAGGAGCCCTCAGAGTCTTCCCGGTCCTCCCCACCGGGGGCTCATGCCCCATTCCTCCCTCACGTCCTTCCACTTACCCCTCCCCAGCCCCCCTTCCTCATGTCAAATAAAAGACATGTATGTTCAAAAATAGAAACTGGGTTTATTGAACAAAACTGAGGGGGGATGAACCTCTGGGGAGACTGGGAAAAGGAGGTGGGAGAGGGGAAGAGAGAGGGTGGGAGAGGGGAGGGGGAAACCTGGGAGGAGGGAGCTGGAAGGGGGAAGCAAGAGGAAGAAGGGGGAGGGGAAGCTCAGGGCTCAGGGTTGGGGGTCTCGCCAGACCAACTTGACTTTCATGCTAACCTGCTCCTGGGTTCACATGTGGCCTTTGGTGGCCAGGCAGGCAGCTATCCTGCCATAGACAGCCACGTTCCCCTGTCTAGTGTGGAGATCATGGATGTTGGGGGCATCCCCCCCAAACCTGAATAAGGTCCATGATCTCCACCCTGGACCAGGAAGGCGCCCGCCTTCTCCAGCCCCTGTCAGGCTCCTGGGAGCTGGCAGACTTCTTCTGGGGAGCGGTGGACGGCTGGCTGCCAGTGGCTTGCTGGCTCATGTTTTGGGGCCACTGGGTCAGGGGCCCCGGTGGCCACTGCTGGCTCTGGGCTGGCAGGCTTGGAGCTGGCACAGGCACTGCGGCCAGGGTCTACCCCTTTCATAGCTCCGGGGCTGGGGGAGAGGAGAGTAAGTTTTCCTGGTTGTGCCCAGAGTGGCCACCAGGGCTCCCTGGGAAGGCTGGAGCCCCCCTATTTCGAATTAAGTGTCTACACAGCACTTAATTCGAAATAGCTATTTCGAATTTGGTTTTACTCCTCGTAGAATGAGGTTTACCAAATTCGAAATAAGGGCTCCACTATTTTGAATTTATTTCGAAATAGCAGTTTGCCTGTGTAGACGCTATTAAAGTTAATTCGAAATAACTGCTGTTATTTCGAATTAACGCTGTAGTGAAGACATACCCTAAGTGATTGGGCAACAAAATGGCAAATGAAATTTAATGTTGGTAAATGTAAAGTAATGCACATTGGAAAACATAATCCCAACTGTATATACAATATGATGGGGAATAATTTAGCTACAACTACTCAAGAGAGATCTTGGAGTCATTGTGGCTAGTTCTTTGAAAACATCCACGCAGTGTGCAGTGGCAGTCAAAAAAGCAAACAGGATGTTAGGAATCATTAAAAAAGGGACAGAGAATAAGACAGAGAATATCTTATTGCCTCTCTATAAAACAATGGTGCCACCCACATCTTGAACACTGCATACAGATGTGGTCGCCTCATCTCAAAAAAAGATCTCTTGGCATTGGAAAAGGTTGAGAAAAGGGCAATAAAAATTATGAGGGGTTTGGAACGGGTCCCATATGAAGAGAGATTAAAGAGACTGGGACTTTTCATCTTAGCAAAGAGAAGGCTAAAGGGGGATATGATAGAGGTCTAACGCGAAGGTTGGAACAGATAATGAAGGTTGGGAGAGAGTCATAGGAAGGTTTGGATACGGAGAAAGAAATGAACGAGGTGAGAAACTACTAGAGTTTGCCATGGAGCATGACATGGTGATCTGCACCACGAGATTCCAACAAAAGGACTGTAGGAAGTGGACATGGCGATCTAATGACGGGAAGTCCAGGAATATGATAGATATGCTCTTGATGAGAAGAAGATGGGTAACATCAGTATAGCAATGCCGAACTTTCCAAGGAGCAGATATGGACTCAGACCACAGTCTAGAGATTGCAAACATCAAGATGAAACTCAAGAGAAAGTATAAGAAAGTATAAGACACAATTTAAGAAACGAAGAGAGGTGGCGAGGAAGCCAGGTGAGGAAGAAATAGGGAACATGTACAGAGTTTGAACAGTGCTTGAAGAGAAGATCAGGAATGTGGGCACAGAGAAAGACCTAGATACGAGAGTCGAAGGGATAGCCATGGCAATAGAAGAGGCAATTGAGCAGACGGTTCTGGAAGAAGAGAAGATCAATAAGAAGAGGATTACGCAAGAGACACTGAAGTTGGTCCAAGAGAAGAGAGCACTGAAGATCAGAAGTGATGTCTCCGAGAGGGCGGAACAGCAATATAGAGTGAAATGCAACGAGGTAAGGAAAGCAGCCAGAATGGGTAAGGGGAAGTGGTTAGAGGAGCAGTGAGAAGATATAGAGAGGCATTACGGCAAGTGTAAGATCAAGGAGGTGTATAAGATGATGAGGAATATTAATAGGAAGCGGCAGCCGAAGCAGATGGCGATCAAAGACGAGAATGATAAGGTTCTCATGAACAAGGAGACAGTTGTGCAGTGATGGATGAGATATTGTACCGATCTGTACAAAGCACAGTTGGACCCGAGTATCTCAGAGAGACTGATCAAAGAAATGAAAGAGATATCACCGCTGAGCATCAAGAGTGAGACTGATATTTTGAAGGAGGAAGGAGAAAGAGCAGTGAAATGACTAAAGAACAACAAGAGCCCTGGAAACGATAAGATCATGGGAGAGATGATCAAATATGGCAGAGAGAGTATGATTCAGGAAATGCACCGACTATGTAATATAGTGTGGAAAGAAGGGAAGGTACCTAAGGAATGGACAAGATCTGTGCTAGTGACAATACACAAGAAAGGCAGCGCTTTGAAGTGCAAGAACTACAGAACGATTGCCTTAACGAGTCATCTAGGCAAGGTGCTGATGATGATACTGACGGAGAGATTGAGATCGCAGATAGAAGAACATCTAACGGATGAGCAAGTGGGATTCAGGAAAGATAGAAGTACCATACAACAGATATTGGCACTAAGATTGATAGCGGAGAAAGCTCGGCGAAAGAACAAGAACATCTACAATTGCTTTGTCGATTTTCAGAAGGCATTTGACAGTCTAGATCAGAAAGTGACTTGGGCGGTGCTAGAGTGGTATGGAGAGGATAGCAGACTGATAACGGTTGTTGAAGGGTATCCATGATAATGCGGAGGCAGCGGTGAGAACATGCGGAGAGTTGGGAAGTTGGTTTAGAACGAATAGAGGTACGAGACAAGGAGAGCCAATATCGCTGAGTACCTTCGTCACGCACCTAGAGAGAGATGGACAAGATCAAGGAAGAGGTAGGAGGGATATCAGTGCACGGGATGAGAATTAACAACTTGAGGTTCGCGGATGATATCGTTATCATCGAGGAAGATGAGAGAAGCTAATGAGAACGCTGCAGGTGCTAAATGAGGAAGGGAAGTGGTATGGACTGATTATGAATATCGATAATACAAAGACAATGGTATTTGGAGATAAGAAAATAGGAAGGAAGATCAGTGTAGATGGGATCAAACTAGAGAAGTTCACGTATCTGGGGAGCAACATGACGTATGATCTAGACCGTAAGAAGGAAATAGTGACTAGAATAGTGAAAGCAAGAGTGAGTTTGAAGGCGATGGATAAGAGCTGGAAAAGTAAAGCGATTAGCTTAGGAACGAAGCTGAGTGTCTTGAAAACGTGTGTATTTAGCAGCATGTTGTATGGATGTGAGACATGGATGATAATGAAAGATTCGAAGAGAAGGATATTGGCGTTCGAGAGGAGTTGTTATAGAAAGATCCTGAGAATAGGATGGATGCAGAAGGTCACCAACGAGGAATTATATAGGAAGATACAGCTGAAAGAGAACCTACTGCAGAAGGTAATACAGCGGAAGTTACAGCAGAATGAATGATGAGTGAAAAGTTAAGACCCTTGTATTTGGCATAATGGATGGTCCAAATAGGAGAGACAGATCCCACAGAGAATGGGGAGATGATCTAGTAGGTTGGTGCGGAGCTAGTCTATAGAAACTAAGCCACTCCGCACTGGACAGGGAAAGATGGAAGGAAATAGTGAGGGAGGCATCAGACACCAACGGGCATTGAGCCCATGCTTGTTGATGATGATGATGATGATATAAAATCATGACTGATGTGGAAAAAGTGAATAAGGAAAAGTTATTTACTTATTCCTATAATATAGGAACTAGGGGTCACCAAATGAAATGAATAGGCAGCAGGTTTAAACAAACCAAAGGAAGTGTTTCTTCACTCAGTATACAGTCAACCTGTGGAACTCCTTGCCAGAGGAGGTGGTGAAGACCAGGACTTTAAGAGGGTTCAAGAAAGATCTAGACAGTGGTGGGCCAGCAGAAGGGGGGTGGATGAAAGGCCCCTGATACTGCTCTAATCATTGTTACTGGTTAGGGCCACATGGCACCAGGAGCTGCATCAACATGGAGCAGAGAGATGGGCCCCAGGCCTTACAGTGGGTCCAAGCTACGCGAGAGCAGGTATCTGCCCCCTGCCCACCGGGGAAAAGCCCAGTCCGGTCTCCATGCTAGTCGTGCGACAGACCTGACCCATCACACAGTGGGGCACTCAGGCCTGGGGGAGCACAGGAGCTGAGCTAGGAGCTCACCCCAGTCCCTTGGTCCAGCTGATACCCCATTTCCCACCCTGCTCTGCAGGCAGTGAGCCAGACAGCCCGCAGGGACTCTGTCCCCAGCTGGGGAGAGCTGCCCGAGGTCCCAGCATGTGCTGGCACAGGCAGGCTCCCGCGGGCAGCAGGGTTACGGCCCGGCTGCAGGAGGAGGCTGCACGGTGTAAGCTAAGGAGTGAATTTAAAGGGAGTTGCTGCTGAGCCTTGCAAACCCCTGGGCGGACACCTGATTTCAGGAGAGTGAACTCTTCTCCCCCTACACCGATGGGGAGCAGGGGGAGCGAAACCCAAACCAGCCATTTCCCTGAATTGCAAGCAAGGCCCCGCGGGGTCTGCGGCTATGTCATCCCAGCGGATTAAGAACAGATGGAAGTGGAGTCGGTGGAACTTTCCCATGAGAACAAAATCTCGGTGCTCGCGTGCAGGCTCCTTTGTCAGTCCGAGTGAGAATGCTGGGGGTGACTTTTGGATACTCTCCTCACGTCCTAGAGTAGCGCGCGTGGCCAGAGGGCCTGCCGAGAAGGAGGAGGTGGCAATGGGCACTAGGGACACGGGGAAAGGGCTCTGGGGTGGCAGGGCATAGGGGGAAAGGGCTCTGGGTGCCAGGGCAGGAGAAGGCACAGGGGGTACAGGCTCTAGGGTGTCTGGACTGGGCAGGGCACTGGGGGGGTGGGGTACAGGCTCTGGGTACCAGGGCTGGGCAGGGCACAGCGGGGAAGGGCTCTGGGTACCAGGGCTGGGCAGGGCACAGGGGGAAGGGCTCTGGGTACCAGGGCTGGGCAGGGCACAGGGGGAAGGGCTCTGGGTACCAGGGCTGGGCAGGGCACAGGGGGAAGGGCTCTGGGTACCAGGGCAGGGGAGTGCACAGGGGGGAAGGGCTCTGGGTACCAGGGCTGGGCAGGGCACAGGGGGAAGGGCTCTGGGTACCAGGGCTGGGCAGGGCACAGGGGGGAAGGGCTCTGGGTACCAGGGCAGGGGAGTGCACAGGGGGGAAGGGCTCTGGGTACCAGGGCAGGGGAGTGCACAGGGGGAAGGGCTCTGGGTACCAGGGTTGGGCAGGGCACAGGGCGGAAGGGCTCTGGGTACCAGGGCTGGGCAGGGCACAGGGGGAAGGGCTCTGGGTACCAGGGCTGGGCAGGGCACAGGGGGAAGGGTTCTGGGTACCAGGGCTGGGCAGGGCACAGGGGGAAGGGTTCTGGGTACCAGGGCTGGGCAGGGCACAGGGGGAAGGGCTCTGGGTACCAGGGCTGGGCAGGGCACAGGGCGGAAGGGCTCTGGGTACCAGGGCTGGGCAGGGCACAGGGGGAAGGGTTCTGGGTACCAGGGCTGGGCAGGGCACAGGGGGAAAGGGCTCTGGGTTCCCGGGCCACATCTGGAAGGGGCGTGCCGATCGGAAAGCGTGAACAGAGGAACAGGTGGTCTCTGGGGGAAGGTTTCTGCGCCCACTTAGGCAGTGAGTGTGCGGAAGCCCGAGGCCGGGACAGAGGCCAGCGGCGCTGGGAGCCGCACAGGGTCTCCAGGAGCAGCTGTCTGGCGGTTAAAGTCACTTTCAAGCTTCACCACCTCCCTGGGACTGGCTGCGATTCTGCCCTGCCCTCCGCTGCGGAAGCTTTCATCCCTAGCCTGCCCCGCTCTGGCAGCCCAGATTCCCGGGGCCCGGCTCGGCAGGCGTGGAGCAGCCTCGTGCTCCTGATGCCGGGAGATCCGGCCCTGGGGGCCCCAGGCGGCCGCTCCGGGGACCAGAGGCTGAGCTGCAGCTTGGGTGGGTGCTCCCTGTGGCAGGTCTGGGGGAGGCCCGAGGCACCGGCTCAGGAGAACAGGGCTGTCCGTCGGCACTGACCTGGCTTCTGCAGGGTGGGGTTTCCGGAGTCTGCGATCTCCCCTGAAAGACAGGAGCAGAACAGGAGAAGCTGGGAGCGTGGGCAGTGCAGAGAGGCCACCCGCCCCGCCCCGCCTCCATGGCATTGCCAGGCAGCAGGGCCGGGGCATGCGGGGGCTGAGGGGCAGGTGGGCTCCATCCTCGCTCCCCTCCCTGTGTCGGCATCCGGAGCATGAACTTCAGCTGGTTCGGCCACGAGCCTGGGGCCTGGCGCCTGCAGCCGTCCCCTGCTCTGCTACCGACTGTGGGACCTTGGGCAAGTCACCTAGTCTGGCTGGGCCTGGGTTCCTAGCCGAAAGCCCCTCCCCCGCCTGGTGGGAGCCTGTGAGCCTCTCTGAAGCATGGGCAGGGAGCCCGGGCGAGCAACCCCCTCACTCCCTGCAAACCTGCTTCCACCAGACCCGGCGAGACACATGCAGCCCGTAGGGCAGGACTTGCCTGGTGCCCCAGTGACAGCTGCACACCACGCCCCGCGTGGCAGGGCCCGTCTACACAGGCTGCTCCCCACGCGTCAGCCCAGTGAGCTTCTACAGCCACTTAGGTAACCCCCGATCCCTGGGAGGCCACCTGGAGTCAGAATGGGGGTCAGTTCATTGGCTTGGAGGTGCAGACTCAGTGCTCTGGGGTCAGGCCAAGCCTCTCTGGAGCCGTGCAAAGCGCTAGGGCCGGAGGGGCGCCGTGCAAAGCGCTAGGGCCGGGGGGCGGCGCCGTGCAAAGCGCTAGGGCCGGGGGGGCGCCGTGCAAAGCGCTAGGGCCGGGGGGGGGCGCCGTGCAAAGCGCTAGGGCCGGGGGGGCGCCGTGCAAAGCGCTAGGGCCAGGGGGGGCGCCGTGCAAAGCGCTAGGGCCAGGGGGGCGCCGTGCAAAGCGCTAGGGCCACGGGGGGCGCCGTGCAAAGCGCTAGGGCCAGGGGGGGCGCCGTGCAAAGCGCTAGGGCCATGGTGGGCGCTGTGCAAAGCGCTAAAGCCCTTGTGGGCATTGTGCAAAGCACTAGCACCATGGTGGGTATTGTGGAAAGCGCTAGCACCACGGCGGGCATTGTGCAATGTTCTAGCACCACGGCGGGCATTGTGCAAAGTACTAGAGCCTGGGTGGGTATTGTGTAAAGCGCTAGAGCCATGGTGGATATTGTGCAAAGTGCTAATGCCTGGGCATTGTGCAAAGCACTAGCGCCACGGCGGGTGTTGTGCAAAGCACTAGTGCCACTGCAGGCACTGTGCAAAGTGCTAGTGCCACGGCGGTCACTGTGCAAAGCACTAGTGCCACGGTGGGTATTGTACAAAATGCTAGTGCCATTGCAGGTGGTGTGCAAAGTGCTAGTGCTGCGGCGGGCATTGTGCAAATCACTAGCACCATGGTGGGTATTGTGCAAAGTGCTAGCACTGTGGTGGGCATTGTGCAAAGCACTAGTGCCACGGCGGGCATTGTGCAAAGCACTAGCACCACGGCAGACACTGTGCAAAGTGCTAGTGCCGCGGTGGGTGTTGTGCAAAGCGCTGGCACCATGGTGACATTGTGCAAAGCACTAGCACCACAGCAGACACTGTGCAAAGTGCTAGCACCATGGTGGCATTGTGCAAAGCAGTAGCACCACAACAGCACTGTGCAAAGCGCTAGTGCCACAGCAGACACTGTGCAAAGTGCTAGTGCCGCGGTGGGTGTTGTGCAAAGCGCTAGCACCACGGGGACATTGTGCAAAGCACTAGCACCATGGCAGCACTGTGCAAAGTGCTAGCACCACGGCAGACACTGTACAAAGCACTAGCACCACGGTGGCACTGTGTACCTAAATCTTTCTCACAGATGCATCCCCCCAGGAGGGGGTGGCGTGGGACTGGGACTCGGGATGCATCCATACTGCAGCACGGCTGCAGTGGGCCAGGCCAGCTGAGACGGGCTGCCAGGGCTCCGCCACAGGGCTAGGAAACGCAGCGTGGAACACGGGCCCTGCAGCCCTCCCCTGAGTTGAGTGCCCTGGCCCGGAGATGCAGCGCCAGAGGCTTTCCAGCGCGCACCTCGTCCTCTGCACAGCGAGCCCGGAGGTGGCTGGGCCCCTCCGCCTGGCACCCTGAGCTACAGCCCCGCCTCTGCCCCTGCAGCCGCCGCAGCACTTCCCCTGCGGCAGATGGGCAGGAAGCGCTGCTGTTTACGGAGTCGCTCTGGTGCGCTCCTTCCTTGCGAGTGCTAGGACATTGGATCCGGTGGCCAGGTGCAGCCAGGCGTGAGCGGGCAATAACAATGCATAGTCATGGCGGGGAATGTCGACACTCCCGTGTGCCCGGCAGCTCGCTGGGCCGGGACACAGGACGCCTCTGCGTAGGAAGAATGCTCCCGAGCCATCTGTCACTCCTGCTGCCGTGGGAATGGGGGCCTCCAGGGCATTTCACCCCCCGCGGCCCCGTGCCCCGGCTAACAGCGAGACCCCACCCCTGCCCAATTGGGCGAGTTGTGGCCAGTGCTCCCTCTAACCTTTTCTGTCCATGTGCGGAATAATTGTTTTCAATGTGCACCAAGGCATGTGCAGATGTGCACCATCAGTAGAACCCGAGCCTGGCTGTGGGCGCTCTGCTAGTCAGCTGGGCAGCACTGGAACCTCTCCCGAGCGGCCGCACCTCACCCGCCTCACAGGGACCCTGGCTGTCCTTGGGGCCCCAATAAGGAGACATTACGCTGCCTGCGTAGCAAGCACTGCGCAGGGGCCCGCGTCTGCTCGACTCCCTGCACTGGCCTCTCCCAAAGTCCAGGGGCTCTCGCTGCCCCCAGGAAGCCAGCCGGGCTCCAAGCCGGCTCCACAGGCCGCACGGAGACCAGAAGGCACCTGACTCAGGTGCCACCGGGTGCGTCACACAGCAGGGAGCCGAGCCGGGTCTCACACGTCCTGAACCCGGGACCTGAGCGGCTGCACCAGCGTCTCTCTCCTGGCTGTTTGGGCGCCCGTTGCCGGGGTGAGCAAAGCGTGAAACCCAGCGGAGCCCGGAGCCGCTGAGAGCCCTGCCCCCCGGGCTGCAGGTCGCTTTCCTGGGTCCTGCCGGCTGCGCAGGCCGAGGCCAGGCGCCTGCCTTGCTGTGTGCTGGGAAGCTCCCGCCCCCAGGGCAAGTTTGCTGAGTGCAAAGGGAGGCTGAAAGCGTTTGGAGGTGGCAGGCGCTTGGGTGGAGAGGCCGGGAACGGCCGAGTTACAGCCAAGAGCCCGGCTCCGGGTGGCGTTCCTTAGTGCTCCAGCCCAGAGCCGGCCACCCAGCAGGGATTCCAGTGCTCCCCCCAGAGCTCGCCCCCACGGCCCGGCCGGCGACCCCCTACCTGTGATCAGCACCAGGAGGCAGAGCTGCGGGCGGAGCGCGGCCAGCCTCTTGCACAGGGAAGCCATTTCGGAGGGGAAACGGCAGGAAAACATCCAGTCCCAGCCTGGTGCAGAAAGGCTGCTCAGGCTCCAGCTGGCGCCTGCGCTGGCGTGAAAATGGCCCCACGCTGGCAGAGCGAGACAGGACTTTCCTGGGCATGTAAATCAGGCCCCAGCGGGACGGCCCCGCCGGCCTGCCAGCGGCACAGATGCAGCTGTGGGCCACGGCTCTGCACTTGAGTGCCCCCGCCCCCCGCCCCGGCCAGACGTGTCAGCAGGAGCAGGGGAGGGCAACCGAGTGTCTCGGGGTCTGATGCCACGCCAAGAAGCCCAGCGCGCAGCCGCCGGGATGGTGGGAGAGCCCATGGGGGACCCCGCCTGGCAGTCTGGATTTAGCACGCCACGTCTCCTCGAGCGGGATGGACGCCTTCCCGCCCCTTGTGTACCGACCAAGGGGTGAGTGACGCCGGTGTAGCCACTGTGGCCTGGGTCCCCCTGCAGACAGCAGCGCTAGTCACGTCCTGCAGCCGCGGCCTGGCCTTCCCTCGCCAGCGCGGCACGTCGCCCACAGCCACGGCCTGGCCCTCCCTCGCTGGCGTGGCACGTCACACACTGCCAGGGCCTGGCCTTCCCTCGCCGGCGCGGCACGTCACACACAGCCAGGGCCTGGCCTTCCCTCGCCGGCGCGGCACGTCACGCACAGCCAGGGCCTGGCCTTCCCTCGCCGGCGCGGCACGTCACACACAGCCAGGGCCTTGGCCTTCCCACGCCGGCGCGGCACGTCGCCCACAGCCACGGCCTGGCCCTCCCTCGCTGGCGTGGCACGTCACACACTGCCAGGGCCTTGGCCTTCCCCCGCCGGCGCGGCACGTCACCCACAGCCAGGGTCTGGCCTTCCCTCGCCGGCGCGGCACGTCACACACTGCCAGGGCCTTGGCCTTCCCCCGCCGGCGCGGCACGTCACCCACAGCCAGGGTCTGGCCTTCCCTCGCCGGCGCGGCACGTCACCCACAGCCAGGGTCTGGCCTTCCCTCGCTGGCGTGGCACGTCACACACTGCCAGGGCCTTGGCCTTCCCCCGCCGGCGCGGCACGTCACCCACAGCCAGGGTCTGGCCTTCCCTCGCCGGCGCGGCACGTCACACACTGCCAGGGCCTGGCCTTCCCTCGCCGGCGCGGCACGTCACACACAGCCAGGGCCTGGCCTTCCCTCGCCGGCGCGGCACGTCACACACTGCCAGGGCCTTGGCCTTCCCTCGCCGGCGCGGCGCGTCACACACTGCCAGGGCCTTGGCCTTCCCTCGCCGGCGCGGCGCGTCACACACTGCCAGGGCCTGGCCTTCCCCCGCCGGCGCGGCACGTCACACACTGCCAGGGCCTGGCCTTCCCCCGCCGGCGCGGCACGTCACACACAGCCAGGGCCTGGCCTTCCCTCGCCGGCGCGGCACGTCACACACTGCCAGGGCCTGGCCTTCCCTCGCCGGCGCGGCACGTCACACACTGCCAGGGCCTGGCCTTCCCTCGCCGGCGCGGCACGTCACACACTGCCAGGGCCTTGGCCTTCCCACGCCGGCGCGGCGCGTCACACACTGCCAGGGCCTGGCCTTCCCTCGCCGGCGCGGCACGTCACGCACAGCCAGGGCCTGGCCTTCCCTCGCCGGCGCGGCACGTCTCTCCCAGCTAGGGTTGCCAGGTGTCCGGTATTGACCTAAAATGTCCGGTACGTTCTGGCTTTTTCCCGGCCAGGAGGCGATAATCCGGGGGGCTTCCCTGGTTCCGCAGGGGGTCTGTCCGGCCCGGAGCAGGGAGACAAGTTAGAGCCAAAAAGCCTCAAAAGCATTTCTTAAAGGGGCCACGCTGCTTTTTTCAAATTTTTTTTGCTTATCATCTCTCGGGGTCCTTTTTTTTTTGCTCAACAACTTTGGTCTCCCCCTTTTTTTTCTCAACAGAATTTTTCCCCCGTGGGTTTTTTTTTGGGTGGGGGGGGGGTGTTCGGTTTTTGGTTAAACCACCTGGCAACCCTATACCCAGCCATGGGCCTGGCCCTCCCTCGCCAGCGCGGCACATCTCAGCTAGCCGGGGCCTGGCCTCTGCCTGGTTGTGCTGCACACCCCGACTACACCAGGGACACTGTCTGGGCAGCTCAGCCCTTAATGGGGTAACTCCCCTCCCCACCAAAGCCACGAGCTGCCAGAGGGGAGCTGCCCGTGAGCTGCCCCCCCGTGCCCTGTAATGCGTCCTTCTCCGTGGCAGCTGGAGCTGTGCAGCCAGGGCAGGGGGGCACATTTTGAGTGCTGCTGAGACTCCTGGTCAAGCCAGTGCAGTGTGTGCCTGTCCCATGGGAGCTGTAAGGGGCCTGCTGCGGCTGAAGTTAATGAAGCGGGGGCATTTCGTCTGACACTGGCGGTTCGGGGCCCCACGTCCTCTGCCTACTGCCCCCGGCCACCGGCGCCACAAGTGTGGCTGACAGATGAAGCCCCTCCACCTCTCCACGTGGCCCCCCAGGCTGGGTGCTCCGGGGGCAGGTTACGGGGCAAGGGCTCCTAGAACAGTATGGTGCCCCAATGACCAAGCGGGGGGGGAGGGGTGATGCTGGAGTTCAAAAGTGTCCAGACCCACCAGGCCTTGCAGCAGCCCATGAGCTGGGTACCAGGGCCGCACGGGGAGCCACCTGCCCCAGGAATCGGGGCGCCAGCCTGGGCAGGGTGCTGCTCTGCGGGGTGCCTGGAAGGGGCTGCCAAGGAGTCCGGGGGTGGCTGAGCTGGCGGGACCCATGGGGTCCGCAGAGAGCCTGGGCGCTGGTGAATTGCTATTTTCCAATGGACCAACTGTGGCGGCGCGTCGGGGTCCCCCGACTCCTGCACCCCCGTAGTGGCACGAACAGACTCCACCAGCCAGTAGAATAGAGGGAGTTTATTGCTTCTCCAGGATACAGCACAGCACAGATGTCATCTGGTTACAGGGCAGGCCTAGGATGCCTCAGCCCCCCTTGAGATGGGGGATGCTGGGCCCCTAAATTCCAGCCCCTCTGGGCCCTAGGCTGTCTCCTCCATGATCCCAGACAGAAAAACTAACCCCCTCACTCCCATTGTTCCGCTCCATGGGAGATACCTGCCTGACGAGTTTCGAAGCCCCCTTGCATAACGACTCATCCCCTGCCCTGCTGGGCCGTGCTGCAGACAGCAGCCAGTGGGGGTCACTGACAACCCACTGCCCAGCACAGCAACCAGCAAGCCTACGTCACACCAACGCTCATTGGGG